>JAWRVZ010000026.1:2542500-3197500 GCA_037043235.1 Rhodeus uyekii
TCATTGTATGAACAACTATAGTGGAAACATAAGAATTATAATGCTCCACAGATCCAGTTCCATAGGTTTGGAAAGACATTTAAAAAATAAATAAATAAACATTAAAGAATGTTGCTTCCTTTCCAAGTATTCAAAACATCTACTTGTTCCCAGAGGAGAGGTCACTGTGATTACAAAGGAATTCCCCCTTTTGACTGCTGTGCCCTTTATAACAAAAAAGCCGACATTTCTGAGAGCCTCGGTTTCCAAGACATCTGCCTCCGAATTGAGATGTGATCACATAATCACGCTACCACCCATTCCCCAATAAAGTCACTGTGACATGCTTTATAAATAACTGTCTGGTTCTTCTTAGTACTAAAACTATGCTAGTAATGTGTTTTGTGAACTAATGATCACTTTTAATCTGACTTGAAATCTAGTCACAGTATCACTGTCTGTACGGATGCAAACTTGAGGCATGAGGAACATCACACTTGTAGAACAAAATAAGGGGGGAATTTTCCATACAACATCTATGAATAAGTGGCGCTAATACTATTTTTCCAAATTATCACTGCACTGTGACAGATGACTAGTGATGCTTAGATAGAGAACTGCACAATAATAAGGTCTACAGCAAAAGGTACACATTTCACAAACTCCACATGTCTATATTATGAAGAGATATGCATCTCTACGATCTCTATTAGGTTAAACAAGTATATCTGATAAATAATATGAATTACGTTTATATGATGCTTTGTTGAGCTTCTCACCTTCAGGTCATCAGGAACCAGCATCTTGCGAGCCTTTTTAATCATGGGCTGAGGTTTGAGTTCTTCTTCACTGAAGCGATGCCTGCGGGGGTCAAATGCCTCTTGTCCAGGAACACTCGACAGCGCGACGTCTGCGGGATCAGGGTCAAAGGACGGCACCATCTCATTGCAGTTAGTGCTGGGTGGAGTAGGGAGTGGTGGACATGTAGTGGAAGAAGGTGAGGGCGTTGGCTCCAAGCTGCCTGGTGGTGTGCCTGAAGGCAGAGACAGAAAGCAGATGCCATGAGTAAGTCACGTTGCTAAATGTATGCAATCAGAGTAATGTGACTCACTGTACCCGGACGACCCACGAGGGGGCAGTAACACGCAACAATTAAATCCACCAATCCATCTCTTGTTTTTCCATTTTCCAATATTTCGACCATGATTTCTGTATTTTAGAACATTGACTGGTGGTTTCATTTGATAAATGTTTACTTTCTTTCCACAAATGAATTAATAGTGAATCACACACACACACCGATACAAACACATATATTACTATACAATATTATTATTCTTTATTTATTTAAATAAATTACACACACATACATGCACACGTACACACTTAACTATAAACGTAAAAATAAACACTCACGCAATCATAACCATACTGTGATAAACAAAATATATGCATTTACATTAACTGATAAATTAAAAGAAAACAAATATTAATAATAATATAACATATTTTCCCTGAAATCTACACACCTGCATGGAAATAATATTATTAATAACATTATATACGTTTACATGTGTGTGTAATAATATATATATATATATATATATATATATATTACACACGTGTTTTATATATAAATAATTTTTTAAATAAATATATAAAACATTTATAAATATTTAAAAAACATAAATGTGTGTGTGTGTATATATATATATATATATATATATATATATATATGTATATATATAAATTTTAAAAATGTATTTATATATAAACCACGTCACAACAGCACAACAACCATTGCTATGTTTTGAAAATGTGTTGATGAGCCATAAACCTAATCTAAAGTCTGTAAAGTACCCTTAAGAGTAACTTTAACCTCATTTGGCAACGATCCTCTCTTTACGGTCTACTGCGGCACATGCACGGACACTGGCCTTCTTTTTCGAGAGAGCTTGATAAAATCTGTGGAAATATGTGATGCGATGGCTTTTTAAATCACCCTAAATATTCTAAATATTTACCAGAGGCACTTTTAATCTCTCTCCTATCTCTCCTCAACCACTCCAGAAACGTAAACAAACATCTAATCGGAAGTACAGCATCAACTCGCACTGAGTCATTCCATCTCAATCTTTCAATTTGTCCCTGTCTGTTACTCGCACACACTCCCACACATACCTCCTCTCCTCCGCCCCTCCCCTGTCCTCTCTCGCTCTGCCTGCCTCTGCACGTGAGTGAGCGAGTGCACATGGACCAAGCGTGTGAGAAGAGGAGGAGATTTAAAAACATGCGAGCACAATCACAAACACGCCGTCTCTGCCTTTCATTCTTTGCTTCTGGCTCACCTGTGTGTCTCTCACTGTTTATCTACCGGCCTTTCAATTGCAATCATGTTCTCAGCTCTATATCTAAATCTTTCCTCCCTTTTCACCTACTGTCATCCCCATTTATCTTTGTACACATTTTATTTTTTCATTGCTGCAAGTCTTTTCATACATTTCCAACCAGCTCATTCTTTTCATACACTGTAGCACACAAAAACAAGCACACAAACATCTCTCCCAGCTTTTAAACAGCCTTTTGATGACACAAAATATATGCACCTAATGCTTGATTATTCATGATTAATCACTTAATGTGTGTGTATATATAAATAACTTTCATGTTAGATGCAATTAATCGATTTGACTGCACTACTGTTAACACATACCTATTAAACACAGCTCACATACAACACAACAGCTGCACACCCTCCAACACTCACTCCCAAAAACTGCCCAAACCTCTTGACAATCCAAACAGTGAAGCCTGCAAACGCACACTATGAGCATCCATCCACACTCATAACAACACACACACACACCCAAAGAATTAATTCTCTGAAACTACACCCAAGGGACAGCCTGGTGCTTTTCACAACTCTCAAACGGCACAAAATCCAGGGGAATTCTTGCAAGCAGAGCGAGGGAAGTGTTTAAACTGCGTTAGACCTCATTTCGGCCCGCAGCGTTTCCTCTCTTCATCTCGACTGCCTGCTCTCAGAGCGCTCGTCTCGTGGGTTTTTAACATCCTCTCTAGCTCATGTTCTGCAGCGAGCTGAATCTCTGAACTGCGAAAGCAAACTCACCGTGCAAGCAGTCTGCCGTTCCCATCATGCTTTGCGGCGTATGCATATCCAGCCCGAGCAGCGAGGGCGAGGAAGAGGTGGTGGTGGATGTCGGTGAGGAGGAAGAGGAGCAGTGTGGGGGCGAGGTGGGGAGGCACTGGGAGCCCTGATTGGGAATGGCGGACTGAGAGCTTTGTGAAGGTATCTGGGCTGAGGTGGAGTTGGAGGTACTGTGCATACTGCTCATCCCGTTCTCCGTCAGAAACTCCTCCAGATCCATGTACTGCAACTGGAACAGCCCGCCATCACAAGGCAATGTTCGTTCCCATAGCAACGGGCCCAGGAAGGAACTGTTGTTGCCGTTTGAGAAGCTGCCAGTGCCCGCTCCATTGCTGTCAGTGGCTAGTCCATTGCTGCAGCCATTGCGCAGAGGACAACGGCCTAGAGAGTCCTCGTCCATATCCAACCTGTCCTTACCTGGAAGAGAGAACGTGAAATCCAATTTAATCTGCAGATAATATTACTGGCATGTCTTAATGTAACACTCTCGATCCATCTAAAAAGACTATTCTCACGAATACGTATATTGACTTTTTCCAAACGACTTGATTTCAATAGAGAAATTTTTCTAATGGCACTCGGATTACGTAGTTCGGGGCAGAATAACACTTCCCAGCAACTTTCACATCCCTCTGGGAGAACTACCTCTGCAATGTCAACACATGTGAATAGCTCCGACTCTCGGTGCATCAATACAACATGAAGAGCCTTTGAAAAACCTTCCTTTAGACTCGGAAAGATTAATGTGTTTTGACATTCCCGAAAGACCACGGTAAAGCGCTCTCAATGTTACAGTGACGCTGCTTAACTCTGCGGTTCAGTAACAATACTGTCGAACAATGGCTGAACGTTGCAAAACTGCAGTATTATAGCTAATCCAAAGCCATGACGCAAAGGCAACAGGTGAAGCACAACACATTCAAACATGTATTATCGAACACAATATTACACTAGTGTCACACACAACAGTGCAATTCTACATGGTGTACTCGTACTGGTTAAATTTAGTTGATATAAAAACAATTCTAGTTCACAGGAACAATGCGAAACTAAAACTTTGTGAAATCGGACATGGGCTGAAAGTCTTAAGTCTGAAGCTTTCCATCTTAAGCTATTTAGGTGTAATATCTTAATCAATAGTTAGGCTAAATTCATCGTTTTACAGTAAACGACGGTAAACCAGGACCTGTAAAGGAAGTTTGAAATCAGACATTTCTGGTTTAGCTGTATTGTATAAAACCAAACCATACATGTTTTAAGTTTTTTTTTTTTCTCTCTATGAAAAAACAGCAAATTATAACGGCAGTGCTTTTATTGCTAAATAATATGATTCGAATACGAGCCGAGTGCACATTGAAACTGGATTGACACTGGATTAGAGATTTTCTTCTCGACTATTCAGGGTCAGTTTGCATTAACGGTAACCAGATAATCCGTACAAAACAATGACAGCAATCAATAAAGAAGCTTTTCCAATAATCACAAAGCTGTATTCACAGGCAGTGGAAAACTTCTGCCAGTGTCGTTATGCCCCCCTGTAATGGGTAAAATGGCATAGCCAATGGCTGACCTCAAAGTACCTGGGTAGTGAGCTAAGTGGCTGAATGGCCTAGCCTTATCTCTTCAACTAAGTCCCATGTGATGTCCTGCCTGCAGCTCACTGAGAGACACGCACGCCATTTGACAAGTGAAACCACACATTTAATAACAACTAAACTAATCAGGAAACGAGCTGGTATGGTGACTATTAACACATTTAGACTATCTAAAAGAGCAAAAGGCTGTCAGAGCGCGTATTAAGCGCACACTGAGCGTCAGGGAAGCAGGTGCGTTTCCTCACCCTTCATTTCACTACAGTCTTTGACGCGCTGGTCGCCCTTCACGGGAAGCTGCAGGAGCGACTTTAAGTTTGCTGTTGAGTTTAAGTGTCCTCCGTTCAGAGAGCCTCCTGCCTGGCTACTGTTGCCAAACTGCGGACTGGCTCCGGCGGAGGGAAGGTCCGGGGGAAGAAGCTGTGAAAGCGGCCTGGCCATCATCCAACTTCTCCCGGATTGAGCTCCGTTGACCGCTAGATGCTTGGGTTGTTCACTGCTATTGGTGGATCACGATTCATAGTGGGAACAAAGCAAAATAAAGTATTAGCATTAGTTCGCAGTCAAACACAACATTTATATGATGCAGTGGCATTGCGTTCGTATCACTAGAGGACCATAAAAGTACACAAAGTTGTGAAGTCACGCAACACGAGACCTTGTTTACTTTAGAGACAGAGGAGGAGGAAAGACCTGCGCGCTCACGTGCACCACAGCATCTGACATTACAGAAAAATACACTTTCACTTGCCTTTATTTTGACAATATCGCGTTTAAACAACGAGTGCCATTCTGCTCGAATTTGATTGTAGATTGGTCGAGTGGAGAAAAATATACATTCCCAGTACTTCCAGAAAATGTTGACAGCTTCTCTTATGTTGGACGAGTGTCCAGAATAGCGTTAAGTCCAACGAAAGAGAGAGAAAAAAAAAGAAAAAAAGCAATAAATTGACCGGATATAACGGTTCCAGGAGGGAACAGTGCTGAGTGGAAAACAAAATCCAATAATGCAAACGATAACTTGAGCGCGCTGAACTCGTGAATGCGCGAAACTTGCGTCGTCTCAAAATAACAAATGACAACAAAACGAAGAAAGTGTTGCTGAGTCAATGTCTGCTGCGTAGTGCGATTGGTGGGATGTTGACGTTTTTTTCCATTCAGTCGCTCAATCGCTTTTTCCCCCTGTGGTCACCCCCTTCTGTTGAGTTCTCTCTGCATGTGAGTCCCGCACGCTTTGAGCTTGAACCGTCCGATCTCTTCGCTCAGCTGGAACCAACACGAGCCGCTCACGTGACGTCACACCTCCCCGGAGCAGCAGCGCGAACGCGCATCGCTGTTGAATATTAATGAGGCACGCCCCCCGGTGACAGGCACGCTCCTCAGGGTGGGTAGCGCTGATTAAAAACAAATTGGTCAATAATTTCATTCCAAGCTGTCCCGATGACGCTTATGTTCGGCACACATGAACACGCGGCCACAATTAGTACAAGTTGGAAAATTGACCGTTTTAAAGAGTATCAGAATTATGTGTAAAAATAAGGAATTGTCTATTTAACAAACTGTCAAGTTTCTACACAGGCCTATATGAAAGCAACATTTCGGGGAAAGATCTGTCAGGCAAATGGCACACTTTTTCAGTTCACTAGTAATCCGGGAGAAACGTGATCATCATGCGAGAGGAGATGGCAACTACACGTTGTGTCTCAGAAACACAGACGCGCTCTTCAGTGCACATGGTGTCCGCACGCGGAGACACGGCTGAGCTTTTTTGCAGCGATTGGCTGACAGAAAAGAGGCTCCGCCCTGCTCGCCCAACCACTGGCTGCCGTGAGAACAAAGCCACGCCCCTTCATCACACCCATGCCACAGCCGCGTGAGAATACAGAAACTGCGTGAACCCAGGCGAAGAGCGACACACACACACAAACATTCAGAAATAAAGGAAATAGATTTGTAAATAGATTAGGGCTCAAACTGATAAACGAGAGTATCAAATAATTATTTTACTTACGATTTAACAACTTCAACAAACGTTATTCGACTACATGTCTGCCTTTAAGGACACAAACTCATTAATAAGGACAGTAGAATGCAAAGAATGTGAACATGTAAAATACAGATTAGAAAGCATCTAACAAGGACTCATGGCTCAATCTGTCTTTCCCATAGACTCTACACAAAAACAATCTCTCTCGGACATTTTAATTCCATGCCTCCCTCGTGCACACACACACACACACACACGAGGACTCAGGGTACTTGTTCCACCCACTATCAGCGTTTAATTCCATGTGACAGCTGTGCTGCCGGGCTCCAGGCTTCATGCTGTAGATTGTAGGATCCTTGCTGCCACCAACTGATCAACAAGGGAAATAGCAATGTAAATGCAGCACTCAAAAAGGTTCTAATGCTTTTTGTTGAGTTCATTTCACAACCTCATACTACTGTATTGTATACAATGCATTTGATAAAACCTATATCAAAACTATATCAGATAAATTCCTAACAAGTAAATATATATATATTTTTTTAAATCTATAAATGGCTTAAAATCGTACATCATGTTCAGACAGAAACTGACCAGTGAATGTCTAAGTGCTGGTCAAATGGTGGAAAGAAGGGCACTCAATACATAACTCGGTTACAATTCAGTGGATAAAATTAAAATTGGACAACATGGATTTTTTTGGGTGGGGGTGAGAGACATTGCACGCTTTTATGGGCAGTGTGCATTCTAGCATTATTAAATGATATTTGCTATTTTAAAAGGCCTTTTCTGTTTGCCATTAGCTTAGAATAACACATCCTTTGTAGTTCATTGTTGTGCGCTACATCAAAATGTACCCTAATTTAGGGTATTTGTGTTGATATATATTCTCAGACACAACTGTTATCTTTATTACAATAAAAAAGGTAAGAATCACTACCACATGGACCTTACTGCAACAGAATATAATAAATATTTAAGAGTTGTAGCAAAGGTTTGAAACAAATACAATAATGAATGTTACATAAAACTATGAAAATACAGTTGTATGTAAAATGAATGTCTGAATATTTTAATACAAGCAAATAAATATGAAACATTGATGTAACAAAATAATAAATGTGTACATGCAATTAATGAGGATATAACATTTTGAAATTTTATTAAATGCTTGGGTATCATAAACAAACAGCTTATAATGTGTAAATAAAGTGATACAAACATACTTATTACTTTTCTTCTTTTAAAGAAAAAGAGAGGCTATAAGTAGTATGGCATCTCTACATAAAAGGTGAGAAAAGTACGTGGGATACGTTCATAGTTGGCAAATGGACAGACTGTCACACACTAATACACTTAATCAAGACCTGATCTAAAGTGATAACTCTTACAATCACTCCTTCAACTACCTGAAGTGTAGCTATGATAAAAAGATAATTGACTTTTGCTTAAAAAAACATAATAAAATATTGACACAATTTACATTACAGTACACATTTCTTTCCGTTCCTCCCTTAAACTCTATACATAAACGCTACATTGTACTACCCATAAAATGTGTTGTGTTAATTGTCACAATTTGGTAAGGCTTTTGCCTTTAGGGCAAGAATCTTTTTTTGTCTTTTGACTGGTTATGTGAAAAATCATATTTTTCCTGTTTAAGTGCTGGCGTTACAATCTTAATGCTATATATTTTTTCAAACAGTAAATAAATCAAAACAGGGCTCACATTTGATATTACAAAGTGTTAATCGTTATGTGTTATTATACATTAGTTTCTTTTGGTTCCTCTATTAAGATTTAAGGTACATTTTCAATTGAATTTGTCATGTAACCATGTAAGCCAACGGTCTCATCACTCACACTGACCTTTCAATACATGGACAGCTATGCCCAACATGCAGTAATTTAAATACTCTTTAAAACAAAACACTCAACTTCCTAACAGGACCCTTTTTTTCTCCTTCGGATACTGAATGCACTTTTTACATTTACAAAATCACACCTCCACACTTGCTCTAAGTGAACACCAACAACACAATATATATCATGGACAGAATATTCTACAGAGCATCTGTTGAGGAATAGTGAGCAATAGCCTACTGTTAGGGCACAGTCCAATATTAGCCAAATCACTGAATTGTCGTCTATTGCCATCCAAGGATCATTTCAATCTGAACAAAGATTTTCATCTTAGAACACTGGTGTGGAATTTGAGATGAATAGGCTTAGCAATTCTTTAAAACAAATGCCTTTGATACAACTTAGAGTTTGTTGAAGGTGTTCATTTTTAGGGGTCCACGTTATGAGAGGAAATTTAATGATTGAGAGAAAAGAAAACACTCTCATGACACACAAGTCCATGTCTACATGAGCATAGGGGGGTGTATTCAGTCAGATATCTCAATTTTTGTCACTTCTCTTCTTAAAGTGCATATGAAAATGAATTTAATGGCATAACTCAGTGACTGTATTCCATATGCATGGATGAAGAGTTTCCTTTACACTCAAATCTCTTGTATGTTGCTCCCATGACTAATTTAACACAAAGAGACCTCTCTTGTCGAAACCTAGCCAACGTCCCTCGACACACCTTCTTGTGCCGTGTGAGGAGCATTGCATTCCAGAAACGACAGGGACAATGTTTACAAGAAAATGCTCTGTTGGTTAAATGGGAGCTTCTGTGAATGAGAGCTGAGAGGAACTTGCGAGACTGTTTTCCACAAACTGGACATTTCAAACGATGCTGAAGGCCTCTCACTTTGGGACAATGTCTAGCTGCTAGATGAACTTTAAGCGCTACCTGTTGTGAGAAGGTAGCACCAAGGCAAAGGGGACAGGACTTTCGTTTCAGAGGAACTTTGAGAGAACGAAGCCTGTTAAGCTTCAGTCCACCTGGAAGGCCCAGTTCATACACAGCACTTCCTCCACTTCCACGCCTGATTCTTACAAGCACAGCCATGCGCTTCTTAATTTTATGTTGTGTCCTGTGAATTTCTTTCATTTTTCTCTTAATAAGTTTTCTTCTAAGAAGATTTCGCTTCCTTTCCCCAAGGGAAACTTCCACCTGGTCTCTCTCTACTTTGGCAGCCGAGGTCCATTTGTAGCCTATCTCCTCTCTCTCTTGCCGTCTTTTTTTTTTTTTCTTCCGTCTCCTCAACTCTTCTTGGCTTTGAAAAGTGTGGTGGTGTGTAGATTGAATCTCAACTGAATGCTGCTGGGGATTGTGGTGTTGCTGATGTGGCTCTGATGGAGGCAAAGCAAGGGAATGCAGAGGTATGTGTGGAGTATGAGTATGCCCGTGACCAGTGTGATAAATGGGTTCACCCTTTATCCCAGTGTGTTGTTGCTGATGACTACAAAGAAGAGGCCCTGAGGAAGTTGATGGCAGAGAATGTGAATAAGACGAGGCATTAGATGAAGCAGGGTGCGTAATATTGGCATCTGGTATATAGAACAGAGAGGAGTAGCCAGTTTGTGGTTGGGGAAGAGCCTGATGACTATGAAGAACTCCATGTTCGCCATGCGTGCCACCAGGTGGCGCAAGCTGAAGCAAAGCATTTGTAGCAGCTTCGCTTTCTGATATCGAACCACCAACGTTGTTATCTCCGCCTGTGCTTCTTTGGGCAACTGGCTGGCCAGTTCGTGTTAAGCCATGCTGAGAGAGCCTGTGCCGAGTAAGGCTGTTAGAGTATGCAAAAGCCTTCCCACAGACTTCACAAGAAAACAGCTTTTCTCCACCACCTTCGTGAACTGTTTGGTGATGTGCCGTCAAGTGAAAGTGGTGGCGGAATGATTTCCAGCAAATAGCACACGTGTACAGTCTAGGAGGAGGCTGAGTGTTTGATGTCTGTGGTTTGACATCTTGAGAGTATGAATAGAAAGAAGAAGAGCTGCTTTGCCCTCCTTGAATCAAGCTGCCACCAGAGGATGGAGGATAGTTGTTAAGGTTTTCCACACCTGGCGTTGTTGGCACTTCTTCCAGTTCACCTTTTTGGTGTAGCTTCCCATGCCTTTTAAGGCTCTGAGCATATCCAAAGTCCTTTCCACACAAAATACATTTGTAGTTCTTTTCTCCAGAATGCACTGTGTGGTGCTTGCTAAGATGAAATGCCTCTCTGAAGTACTTGCCACATAAAGTACAATGGTGAGGCTTTTCTCCAGTGTGTATTCTGTCATGCCTCCGTAGCGTTTCTCTTCTTGCAAATCCTCGACCACAGACACTACACAAATATGGTCTAACATCCCCAACAGGACCTCCAGGTCTGTGAGAGGACTGCCGTCTTTTAGGGGGCTCAACACCAACCACACCAGGTTCCTTTTTCTTGCGGGGCTTACGAGGACGCTTGGGCTTTCCACCAGGTATCTGCTGATTTGGTGGCTGGTTGAGCCCCACTGCACTTGGGTTAGCATTACCTCTGTAGGACTTTTCCAGGCCAGATGTTGATAACTGCCCACTAGGTGAGGCAAGAGGCCCTAGACCCAGACCTCCAAGCAATCCACCAATGATATCCCTTCGATCATCCCCTCTACCTCCACTATGGGCAAGATCACTGGTCATACAATTTGCAGCCGCAGCTGTGATGGCAGAAATAGCATTGTTGACAGAGCTAGTGACATCATCTTCAGAGTCCTCTAACAAGGACGAAAGTGGGAGATGTGGCTGTTGATGATGCTGCTGGCTTTGGTTTTGTGGGTGTGGATGCAGAGTAGGAGCTAATGGTGCCTTCCTAAGTGCAGACCCTGTCATGCTGCCACCACCACCACATGGGGTTGTTCCAGAATACATGTTACCTTGAGAGCGCTGGTCCTTGTAGTCATCACTGAAATCATCACTCCGGTAAGAACCTGCACAACAGACTAAACAGTAATAATGCTATGCACAAAAATTTCACAGTGCCTATGAACATTTTTGACTGAGTGGGTTTACTAAAAATAAACACTACTCTAGACTTTACTCACCCGCTGCAATAGTTGCTATTCCATCTTGGGAGCCCCCAGCTTTATTGCTCTTGCCTTCAACTATATTACTTTCATGCTTAGATCTTGCTGTACGTCCTGACTTGCCACAGGTACCAGAGGCTGCATGGTTCAAAAGGGACGTACTTTCCCGAAAACAGCGACCGCAAGCTGGACAGCGGAATGGTTTCTCTTCGTGGATTTTTTCATGGCGGGTGAGTGACTCACGGCGATTGAAAGCACGGCTACAAGTAGTGCAGGCATAAGGCCGAGCCCCAGAGTGGATGACCCCATGTTGAAGGAGGTGTCCTTTTTTCTTGAAACCTTTGCCACACTCAGAACAATGAAAAGTCTTGTCATGAGTGCCACATGAAGTTGAGGCTGAATTGTCTTGAGTAGAGTGGGGAATACTTGGATCAGAAGGATGCAGAACTGGGTTTACAATGTTACTTCTCGTGCCACTTGTGCCAGCTGTTGTTAATTCATGACTACGTAGGTGCCTGCGCAGACTAGAGAGATGTGTGAAAGTTTTGCCACACTCGCCGCAATGATAAAGGGCCTCTTGTTCAGGCTGAGATTGAGGTGGCATGGAACCATGGCTGGCCGATTTAGAGCCATTTGTCACCAAGACTGATGCTGATGTAGAAGATGCATTAGAAGATGATGAAACAACAGAAGTAGTGGATGAAGAGGTTAGGTGAGAAGAAGGGTCTCCACCAATACCCGACAAACCAACAGCCCCACTTCCATCCAACCCTGGTGTGCTATCCTGGTTCAAACCTCCTGAAGTGCTACTGTTAGGATTTGTAGAGCTGTGACTGTTGCTGCTATTGTTGTTGCTTTCAGACTTTCTTTGTGGCAAGTAGCCAGCCATGGCTTTCTTTCTTCTACCACCTCCTCCAGCACCATCCCCTTTTCCCTCATCTTTTGATAAAGAAAGATGTAGTGGAAGGGGAAGTGGCAAACCAGCTTCCTGCTGCATCAGAGATGCTAGCTGGTTGGAAGAGAGTACTGGGATTCCTTGAAAGTCAAAACCTCCGAGCGAAGAAGGCTGCGAGGAGGAGTGCAGTGGATGGTGTGGATGTGGGTGAGAGTGAGACAAAGTGTGAGGTGGTAGTTGCTGTTGTTGTGTTGGTGGCTGTTGAGGCTGTGATAGAGTGGTTGAATGTCCATGAGTGTGTGAAGAATGAAGAGCGGGGGGTGGAGCAAGGGCTGAACTTGATTCGCTTGCAGCTTGACCCAGACCAAGACCAAGATGGTTATGACTACCTTGCTGAACTAAAAATTGTTCTAGACTGGAATTGGCTGGTACTCCAGAGAGAAAATACTGATTGGCCGCTAACATGCAGCTAAACTGTTGATGTAAGCTTCGGGCATCAGACTGAGATCCTGCCAACTGATGACCCAAGCTAGTCACTGCACTACTGCTGGGAGGGTTATTGGAAGTTGGAACAGATGTTGAAGGTGATGGGGAAGAGGTTGGTGGCCCAGGTGAGGCCTGATGTACTGACAGACCAGGATGCAATGGGGGTGGTGGTGGAACAGATGAAACCAGTCCTCCACTTGCACTGCTGCTGGCAAAATGATCAAATCGCCCAACTCCTGAATGTAGTTGCTCTTGTGCAAGGGTTGCCTCAGTTGGGTGGAATGAGCGCAAAAACTGAGGGTATCCACTTACATGACTTCCACCACTGCTACTGTTTCCAGACATTTTGCTGGATTTCCTCAAACTTTGAGACGATGAAGACAGGGATTGCTGTTGTAGAGGTGGAGGAGGTGCACTCATTTTTGCAAAAATTGATGCAGAATCTGTAAAGGCACTGCCTCTAGGTCCTTGTAGTGGGCCTAAGCCGAGTCCAGACAAAATTGACCCAGATGTCTCACCTTGCTGCTGTTGCTGTAACTGGTGTTGGTGAAGCTGCACTTGCTGTTGGTGTTGAAGTTGTCGCTCTAATCCAAGACCCTTGAACTGATGGGACTGGTGTCCACTCAGCATCTCTATGATGTCCACATTGTATTTTCCAAACTGGAACATTTCCCAGTTACGGATACATGGGTGCACAGTGGCAGCACCGTCTGCTCTGTGAGCAGCAACAAAATTTATTTGATGCTTTCCTATTAGTTGTAGTCAGAAACAGAAGCAATTTAAAAAATGTGATACTTCACATGTTCCTTATGCCACTGGTGTTGTTCCATTTAAAGCAAGCACCCACTTTTTCCAGTCTTTGAGTAAGTAGTTGAGATGGACATTTTGTATTTATTGTAACACGGATCTGTTATTTCTGCAAAAATGTGTTCTCAATGGATTTGTCACTTATGAAACCGCTTAAATCATCTCCATTTTGGCTTCACATTGGATTCCATATAAATCACAGTTATTTGGGATAATTCACCTTTGATATCAATATTTCAGTCTGAAAATTCCATGAGAGTGCAAAGACATTACAATTGCACAAGATACAATTATGTTTTCACATTTTGGGAAGTGCACTAAAAGTGCTTAATGTAGTTTGACTTCATTGAAAAATTTCCACTTGCTTGGTTACATCTTTCAGTTTATTACCATCCCACTGTAGGATGGATCCATCCAAATCCCATGGGCTGGTTTTATTTCATTGGATTTCTATTCATTCTTAATCCATATGTGGCTTACACCTCCGTTTCCACGTTTCAATTAGTATATTTTTCTTTTTTTCCATAGTTGGAAGCAAAATCCTCCACTACCATTCTCGGAGGCTGTGAAAATGTTCTTTCTGCCACTCCTCTTCTTACTGCGAGAGGGAAAAAGGAGCAACATGTTAAATGACTGATTTTAAACAAAAACAATTCTTCTTGTGTGTGTATATATATATATATATATATATATACACACACCATCATCATCAAACCATAAAAAACGAAAAGAGAACAAAATTGTTGATTTAAAAACAACAACAACAGGCAGACAGTTTATTACAACATTTTAATATTTGTTTGTTTTAATACACAAAATCTTATGTGTACATGAATAATTATGGGAGTCTTGGAACATCTCTAAAAAAAACTTTAGTCCATCACTTGAACACCTTAAAAGCATTTCCATTTTTCCTCATTTGCATTCTTTAATAAAATAATAACAAGAAACCTGAGTCCCTAGTGAACCATATATATGGCATTAAAACAAATTATTGTTACATTCATAATTCATTCTGAAATAATACACTGTACTTAAGATCTAAAACATTTATTCATCTCATCTATCAGCATCATCCGAATGACAGATATTGACAAACATTCAACTGATACTCGCTTTCTAGTATTGATGCATTTCACGAATGTCATTTTATAGTCACAACACGAAACCAAACAAAAGTAGACTACAGTAAAACATGTTCTCAGACGACATGCGCAATGAAAACAATAAGTTAAGACACATATCCAAATGTTTACATGATTTTCTTATATTGAAACGTTGCGCGTTTTCGATCACCTCATCTTACATTCTGATCTGTTGGCATTGTGCTGAAAAGACGCTGAGAGCAGTGTGAATCGTCAAGGCTAGAGGTGAATTTCATGCAATTATTACATCCTCCGATTGCATCGCGTATCACTAAAAAAAAGAGTCCATTTCGACAGACTCCTGGGAGTAATGGAAAAACATCTACGATGGGGGGGAAGAAATGCACTTCAAAAGTCTACAGTGTTTTTAAAAAACTATATTCTGCGTTTCAACGGACCCGAAATCTTTTAGCCTTGGGGCTCCGTGAAACATGTTAGCATGCAAAACAGCTGGCTACTACTACACATTTAGCAAAGGGACGAGGCTTAGCTTGCCGTCATGCAGCGCGACCTAACAACAGCACGCCACATAAGGCAGGAGCAAAACTGTATTATTGTGCAAGTAAATTAACCATAATTAAATATTAGTCGAGACAATAAAATAGGCCTGTTTACCTACGCATCCATCTTTTAGCCTGGTCAAGTTGAACGGGGCCTGCTACACTCGCTCCCCCCCAGCCCCCCTCGTTCATGCACCCCAGCAGCTCTGCGCTGTTTTCCAGTGGTTAGCCTTCTAGCTACAGCTAGTTAGCAGACTCTGTTTCCACTGCAACCCTGCAGCGATAGCATGAGACCCTTTGCCTTATAATGCAAAACTGATGCACTTATCCTACAAATATCCTGTGAAAAATGCATCAAACGGCATTTCGACCGATGCCTTTTTATTTTGCGTTTGCTTTTTTAATCGGCTAAAATATTTTGCACGGTCTATGTTGGTGTTTTAGAGAGGGACGAGTGACGTGTGAGATTTTAACATTGGTCGTTTCCGGACCTGGGAACACTTCCGGCTACCCCGTCTTCTCTCCGTTATGTGCTGTGTTTGTGATGGAGGCAGAAGTGTGTGTGTGTGTGTGTGTGTGTGAGACCAGTGCACCCATAACGTTACCGTCCTTCATAATAGGAGCTACTAATAACGACAGTATTCCTCTGCCTTTTAGCTGTATGATATTTGCGGTTAGCTTTCAAGTACGCGGTTTCAGTGTTGTTGTGATGTTAGCGAGCTCGTAAAATAAATCCGAGTTACAACTCGGCGAATATATTTCTGAATATATAATGTTCTAAATTTGCGATTTATATATTCTATGATTTCTTTATCAGCATGTTTGTATCTCAGAAGATCTTACAGTGGCCATTTTATTCCATCCCGCAGCTCAAATTCAAAGGCTGGTCTTTTATCAAAATGGCTGCCTTGGAATTACTTTTTAAAGTCTGATGCAAAATAAGTTTACAAACGTTGTATAGTAAATGCTGATATTAAGAATAATTTAAGCTGCCTGTTTCTTCCCGTTCCTGATGTGTCATCTGACATTTGAGGCAACAGTTTCATCTGTTCAGTTTATTTTACAAAGGTGAATTGTAACCTGAATGGGAACCTATATATGTGTGGATTTATTATTTGAGGGCATTTGTTGTAATAAATATGTTTGATTGATTTGAAATGATTTACCTAAACATTAATTCAACTTTTGTGCTTAATCACTTCAAGACATGAGCTCGGTGTTGCTATTCCCAAAGTTTTCCCGTCTTCTTTGTCCCTTTTTGCTTGTGCAACCAATGCACATTCCATTGTAAGCTACCATCCTTTTAAAATGCTTCAGGGCTTTATTTGCACATCCAATGTTCGTTATTTTCTGCAATAATATGCCTTGTGAATAAATTTCATAAACATTTTCATAATTATGGCTTGTGGATACAAAACAGACATTGCTACAGACTTTTTATGACAAAGAATATACTAAATTGATTCATCTGTTCTAATTGTCCCTGAAAGAAACATTAAAAAGTTGAAATTTCACTTAACAAAAGACATTCGGTTACACACATACAACATACATTCTATGACATCATTTATAAACCCATTGTGATGTCTCTGCAACAAGTAATGACATTTGCAGGCTTAGAACAATTACAATGGGACATCACACTGAGATATTTTCGAAGGCACTCCTCATCATCAGGAATGCGTGAAGAATTGGAAAACAATGAGTGGCTTTGATGTTTGTGCTTCTATTTTCTACTCATAATTTCAAAAGAATTTCATGAGAAAGATATCTAAAACAAGTAAACACTAAAACCACATAGGAAAAAAATCATCACCATCATAATCATAAGATAACCATAACAACAAGAAGAAATTTCACCAATAACCATTATTAACTGTCATAGTAATGACAATAACAAACACCAATGTATTACAGAGCTGTTAGGAAGATTGTCTTTAAGTTGTATTCATAATTCATTAAGATACACACTATTTCCAGTGAAAAGTTAAATGAATGTGTTACCACCAATCCTGATGCTGATGTGATATAACTACTCCTTAACACTTTTACTGGGAGGCATAAATATTCAAATAGTCCGCAACTTATACTGTTCAATTTCATTACACTGAAAAATTAACCAAGAGGTAAAAAGTCTATGACAAAATAAATAAATAAATGACCAGTTGGTGGTTTCACAATGTAAATCGATTAATTGTCATTGGTCAAATGAGCTCTATTTCTCAGAGGTCAGATCCATATACAGTAAATGACATCTGGCTCTTATGCGAACAATCTCACTTTACATTTCTCATTGTAGTATTTACTTGTCTTTAATTTATGAGATTATCATTGAATAATGATTAAGCTGTGGCTTAACAGCTGTACCTCTAACGCATGTGTGTTGTATAGCCCTTAATATTGATAAGCGTTATTGGTTATGAAGATATCAGATATGACGTCTTGTGGTCATATCACGGTAACAGCAGATTCGAAAAATACAGGTTAGCTGTTTTGGCATGCCCGTATCCTCAGACTGTTCGCAGAGTCTCAGTTTTAACAGCATATACACATGGCTTCAACATGGAGATTCAAAAAGCAGTCCAGGAGGTTTGTCTTTATGCAAATGCCAACCAACACCTGAGGGAGATAATGGTACTGCCATGTTATGCGCTAATTGTATGCCAGAATATCATAACATACAAATACATTGATGAGTGCCCTTACTCTTGAGTCGTCTTCTTTGTCTCAGATCCATATTTAATAGCTTAAGGTGAACCGTTTGTCTACACAGTATACCTAAGAGGAGCATAAACGTGTGTGTACCCAGCATTACAGAAATCTAATGTATTCTTGTGCTTTTGGTAGTCCAGCGTCCCTTATGATGAATTTCCCTTGCTAATCCCAGCACTTGGACATTGTAGAAAGTGGTGGCTCAGAATCCAAACAAAGTGCCATTGATCATTAATGAGTCTTTTTAAGGTGGAGAAAAAAGATGATTGTCAGACATTTCTCTTGGTTTTCATCTGGGCTTTTCTGCCCAATTGCGTCCCAGAATGGCTTTCATCGATAGTTCAAAGCGATCTCCAGTTATGTACTGAAGGACAAACTTGAGGATTTAAAACTCCTTGTGTACTATTTTCAGGATTCCACCAAAACAAATTGAACAGAAACTCGCTTGGTACATCCCTATTAAATTCACACTGAATTAGATGCAGGTGAAACAATGTATGGTAAGGCTTACTTTCTCTGTCTCATGGTATTCAAAATGAATTCATCAAACGAGTTCCTCAAGTTCTTGAGTCTCTATGGATATGCTCCTCCAATTGTTCCATCGTCTTACTTTTGACATGTTGTAAAAACCCTGCTGCACTTCCTCATTATGATGAAGTGGATTAGGGTTTAAAAAGAGATAAGATCCAGCATTACATTTGTCCAACTTTAAGTAGCTTTGCAATTCATCAGATGGGATGAGCACTCCACGTTCAACTGGTTCCACTTATGCAGATGTTAATTATTAGTCTCCCAGTAGTTCCATCATAGTTATAAGATAAAAGCCGTTCTCTGAAATATATGGCTCCATAGCAGCTATATCTGTAATGTGTAATAATGTAAGATATGTGAGGATAAAAACATGACATAAAGATATGAAAAATGTCCACATCGTGTGGAATTTATATTACACTCTATTGATATTCTATGCGGTAGATTTATAGGCAAAATGTACACAAATAAATAGTTGTATATGGCAGCTTTTATCATAATTATAGCGGCAATTTCATGAACATAAAAAGCACAAAAACTTTGAAGCTCTATCAAACCTGACTTGTAACTTGTTATCTAATCTTATGTTGTGAATTTGCCACTATATACAATATATATATATATGTAAAAATATGGTGCCACTTCGCTCTCTGTGTAGTTTTTCCCATTTCATGGCCCCCTACTTCAAAATCTGTTTCTCTGATTCCTTCACCATCCTCCTACTCCTTTTCTCTCTTCTCTCGTTATTTCTCTCCCTCTTCCGCCCACTCTCTCTCTCTCTCTCTCTCTCTCTCTCCCACAGTCCCTCTACCATCCTCCAACTCATCACATAGTCTATCTCTTACCCATCTTCTCCATTCCCTCCTTACCCTCTTGAGCCTCTTGCTCACACAGTAACCTCATTCTTGCTTCCTGTTCTAACCCCTTGGTTGGATGCCACTCCTCCTCCACTTCCCCCTCCACCGGGGATGAAGTGAAGTTGTTCAATGGTATTTTGCCTTTTAGCTGCAAATGCAAGCCTCCTGGCACTGTGTCCACCAAGAGTCCCTGTTCCCATGACAACTCCTGTTCCTGGCATGTCACCCCATGCCACTCCTCCAGCTCCGCCTCCCCCTAGGTGACCTGACATCGCAGCCGAATTCCGCTCCTGCTCTCGCCCCGATGTTGGGTGCGAGTTCATCTTGATCATGTGGTGACGGTCGAGTGACGGTGTGGCACAAACATTCTGCTGTGATTGAGCTTTCTGGTGGCTGACGCGGGGCAGGGTGGGCACCATTCCGCCTCCCCCTCCGCCCGTGTAGTCGCCCATTCCCATACCCATCCCGCTTCCGCCGTACTCAACCCCGCCTACCTCCTCCTCTAGATGATCTGGGGACATCAGCAGCCTCTCCTTGGACTTCTTCAGGGTGTTCTGGTTATTGGAGTTCTTTGATGCAGTGGCCATGGCTTTGTAGTATTGGTGCTGCTGGTTCTTTGAGAGCCTTGATAAGGTGTTGCCGTCAGCAAGGGCAAGGAGCTGGTCCGTTGACTTGACGCGACGTGGCGGTTTGGAAAGTGTATCGTAATTTTGATTTTGCTTTGTCTCCTTGGGTTCCAGAGGGTAAGGATTCGGGGTGTGGCTTGGGGCAGACTGCGGATGAGGTATTCGAGGACGAGTGGCATGGGTGGGAAGCGTGCCTCTTCCCCCCATAGTGTAGTCGCCACCCCAGGGAAGGTGATGCTGGGAGGAATGAAAGGCAGGAGGGGCGTTGTTGGGCCTCCGTTTGGTGGTACAGTAACCTGAATATTCCTCCAGTCCTCCTTTCTCTGTTGGTGGAGGAAAACATGTTTAAATACGGCAAGAAAAGAATAAACATTAGTGATGCATCGATATTAATAATCTGCCGAATATGATAAGCTGGTAGCAATAATGACCAATAAATTAACAAAATCAAAAATCTGTTACTTTTCCCATTTGTTTTATTTATTTCTTATGTTATGGAAATTAGTCCATGTTATTATTAGGTTATTTATTGTTCTTACCTCTAATAAATTAGAAAACACTAAAAACAATCATTTTAAAGTAAATTTATACATCACAACATTATAATGCACAGTGTGAAAAATTAATATTAATTTTGAGATTTGCTTAAGAATACAAGTAAAGGTGTTTTCATTAGTACTACACTAAGTAAATTATCAGTGTTTTTAAAGATTAACCATAGGTGAGCATTAGATGGAGAAATAACATACCAATACTTAAATACTGTTAACAAAACTTGGCCAATAACCAAATATGGTACCAATATCCTGTGTATCCCAAATAAAAATGTTAAAAAATCTTTACAGGATTTAAAATAAAAGCTAGAATGTCATTCAAATGTTCATCACATAAAACACTACTTAACTTTTAATATAAATTATTCAACCTCCATCCCAGGACTATGTTTACTGTGAGACTTGATTCAATTAATACAATCCTATTTTATTCTGTACTTTGAGCCATTTGATCTTTCAGCTGATTAAGTCTGAGTCATTGTATCAGCCTGTATAACCGTCGCCTGTGCAGAACTTTCTTGTCATCCAACTGTAACTCACACTTCCCAGGAGGTTTGACGTCTAGCTGAGAGAGAGGCCTTAAGGCTTTATACATCTGTACAAGACTGTGGGCGCTTTGCTATGATTTGCCCTCATTAAAATGACCTTCACAAACATTTATATCTCCCTAGCCATGCAGTGAAACATTGACACTGCTTTAAATACAAAACCCGAGCACACAGATCATTTTCTATAACATTCTGAGCCCCACATGAGACTATGTCCTCATCTTCGACCAGGTCAATTCTCCTTTAAAACCCAAGTGCTACATTTTTAATATTCGTCCATCTTTTTCTCCTTATTACGTCTAAATTTGCTTTATCCCATTGAAATGATGTGGGCTATAATAAGAAAGCAATCATGCAAACCTTTTATGCAATTTTTACAAAACATAATTTCCTTAAGATAAGAATCTTCCTCTCCAATGGTAATAATGCACTCACCTAGACGCTTGAGAGATGAGTATCTGTTAATCTCAGGCTTCATGGCGGCTTCATACGAGGGTGGCAGCTGAGCCAGGTTGTGTAGGGAGTGATGGAAGGACGGCTGGGGCTTCATTGCGTTAGTATGCTTACTGGGCTTTAATGTGCCACCGCCGGTCATCTGCATGTTATTCATACGTGCTCCACGCTCTTTAAAGACACATATTCGCATATTTGAGGTTATTTCAAACTCAACAGTTCTGAATATACAACTGTGAAGAATTGTTAGTTTTACCTACCGATGGTGGCTGTATGTTTGGGACTAGAGCCTGTGGTATGGATGAAGTTATGCTGCAGATTCCCTACTGTGAAAAAGGAAAAAAAGGCATTGGGTGTGTGTTTTAAGGATTTCTGCCTTTCTGTGCAGGTCATGTGGTAAATTACATTTAATATGAATTTACAAAGCACATTTATTAATCTAATACTATTCAAATGTTGCCCTATTAAGCTCTTTCTAGCTCCACAATGTGTTGAAAATTTTACACCGTCTGTTCATTCTAATGCCATCATATTCAGCTTTGTGCTAAATAATTCACAAATGCCCTTTCATCATTTGGCTATTGCTTTTCCCTATGTTCCTTTCTTGTCCTGAATTTATGCAGTTGGTCGTTCACAAGACTCAAGCTGAGATGGAAACATGAAAGGAACTCCATATGACATATAATGCAAAAATACCTGCCAATTGCAATTACATTCATGAGGGTAAAATTAGTTCACATTCATAAAATCATTAAATTTTTATATATTTAAATATTTGACCCAAGACACTTTGTTTCATGTGCGATAAGATGTACGAATAATTGACTTTTTATCCATGTAGAAATACAATTTCATGCAAAATCAGATACATACGATCATGACGACATGTTTTTTCATTACTTTAACTTTATCAGGGTAACCAATTTCAAATTAATTTTTACAAGATCCAACCAGACAAAATAAGTTGAAATGACTGCAATTTGCTGATGTGAAGTCACAGATAACCTCAATAAAAGAATAGACATTTAATTTTCTTAACCATAGATGTCATTAAATTTGAACACATTTAGCAGATATTTATTAACAGTTATTGGAATTAAAGGATTTACCTTTTGTCAATAAATGATGGTGACCTGTGAATTTAATTTTCAAATTAAAGTTTTTCATGTTTTTGTACATGGGTGACATGTGGATACACAAATTCAATATTATGGTGTGTACGATAACAAATGTGTTTTATTTTCAAATGAAAAGTTAAGGTAATATTCCCCCTTCAGAAATGGGGCAGAAGGCCCCCAATGGCATGGTGTTGCTGCTGTTTTCTAATTGAATGTAATAATTATTATACGTTCTAATTATGATGGATTATTAATAATGTACATTAGATGTACACTTTAAGCCTCTTCATTATTCAATCAATAATATATATGTATAGGTTAAATCATCAATCAATTTCATGTCTTCATGCAGTTTATACGTAATTCATAGAATTATACACACAAATGCACAATGTTCTTAAAGTGTGTGTGTGTGTGTGGGGGGGGGGGGCATGTTCCCCTGCATATGGAAATTATGGAGTTTTCCACTCACGTCTGTTATCTTTACTCTGTAGTGTGGGATATAGATTTTTCGGGGGTCGTCCAAGCGTCCCTTCTCCTCCGCCAGTTCCCAAGGCTACACTGTTGTTTCTCTCTCCCTCTTGAACTGGACTTGACTGGTGACGCAACATTTCCACAAGAGCTCTGACAGGGAAGGATGTAGAAACGATTAGTCTAGAGCACTGGATTTCAACCCTGGCCCTGGGAACCACCTCTACAGATTTTGTACGTCTCCCTTATCTAGCACACCTGATTCAGATCATTGCTCATTAGCTGAGTTACATGACATACAAAATGTGCAAAGTGTTGGGTCCCCAGCACCAGAATCGAAAACCACTGACCTTGAGAATACAATTTAAGGTAGATTAGACACCCTTTTTGTCTGAGACATATTAGACCTGAGCTCTTACCTGGGCATGTTGAGTTCTCTGTTCCTAGGCTGCCGCGATGCCTTGTGGAACGCCACTTTAATGGCCACTGCCACTGCCACAGTAAACGAGATGACTCCGCCGATGACGTAGACGGTGTTGTTGCTCTGTTCGATGCGGCTGAGGTCCGGATGAGCAGGTGGTGGGGGCCTGGTGGCAGGGGGGGCTGTATTGGCCCACACAGGTGAATGGTAGTTGTGGCAGATGTTCTGGTCCAGCCTTCGAGTGCGGTCCGGACAACAAAACCGATAATGGCAGGTCCCACAGCAGTAGATGAAGTCATCCTTGGAGCAGTTAAAGGTGACGTCATACTGCCCCATGACATCATAATAACCTCGACACACGTCCACTTCCACCAGTTTGCGAGGTGGTGGAGCTACCTGCACTGCTCTGAAAGGGCCGGTCAGTGCGTCAGTCGTTACGTTCTTTGGCAGCATTATCTGAGGAAGCGGCCTGAGGGGCATTTCTGCCACTCCAGCTGGCTGCTTTGGCCGGCGATTCATGGACTTCCCTCGCACACCCCCACCATTTTTAGAAAGGGGGTAAAGAAAGCCCCTACCCTGAGATCTGGGGTTGGGTGTCGGAGCGATGGTGATGGGCCCATTTGCTCCGTTTCTGGAGGGGCCCGGGACGCTCGCCGAGAAAACGTTAAGTGGGACAGCGATTAGCAGGAAGAGAATGATGACACGCACTCGAGCTTCCAAGGTGGGCATCATCTTTACATGACTAATGCTGCTATTTTCTCTCGCTGACTCAACCGCACAATGCTGAATTTTGTAAAAACAGGCTGCTTAGTTCTGTACGTAAAATATTCTTGAAGCAGCCCTCCGACGTATGAAATCTGAGTCTATATCAAAACAGTCTCGAAAGAAATATCTGTTGTCAAAGTCTGACGAAAGTGAACGATGTGAATGGTCACACTCTGAGACAGTGTGAGAGAAAAAAATTATTTTGACGTGCTTTCAGCTTCAAGGTGAGTTATACAACACATATTCTCTCAACATGCAGAGTTTCCATCCAGCAAGTAGCTGGAAAACCTGAACAATATGTAAAACAATCCAAATGCATTCTGAGCAGGCAATATACAATTTATAGAAATATGAAATGAAAGAATGTTTAACAAAGTGTCAGTTTTGAATATGTTAACAAGGCAAATATTCCCTTTTGTGGCTTTCTTCAGAAATACTAATTTTCACATATCCGCAGGCAAACAAAATGGCTTCTCATTACTGTCCTCCTATTACTTCAATATCTAGTATTTTCATGACACAATAAAGGCATTTAAGTTGTAGCACAACTGTGTACATTAGAAGCATTTGAGTTGAATTCTCTGTTTTGGCACTTATCAGGGTTAAAGTTTCCTTTAAGAGAAAGGGGCAGTTGTAAACTTCTTTAAAATGTAATGTTTTGCTTGTCTTCACGATTTTTTTATTTTTTTTTATTTTTTATTAGGGCACTCCTTACATTCAGCAATGGCACTTTGTCTTTAAGCAGATTTCCCTGACCTGTTATGCTCCCTGAATGTTTACTATTATTAACTAGTATAAACAATTTTCATACACTTGGTGAAATAAAAACCTCAGAAACAAATTTTGTTCTTGTTTACGTATTAACAGGACTTCTCCGAATGGCAAACTCCTTTGAGGGATTGAGGGTAGTGAGACGAGGAATAATTTTGAGTTTGTTCAGCATCTCGGTCTGCAAACCTCTACTTTACTGAACTAAAATGAATGTGCATTTCCTCATTCGGCATGTAAAGAGTTAACAAATGGACTGTGTGCAAATTTTAAATAGTTGAACGAAATCAGATATGAACTGTGTCCTCTATCATGTTGAATTTAAAAAGTACGCCCTATCTTCTCGTGTTTTAGGTGTGTATTAAAGAATGTTCATTAAAACGGTGACAGACACAAGAATACTGATGATGGCAGTGAAGACGTAAAACGTTTTCAAGGCTGATTGTCTTCACAATAGAAATTTCCAAGGAGAGTGACTATATGTAAACCTTCCAGTGTCTTTCCAGATTCTTAAGTTTCACGCAGCAGATATGCTTTTAAGATAAGCCCAGTTTTCATTGAGACACATTTGAAAGCGTTTGCTGAAGCGCTTGGTGAAATGGTTTAAAATCCCATGGTGTGGACATGGCTGTTTCCTCACGATTTTTGCAGGGTTGATCTTGGAATCCACCAGCAGTTATGAAGTGCTGTGCTCATCAAGCGATGAGCCTCTGAAAAGAAATCAACACACTGCTGTTACATCCTACATGCACACACACAGAGATCAGTGAAAGTTTTTGAAAGATCATAGTTAGCTTGTCATCCGAATGGCAGCCTATTATTTTCATTGTGGCACATATGGCATGTGACAGAAAAAAAGGTATGTGGCAACTGATGCGATCAATATAGAATCCACAGAATTCAAAACAAAAGAGATTTTATGGGGTTGGGCTGTATGTTTAGACACATTAAATCTACATTAAGAATATTTATTTATTCAAGGAGACAATAAATACTGGTACATCATTTTATGAACTATCCAAACTTATATGGCTGTAATTCATGAATGCTTTGGAATACAGTCCTAATGTTGGTCTCTTTTTTAAGAAGACACTCAACAGATCATTGCTGAAGTGAAAGCATTTCAAATTAAAGTGTAAAAAGGTATAGAACTTTAAGTTTACTGTATTTTTTTTACTGTACTAAACTATTTTAATTCTACACAAAATATATATTTACAAAATAATTGTTACTCTAAAATTGCTATAAGATCAAAGCCATATGTCTAACCAAGCTATGTTTTAAATTAAATCTGAAGTTGATGTCACATAAATTGATGTTCCTAGGTTTTGTTTAGGCACTATGCCAAAAATAGCCACCACCACATTTTACGTTTAATTTAACGTATTAAGTTTTTTTAAGTGTTCTCCTATAACAAATGAATGAATGCTGTCACAATATCAGTTCTATCACAAAACGATGTGTTTTGTTGAGACTAGAAACATTTTTGATTATAAAATAGTTCAAATTAATTTTGTAACATGAAACGTGACACTGCTCACTGTTTAAAGGTATTAAATCACCATTTCCTCTTTTGGTAACAATGTCCGATTTCAAAATGGTTTTCACAGGATGCATTTTTAAGATTTTGATTGATACCTAATTTATGATTAATTGATGATTGAGGTTTTGTTTAGGCACTATGCCAAAAATATTTTTTTATGTGTTCTCCTATAACAAATGAATGAATGCTGTCACAATATCAGTTCTATCACAAAACGATGTGTTTTGTTGAGACTAGAAACATTTTTGATTATAAAATAGTTCAAATTAATTTTGTAATATGAAACATGACACTGCTCACCAGGGGGAGGAGCCCGTTAAAATGTTTTAAATCACCAATTCCCCTTTCAAAAGGGTTTTCACAGGATACATTTTGAGTTAAGATTTCGAATGATAGCTAATTTATGTTGATTATTTTAAAAAAATGATAGAAAAAAGGGATTTTTAAAAAAGCTAAAGGGTTGTTGACAGGTAAGGAGTTAAAAATGCATAGCTAATCTGCAAAGAAAAAAAATTAAATACATGTTTAAACAAAATTGCTGTACACAATCAAAATATTGATCATTCAATATCAAAGTTACTAAGAAGGTTGTGAAACAAGTGAAAATAACCTCAACTAGCTTACTAGCATAGCAGTAAGCTATGCTAGTATGTAGCAGTAAACATAAACATAGTATAATAGTTTGCAGTTCTGAATTTGAAAAAGTTAAAAAAGAATCAGCTCAAATAACAACTCATCACAAATCAACAATCATTACCATGTTTCTGAGTGCACTCAATTTCTTTACATCAAAATTTTGCGATTTTGCAGTGTAACGGAGTAAAAGGTAAGATATTATGCGCTGAAATGTAGTAAAGTAATGTTCTTGAAAAACATACTTCACTACAGTAAATGTAATAACATTTAGGGTACATATTTAAAGTCTGCATGAAACAGAATTTGCAATAGTCTTTTCTTCCCTATTGCGGTGTATATCTGAGTGAAATGGCTTCATGAACAAGAATAATGTATGGCATGCTTGTACAACATATTTATTTTTCGGAACTTGGTTGGATCATTGGATTATGACAGGTTGTCCCCTCCTCACACCATAAAAACACATCATCGGAGAACAAAGAAACTGTCTGTTATGACTTTAACATTTGGATATTGATTTGATTTTATCTACAGTCAAATTGAAGCAAGATTAAGATAGATTACATTTAATATATACCCCTTAAATCTGTACTTAAATCTAACATTTGCACCGAGTGCAGTACAGCTGCAGATTTAAGCTCATGACACAGAAAGAAAAAGAGAGATGATGTGATGACCATTTGTCTAACGTGTTACAACAAGTCACTATGAATCAGAAGCATTGAGAGAAGTGAATAGTAGCAATGATCTGAACAAATAGTGATCAGTCCTTTTCAGAGAGCATAGCATGATGCATGACACGAGGGAGGGGGTAGAGTGAGAGAGAGAGAGAGAGAGAGAGAGAGAGAGAGAGAGAGAGAGATGCTGATTTCCTGACACTATAGGTCTGTGTCAGAATGTTTGTGAGGAAGTAAACGAGACAGTGTCGTGGTAAAGTTATTCTGTATTCAATATATATACAGTACTTTATGTTTTTTTTCAATTGCTGGGGCCTGTGGAAAACCATCGAGCAGATAAAAGAAGGTTGGAAAAAGTACAAAAAAAGGAGAGATAAATGCAGGGTAGAGATTTATATATGAGCACAGCATAACAGAAGTGCACAGAGCCAAAGGTATGACAGAAGAGAGGTGTTTTGTGTGTTTGTGTGTGTGTGTGTATGTGGGAGGGCAGTGTGTGGGTGGAAGAGAATGGAGAGCGTTCAGTGACACCACTTACTAACACACATACGCACACACTACACACAATACACAACACCGGGAACATACAGTGCTATATAGTCAGTATGCTGGCTCTCATACTGCATACAAAACGATCCCCAATCTTGCATTTTGCAGGTATATAAAACGTACAGCCCTTGAAAAGAGGGAGTACACAAAATCTGTTGTCGAAGATCAACAAGTTAATGGCATAAGAGACCAACAGCACTTCTTCGACGTAAGGAGACACAGATATCAGAGGACAACTGCACAGATAAATGCCACAGAAAAATCTGCGATTTTTACTGTATACATGTGCCTGGCTGCTGCAGGCTGCACTCTCATCTTAGCAATAGCGTTTATGCATCACATCTACAGTGGCGGTGTGGCCTCCAGCTGCTTCTGCTAAATTATTGAAATACTGACTGAAAAAAACAACAACTAAATGCAGGTAATATTTCAAAATGCAGGGAGAAAAAACAGAAAACACTGGTACACAGGCTCAAATCCCCCAAAATATGGAAAAGATAACCTTTAATAAATATAACAATATTAGATAATAGTGTGGATATGTCTATGATTTAAGTTAATGCAGGTAATGTAATGTATAAAAGTACTGTATATTATATTATTCATTAATGAGCAATACATTTAAATGATGTGTGGTAAAATGATTTTAATGTAAATACAGGTCTAGTGATGTGATGACTGAAAAATAATACAATATTTTGATCAATTTAAAACATATACAGTATTTGAATGGTCAAACTATGTTTAGTTATTTTTCTTATTTACTTATTAATGATAGTTCTCCTAATGACTGCTGCTGATATCAAAATATTCCTAATCAGCAGATGATCACCTGCTTGTGGTTTTGCCCCCATTTTGTGCATAGCTAATATTGAGAAAGGACTTTGTACTGATTTCACGGATTTTGCACATACAATGCAACAAGCGATCTACGTGACGAGGATGTTTTTCCCATTTTGTCCATGTATTCGTGCACAAAACTGTCAGTCGTTCTGAGAGAAGACATTTTAGACAGTGATCTTAACAGGTGTGGCGAGTGATTCATGTGGGCCATTTACAGGTTTTCACAGGAGCGAACCTAAGAACAGCCTATATAACATTAAAAACAGTAACCTCTCATTTGCATATCTATCATAAAGCGTAGGCCATTTCGACACCTTCTTGTCTATGTGAAACAGTATGCGCCTCTACAAACTGGATTAGCTTTTCCTGAACACGGCACCCAATCAGCAAGGCACTGTGGGCGACTTCTAAGAGATGTGACACTGAAGATGTGGCGCATTCACAAACAGTTTCTAGAACAGTCAGAAGTGCGAGTTCACAGAGGAATAGGACAATTCATTTTAGGAAATTGTGCTATTCTCCATTTATTTCATTGTATTCGTGTTGCAAAACATGTCTGTTTTGGATGTTTTCTCTTTATCTCCCTGCATTTCCCTCTCCCTCTCCCTCTCTCTCTCTGTGATATTCAGTGCGTGGGTTGAGGCAGCTCACTCTCTCTCAGAATAGCACTGCAGTAGTTCAGACTTGTATAGAAAGAAAGCAGGAAAAAGAAAATGATAGATAGGACGAATAGACCTTCTTTACCCTTCTAAACCTGCTCTTCTCTCTCAAAAGACATATATTTTGCCCTCATACCCCTGTGACACTCAGGGCTATTCGTGCAACTGACTATAGCAGCCCATATCGTCCTAAAGTCTATGCTTCTATAACATGCTCTCATATTAAAATGTATATTTATGAAATGTATTACCTTGGTCTTGATCTGGTTAAATGGCTGTCAAATGAACGCAATGGTTTGCATCGTGGACCATGTTTAGTTCTAGAGGAATGAGATGAGTAATTATCACATACAGGATGAGGGACTAAGGTTTCTATCATATGCAGTCCGCAAATGTAATTTACACAATTTGCAAACAAGAAAACCAGTTTTATTTATATGAGACGGATTAATAATCACCAGAAATCACCAAAAATAATATTAATATTAAACATTTGAGGTGAATGTGCCGTGATTTAAATGATCAACACACTGTCTTTACTAAATGTTCACCTCATCACTGAACTCTATTCGGTAAGACTTCTGCAACTGTTTGGCGGGGCCTTGGCCCTTTTGTTGTTGTTGTTGTTGTTATTCTTTTAAACTAAACCAACGAGGAGGCGTTTATATCAAATAATTCACAAAGATAAAATAACCTCAGATTCATCATAATTTCCCACAGTTTAGTACATCTGTGCTTTTCCACCTACATTTATACTTTAATATACTTTTTATTACTTGTTTAATAGTCGCTACCTATTGTGTACCACCCCCCTCCCCCCAAAAAGCCATCAGGCTGTGATTCTGTCAACTTAACACAACATAATGTAACATAAAGAGGCACCGAGCGTCATACCTGTGGAGAGACACACCGTGTGAAAAGTCCTCTGCGCAACCCGCCTAACAAATCGGACTTTTGTTGCTCTCGCTACAGTCATATTCCCCGATAATAACAGGGTTTGATACATTTCTGATGAAACTGTCGAGTATCGACGCGTCTCTTGCGGACTGAGGAGCTGTAATTCGCACGAGGGTGAGTAGGTGGACATGACAAGCAGCGCGAGAGCAATGAATGGCCGTCTGCGTAGGCGTGAATGCATGTTTGCGCGAAGGGTGATGTGGAGCCACCTTACACTTACATATGTGCGAACATCTTCCTCCGGTCGCTCGGAATTGATCGAAAACATAAAATGTGGCACAAACACATCGAATATTTGTTTTTGTTTTGTTTGTTTCCCCGCGCAAATCACGAAACTTCGATAAACGTGTGCGCGTGAACGGTTGTTCAGACAGTTAGATGACATGAGGCGATGTAGTTCAACTTGAGCGACTTACCTGAACTGAATTCTGTTGATCCTCACGACAGCGCCAGTCTCGCATCTTACGCAACCCTGCGCGACGATGACGGCTGAGAAATTATTTCCACAAACTGTTGCAGCGCTCCTCTATTGCGAATAGTCTCGACTTTTGCTCACAAAACAACAGTTACAGTCACTAATCTCTTTGAATGATTTTCTCTCACCTACCCCGGTTGTTTCCATGTTCGCCCTATAGATAAAGCATCGGTTTTTACCTGTAGGCAACAGATCGTGCACAACTTATTTGCGTGTTAACGTTATGTACTGTGAAAGTATTCCAGGTGAGATAACCTTCGCCTAAGTCCCTCGTATAATTTAAAGAGCGCTCAGAATAACGCACGCCATGAATTGTTTCCCCCTCTGTGTTGCTCCTTAACGTTGCCGTTAATCGACGCCGCCTGCAAAGTGCGCGCACGGGAACATTCCGAGCCCGTCACGAAACACCGGTGGAATGAGGCGGGTGTTTTCACTGAGGTCCGCTGCGCCGAACAGTGCGTTGACTGGTTTTGCGAGACGGTGTTGATAAGGGTTCGAAACGTTGATTCCCGACCGCTTCAAGTGTTTCGTTTCTCAAACTACTTCTCATCCTTGCCACGATTATGGCTGGCTAAGCAATATGGTGTGTGTGTGTGTGTGTGTGTGTGTTGGAGACACACTGATCGGTTGCCATGGCAACGATGTCATTTTGTTTGTGACTCTAATAATCTTGATTCCTTGCACCCTTAAAGAATACAAGAATGGGTTGCAGAAAAACTGTAAGGCATCGAAAGAAAAACATAGCGTTTACAAAATGTGGCAGTGACAGGTTTAGCAAAGAAAGTGCAATTTAAAAAAAGAAAGAAAAAAAAGCCAACCCTGCATGATGACACAGCCATATCCTATTCTTCGCCACAGCCTATAGTAAACGCTTAAACATCACTTAATACTTAATAGAAAAATAAAGATGCCTAATGGTTTAAATACAGCACGATGCCAAATGTTTTGTTTTAATCGGCTGGAAGCTACATACAGATTTATTCATTCAAAATGCATAAGCTACTCATCTTGGGTTTCTTTGCAATTAATACAACTTTGTAGTCTTTAGTTAATTAAGATTACTCATCGAGGCAAAATGATGCAATGATTAAATCGGCAATAACATTCTCTTTAATTAATCTGCACCTCATCTAGTGTCTATAAACGAGTTGGAGTTAATAATCACGCAGCTCTGCGGCAGTTGCAGTCAAACGCTGAACCTCTACCGCCTCCATCTGAACGACAGCCGTCAATCGCCATTTCAGCACCGCGGAGAGCGACGCACTCAGCGCCGGCACATCCACGGAGGACGGGGCAGATTCCCCACTCGGTGCAGTTTATTTGTTTTTCTTGACACAGATTCGCACAGGTGAAAAGGGCGAGTTGTTTTAGGCCCAACACACAGTGATTTGAAACATTTGAACTACATATATAAACGCATTGAATTTCTTGGATTGTTTGCATATGTAATGCAAACGCACCTTCCCCCTCATCGGCTTCCCTTCCTATAGACAGCAATTAGTCGGTGTGCACTTAGTTTCCTATACAGGTGGGTGGGCTGGTGTATCGGTCACTCAGGCAAGACCTGCGACGAGAACCGATCATCCGTTCACAACCCGCGCAAATTACAGCCCGCAATGCGCTCTCTGAGTCTGGGGAAAAACCTGAGTATTGCAGAAAACGCTTCAAGGGGCGAAATACAGTGACTAGCTTGTTTTGAACGTCTCCATCATTACACAACGTTTCAAAAGCAAATATTGCTGAGCTGTACAGCACGATGTGAAAGCAAGCACACAATTTGGAGATTACACACTCACCTAAAGGATTATAAGGAACACCTGTTCAATTTCTCATTAATGCAATTATCTAATCAACCAATCACATGGCAGTTGCTTCAATTCATTTAGGGGTTGTTCCTGGTCAAGACAATCTCCTGAACTCCAAACTGAATGTAAGAATGGGACAGAAAGGTGATTTAAGCAATTTTGAGTGTGGCATGGTTGTTGGTGCCAGACAGTATTTCACAATCTGCTCAGTTACTGGGATTTTCTTGCACAACCAGTTCTAGGATTTACAAACAATGGTATGAAAAGGGTAAAACATCCAGTATGCGGCAGTCCTGTGAGCGAAAATGCCTTGTTGATACTAGAGGTCAGAGGAGAATGGGCCGGCTGATTCAAGCTGATAGAAGAGCAACTTTGACTTAAATAACCACTTGTTACAACCGAGTTATGCAACAAAGCATTTGTGAAGCCACAACAGCTCATCTCCACTACAAATCGGAAAAAGAGGCTACAATTTGCACAAGCTCACCAAAATTGGACAGTTGAAGACAGGAAAAATGTTGCCTGGACTGATGAGTCTCGATTTCTGTTGAGACATTCAGATGGTAGAGTCAGAATTTGGTGTAAACGGAATGAGAACATGCCTTGTTCCACTGTGCAGGCTGGTGGTGGTGGTGTAATGGTGTAAATGCCACGGCCTACCTGAGCATTGTTTCTGACCATGTCCATCCCTTTATGTCCACCATGTACCCATCCTCTGATGGCTACTTCCAGCAGGATAATGCACCATGTCACAAAGCTTGAATAATTTCAAATAGGTTTCTTGAACATGACAATGAGTTCACTGTACTAAAATGGACCCCATAGTCACCAGATCTCAACCCAATAGAGCATCTTTGGGTTGTGGTGGAACTGGAGTTTCGTGCCCTGAATGTGCATCCCACAAATCTCCATCAACTGCAAGATGCTATCGTTTCAATATGGGCCAACATTTCTAAAGAATGTTTTCAGCACCTTGTTGAATCAATGCCACGCAGAATTAAGGCAGTTCTGAAGACGAAAGGGGGTCAAACACAGTATTATTATGGTGTTCCTAATAATCCTTTAGGTGAGTGTATGCAATTCTACATCATCATAATTTGATTTCTATTGAACATCCCATACAATCACACAGAGATAACTCCTGATACCAGAACTTCAACTGATCAACAGAACTTTTTTTTTTACCAAATAAAAGACTGAACCAAACTGCTCCCTAAAATTCCTTTATTTCGTATTAATTTAAATAACTTAAATGGCCACAAAATGCCCTATTGTTTATCCACACGCTTCGAAACATTGGCAAATTTGTTTCGGCAAGCCCAAAGCTCATATCACTTTGTTAGAGGATCTTTGGGAACTGAAGGCCCCATATAGTGTAACAATGGGCAACAACAGACTACCAGAGGAGATTCCTTAATATCCTTTTGATTGAGTGACCAGTAGAGCCAGAGAAGAAGAAAAAGCAGCTGTGGTCATTTAAAAAGGGGTAAACATTCTTGACAAGTCTAACAACCAAAAGAACCCATCTCAAAGATGAGACATTGATTGAATGCCACTTCTGGCTCATTTTATGATTAACTCTTTGCCCCATCGCTCTACCTCTGCTGGCCTAAAGACTTTAAGGATTCTCTCTAGCATCAGTGTTGGGTAAATGCAGCCGTTCACTTAAAAATGGAAAAACACCTTTGAAAAAGTGAACTACAAAATATAAAAGAACAGACAAATTGATTAAAAACTGGAAACAATACAAATAATAACACACAAATATGCACTCACAAAAAACAAAACAAAAACAAAAAAGACTTTTCGTGAATAATATTCAGACCACATGTGAACCCCCTGTTACGCCTGATCTTGCATCTTTCACCTTAAACACACACATAATGATCACTAAACCCCTGAAAAAACTCATCTGTAGCTCAATGGGTTCAGTCCAAATGCAATAGGACAGATTTACAATAAGTGTCCCGTCACACTCACAATTCTGTGTTGACAGTGCACACCAAAATCCTGCTGATGGTCATTACATAATGCTAGAGGCCACAAATTATTTTTGTCCAAAAACTTTTACTACCGTTTTCATAATCTGAACAATTGTAAAACTTCTGACAAACAGATGAAAACCCTTTGTGTCAGTGAAACAGAGAATTGCCACATGAACAGTTCAAGTCCTGAGAGTAAGTTGAAAGAGACAACAAAACAAAAACGAGGAGTGATCTAGTAGGAGCATGACAAAATCATGACATGTGCTATCCTAAAACGGTAAGAGTTTAAGGAGGTGAAAAGGTGGTCTGCACACTTCAATATTTATATGTACACAAAATACACAATTCGTTCTCTTTTATAGCCGCCTCAGAGCTCTTTTTTTATCTGTTTTCTTCTTCGCAACTATATTAGTATTGCTACTGCTTGTGGCGCTGGAGCTGCTGTTGTTCGAGTTGTTGATGCCAACACCCATTGCTGCCAAACCAGCCCCGGCTACACGTTTGTTTGGATCTCCTGCATGTTTCTTGGGTTGGGGTCCATCAGCAGGCTCCTGAGGGGCCCCTGAAGTGCCTCCCATAGCATGGATCTCTGTTAGAAGACGAGCTCGGGATGCATACTCCTTATAGTCCTCCAAAAGTAACCTCCCAGCCTCTTCGTTCAGAGCCGACTCTGGGTTAGGATGGATCAGAAGGCACTTGATGGTCTGTGACAGAAGCAAAGAATTAGAGGGGTGTGGGCAATTTATTAAAAAAAAAAATATATATATATTATATATATAATATATATATATATATATATATATATATATATATATACACACACACACAGATATACATACAGTGCTCTACTAAAAAAAGATCCTCCTTCAATAAGTAAAAAAAATAAAAATAATTACATTCCGGTTTCCATGGCCACATCTGGCCTTGGTAGAAATTGTGGTCATTGTTGAACATTACAGCTATTACACCAACTATAACATTGAAGATCTGTTACAACTTTAGAGGAGATTTAATGTCCAAATACTTTTAAAATAATTCAATGGGACGTCTGCTATAAACTGAAATGAGTTTTATAGCAGGACTATTTAAATGATTGCTTTTTTCTGCATGTTTTCAGATGTTTCCTGAACACCAAATCAGCACATTAGAGTGGATTTCTGCAGGATCGTGACACTGAAGACTGGAGTAAAAGTACTGTTTTGTTGATCAAATAAAAGCAGTTGTGTTGAACATAATATTAAAAAAAATGATAAAAACAATTTGAGATTCACCCACAAGTTGTACCAAACCCGTATGAGTTTCTTTCTTCAGTTAAGCACAAAATATGATAGACTTTGAAGACTGTTGGAAATCAGACAGTTGACGGTAGTTCATCATACTTTTTTTTTTCCAACATTCTTCAAAATATCATCTTTTGTGTTCTATCCCAGACTTTCCTGTAGCTCAATCAGTAGAGCATTGTTATTTACAACACCAAGGTCATGGGTTCAATTCCCAGGGAAAGCAAGAACTGATTCAATGCATTACATTCAAGGAACACAAGTCGCTTTGGATAAAAGCATCTGCCAAATGCATAAACGTCATGACCAAAATCTTTACACAGACACACACACAATGTCCAATAATGTGGCAGAGCGTTAGAGACGATAGACTTTAGAGAGTAATAATCTAATTGGTATCGCCAAGATGTTAGAGAGGTAAAAAAAACAAAAACAATTTTCAAGTATACATTTAGGGCTTTTTTTTCCCCCAATCAAGTCTAGATTCAAAGAGATGATAAAAAAATAAGTAAAACAGTACTTACTAGCAATACATGTCTCAGGCCCAGCTCTGCCTTCCAGTCTCTCTTCAATACATTGACACAGATCTCACCTTTGTGCCCAACATTAGGATGAAAAATCTTTGTGAGGAAATAGCCTCTGGGAGGAGCAGCAGGAAAATCCTTCCCAAGGACCAAACGCATCCTAAACACCCCTCCCGCATAAGGAGTTCCTTCTGTTGTGCAAAAGATGGGGGAAACAATATAAAATGTAAGCCACAGCCCTTATAAAAACAAGTATGCTCAAATATGCCCTTCTGACCTGGTCCCTCAATGGCAGTGTGCAGTTCTGTGATATCCTCTTCACTGGGGTAGATTTTGATCCCCTCCGGAGGGTCTGCTGCCAAGGCGGAAACCTCTTTATACACGAGTCTCAACACTTGAGGCGGCAAGTTCTCCACGTTTGAATTCTACAAGAAAACAAGAACAGCCAATGAATATAACACACAAAAAATGCATTAGTAGCTAAAAACCAACATTTGTTGGTAAACCTGCGAATTTCATAAAAAAAATATTAAATGAGTACAGTCATTATAAAATTAACTTGTTGCTGGAAATAATAAGAGTTAAATTATTATTACTAGAGCTTAGAGAAAGACACGTGACCAATGAAATTCAGTTAGCAACAGCTAGTTTGACATCAGCACTGTATAAATCTGTACTAATGACTCAAAACAGTAATAAATGTATTAATTGCAGTAAAAAATTGACAACTAATGAAATCAACCATGAATGAAAAAAAAGAAAGTTTCAGTGGCACATTACTAAGCATGTGTCGTCTGCAATCGAATAAGATCATTTGCTCAAAAAGTAATGAAAATGAACAGAAAAGCTGTTTCCTTTTATTAACCAGACAATTAAGAAGCACCACCAAGTTAAACGTACCATTTCCAGATGTGTGGGGTTTTATAATAGCCTCAAATGAGAAAGCTCAGTAAAAACCTGCAACTATCTGGAGATCTACAACTAGACTGACGGAAACCACCTATAACGAATAAAAAAGCTGCAACCGATCAAGATCGCAAAATAAATCAAGACGATTAACGAGTATAGACACGATCAAACCCCAATTGTCACTATAATGTCGGTCGGTTTGCTCAAACCAGGCTAGGCTAACGGTGGTGTTGCTAAGTAATCCAGACGTATAGCGAATCTCCACAGCTTTTCCTCGTGAAACTGCAATCCGACGTTTATCCTCAGAAGAAATCCGCCATGTAAAGGTTATAATGTGTTGTCAGTGTCGTCTCCTATAAAGTTGATTTGTCGGATGGCTAACTGTCACAGACGGCTAGCCTGTTAGCAATCTTTGACACAGGAACAAAAATACAATTCGTCTAAGAAGCGGTTCGAATGAGGTTTAACCAATCGGAATGCGATAAAGACTCCACGTGCTCGACTATCAAAGTCCTCTAGCCAATCAGAGGGTTGTGTTTTGCTGACGTAGGAGCCCTTGGAGACCTCGCGGACCAGAGAAAGTTGAGAATGCGAAAAATGCTCTTTGGTAATAGGCGCGTTTGAATAACTCGTGCCCTCCCAAAGGCAGGACAAACGCCGTTTCGACTGATGATCCAATGAAAGGGTGCAGCGCTGAGTGTCACTGCAAAATGCTGTTGAACCCAACCCAAGTCAATTGTTAATCTAACCTGCTAGAAGTAGCTACATTATCTTATTGTTTTAACTTTGGCTGTGAATCACATAATTAGATTTGAACGTGATAGTATTGTTTTTGTAATTTTCTATTGTTTTTGTCGGTTCAACCCATCCAAACATAGAGCTGGAAAACAAAACAAAAAAAAAACTAAGAAATTTGTAAAAGCTATATTTGTAAAAGCTATTAATTTCAAACTTTTGTTTTTAAGTTACACGCTCAATATTCATATTAGATATATATCATATATATGCATTTTTCTTGACCAATATCACAAAAAAAAAAGTTAAAACTAGTTTCACTCCTGTAATCAGTCCACTGAAACATGTGAACGAGTGACTGTGAGAATCCACACAATAAAAGAGTTTGCGGTTCTACTGATCGACCGCTAGAGAGCAATCGAGTCCTTGAAGTTGTGCTCATTTCAGTTTTGTTTTAGACGCAAAAAAACCTTTGTGTTTACAGCACAAGGCATATTTATAATAATATTTAAATAATATACGTATTTAAAATAAAATATAACTTGTTTGAATAATGTAGCCAAGTTGAATAAGAAAATACAAAAGTTATACCTTAAAAGTTACCTTATCATAAAAACATGCTGCCAAATTTATATATCTATTAATGTTGTATTTAATATACATCCTTTTGTTTTTATGTTTTTACAGCATTGTTTACAGTCTTATAAAATAGAAAACAATTTTGATTTGGAGCCAGATCATTTCAGTTTTATATAAATGACCATATCGAATGTGCATATATATTTTTATTTTTTTATTATGCTTTAAACAACAGAACAGTACAACAACCACATAGTGCCAGGGCAGCAAGGAAAACACAAACAGAAAGAAAAGAAAAAAAGACCAGAGGAAGAAAACAACAACAAAAATAATAAAAAAGAAAAGAAACAAATGTTATTTTACAATAATTTATAAAATAAAGATAATAATAATACATTAATACATATTCAAGACATCATTCATGGATTTTAAAGACAGATGGACATTCTTAATAGCTTTTCTATTAAAACTAGTTTTGTTAAAAGAAAACCTCTCAATAACAGTAATATTTCAAGAAAATACGCATTTCCACAGTTTTTTGTTTTTGTTTTGTAATTGTTTTTCTCGCAATAATAAATAAAAATCGCATATCCTCATTCTTTTCTCATGACTTTACTTGGGCGAAAGCGTGTTTATCTGAAGGGAAACAGCGCCCCCTGTGGAGGTCACATGACTCCCTCATGCCCGCACGGGGCGTTACCTCCACTCAACAACAACACAACTTCCGGCCGTTCCTCTCGGACAAGAAGCAGACAACGTCCTCCTTCCAGAGGTTACTGTGGGTTTAGTTTTTACACAGGGCAGATTTAATGGAACAGTAAAGATTCGTTTCAGGGTACATCTCGCTGCCAGTACTGTGACTGTAGATTAATTATTGCACTGCGGACTCTGTCTTCCAGAAGGTATGATGATGATGATGATGATGTATCAGTCGTTCATGTGCTCCTGGGCGTATTGAAATGTTAATCGCGGGCTGAATGTGCTTGTAATGGCAGGGTGAGTATGAGCGAGGGCGAGGTGTTTCATGAGAAACAGAGACTGGAGCTGTGCGCCATCCATGCCTTGAACAACGTGCTTCAGGAGAGAGTCTTCACCAAGGAGACAGCAGATGACATCTGCAAGAGGTGAGCTCTTCACTTCATTTAAAGTCACCGTCAAATCCAAAGGTAATATTCCTGTTTTGTTTGGAATATTCATTGTTGTATTTATTATAAATATATAATATTCATATGTTTAAAAAATTGGAAAAGTTAATAAATTTGTCCGTCTTTGTTGACTTCTCTGATGACGTGTTTACTGGCACGAGGGTGGGACAACCTGTCAATCATATGACATCTGAGCAGTAATAAACCATTTTTACATTATCCAAAGCGACTTCATTCCATTCAAGGAACATATTGACGTTCTAATTAGTTCTTGCTTTCCCTGGGGATTGAACCCATGACCTTTGGCGTCGCAAGCACCACACTCTACAGGAAAGCTGTAAGCCACAACCATCCAATCAATTCCTGATGGACAAAATCAAGTCCCACCCTACTTTTTTTCTTGTTCATGAAGCCATTTCACTCGGATACACATTACAATAGGAAAAAAAGTCTATCTCAACTTCCTTTTCATACGGAATTAAATGTCTCTTCTCAGTTTTGTGCTATGTTCTCAAAGTCAAAGTTGTCTGATTTGTTTCTTGCAGACTTGCCCCACAATGTGTGATGAACCCACACCGCTCAGTGTTGGGGACAGGAAACTATGATGTCAATGTCATCATGGCAGCGTTGCAGAGTCGGGGGCTTGCTGCAGTTTGGTGGGACAAACGCAAGTGAGTGTGGATTTGTTAATCGTGAGCTTCATGATGATCATAAAAGGGGCATTAACTTTTCTCTGTTTCTGACGCACTCTGTAGGTCAGTACAGAATTTATGCCTGGACAAAATTCAAGGCTTCATTTTGAATGTCCCATCGAGGGTGTCACTGGGAATTGTGTCTCTCCCCCTGAGACGCAGACACTGGCTGGCAGTACGAGAGGTCAACGGACAATTCTATAACCTAGACTCTAAATTAAAGGGGCCTGCCTGTATAGGCAGAGAAACAGAACTCAGGTGGGAAATAGTTATTTTCTATGACTTTCGAAATTTACTTTCAAAATTACACCACCCAGATGTGTAAACTGTGTAAATAAGGCCCTGTTTGCATCAGGTATTAAGATGTTTTGGTCAATCGGATCACAAGTGGACAAGGCTTTACAGGTGTAAACTGGGTCTAAAATGTTTTGATCTTGTCAATTTTTCGGCCCCTTCAAAGGTAGTGGGCTTGGGTTAGTGGGTATTGAGCTTTCCTGTAGCACAATCAGTAGAGCATTGGTGCTTGCAACACTATGGTCATTGGTTCGATCCCAGTTAAAACAAGAACTGATTCAATGTGTTCGTTGAATACAATGTTTTCCTTTCATAGTGCAAATGCTCATGTGGTCAAATGTGTTCAGACAGGCCCAAAAGACCGTCTACTCCACCTACTGACCTAACATGAAAACATAAGCATGCTAGCCAGACGGACATGCTTTGTCAGTTGGAGACCCAAGTTTGGTTTTAAGATGACAAACATACCAAGCACAAAATTCCCTCACCATTCTTGATTTCTGTCACGTTCAGCGTGATCCTGTGCTGATCAGAGAAACAAAAGCTGCTGCTCTCCGTATGTTTTTCCATCGTCTCCGGTTGTGTTCATATGTAAATTACACAAGCTTATTTCGTCCATTAGAACAAAAGATCACCCATAGACCCTCCCCTCGAAAGCTGAACGTCTCCTTCGTCATCCTGTGATTCGATCAACCAAAATGCATCTTAATTCTAGGTGTAAAAATATTCTAAGACCCATGTACAGTAATACCTCAGTTTACGAGTTTAATTCATTCCAAGAGCGAGCTCGTAAACCAAAATGCTCGTACACCAAAACAAATTTCCCAATAAGAATGCATTAGAAATCACTCTATTCATTCCACACGACCATAAATGCCCATTTTAAATATTTTTTTGGTTTTACCCTATTAATTGCAGTTAAAATTATAACCATTAAGATCTTATATAAATACTAATTAATAATTGACAATTAAACTAAAAAAATACTTTAGCTTTGAGCAGCATGCGTGGAGGAGACGGGAGGAGCGGGGAAAGCACAAAACCCGGATTAAAGTGCAAATGAGTGAATTTATTATAGTAGTGCAGAAAACAAACGAAGTGATAATCCAGAATGAAGGTCATGGAACATGGGAGACGGGGAGCCGCGAACAAACACGGGAGATGCAAACGAACGAACGCACTGGATATAGGCGGGGAGATAGGCAGATGATATGAGAATCAGGTGTGTCAGTGCTCAGTGACCGGCCCCTTACACACACACACACACACACACACACACAGGCAGAACTAGGAGACAATGAATTCATGATCCGTGACAGTTACTGCTTAGAGGTACTGTATGTGTATATTTCACTACGTGAACTATAGCGATCACAATTAATTAATGTTAACAACAGGAGGTAAAACCGCTGTAAATCACTTATAAAAGTATCACTGTGGTGAATGATGCAGCCAAACCAAGTGAAGCTGAGAGAATGAATGAGTTAAGGGGTGACAAAGGGGTTGGAACCGCATGACTGTGTTATGAGAGACTGTGTTTAGGACTTTTCCACACAAAAATGCGAGTGGCTGAGGGAAAAATTTTCTCGTACACCGATTTGCTCGTATTCTAAGTCGCTCGTAAACCGAGGTATTACTGTATTTCCAGATGTCACGGATAATCAGGCACAGTTGTAATGTCACAGAACAGGTAATTCAATGAGGGGAAAAAAGCAGGACTTTAATGGCAAGTGCTTGGAAATATCAAAGGACACAACAGACGTGCAGTCAAGCCAGATCACATGGCTCTCTGACCCCATTTACCCCTGTGTTTATCGCAGCTATGTTTACAGTCAGTGTTAGGAATTGGCAACTGTATTTACTTAAAAGTAGCAACGTCCATTAAACTGAAAAATCAATTTTGGTATAAACCTTTTAAACTGGTTTGAGAACGGCAGACACCTATTAGCAAATGAATCCCAATAAATCTTGATCTTTGATTTGATTGATTCCTCGTTCTTCTCCCTCCCAGGTCATTTCTCATCGAACAGCTTTCTCAGGATGTTGCGGAGATGCTGCTGGTCGTTCAAAAGGATGTCGACGACGACGGGACGTGGCTGAAACCAGACGACTCCAGGAAGTGATTTAACCGAACATTCGCTCTCTTTCTCGCTCCGTTTCTCTCTCTCAGTGCGGAGTAATCGTGAAAGAGAAACGCTGGAGCGCAGAAAAGGTTTACAGAGAGCAGCACTACAGGAAGACGGCAGATTCATTCACAGACACTCACACACAAAGGGAAGTCCGAGAGAACGATCAAGTGTTGTGTTTTCTCGTACGAAGGAGCGGTTTGTATGAAGTCACATTGGTTGTGTGTTTATGGGCAGACTACAGCTGTGCCAGCCACGTCACTCTCTCTCTCTCTCTCTCTCTCCTCTCAGGAACTACCATCTCTCACTTTATCTTTATCTATGCACTCCACTGCTAAATTAGATCAAAGATTTGTCTTTCTTTGTAACAACTATGCACAGAAAGGGTACTCTAGAGTTCAAGTATGTATCATTCATTGCCTTTTAGAGGTCAGTGTACGTCTTACTATGCATAAAGAAAAGAGATAAGAGATTGTAGCTCTATCTCAAGCTCGTGTCCTTTACTCTTTCAAGCTCTATTGCAAACTGCCTCATTTACATCGACTCAGTGAAAACCACCAAATGGAGGGGAACTCAATACATTTGATTTGTGTTATTTATTAGAATTTTATTGAATTTCTGCGTTTTTGCTCATGTAGTGCTTGTGGGTGTTGTAGCAAAATGAAAGAGCTGTGTGAAATTGTCATTATGGCTACAAACACTTTTGTTTTGTCTGAGCGGTTGCTTTTGTCTGATTACTATGTTTGTTGATTAATGTTGGTTCTGTTGTCTGAGCTGGATTTGAATGTCATATAAATGATATTTAATCAAGTCAGTGATTCAGCCAGTTGAATTGCATTGAAAGGATCACATTAAGTGCAGAGCAGGGTATCCACAAAATTGGCCAAAATTAATTTTTAAAATCTGCATTATAACATTTGATGATTTTTGGTCAGATTTGCGTTGTTGAGTGTGTGGAGAGTAAGAAGTGTGTATTGGAAAACATCACTGAAAGTTCAGAATGTGAAGAAAACACTCCAAACATTGATTCTATAATCTAATACAGGTACAGGATAACATTTAATATTATTTTATGTAATGTTTTTGTATTATTTATTTGTATTTTGAATTCGCTTTTATTTATTTTTTATATATTTTACATTTTTATGTTTCATTAAAATAAGTAACAAAAACTATTTTTAATCTTAGAATGTATTGTAGGGCCATGTTTATATAATATCTTTTATGTTGATTTTTTTTATTTGATATCGGCTTAATTTTATAGTTAACAACTGCAATTAATTTTTATTATTTGATTCAGTACTAGACAAAGGGACAGCATGCTGTTTTTTATGCATAGACAGCTGAAATTGCTTACTATTTAATTTAATATTTAAATATTATTTAATATAATAAATGGCACTTTACAATAAGATTTCATTAGTTAAAAGCAGTTAACATGAACTAACAATGATCAATACCTCATTCAGCATTTATTCATTTTAGTTCATTAAACTCAAAATTTACTAATACATTTTTGCAACAAACATGAATATGAACATTTTTGATAACTAACATTAACAAAAGTTAATAAATGCTGAAAGAATATATTGCTCGATGTTAGTTTATAACAAATGAAACCTTATAGCAAAGTGTTAACAATAAATAAAATATTATGTGAATTAAATATTGTGTAATATTATGTAAATTAATATTATGATTGAAAAAAGTGCCCCTAATATTATTATTATTATTTTTTCTGGTCCACTATAATAACAGTGCAGGTTTAGGTATAGATGTAGGTAGTGCTCTGCAAAAAACAAAAAAAACAAAACATTTTCAGACATTCGACTTTTGTTACTCTATTTTTTTTATTTCATTTATATTAGACTCTGTAGTGAAAAAGGATGCCATTCAAAAGGAGCATTAAACCATACAAACCCATTTTTTTAAGGATTAACAACAGGTTGATAGCCAAGAGAAGGGACCGATGCAGTTTCATGTATAGTATGCACTGAACATGTCATGAAGACGTCTGACACACACAGACACAAGATGTCCTGATGATTATTGCTGCTTACATTATGGCCACTGCATTGCAATTGGCAAAATGCTCAGAGCCAGCAGAGGAAACGCACACTAGCCCTCAACAATATTTTACAGGTTTTTTTTTTTTTTTTGATCATCAAAATGCATTAACAATCAAACATTTATACAGTGAATATATATTCATATATTTATATTATATAAATAAATAATCATATAGTATCAGAGGGTATACAAGGTAATACAGAATTGCCACTTATAAAATAGGGTCCTGTCAAATAGTACAAAAAAAAGAAAGGTGAAGAGAAAACTGCATAATCATACAAATAAATTGTGCCATCGCCACTATGCATCTGTGACTACATATAACAATATAAAAACTCCAAAATAAAGTGGTTATACATTTAAAAATAGAGCACTACCGTAACGTCAATACCATCTTGTTTCCACCAGCTTATATGTACAGCATGACACTAGAGGGAGAGGAAGTGATAGGATCGTACAGCTAAATGAAGCGGATGGCTTTATCCGTCACTCACTTTGTAAGTCTGTTACACCCAAAGGACTCAATGGTACTGACGTTACACACTGATATTCAACATCTAGATTTTTAAATTAGTCTCTTGTCTCATAAAGTGTCCATCCATATGAAAACTAAACCTTGCTATATATCTTTCTCTTTCTACTATACAGAAAAATAATTAGTGCGAGTATAGGTTTCTTGAATGGGAGGGGTTGGGGTGTGGTTGACCGCTGCCGTAGGCGGTCAGCATGCTGGGAGAGTACTGTACTTCCAGACAATAGTCAGAAGAGGAGCCAGATCCACACATGGAGGAGCACAAAAGAAGGAAAGAAAAGTGCATCTTAGTTCAAAAACCAAACATTAATATGTACATATACATTACAATCGTATTTATCCTACAATTACATTTAAACCCTTCACTAAGCTCCGCCCCTTTAACGTTGCTAATACAGCCAAGCTTACGTAAACATAAACAGCACATTTTTAAAATGATTTAAATGGACCGGAAATTATTTCTGGATGACAATGCACAAATTATGCTTACACAACACTGTTCAAAAGTTTGGGGTCAGTAAGTTTTCATTTATTTATGAATTATTACTTTTATCCAATGTACTAATTATTACATTACATTAATGTTAATTGATTAAAAGTGACATTAAAAATGTTACAACAGATTTCTATTTAAAATAAAATTCTGGTCCTTTGAACTTTCTATTCATCAAAGAATCTTGAAAAAACAAGTTTCACTGTTTCCACAAAAATATCAGTAAGAAATATGTTTTGAGCAGTAAATCATCATATTAGAATGGAACATGTGTCACAATGATGCTGACTATTCAGCTTTGATCACAGGAATAAATTACATTTTAATATATATTAAAATAATATTTCACATCATTACTGTTTTTACTGTATTGTTAAGTAAACGCAACCTTGGTGAACATTAGAGACTTCTTTCAAATACATAAAAATATCTTACCAACAGTAGTGAAAAATAAATGTACCAAAATATATTTGAAATACATTTATTTTATGCTAAGTCTACTCCAAATACATTTACGTATTTTTGTACTTAATATAAATACAGTGCAATTGAACCTTTGGTATGTCAAATTAATATACTTAAAGTGCTAAACTGGAACTAATTTTGTATCTTTAGTATTTGTACTTAATGCACTTTAGTTGTCCAGAAAGTAATGTTTAAATTGAACCATTGCAAGTTTACTTTAGGTACACTTTAAATATCTTTATATTATACAGAGATCACGCTATCCTTACTAACAGTGATGATAAAACACATTGTAGACTTAATATTAAGAAGTGTGCACCGTCAAGAAGTACATAATAAAATTTAATTATAATATTTATATCAGTAAGTCTCAAGCGATATGTCAGTAAATATATTAATGGATTTGTAGTATACTTAGCATAATTTTTTTTTTTAAATCCCTAGTGAACCCCAAACCTTTGAACGATGGTGTACGTTCCACAAAACACACATTAATTGTATAGGATTATTTTTATTTTTTTTAAAGCCAAAGCTCGTCTGATAATATGGAGAGATGACGATTGGTCAGTAACGTTTTAAGTCGGGGCTTAGCGAATCTGATCTGTCTGTCTGTCAGTCTGTTTGAATCTGAACACAATGAATCATGAGAATGCCACAGATTGCAGTGATGTCACAAAGACAAGGGAACTCACAGAGGGGGGTGGGGACTGCCTGTCACTCAAAGGCAGGCTCTCATAACCAGGGTTGCCATTGGAGGAAACGTTTGGAGTCCTGCATAGAGAAAGAGAGAGGTGCAGAGAGGAACAAGGTGAAGGGGACAATGGAGAGGAAAGGAAGAATGTCATGCCACACCAAAGGACACAGAGCAGGAAGGACGAGAGCCAGGATCCAGGGTGGAAACAGGAAGAGAAAAGGTGGAAGAGAGTTAGAGAGATGTGACATTTTCACTTTAAGAATCCTTTTCTAAAAGAGGACAGAGAAGGATATTTAAAAGAAATGAATATAACATATATACAAATATAAATGTAGTATATAGAATTTGGATTGATTTCATTTAAGCGCATGGAAATGTGAATGAAGTGAGACAAAGTGTTTGTGGCAGATCTAATGTTATGAAAACAGCAAATATGATCTTTAAAAACAGAATAATTGAAAGAGAGAAAAACAGGGAATGTAATAAAGCAGGGAGAGAGAAACCAGATTGCAAGGCAGATTGCAATAGATTTGAAAAGAGTGATGTACTTTGGACAGCATGGTTTTTGACAGCGGACAGAAATATCAGAGGGGGCGGGACTTTACCTATGTTGTGCATCGTCTCTGATTGGTGGATCTAAGTCTGTCTTGCAATGACGGACAGACCGATAGACAGACACACAGACAGACAGACCTCTGGACTCATGTCTGTTTTTTTTTTGGCTAGACTGTGACATATACACCTGTCTGTGTGTCTGTCTGTGTGTGCTTGTGCTTGTGTGTGCTCTCCATCTACCACGGACCTGTCTACCTGTCTGTGTGTGACTGCAGCTTCATGTGTTTGTCTGCCTGCCTGCATGACACTTGTTTCTCTATTTTTATGCATGTATGCCTATATACGTATATTTTATAGTGCAAAGGTCATTCATAACACAACCTACATGTATAGCTGCTCAATCGAGGAACTAGAATTTGTGGGTTTCTAATACCAAGACATACCGGTATATGGAAAACTAGAAGTGCCACTTAAAATAAATCAGTTTTTTAATTCAGAAATAAAGTTTTAAAGGTTAAAAATGTACCATCTGCCAAGTCTATTTAAAATCAATAATAGTAACATTGTAAAATGTTATTATAATTTCACTGAAGTGTTTTGTATTTTCAGCAGACATTACTCCAGTCTTCAGTGACATGATCTGTCTTTTAAAGTTACTTTAATGTTACTTTTGCCTTACTTTTTCTCATCTGATGAGAAACGTTTCTATGATCTTTGATGATTAGAACAGAACAGATGAAATACGTTTAATTGAAATAGAAATCTAAAAACAGTTATAATTTACATTATACATTTTTTTTTTGTATTTGTATAGATTTATTCCATCCCTGCTGAATAGAATACAATGGTGGTGTAGTGATAAATAATAAATACATTTGAAGTGCTTAAATTTATAATGTTTTAAACTTGAAAATGCAACTGGCCAATTTTAATTAAATACATCGTTTTAAATATGTCTATTCAATTCAAATAAAGTTTATTTACACATTTTATTATTTTATTGTTACATTTAACTACATTTTATATATCAAGTTATGAGTGCATATTTATTTGTGAGATTGAAAACTGATTTATTTAATATCATTTGTATCTTTAATTAATAAATTGACATTTAATTCCTTCATTCTATTTGTAAGTGGCACTCCAGATTCTTAAGTAAATAATTTAGGAGAAAAACTGAGATTCTGCTATTGAACTATGTGTGATAGATGTACACAACCTAGTGGTGGCTTATGGGTAGGGTCATTCTGTCTGTCTGTCTGTGTGTCTGTGCATGTGTTACTCACGGTAACGGAGGCGCGCTAGAAAAGGGGGGAGTCCAGCCGGCCCCCTGGTAACTATAGAAGGGGGGCAAGGCCCCTCGCTGGGAGCCCGTGGCCGTCTGTCTACGTGCCTGATGAGAAGTGAAGGGGTCCTCGCTTTCACTGTCGGAGTCCTCGTATTCCTCTGAATCGCTATGCCACCCAGCAAGAATTATGGAACATAGAACAAGTGAAAAAATGTCAAGAAATAAGTGTATGCTTTATGTGCTTTGTTGTGTACTTTTGCAAAAAATAAAGGCTTTAAAGACATTTACTGAAAAAACTCTCTTAATTACATACATGTAGATATTGTCATGAAATGAAATAATCCCAGTCTAGTAGGTAATCCTTTAATCTGTCTTGCTCCTCTTTGCCATTTCAGTAATCTATGCATCTGCCATCTACTGTCTGTGCAAATGGGGTTTGTGCTCTGAACGCAATTTTACTGCAATTAAGCACTGCAGCCACCTCTTTAAACAATTGGATTTGCCAACATCAGGCACTTCGAAAGAGTGTATACCAAGTCAGGATGAATCAATAGTAAGTGACTGAGCTTTCTGAACTAATGGTAATAGCGGCATTAATACCATATACAGATAAAAGGAGTGAAGTGCATTTAAGCACTAATGCCCTTAAGTTGAGATCATATTTCTCTCATCTGTGCATTTCTGATGAGTCAAACTGCACTGTTGAGCAGCCCCCCTCCATTAATGTTCGGCTGCATTTGTTGGTGAGGATGGTGGATCGTGTCATTTGTTTCGCATTAAAAATGAGGTTTTTCAGATTCACCTTACACTAGGTGTAATATAGGCTATGCATTCCTCATATTTTTGGTTTGTTAATTTTTTCATAAACAAAAATAGCATTCTCGTTCTAATTATCATCATGCACCTTCTGCATTCATAAACATAGTGGGGTGCAAAATGCCTAAGTCCACAATGAAAATCTGGCATTCAAGCTAATGTAATTATTACTGCAAATATACAAAATGTTTTAGGATTTTGAAAAATGTAAAACAAAGAAACGTAACGATCTAAATGAGCTCGGCCACATGCATTAAAGCAGGGTTTTCCAAAGTGGGGTTTTTAATTAAATCATGTAAATGTAAATTAAAGTAAATAAATAATAATCAAAACAACTTTTTTTAGCACTTACTATAATCAAGAAACATTTTATTTGTGAACCTGTATGTCATGTGACCATTAACCGACTTCAGAGAATCATAAACATACAAATGTGTTGTTAAATTATTGAAATATTAATTTAAATCTCATCTCAAGAAAACATTTGAGGTCAAATGATTAAGCAAAAAAAAAATTGGGGGGAAAAAGGTGGATACACTAGATACTGGGAAATTAATGTTAATATCTATTTCTATCTTTTCACTCTCAATTGTTATGATATATTGTTATAATAGATTTTGTTATGGTTTTTTTAATTTGTAGAAAAATTAAATACAGTTTTCTATGTCTTCATGTACAGTATTGTTCAAAATAATAGCAGTACAATGTGACTAACCAGAATAATCCAGGTTTTTAGTATATTTTTTATTGCTACGTGGCAAACAAGTTACCAGTAGGTGCAGTTGATTCTCAGAAAATAAACAAGACCCAGCATTCATGATCTGCTCGCTCTTAAGGCTGTGCAATGGGGAAATTAGTTGAAAGGGGTGTGTTCAAAAAAATAGCAAAAAAATAGCCTTTGACTGTAAAAACTATTTTGTACAAACGTTTTGATCCTAGGATTTAGCAATCCTGTGAATCACTAAACTAATATTGAGGTGTATTACCACAGTTTTTTTAAAACTGCTTCACATCTGTGTGGCATGGAGTCAACGAACCTGTGGAAGCTCTCTGCTGTTATTCCACTCCATAATTCTAACAACATTCCATAATTCATTCACATTTCTTGGTTTTGCTTCAGAAACAGCATTTTTGATATCACCCCACAAGTTCTCGATTGGATTAAGGTCCGGAGATTGGGCTGGACACTCCATAACATTAATTTTGTTGGTTTGGAACCAAGACTTTGCTTGTTTACTAGTGTGCTTGGGGTCATTTTCTTGTTGAAACAACCATTTCAAGGGCTTGTCCTCCTCAGCATAAGGCAACATGACCTCTTCAAGTATTTTGACATATGCAAACTGATCCATGATCCCTGGTATGCGATAAATAGGCACCATAGTAGGAGAATCATGCCCATATCATGATGCTTGCACCACCATACTTCATGGTCTTCACTGTGTACTGTGGCTTGAATCAGAGTTTGGGGGTCGTCTCACAAACTGTCTGTGGCCCTTGGACCCAAAAAGAACAATCAGTCCATAAAATGTTCCTCCATTTCTCTATAGGCCAGTTGATGTGTTCTTTGGCAAATTGTAACCTCTTCTGCACATGCCTTTTTTAACAGGACTTTGGGGGGGATTCTTGAAAATAGATTAGCTTCACACAGACGTCTTCTGACTGTCACAGTACTTACAGGTAACGCCAGACTGTCTTTGATCATTCTGGAGGTGATCATTGGCTCAGCCTTTGCCATTCTGGTTATTCATCGATCCATTTTGATGGTTGTCTTCTGTTTTCTTCCACATCTCTCTGGTTTTGCTCTCCATTTTAAGGCATTGGAGATCATTTTAGCTGAACAGCCTATAATTTTTTGCACCTCTATATAGGTTTTCCCCTCTCCAATCAACTTTTTAATCAAAGTACGCTGTTCTTCTGAACAATGTCTTGAACGACCCATTTTCCTCAGGCTTTCAAATGCATGTTCAGGAAGTGCTGGCTTCATCCTTAAATAGGGGCCACCTGATTCACACCTGTTTCTTCACAAAATTGATGACCTCAGTGATTGAATGCCACACTGCTATTTTTTTGAACACACCCCTTTCAACTAATTTCCCCATTGCACAGCCTTAAGAGCGAGCAGATCATGAATGCTGGGTCTTGTTTATTTTCTGAAAATCAGCTGCACCTACTGGTAACTTGTTTGCCACGTAGCAATAAAAAATATACTAAAAACCTGGATTTTTCTGGTTAGTCACATTGTACTGCTATTATTTTGAACAATACTGTATAACATGCTTTCTAAAAATAGCGTCTATACTTTAAAAAAATAAAAATAAATGTACCATATGATAAAGACTATAAACCAATAAGACTATATTAAAAACTCACTACTGCAACTGCAACACTAATTTGCAACACTTTACTTACACTAAAATTGTTAGCATGAATATAATCAGAAATGCCATTTATGAAAATAACAGCATATGGGATGAAGTCCATGAAATGGAGCGATGAAGTTCACCTAACCTGTGGAAACTCCTCCAGGCTCCAGGGAGGGAGCAAAGAATAGCTGTGAATGCCAAAGCGGAGAGAAACGAGTACAGGGAAAGATAAAGCAACCCCTCCATCCCATCATAGCACAGGCCTTTCAGAGAGTCAACATAATCCTGAGAGAGTGACATGAAAACAGGGAGGAGATTGAGGCAGTTTGTTTTAAAATAAAGAAGTGCAGCTCATCCACCTCATTTGCAGAGTATTAGATTCTCACTTGGTGGAAAACGGGTTGCTATGGTTACCTTGTTCAGCCCTCGACAGTTGAGAAGTGCTACCAGCTGGTGGAAGTTGCCCTCAGTGGTGTTGAGGATCTGCTGTACCTCCCTGAGTGACTTCTACCAGGGAAAACAACAGTAGCTTAGCAGCATGTTGCGATCCGATTTACCGTACGGCTGCTATTGATCTTTCCTGTCAGTTTGAAAGCAGTGTTAACATACCTCTGCCTTTGGAAACCGTGGGAGGGCATCTCTCTCCAGACTGGAAAGGTGAGAGTGGATGCTGGAAAGCGCTCTCTGGGACTGGGTCAGTATCTTATGCCCATTCAACAAACAGAACTTTGCTGATTTAACACATTTTCACAAGTTAAAACCTGTAACTGCAGCTAAATGAATATTCTGATCTCGATGCATGATGAAAAAAAACCTCAAACGGCTGTTATTGAAGAAATATAATAATTTCCAATCTTTTTCTTTTCTCAAGAGCAGCAGTTCAATTACACAGCAAAAGCACAGACGGTTTGAAACTGGCCTTTTTTAATAAATCAATACTGTTATTTCACTGTCCTTATAATTTCCTTTATGCCTTTCCTCATTCATCAGTCCCTCCAAAAAACACTGTATGTTTGTCTTGATTACAAAATCTTGATTATAATTTCATAATCCTCTTTATTCTGCTCATCCCCACCGTGACAAAAATGGCATTGCTTTTTAATCTTAATCTGTGCTTTGTGACATCATTGTAATTCCTTATATTTGCGGAATTCTGCCTCCTGACATCATCATCGACATCCTATTGTTAGTAATTTCTATGACATCACTGTCATGTAACAAGATTGCGCACCTGTTGAAAAGGGCTGTTCATGTTCCTGCTGCAGGTTAGGTAATAATCCAGGATTTCTATTTAGAGAAAAGAGAGAGCGAGGAAAATGAAAAGATACGAGGCATGGGTAAGACTGTGTGTGCGTCAGAGATGAAGGCAGATGGACAGTCAGCTCTGGTCTAAAACTTAGTGAGTTGCCTTGCTGCCGACATACGCAGCTGCCATTTTTACATTCCCCTGTGCTGCTTTTCCATTGTTTTCTAAGTCAATATGAACTTGATGGACATGTTTGACTGAGATATTTTAGAAGGGAGATAAAATAAAGATTTTTCAAGATTTTTCATTCCACTGTGCTGCTTTTCCATTGTTTTCTATGTCAGCAATAACCAGACAGACACGTTTTGCACGTAGCTAGAATATGCATTCACATTTACCGTTGTTTGACATATTCTTTATTCTACTGTTCTGCTTTTCCAGTTCTTTTTGTGATATCATTAGGAATCTACAGGATCAGGATTTTCCCTTGAGAGTGTGTGATTTCTCCCCACCGTTTTTGCAATGGGTTCCAGTTGGACTCAAGGATTCGTCGTGTTAAGTTTGGGTTGAAAGTGACACTTTTGACAATAAACAATGGACCTTTTTTTAGCAATAATTGGGTTGAGAATTTGCTGATGACACACCTTGTGCCTTTTTTAACAACCTTCGCGTCGGGACTGTAACTCATGCCCTATGTAGGCAGCTCAATAAGTTTTGAAACAGAGCAATTGAGTATAAAATAACTTTACAGCACCTGTGCTTGTCCTAGAGTTGAAGTGAGTGGAGTTCAGCACAAATGTGTTTGGGTCAAAGCAAAAATCACTCAGAGCCTAAGAGAGAGAGAGAGAGAGAGAGAGGGAGAGGGGGAGAAAAAAGAGCAAGACAGGGAATTGGGCAAAAGCAGATACAGAAGAGATGTTAACTGTGGCACAGTGACCAAGTGACATACTTCCCTCAGTCTCGCACGTCCCACTGCTCTGTCTGCTATTGATCTACAGTATTCACTGACACATATGCAAACTGCCCCTAATTCCTAATTTTCTTCTCATCCCTCAAGCAGTTTTCCGATTTTCCATCTTTCCTCTCGTCCAGTCTGCACTGTCTGTCTCTTTAACACACACTTGCTCTCGCTCATGGAATGTGAGTAATTAATCAATGTGAATAGCACTCAGTATTACCAAGAGCTTCACAAGAGGACTAAAGAGGGTCAGGAGAAAGAAAGAGAGACCGAAAGCAATGGAGAGAGGACAGGAAAACGAGTATGTGTGTGCGTATGTATTATAAAGGGGAGCACTAGGCAATTGTTCCTGTTGGCTGGGTCTGGACAATGAAACTCTTGTTTTGAAGGCCAGCAACTGCCATCTCGTCCTGTCACTTTCTTTTTCTTTCTTTCTTTCTTTCTTTCTTTCTTTCTTTCTTTCTTTCTTTCTTTCTTTCTTTCTTTCTTTCTTTCTTTCTTTCTTTCTTTCTTTCTTTCACATCATCGGTATTGCCTTTAAAGATTTTGGTTTAATCTTTAAACTTTAGAATCTTTTTGGTTTAAAGATTCTAACTGGTGACCCATAATATTTATCCTTCAAATATCTGGGATTGTTGAATTTTTTTAATTTTAGTTTTCAAAATTGCGATGGTTAATATATTTGTGGAAATCAAAATATTTAAAGTTTTAAACATTATAAATGTCTTTACTGACACTTTTGATCAATGTATTGCCTTCTTGCTGAATAAAATGATTCATTTCTTAGTTTTTGAACATTGGTTTTACATTTGTAATTTTACTTTTATATTTTGATATATTTTTGAAGTCCAGCTGACCCTTACTGCTGTATTCCTCTCAGAAACACTCACCACACTCACTCTTGTTTTTCTTTACCTTCCTTTTAAGATCTCTAATGCTCATCTTCGACACAGCATCCATTTTTCCTCTTTTTTTAAACAAAGACACACAGACACTCAGATTCACATGCATTGAAGCTTTAATCTCTGCCCCATTTTCCTCCCTTTTTGGGATTGTGCCATGACTGCTGAGTTCCCAGAGTGGAAAACCTTTTTCATTACAGCACACGCACAAACACACTCTATTCCCTCTCTCCCTCTTTCATAAGCAGACAATAAGTGACTGCATCTTGGCTGGTGTGACCTTTTAAAACTTAAAAAGTCACATTCACAGAGCTTTGGCTGGATCTTTTAGTGAACACAAATGTCTCCGTAAAGCGAGCTGACACACATTCATTCACACACAGATGGCGGTATTCTGTGCTGGATGTCCGCTCGCAGAGAGCTGTTGTTTTTCTGTCGGGCTAGACGCTGCTTGAATACTCACCACCACTGTGGCCGTCTCTAGGCCGAGAGAACCCCAACTCAGAAACAGAGCCAACCAGGCCAGCACTGTCATCCTGCAAATGCACACACACACACACATTTTCACCATCTGCCTCTCTGTGGCTGAGTGGGTGTCAGTAAGCAAAAATAAAACTACCCTTTTTCCTGTATGCATTTTCTATCTTAGGAATTTCTGAAACATATTATACATAATAAAACATTACTGTGAACGTTTATGTTCTTTTGACATTGAACAGGAATGTTCTGTGCATGTCTAATCTACTAAACACTCAAATAAAGCATGTCCGAAATGACTGTAACTCACAAAATAAGTAGCCAGCGGGCCTGTTTGGCTAAACCCAGAAGAATAAAGAAACACACCACCAGATCCAGTAAAAGCAGCAGCACGTACGACAGCCACCTAAACAACAAACACGGACGAGATGTTTTCAGAACATTTTCAATACAGTGAAATCTCAAAATCTACACACACATTTTTGCCACACTTGCCAATGGCAAATAAACTGAATTTTTATTTTTTATTTTAATTTTAATGAATTAATCTGCCCTTATTTTATTTGTTAATTTTTTTTGTCATCTATTCAGTCATCATATTTTCAATTATATAATTTAAAAAATCTGTTATTATCAGGTTTTTTTCTTTTTACAGTGCACGCACTATATACATATATATATATATATATATATATATATATATATATATACTACATACATATATATAGTACATATATATATATATATATATATGTTTATAGTGTGTGTATTGTATATATGTATATGTATCTGTATATTTTAAGCATTTTTCTATATTTCTATTTTCTATATTTATCTTACATTTCAATATTTTAAATAGTTTTATAGGATCACATTATAAACAAATAGGATTTTCTTTGCTCTTTGACAATAAAGAAGTTTTCTGTACAGTGGCGTAGTTTAACCTTCACCATTTATGAAAACTAAGCATCAAAAACCTTGGCAGGCATAGAATATGGCCCTATTAAGCATATTGTGTTCCGATATATATTTTCATCAACTTAATGTATCAATATTTATCAACACTGAACACTGTTTCCCTAAAGATGGGTGCACACAGTGCGATTTTTTACTGTCGTACGAGCTTGAAGGCAATTTTTTTCTCTGAGGAGAATTTGCGAGGAAATCGTTGATGCTCAGATGGATGCGAATCGCTCTGTGTAAGAGAAATTATGAGCTGAGACGTGTATGTTACGAGCACATGCTTTCTTTATTTTTTCTATCCAAAGGTATAGCAGCTCAAAAGCTCCGGTCTCCATGTTTAGCGTGAAAGCTCAGTACAGTTGTGGCATGTACCAGCTGCTCTGACGTGATTATCAGGTTAACTGACTCATAACTTGTGCAATGGTGCACGACCACCTAAGTGTCCGAACTCGCACAGTGTACGCCTGCCTAAACTATATTAGTACTCCTGCTTTTGAAATCTCCTCACCTATAGTCTTCATTCACCATGAGTGTGCTGGCTGCCCAGCCCGGGGAGAAGGGCACAGGAATGCTGTTGGCGGATGGAGTAAGAGTAGGAGCTACAGAAGGTGGGGCTGGGGTAAGTGCTCCTACTATGCTTTCGCTTCCATTCGCCCTGTAAAATCCATCAGCAATGGGGATCAGACCTCTTCCTAGAGTCAGGTTGGAGAGGAGAGACACGACCCGCTCTGAAAGGCGCCTACAGGAGCGCGTGGGCACAAGTGCTGGCTTATGTCCTCCAAACACGTCCTCCAAAGAGGTCAAGGGTCCTGAGACAGATTGCTGCAGCCCGGTCACGGTGTCTGAAACCTGGGCATGAAAGAGGAGAAGATTATGACTAAATATTTCATTTGAACGACAGGAACCCCACACATTTGTACCCAGATCTGATTTATGAACTTACTAGCTTAAATACAAAGGAAAACGGTAACACTTTACAATAAGGTCCCATTAATTGACATTAGTTAATGCATTAATGCAATATTTCACCCAAAAATTAAATTAAATTACATTTTTTCCAAACCCGTAAGACTTTCATTCATCTTTGGAACACAAATGAAGATCTTTTTGATGAAATCTGAGAGCTTTCTTTCCTCTGTTGACAGCGACTAGCACTTTGACGCTTTAAAAAGTTCATAAACAGATTATAAAACTAATCCATACGAGTTGAGCAATTTTCTGAAGAGACATGATCGCTCTTTTTAATTTAGGCTTTTATTCACATTGATTAACATTCATAATTAGAAGCTCAACCGAACCTGCTTGACGCGTGAGAACAAACTTCATTGATTCTTGCAGACGAGCTGCAGAACACATGAGAATAAACCTCATTTATCACAACTGATTTGTGCATTGATTAAAGTTTATATGTGAATAAAATTAAATCTGTTCAAGTGATGGTGATCGTGTCTCTTGAGAACATTTTGACTAAACCGCTCAATTCATATGGATTATTTTTATGATCTCTTTATGAACTTTTTTAAGTGTCATAGTGGTAGTTGTGTAGCTGTTTATGAATTTGGAAAGACATGAGGGTGACATAATTTTCATTTTTGGGTGAACTATCCCTTTAACAATAAGCAGTACAGTTACAGTATTAATAAATTTTTTCTTAAAGTCAGCATGAAACGAAATTTGCGATAGTCTATTGTGATGTATATTCAAGTTAATTGTCTTTTCGAACAAGAAAAAATGTAGGGCGGGACTTGATTTTGTTTCGTCGGGAATTGATTGGATCGTTGGACGGTTGTGGTTTTCTGTTGCGGTGATGTCATGTGAGTGACAGGTTGTCCCGCCCTCACGCCAGTAAACACATCATCAGAGAAGAGAAGGGATGTTGCTGCAAAAGGGAGGGGAAGTTATTTTGGTTAAAGATTACGAGGGCACTTGAATTTATAATAAATACTGCAATATTCCATTAAAAACAAACAAACAAACAAGAGTTGTCAAATTTAATTTAATTGGGCCTTTAATGTTTGTTAACTATTCATTATTAGTCCATGTAAGCTCAGGTCCATATTATCACAACATTTGATTTTAAAGATGTATAGTAAACGTTGAAATTAACATGATTTACGATTACTTAATGCTTTAGAAGTGATTTCATGTTAGTTTTTGTAGTTAACAAATGGAACCTTATTGTAGTGTTATGAAGAAAAGAGTAGTGGAAAATATAGTGGACAATGGAATGGAGTGGAAAAAGTGAGAATGAAAGCAGAAGGTCTCATAAAAGTACAGTAGACGTAAAGGAGGTCATTAATCAGATTGGCACACATTCATCGATTGACCATATGAGCAACCAGCCAAATCAATACCCGGAGAGGATTTTCTCTCACACAAATGCATTCAAAAACTCTCTCTCTCTCTCCCACACACACATTCAAAAACAGATAAGACTCATCTGAATTCCCCTGTTCCCCTTATTGCAATCACAGTGTAATAATATCATGCAGTATGTTTGCTGAACATCCTGCATTTCTTTTGGTCCCCTGATGCTTCAAAAGGAGATTGATGGAATAAGCTTTTGTGTATGTACGAGCGAGTGATGTGTGTGTGTGTGTGTGTGTGTGTGATCATTTTTGTTCTCACCAAAAGATCGATGGAAGCCAGTGTGTAATTGGCAGTGAGCAAGGATGAGGTCAACTGATACATCCCATCGTTCGCCTCACTGTTGCCGTAGAAACCAACGCCTATGGCAACACTACAAAAAGCAGAAATATGAACAAGGAAACAAGGAGACGAGACAAAGAAAGAGAAAGTGAGAGGGAGGAAAGAGAGCATGAATAAGGAATTGAAAGAGAGAAGGAAAAAAACAAATGAGAAATATTTAGTCTAGTTACATGTGACACTACCCTTCAAAAGTTTGGGGTTAGAAATATTTTTGAAAGAAGTCTTTTTTGCTTACAGAGGCTGCATTTATTTGACCAATAATACAGTCAATTTGGTAAAATATTATTAAAATGTAAATAACTCTTGTCTATTTTAATATATTTTAAATTGTAATTTATATTTTTGACAGTTTCAGCATCATTACTCCAGTCTTCACTGTCACATATCCTTCAGAAATAATTCAATATGCTAATTTGCTGCTCAAGAAGCATTTTTTTGTATGATATATTTTTTATATATATTTTCAAGACAGTTAAAGTTATTTGAGTATGAAAGCTTTTGTCACTCTAGATCAAATTAATGCATCCTTGCTGAATTAAACTGATACTTCTCTCTATAGCTAATAAAAAAACGAACTAACAAACATTAGAATGATAGTATACATGTTACATGGTTTTCATGCAAACAGACAAAAAAAAGTGCACTGGAATCCAAATCATCAACACTGAAAATCCACTCATTTACATATCTATTTCACATTCAAATATTCAGATTAATGCATGGGCCAGATGCTTGTCCAATCCTTTCCAACCTGCCAAAAATAGCACAGCCCAATCTGTCGCTGTTTGACCCAGATTAAGCTAAAGAAAGTGTTTATGTGCTTGACACAGTAACTAATAGTGCATTGTGAGCTGTAAAGGTGTTTATGTTTGTATGCAGTCCTCACTGTAAATCAGCATGTCGTTTTTGAATCCCTCAGAAAAAGAGGTCAACATGGATGGGAAGGGGGTGATGTCATGGGGGTGGGCCTGCAGGCGGGACACGTGCCACATCAAAACGTTTGCGTCATCAAATCACCCACAGAGCAAACCAAACCAACTCTTATACAATGATAACTAGACACAAACAATTTATGTGTAAAATAAGGAGCATTAATACATCATGCTGATGTTCTAGATCAGTGAGGCATGAAAAATCACTGGGTTTCATATTCATATTCATAAATATGTTAAATGGGATGGTATTGCACACTGAGAGTATATAATTGAAAGAAACCATCCCTTGCAAAAGTGCAAATGAGACAGCTTTATTCAGATCAAATCATGATATCTTTATCAAGTCTGGAAATGGGGGAAGGGAGACACTATTTCACTTACAGATATGGGAGGTTGCTAATAATAGAAGGCTTTTGATGTTATATATTTTATGTGTGTATATATATATATATATATACACAGTGAAACCCACATATCTCGACCTCGGTTATCTCGCCAGTCTAGCATCAGTCTAGCATTTTCTTATGGGTTATGTTGATTCTTTTATGTCGCCGAACCCTGATATCTTGAGCACAAAAGAGGGACAAAGTCGGCACTTAACATCGGTTATCTCGATCCCCATGACTAATGATGACTACCGAGTTCACTGCGTATGCGCCGAGTTTGCGTTGCACGTGCATCACGGTCTGTACGGTCGCTCACTCCAATGTCGCTTCACTCACTCTTGCGGTGCAGCGCCATCAAGCCGCAGAAGAACTCACAAAAAATCAAGTCTTACAGATACTATCTTGGAAGAGGAGGCGCAGGAGTTCGCCTTCACTATCCAGGAATTCCCAAATTACATTGACATCGACAAAGACGTTGATACTGATAGAAGCTTAGAAGCATTTGTTTTCAAGCAGACCGTTAAAGGCAAAAAGCAACAAAGCATTTTAGACTTTGTAAAGAAACCATAGTAACCGCGTGTGCAATACTATTCAGAACTGTGTCCGAGCAAAATTATTGTGTTATGAGTGAATGTGTTTATGTATGTTGTGACTGTGTTTACGATAACACTAGTACTTGTAAAATTAAAGTGGGTTTGTTCATCTGCCATTGATGCTCTTGCTGTTAGAAAGGCTGACATTATCGCATGTCTATATAATATATTTATTATGCACATACTATAAATAAAAAAACAGCTGCTTTTGCTCTTTGTATGTTTTTTTGCAAAACCCTACATACATTTCAAAAACCACATTTTAAAATAAAGGCTAAATAAGATATTTAAGGCCAAAACCAAATATTGATTAAGATTCACTTATCAACCTGTCAACAGCATGAAACAATTTTTTATGAGTAGAAATATTACAGCTCAATAAAGTCCACTGCGTTACTTTGATTTAAAATGTTTTATCTGCTCCAATTTCCCCAAACCCTGCAAACAGTGTAGCTTAAACTTTATTTTGCCACGGTGCCATGAGGGCAAAATATAAAATAGCACAACAAATTCAAAAGTTAGTAATCACTGGCATATTAAAATGACTGATATTAACAGGTATTACCAACACAATGTGACGGCTGCAACCGATACCCATGTGACACAGCAGATGCCCCGCCCTTTTTTGCCACTGTATCCATGGCCACCGCTGGCATCATCATCTTCCTCCTCTTCCTCTGCATCCCTGCCTCCCTCACCACGATGGCAGCAGCAGTAGTGGATGAGGAAGGAGAGAACAACAAGCAATGAGAGGACGAGAGCAATGGCGGAGAAGCTGGAGAGGACCAGGAGTGTCTGTGAAAAGAGAGGATGGAAAATGAGTAGAAAGACAAGACTTTTTATGTATTAATCTCTTTAAGTATTAGTTGGTCTAGTGTAGTTTTTAGATGACGTCTATGAAAAAATGAGCATTCGGTCTGGAATCAAGACTCGTTGATCAAAGTCATTTAAAGATTTTATTTGAAGTTACACTGAAAAATAAATGGCTATTTCAGTCTTTCTACTTCCACTGTCTTTCTGTTTAACTCAATGTGTTATTTGTCTTTTCTTTGAAATAATTTGTGAAATTTACTATCAATTATTTAAGTAAAAATGGTTTGAAAATCAATCTCACACCAAATTGTTTTATGTAGAAAAAGAGCACATAGCTGCATAACATTCAATCATATCCATGTATTGTATGGAAACCAGTGTGACATAAAATGGAGGATGTCTCTTTAATCTTATTGGCTGATCCAGCATGGATGCTCCACTCACAGAGAGTGAAAAGGGAGGTATAATTAAAAGTTGCTGTCAGATTCATCCTCACACAGTGCATTGAGGTTTAATATACTTAATATACATCTACAATCTGGTCCCAATCAATCTTCCTCAGTTTATCTTACTATCACTCTCTCCCCATGCTATCATTCTCCTTTCCCCATGGTTTCTCTCCATGCTTTCTCTTCCGCTCACTCATCCCTCACTGTTCTCCCCCTTTCTTTCTTTTTATCCACGCCACTGGATCTCTATTAATAATCTGTGACCTACTTAAATACATTCACTGCTTTTCCCTCTGATTCTCTCTCTTGTTTTTTTTAATCTCTCACTCTCTGTCCTCTTCATTGATTTCTCCTCTCTTCTCAATTCCCACTATTACTGACAAGTATTTCGCTCCTTCATTTCTCCTCTCAAACATCTCTGTTGCTCTCACACAATTTATAGGATATTATCTAGCTCATCTTTCTCTTATCATCTGTCTTATCCTGTAAATCAATTCAGCATAATCTGGCTTTGTCTCTTCCACCTTTATCCATTGTGGTTTAGCAACGGTATATCCTTTCCTAAGAGAAATTTAAATGTTGCTGGTTAATTTCTGCACCGATAATGTCACCACTATCTTAAAAGCCGAAAAGACAGATCAACCATGAAATCTGAGGCTGTTGTTAAAATCATCAGTTCATATTATTTTATCTTAATGTTTCACAGTGCAATTCCTGGTGAAGAAATGTATTACCCATGATGCTGCAGAGAAATATCCACCAATCATTCAATTGCAACAAACAAATGGCTCTATAGTAGCTCTGCATTGATCACCATAAGCACTGCAAAATATGCAACCGAAGAAGTCTCCCTACATTTATAAATTACTAATATTTGTGTGCATCCTGGTTATTTTGCAATCAACTTATATTGTGTTTCTTTAAGCAATTGACCTTCAATTTCAGTGTGAAGTACACATAATTATCTCTGCAAGTCTGCATTCTTAGATCGGGAGAGGAGAAAGTAGTTTTGACAGAAAATATTACACACTGAATCAGAAATATCAAACAGCATGCATAACTTCTGTTTCTAATTAATCTCTTAATGCAGAACTGAAATACTGTATATTTATATGTGCTATCAAGATGTCTCAGATTTGACTAAAACTTATATTTGCTAGTTAAGTTCATATGTCACTTTAGAACTAGCAACGACAGTTTAGACTGTTTCTGAGAAGTTACAGAAGGAACAAGTAGGCGCCTTTTATACAAGATTTTCAATAAACAGGATATTAGTATTTAGTAACTTATAGACACAATATTGCCAGTTACTTCTCTCCTTTTGCTTTGTTAACAAAGAAAAAAGCCACAGCACAACACAACAATAGGAACAATAGTAGCTGTTTCATTCCTGAATGTTGAAATATGTTATTGAGAAATCATCTCCATAGGCATGCCTGAAATGGACTTGGATTTAAAGAGGAGAATTGGCACTAATGGTTAAAAAAAAAAAACTAACTACATATTTATTAATATTTAATATTTTCTAAACCATGGTTCATTTTGTAATGTGTTAAACATATTTAGTCATCATGCTTTTAGTCTCTGATACTGCAAGCTCTTAAGCACTGCACATTAGTTATGTGAGATACAATTTTGTGGCAATTCATCTTAAAACTGCAGACAGAAAAGTGCTTTTGACTATAACACTCCAGTTAAATCTCTCTGAAAGTGTGTTAGAGTGTAAGAGTGCTGAAGTGAGAGAATGTCATGCGAGTCAATGTGTAAATATTTCTGACAGCAAGAAGAAACTAAATTTCTAGCAAGGGAGACAAAGGAGAGAAAATTGAGAGCGAGACAAATAAATGCGTGTCGGTCCAAGTGATGAGTGTGCCCACCGCCAGCTGTCAGATGTGAAAATTGTTTCCAAGAGTGACAAATACGGAGAGGGCAGGGGAGAAGTGAGCATGAGTGAGAGTGAGAGAGTTACCTGCTGATACTCCCAGCTGTCGGGAGTAAACACGCTGTCTCGGGTCTGCAGGGTCATGTCCAGACGAGGAATGGCATGGCATAACCGTACCCATAGCGATGGGGTGTAGTTGGGGACAGTCGCTATGGCTGCCATGACTGCTGTAGATCACCTCTGTCTTTCTCAAATGTCTGTAATGGTTGAAAAATGGTTGTTTGTTTGGGATGACTTCAAATGACAGCATTTCTCAAAAATTGCTTACTGCACCTTTAAGAGAAAACTATGAGCCAACTATTGGCTCTCAATAAATAATAAACTTTTTGCAACTTTTTTACTTTTCATATATATATATGAAGGTTGCATTAAAACAACCTCATAATATTAAATTATATCATCATTATATTTTTTAATATATTAAAAAATATATTTATATATATATATAAAAATTTTAAACAACAGTAAACTGAATAAAGACTGAAATAAACATAAATTATTTGAATATTTATTAAAATGTGAAATTGATTTCAATTATGATTTTTTTTAAGTACCCCTGCAGTCAATAATTTTGTTTGATCATCAAAACGGTAGTTATGATTAATATACCTTTTGCTTGACTAAGTTGTCAAACAGCTAATAAATTGTTGCTATAATGTTACACAAACTATGTTCCAGTTTGCTATCTCAGTCTGCATTCTAATAATCAGTATCCATATAAATGCTTTGAACAACTCAATGTCAGTGGAGAAAGGCATATAGTTCATCACAACATCGTAATATACATCATATACATAATTCACCTGCTATAATGCTAAATGTACCTGATTTTTAATGTCAACAGAAAAATATAACAGGATAGTCTGGCTTCTCTTTAGAATTCCCTGCTTTAGTCATAGTTAATGATATGCTAAAACCCCCTAACACATTGACGTGATTGGTTACAAAGTAGTTTGTGACGTAAGAAACACTAGTGATTTCAAACCATGTTTTTGAGACTGACATTGTTCACTGCAGTTTTAAGGAGAAAATGCTCAGCAATGGTGCTGACCAATGAATTTGCACGTTTTGTCTTAAAGCATATTAAAAACACCACATAGACATATAAATAACATTAAAACGTTTTTTCCACCATGGGGGACTTTAGGTATAACATTTTGTATTACAAATTTATGACATATGTTATTAAAGTCAGCATGAAACGGAAGTTGCAATAGTCATTCTTCCTTAATGTGACATACATCTGGGAAAAAATAGGGCGGGACTTGATTTTGTTAATCAGGAATTGATTGGCTGGTTGTGGTTCACTGCTGCTGTAATGTCATGTGAGTTGTCCACGTCAACAGAGAAGAGATCGCTGCAAGAGGGAAGGGAAGTTAATTTAATTAAAGACTACAAAGGCTCATTTAAAATAGAATAACACTGCAATATTCCATAAACTATCAAAACTGTCAATTTTGATTTCATGGTGACTTTAATTCTGTGCATTATATATAATGTTCACCTGTATGTTTTGAACATGCAGTGTGCGGACCACACATTTTCCACTCATCATTACACTTGTGAATAAGGTTGAATGACAATAAAGTGACTTGATTTATTTATTTGATTTTTATCGTTTGATGTGGGGAAAAAAAGGAGTAAAAATAATTTAAATGTCATAGAATCCAAGACAAACCAGAGCAAATAGGAGGAGAATGTAGCAGAGAGGAAGAGGGAATAACATGACAAGAGAAAATAACAGGAGAAACAAGGAATAGGTTTAAAGTAGGTTAAGTAGACAAACACAAACACACACACACACACAAGCACATGCACACATACTTTCATTACCAGGACTGAGATCCACTGGGAAACAACATGGATTAAGTGATTAGATCATCAATGTTAAGAGAAGATGTTTTTAAGAGGGCACTTCAGCATTTGAAAAAAAATCATTATGGGGTTTTGTGGGGTGGGGGGCTGCACACTCATTTACAATGAGTGTGACACTTACAATGTAACTATGACCTCATCTAGGGCTATACATTTAGAAATCTTGTTCTCAAAGATTAAGTGGTCAGATGCGTATAGCAGACATTACTTTTTGGAAGGTTTCTGTTAATCGAAATATCTAGACAATTAAGGTAGGTATAAACCTACCCTGTTAGCTGTTTGTCCAAACAATGCAGGACAGGGGGTGGTAAAAAAGGCATAATAACAATAATATTATTGTTTTTCTGTCTGATGCAGATGGTTGTGCAGAAATCCACAAACAATCCTTACAATAGTGTCTGATGTGTTCGTTTTTTTGTTCATAATGATGTCTAAAAGCTATTAATTTACTGTTAGAGTAGATTAGCAGCACACAGTGGGTGAAGACAATAAGCTGGCACATTGTGGTAAGGTTGGCGCAGCATCATCACAAGTGTCCTCTTCTCAAATGCAAATGGGACTAAAAACCAAATTAACGTGAAACGGTGTTATGGAACGGTTAAACATGCAGACTGTGACTCACTCTGGAACACTAGCACATCTGAACATGATGCATTCTGTCAGCTTGTTATAAGGATGGCCCCCATTACATAATGGAGCAAGGAAGAAAAATGTTGTGCAGAACACAATAGAGGGACAAAACACCTTACATCTTCTTTTTCCTTCTTTTCTACTCTGGATTGAATCATGCTTACCATTCACTATAATTAACTACAACAGAAGTATGTGAAATAAAAAAAACAAAGATTGTTTCCAGGATTAATAATGATGGTTTGTCATCCAAATTACCTTAAATAAGCTCACTGAAAATTCAGATTTGTTGGAATTGCCATTTCAATATACTAAGAGGAATCATTCATCTTTGGCTTATTTCTAATGAAATTTCATGAGCATTAAACCATTAAAAAAATACATTTTCACATAGTGACATGAGCATGATAATGATATATAAATATGTGTATCCTGTAAATGGTATAATGTCCTTGTAATATAAATAAGTAGGATTTTTACATTCTGAATATATGTACTTTACAGCGTATTTTGTCAGTGTCGTTAATTCGTCGTCTGATTTAATAATAGAATGAATGAACTGATCATTGGTCACTAAAGATAGATAGATAGATAGATAGATAGATAGATAGATAGATAGATAGATAGATAGATTTTAACATTTAACATTTAAAAACTCTCTCAATGTTGATTTTGTATTTTACACACATCTGGGAATTGCATATATATATATCCTTCTTCTGCTTTAGTGGACAGATAGACGGCCCAAAGGAGGGTCCATAGGAAGTTCATAAAGGTCACCGGGGGCCATTGTTTGTATTTGTGTTCACTTGTGTTTAGTGTCAATAAGTAAATGAGCTTATTTTGAAGGTATTTATAAATATACAATAATCCACACAGCAGAGCTGATCTTAATCAAATACATATTGATGAAACCTTCAAAATGACCAGAAACAAAATAGGGCAGAATGGATTGATTGCACTTATGTGAGTTGACCCGGTGCGAGAGACCAATCGATCTCATTCTCTCTGACTGACTTTCCTTGTTTATGGCAATCATATCCATAACCACACAAACGCTTTGTCTGGGCGCCAAGACACATTATGGGGATCTTTTGTTTGAATGGACTCATGATTCCCTCGCATAACAAATTAAGTGTCATACATTTGCGCACAGACCAATTGACACGGTAAATGAACCGCACAGCAGGCTATAAAATTTAATATCGCACATTTAAAAAGGGTCGCCCACCTTAATTTGCAGCAGTTTAATGTGGTGCTTCCCCGTCTCTCACGCTCGTGTGATTTAGTTTGCGATTAGATGCTGTAACTGAGACCAACGACCGTTAAAACGCTTCGCATCCTGAGGGATGAGATCTGTTGTGTTGGGCTTACAGTATTTTCGGGTCCAGTATGCGCCCAGTCTTTGTGTTCGGTGAAAGATGGGAAACAGGTCTTCAGAGAAAGAAAGAGGGAGAGAGAAGCGAGAATCCCTGAGGGATGTGTGAAGAGAGGGATGACTCCTTCAAATCCCGACGCCTATCCGTCAGTTTCACTGTTTATTTGAAATCCGCTGAAAACTTGAATCGCCGTCCACAGTCGCGCGAAAAGACGCCCAGACTCATTAAAAAAACTTCAGAAATTAATTGTTCAGTCAGAATTCAATTTAAAACAATCCACAACTATGTCGTCGATGTCATTTCCTCACAAAATAAATGTTCTGTCTGCAGAAATAGCAAATCCATAACATCCAGGGCAAATGAAATCCATCCAGAGCGTGTTCGTATAAGATGCCAGCTATGGCTATTAAAACAGGTTATATATATTTTTGAGGGAAAATAGTGTATTTAATGTAATTGTCCCATTTTAAAACTCAATATAAGTCTAAATTAAGTGAATGACAGAAAAAAATGGTGTGGTCCTGATGGTCCCAATGATCAGGACTGAACTTGACACTCTCTCTCTCCCTCTTTCTCTCTCTCTCGCTTTCTCTCTCTCTCTCTCTCTCTCACACACACACACACACACACACACACACTGTGGGTGTCTGAGTCTAAGAGACAAAAAGGGATGGAGGGATTTACACATGTACTGTATTTCGAGTGCACAACAGCTCATAATGAGAGATACTAAAAGAAAGGTGACTGATTGTAACAAAACTACATTCTCTCCATATACAGGAGGATCTTTTGTCAAAAAGAAAAAAAGACAATGATGGTTTTTGCCTATCCGTTGAGTTTAGCATAAACTCTTAGGGAATTCCTGAAAAAGGTTGATTATTTGATGCAGTCATTTACCACAAATTGAGTAGGTGATGGGCGGTGAAAGAAAGGGTTGCTAGACTCTCGGTGGCCCGGGAGGTTTAACCGAGATAGGGGGATTAAAAAAAAAATACAATGAAAACAACAGATCAAGCGAGGGATGGAGAGATGGGTATTTGTGTGCCAAGGGAGTATGGGGGGGAGGGGGGGGGAGTATGTGAATGCATGAGAAAGGGAGGGTGGTGTTGGTTTTTCTGTGTCACTGAAAGAGAAAGCGAGTGAGGATGGGGGAAGGGTGGTATATAGAAAAGCACAAAAGGGAGGGATGGAGAGACTGCACATGCATTCATATGTGTGCAGTGTGCATGAATCCAGGAGGAAAGAGAAAATGATGTTATGTATGCAAGACTTCCTAACTGACATCCGGACAGAGCAGCTACTGTAACACACACACATACATACAATCATAAAAATTTATCATTTATTTTTATTTTTTCTCTGAGACATTCCAGGGGCTAAATGTACAGATGTTCTTAGCCGTTTGTTTGATCTTAAATAATTGAGAGCTTGTGCTATAAAAACATGACGGAAATTCTTGGTGTATTACTTATTTATATGCAGTCCACTTTCAACAAAAAAATAAAAATAAAAATAAAAATCACACACTCGCTCTTACATCCAGTTCCATAAGTGATCCAAAAATAAGTCACATTTTGCAATGAATCACTGAACAGGACGTGAAGAAATAGTTTTAGGTGAAAGCTGTATTTCTTGGTTGCACATTGTTATATTTCTACAGAAATCTACAATAAAATAAAACTAATAAGATATTCAGTTCTTTGGCCATTCAATTCAATTTAGCATCTGCATTGAAATATGGCTACTGTACATAAAACAAGATACTAATAAAACGACCAAATTTAAAGAACTTTCATTGTCGCTAATGCTTGTGTTGTCGAAATTTGACTAAGTTTACGAATAGCTAAATCACTTAAAAACTACTGCAAACATATTTTTTAAATGCTTAAATTCATTGTCTTTGGAACTATTACATTTAAAATAATAACCATGCTTAATAACCATAATCTCTTACACATTGGGCAGCTGCACAACACATACAACCTCATAGAAACCGTCCACTGTGTCTGTGTGACCATTCACACAAAGATAGAGTTTGTTTACTTCTAACTTGCCGAAATTCACGTCTTTGGCCAGTTTTACAGCCCCTACCCTTTCAAATATCTTGGTTGTGTCCGGGTACTTCACTTTGGCCAGGGTGAGATGGTACGAAGGGCATCGGGAATGGCGGTGAAGCCAGCCCTTTTCCTGGAAGACTTCTTGGAGAGGGGAATTCAGGCTCTGGACATCTGACAGGGGTTGTGGGGTCACATGGAGAACAGTCCCATTGAAGTGCCTTAGTTTTGGGGTGAAAGACACCAATATAGGGGGTTTGTGGGAGTTTCCGACTGTGGTACGCAGGAGCTCAGCAGCAGCGCTGACTTCCTCTGGGCCATTGAGAACAAGCAAAGAGAGAGTGACGTGTAAACTTGCCGGGTCCACCCATAATGGCTCTGACTGAGGGAGGTGGGAGAGAACCTTCCTCTGAATGCGCTGGAAGGCCAGGAGAGCAGCGGGGGAGTCCACACGGATGCAGATGAAGTGAGTGGGTCTGCGTGGAGGTGGACGTCTCGGCTGTGTCTGTGTCTGTGGCTGTGACTGTGACTGTGACTGTGACTGTGACTGTGACTGTCGCAGTGGCTTTGGCTGTGGCTGTCGCATTGGCAGTGGCTGTGGCTTTGGCAGAACAAATGATACCACTTCTGGTTCTGGACAACTCACTTCATCCCAGCTGTCCTTCCATTCTTCCACCATTTCAGCCCGTTCTTCTTTCTGAGTGATGGACAGCTCCTCTGCCAAAAGATTCAAGCTCAGATCTTCAGTATCCACCTTTTTATTTTCTGGTGCAGATTCTTTTTGCAATGTTAAGACATCATCACTGGTTCCTTCCTCAGCATTTTCAGTAAATGAGTGATCTATGGATTCTTCAAGCTCTTGTTTATCGTTTGTTGTTGTAATTGTAGTTACAACCTCACCCTGTTCTTCAGGAAATTCAATCGCTTGATCTAGACCATCTGAAACATCTGTGGTGTTGCTGGTCTCTTCATGTTGTCCAGTGTCAGGTCTGTCTGAGAAATGAATAATTCCAAAATGTTAAGTTTAAGAGAAATAGTATAATATTGTATTAAAAATACAATATAGTTATTATATACTGTAATAAAATAATACTGAAATACATTTACAGTTCATTTTTGATGTTATTTGTCCTAAAAAAAATGACATATTTGTAATTTCTGCATTAAAATTCATTTTTATTCATATTTTAATATTATTTTATAATTATTTAAAATATTATTATTACAGTTTTTTTTTATAAGATTTGTTTTTATAGTTCCACTGCTTATAAATATTTGAAAAACATGTGGTGTGGTGCGATCATGTGATGCGATCATAAAAACCACATGGTCAAACTAACAGTCAATATATTTAAACTTTTCTTGAAAATGGTATAAAATTCATAACCAAAAGAAAATGACATGAAAAAAGGCACCTCTAAGACTTTGGCACACATGGATTTTTAACTGGACTTTTGTTATTGTGGACATTCTTACATGGCATTGACCCAGTAACCAACTGCTCGAAAATACAGAACAAAATACTGGTGAAAATGTCTAGCATGAGGTTACTTCGCTAGTTAAGTCTCTCCCATCCAGAGTGACTGACACAAATGTGAAACAGTCGACATCTGCCTCCGAACCGACATCTGCCCAAGAGCCAATTTCCCAGGCCAAAATAATAGTAGGGACTTTAAGCAACAGCTGCTGATGGAACGGCAATGGTAATTTGCCATTCTACAGCGCATGCATGGCTTTAACTGCAACTTTGTGACATTCTACTGTAACCGCCTCCGACAGGAGAATAGCTGATTTGCCGTAGTCGTTAATATGTGACAGATTAGATATACGGAAATGTTGTTTTATGGTTCTGTGGCATGTTATTGTATCTGTAGATCATTCAATGCTAAAATCAATCATTCTCTTTTTATTACATTTCTTGTACTTTGTCAAATGCTTATATGATCTGTTACGCCATCATCTGTATTGTTGCTTGCCGATTTTTGTGTTCTTTGGCTATGGCGGTTAACGCTTTACTTCTGTTCGCTGTTGCCATTCCATCAGCAGCTTAAAGTGCCTACTGTTGCTCACCTTGCTGCTGATCTTCACAGCCAAAAGGGGGCAAAATAGTCTGCCCGGTTGAGCCGAACACCCTGTCAGTGCGACTGTCTCTATCCCAAACCCGCTGGCCTTTGTAGCTGAAGTACTGGATCCTGTGACGAGGGAGAGCCAACTCCTCAGAGAAGTCACAGTCACACACCTAAAGAGTAATACATGAGTGTTAGGGCTGGTTATGATAGTGAACCACATTACCGTAGTACTGATGTAACACACCTCAGTGTCCCATGAGAAGTCAGAGAATGGGCGTTCCAGCACCCCAAGGAAGCGGTCCAGATGACCAACTACAAAATCAGCTGGGTCCACTGAGGAGTCCCATATAATTCTGGAGATGACTTCATCGGCTGTACGCATGCGTGGCTTCTTCTTACACCCTGAGACAGAAAGATATCTATTTGTAATTATGAAGAGTGAATTTGGAAGGTAAAGTGTGTGTGCAGTCCATTACTAAATCTATCATCACACCTTCCCACTCAGTCTGTATACGCTGCTTTTCTGCATTAATTTTTTTTCTATTTTTTCGTCTCTTGCTCTGCTTTTCTGTGATGGTTGTATCATCTTCCTCTGAGTGTGTGGTTTGAGGGACATCATGCATACTGTGAAGTCAGGAAAGAGCAATGCATTATTTATTCACTAAGCTTCAATGAATGTGCCCAAGATCTATCAAGTTTTACATTTTCTATAGCAGCTACAAGACTCTGCACCAACTGCTGTTTAAATGAAAATATACAGATAATAAACCATCTCTACCATAAGGTTAGTTAGCTAGTCGAGTCTCTACCATCCAGATTGATTGACCGACCTGTGAGAAAGTCGACATGTGTCTCCAAAACGACATTTTCCCAAGAGGAAGTGCTGACAAATGTTTTGTCTAGATTCTTGTTTCATCTCATCTGGTACAAAGGTAGGTGGGAAAAAAAGTTCAGTAAAATCATTCACAACTTGAACATACAGCAGTATGAAAACATGTATACACTGACTGATAACACAAGGTTAATCTATAACTATTTGGAAAATATAAGTTAAGTTCTCCCAGAGGAGATAAGGTAGAGAGGATATAGGCTGTTTGTGAAGATGTGAATGATGGTAAACAGGTGAGTTTACGAGGGACAGAATTAACATAGAGGCAAATGTCGGTTTCAGTGCAATATGTTTGAACTCATGTCTTCAATTCCACCCACAACCTAAAATTTTACACACCTGTTGTGGCATAAAAAAGACACACTGCCGTTCAAAAGTTGGGTGTCAGTAAGATGGTTTTTTTTTTAAATTAGAAATTAATACTTTTATTCATATTCAAATGTGATAGTAATTACTTTTACAATGTTACAAAAGATGTCCATTTCAAATAAATGCTCTTCTTTTGAACTTCCTATTCACCAAAGAGCCTGAAAAAAATGCATCACAGTTTCCACAAAAATATATAGCAGTCCAATTGTTTTCAACACTGACAATAATAAGAAATGTTTCTTAGGCAGCAAATCATAATTTTACAATGATTTCTGAAGGATCGTGTGACTCTGAAGGCAAGAGTAATGATGCTGAAAATTCAGTTTGCCATCACAGGAATTATTAATCATTATTTTAATCAAATAAATGCAGCCTTGGTAAACATAAGAGACTTCTTTCAACAAAAAAAAGATCTTATAACCCCAAAAAACCTTTGAATAGAAGACCCTGTAAAACTTTTTCCTGAAAGTTTGGTACAGATAACAACATAAAACAACAAGAAATGTATAAACACATATCCCCTATGAAAGCTTTTTTGATCAGGAGGTTTTAGCTGGAAATAGCACAATAATGGCTCTTAGGTCTAGTGGTGTAGAAGCAGACCTCTCTACCCTGCACTAACACTAAGCCTACAGCAATTTTGTACAAAACAAACCTATATTTGTCTAGAAATTAAGAAAGATTTAAAAAGGCTTTTCACTGCCATCTTCAGGTCATTTGCATTGTAGCCTCCACCTCTCCAGTATTTGCTCTAGGCGGTAACCTAAAAGTTTTATTACATTTGATCAATTTGTAATCCGGTAATTTTGAAGTAATGTATTTCAAACTACTTTAAAAAACAAGAACAAATAGTTTACCAGCTACAAATCATAAAATGTGAATTATGGTTTTTATATTTTACTTACGTAATTTCTTGATGACAATGTAACTCTGTACAGTGTAAATGTTACTTATGTCTTACCTATAAGGATTTGTCTGTCAGAATCCTCTGTGAGGTTTTCCTGAGTTTTCTCTTCCTCAAACTCCATATTTGACAGCTTCAACAAAGCTTTATTGAAACAGACACGTTACATTAAGAGTCGTTTAGAAAGCAACCTAACCCCAATACTTTAGCCATGCTATACTGTAGTCGGCAATGCGACAATCATTATGTAAAAGTCTTTTTGGCATAATAAGGGAGAGCATGAACAATCCTACCTTAGGTCACAAAGAGAAAGACAACTAGTTTCTTGACTTGCTAGTGTCAATGTTAACCTGAACATGATGACATCATCTGGTATAAATGACTCATAGCCTTCATTCTGCACGAATAATTTAACCAAATACATTACACACTACGTCAAATATGCGTATGTATGTGTGTATATATATACTTCTGAACATATTGTTGGCTGTAACGTTTACTGTACATTTTATAATATAGTTCTTTATCATTTTCAAGTCTACTTACTATGCTTGAGCAACATCCACAAACGCCACTTCCGGTTTCAGGTCTTGGGTATTGTAGTTTTCTCCAAAAGCATTATCAATGGGAAGTCCGATTCATTTCCACGAATCGATTCTTTTGAACAGTTCTGTTCGTTCAATCGCAAAGTAAACGCTCCATTTTCCAACAGACATTGCAGGCACAAAAAGTACTGCTGTGTTTTCAAGTTTCAGATGTTTTAATAATAATAAATGCGTTGTAATTTGTATCACAGGTCAGTCAATTGCAGCTATGATTCCACTCATTAAAACAAACGAAATTTGCATTTACAATTAACAATACTAATTTACATATCTCGCTGAAAGGGTTTTTTGCATATTTTGGAGTGAGTTGTTCACTCGAGAACCACTCGGACTGATTCAGTCTGATTCATGACTGTTCATTGCAAAGCCGATTCAACTGAATCATCGAAAAGATCCGATTCCATAGAAGATTCTTTCATGGACCGAGATCTCAAAAGGCATTCAGTGGATTACGGAAGAGCTCATAATGAATTATATTCATCGAAATAACAAACATATACTTGGTGCCACCATGTAGCTACAATAGAAAAAGGTATTAGTGGATTATTTGGACTGTACCGATGGCCATGCAGTGAAAGACAAGAGCAGCTGTGAGTCACTGTCACGCTGTTGTGATCGAAGCGCGTGACTCCCCATCACATGATGCTTAAGACTGAAAGAGGATGGACTTAATAATGTAAACACAATAAAACTAATTATTACCATCGCATTTCAGTGACGATTTAGTAAACTATAAATCGGTAAGAATAGTTTGCTATTTATGTTGACTAGTAATAAAGTAGGCAACACCGATAGCCATGCAAAACCTGTAGATAGTTGCTATTGTCAATGTTCCATTGCAATGTTTTGTTCTTGATAGTTTACTGTCAGTACCAAGCGGAGCAATTGCTCTACCCAGCTGAGAAAGGTAAGGATATTCTCTAATTTTATATATATATATATATATATATATATATATATATATATATATATATATATATATATATATATATATATATATATTCCCTGCATTTAGATTTAGTTAGATTTACTTTAAAAAATATAATGGTTTTGCCTGTAGAGTTGATAAGAGTGATGTTTACTGCCATATTCATTGGCATCACTGTAACTTTAACATCATGCATTACCGGTAAATGATTGTTCTGGTTTATAAACATCTCTAAAACTCACTTACATGTAAAATGTAAAAAATATTATTGATAATATTGCAATGTCCTCCAGATGAATGCTTTAGTTGCCCTTTGCCACTTCTGTGAACTCCATGGCCCTCGGACGCTATTCTGTACCGAGGCCGTCCACCCTCCGTCCCCATCTCCTCCACAGCCTGGATCAGCCATTCCTGGTGACAGGGACCGAGAGGGCGACAGAGAGGGCGAAGGCCTCACCATGAGAGCCAACAGCTCTGCCACACAAAGAGCCGACATGTGTGAAGTGAGAAAGTTTTCGAGTCGTATCCCAAATATATTTAAAAACGTTCTTCTATGTAATATCGTAATATATGTCTTTTTCTGACTAGGGCTGTCGCTCCCTACCTGCATCTCACCCAGGCTTTGTGAGTGTGGACAGTGAGACAGGAATCCGCTATCTGAGCCATCAACATCCACGCCAGCCACAGCTCTTCAGTGTGGTGCGACAGGCATGTGTGCGCAGCCTCAGCTGCGAGGTGTGTATACATGAATATGATGAATGAATGAATTAATCTAACTTGATTTTATTTTTCTTAAATATTTAATCTGTTCTTGCAGGTTTGTCCTGGTAGAGAGGGGCCCATCTTCTTTGGAGATGAACAGCATGGATTTGTTTTTTCTCATACGTTTTTCATCAAAGACAGCCTGGCGCGGGGCTTCCAGCGCTGGTACAGCATTGTGGTGGTAGCTATGGACAGGATCTACCTCATCAACTCCTGGCCGTTCCTGTTGCGCCACCTGCGGCTAACCATTCAGAGTCTACAGAACACAGCACTCAAGGTACTGGACTGCAGCACCGGGATTGAGTGCCTCTTGAAGTGATGAGTTGCTTGCTGTGTTGAAAATGCAACATTTTGCTCTATTTGTTACCCTGCAGGTGTTTGACAGTGAGCAGTGTGTGTGTCCTCAGAGGGCCGTGCGTATGAACAGTGCCTTCTCTCCGGCAGTGTTCCCTCACCAGCGCAGCGGCAATGCAGCCCGTTCACTCACCTCTCTTACCCAGCACCAAAACCTATGGGCTAGTCTGCACTCCTCATTCAGCTGGTACGTAAAACTGTAATCACAATATTTTTAACTATATAACTCATATTGTGACTTTATATCTCATTATTGTGACCCAGCTCACAATTGTCACAATTTTTTACTACTTTAAAACTTTATTTATCATGATTATGACTTTCTCATAATTGCGACTTTCTGACGATTGAAACTATTTTTTAAAATTGTAACTTTATATCTCACAATTACAACTTTATTTCTCATAATTACAACTATTTCTCATATTGTGACTTTGTCTCATAACCGCAACTATTTCTGACAATTGTAACTTTATATCTCACAATTATAACTTTATTTGTCTGAATTGTGTCTCACAGTTGTGACATTTTCACTTTTATATCACAATTTCAAATGTATTTCTCATAATTATGACTTTATCTCACCGTTTCGACTTTTTCCATCTCACAATTGTTACTATTTCTCATAATTATGACTTTTTCGTAATTCCAACTTTTTTTTCACAGTTGAACTCCATATCTCACAATTACTCTTGTCACAACAAATTGTCACTTTATAGATCACCATTCTAACTGTATTTCTCATAATTGCTACTTTTTTCTCTCACAATTGTGACATTTTTATCTCAATATTTTGTGTGCATTTCTCATGATTGTGACTTTATATTTAACTCAAATTTCTCATTTATAGCTCACAATGTGACATTATTTCTTGTTTTACACTTTATCTTACAGTTAGCATTGTTTGAGGTATCAATCGTGTGTCTGGCTGGCACAAATGTTTAACATTAAAAGTTAGGAGTTTGGTCAGATCTCTAACTCTAAATGTGTATGAACAATAGTAATAGTAATGCTTTCCATGGCAAACACACATACAATTTATGCATATCCTATTTTGAATTTTTAAATAATAATACTTTGTTAATTATCTGCACTTAAGGTTGCTGAAAGCTTGTGGCAGTCGGTTGACTGAGAAGCTTTTAGAGGGAGCACCCACAGAAGACACACTTGTTCTCATTGAAAGACAAACTGGTAAAATGAATACACTGTGTAAAACAATTATAAAAAGCTAAAGATTGAAATTTTGTTTAAATTTGATTAAAATGTTTCTGTTTTTTATACTGGGATACTATTGATTCCGTAGGAATGTTTTAATTAGTGTGTCTGCTAGCAAATTGATTTTTGAACTGTTAAACTGGGTGTCTGGCCCAGATTTTCCTTTTCCAATATTCTGCTCTGATGACTGACAAACAAACAAACAGCTCTCAAGTGATTGTTCATCTTTTATAACCAGAATGATAGCAATAACTCTGCCTAACCTAAGGTTATACCGTGAACTTCAGCATTACAAAAGGTTCACAGCCACACTGAGTATAATTCTCTCACAGAACAAGAGGAAGAGATGAGTTGCTGGGATGGTGCTGAAGGCGGTGGATCTAACTCTCAGTCCAGCCAACCAGAGAATGTACAGTCTAAAGACTTTCAGTTTGACGATGGACAACAAGAGGACATTATTGGGCCGAAGTTCAAATCATTGAGACATTTAAGACAGGCAAATAAATGTTTACTCCGTTACCAACAGCAATTTAAAAATATATATCTAAATATTAAATTTGATTATGCTGTATTGGATGAATTGGCAGGTTCTGGGTACCACAGATTTCAGACAGCTGACATGGCACGTTCTCATGGGAAACCAAGTCATATGGAGAGGTGCAGACCCTGGTCTTATCCAGTCAGCTTTCAATGTGCTGAAGGTCAGCTAAATACCTATGCGTACAATATTTCCATTACACTAATCAAGTGATTCCAGATCTACACCATTAAAGCACATCTGTGTTATATGTACACACTAACAGTCAACAGTTGTTGGTATGATACAAACAAAACCGAACTCTTGTAGTTGTCCAAACATTTGACTGGGAGTATACAGTGATCCCTCGTTTATCGCGGTTAATGTGGACCGGAACCCCCCCGCGATAGGTGAAAATCCGCAATCAGCTCACGGGATACATCCACTCGTGCTCTCATTCGTCGATCTTGCGCCGGGAACCAATCACATGGGTGTGTACAAAGCTTCATTGGCGAGTTTCTCTCTCTTTCTGGCATCCTGGGAAAAAGCTTCTCTCGCGTGTCACGATAAAGCAACGCTGCTTTCCGCAATACGGCTGCCGATGTAGTATTTTTTTATTTTTCGATAAATATTTTTGAAAAATCCGCGATGCACTGAGGCCGCAAAACTTGAACCACAAAGTGGCGAGGGATTACTGTATTGCTAAAATAGATGCTGCAAGTCTTTCTAATTGATATTTCTGACCATTTCACAGGCTTTGCTTCCAGTCGGCTGTGTCCGAGCAGTTCCGTACAGTCCTCACTATGAGGAAGCATATCGATGTAACTTCCTTGGCCTTAGCCCAGATGTACAAATCCCAGTCCATGTCAGCTCTTCAGGTACTTACAAGAATCTGCAATTTGTTTATTGTTTCACTGCAAACCCTCTTTTGTATATTTTTGCTTGACTCGTCTAGTTCATTTAACTTTCAGAAAACATACTGTACTTAAGATCCAAGCCCTGAGGGATTTGATCCCTGTTAACCTATTTTATCCTCATCCCATCCTTGTGCCGCTGCCGTAGCTGAGACTCCTTAGGGTCAAACATTTACAAACAGTGAAACTGAGAAATGGCAACAGTGCTCTCATAATCTTTATCCATTAATTCAGGGGAACTTATTGTTTTTCTTACATGATTGTGTTTTATTTTAATCAAGACAAACAGACTTGGATGTAACAGAGGCCTCAAACAAAGTGTTTTGTTTTGTTCTTTGTCAGAATGTGATTTACATTATATTTCTCAACTTCTGTGTGACTGTTTTCTTTCTAAACATAGTGAAATTGTTTCATAACTCAGTGTCAGGTTCATCCCAAAGTTCAAAACTCATTGAGTATCCTAATGGTGTAACCCCTCTCCCTCTTTCTTTTTCTCTCTCAATCTGTCATCCAGAGTTTTCAGTGCTGGTGGATGTACTTAATGTTGAGCGTACGTGTGTAAATCCTGTTTCGGATGATGACATTCTCTCACTTTACCAATTTAACATTAGCAGTGCCAACGCACAACCAACAGATAAAGGTAAACGCATGGAAATGTAGTATTGCAACAGTCTTTAAAGATGTATACCCCTATTCAGAGAGACATACTATTTATTGCGTTTTGCATGTGTACTCATTGAATCTTTTTATAATGTGGCTACCTAAAGGTTTTTCTTTTTCTCAGGTCCAACTCTGTTGAATAAGGTCGAAGTGGCTCTTTCTAATGAGAATCTGTCAGTGGAGGTGGTCTCTCTCTGCCTACTCTGTCTGAAAGAGGAGTGGATGAAGTAAATTGCCATTTTTTTCTTTTAGATATATACAACCACTATTTCATTAAAATACATCCATTTAGAAACAGGAGACTGTCTTTATTCCAAACCTAATTTCATATATATTCATATATATATATATATATATATATATATATATATATATATATATATATATATATATATATATATTTACAAGGTAAATCAGTAAGATTTTGTATCAAAGAAGTCTCTTATGCTCACCAAGGCTGCATTTTTTAAATCAAAAGTACAGTAAAACATTAACGGTTTTCTATTGAAACTTCTATTAAAATCTAATTTTTTCTGTAAATTTTCCGTGTCTTCAGAAATTCATTATAATATGCTGATTTTCTGTTCAAGAAACTGAAACATTTCTTATTATTATCAAGTTTAAACAGCATTTATTTGAAATAGAAATTATAAATGTCTTTACTGTCTCTCTTGAATGCTTCCTTGCTGAGTAAAAGTTTTAATAACTCACTCTTTCAAAAAACAAACTTTGAGTGGCATATAAAACTAGATTCAGTTTGAAAACCATAGTTTGAATTTGTTGAATGAAATATGAAGTTCTGTTACAGTGTTTAAATTTAGGACTTAAAAATGTAGGACCCCTGTTAAATAATACTTTTTTGGTAGTAAAATAAATAAATAAAAAATAGCTTTTACTACAATGAATGAAGGTTCCGTTATATTTATTTCAGACAGTCTAGAAAAGTATGCAATGAAAATTTTGCCTGTTCTCCTTTTTCCTTTCTCTCTTTCTTACTCACTTCTTCCCAATTTCCTCTTTATCCTGTTTTCGTTTTGTCTGTTCATTGTTCCATTGCTATCCCCTTCCTCTCACCACATGCTCTTCTTTTTTCTCTGTTACAGCAAAGTAAAAGTGTTATTTAAGTTCTCCAAAGTGGATGGCAGAGGTAAAGAGGACACTCAGAAGGTTTTAGCCCTGCTGGGGGCCACGGGGCCTGGGGAAGAGGACAATGTGCGTCTTCTTAAGTTTTGGATGACGGGACTCAGCAAGCTCTACAAAAGCCATCTGATGACAGCAGTCAGAGGTGGAGAGAGAACTCTGAGCCAGTGAGAGAGAAAGAGAGAGAGAAAGGGGACAATAGACTCATTGCTAGAGTGAGATGAAAGGAATGTGGGGGCGCGTATGTGTGTGTTAATTACGGGAAAAGGGGGCCAAGCCTGAGAATGTGCTCTTCTGCATGGTACAGAGAGAAAGTAAAAGCTATTATTGTGATTGAAGCCTCAAAAACTTTTACTTAGGCATGTGCATTTACGTGGAATGTTGTTTTACTGTCATGACTAGACATGTCCATTTTCTGTCTTTTTCACTGTATCTAGTATAGCACATGGTCCACTGACTTCATGGGAACTAGGCAGAGGAATAGATACTGTTTAATGTTTGCCTGTTTAATGTCCGTTATAATTCATGTCATTGTCACATATCTATGTTCGTCTGACTTGTCTGAGAGTCTGTCTTATCAGCAATTTTATTTATCCTTATTTGATAACTTATTCAAATGGATTTTAATCTCACACAAGCTAAATAAAGACTGTGTGCTGCTTGTAAACAGGTGCTGCTTACATTTTTTTTTTATTAAGTACTGTAATTAATTAGTGCAGTGTGATATATTCCAGCTACTGATCATTTTGTATGAATAATTTATTTTGAAACCCAAAAGAAGGTATTTTGATAAATGCCTCAATGGGTTTGAATATAAAATAGTTAATGCCATTATTATTAAATAACATTAATAATAATAGCAATTAATAATAACATTACTAAATATTAATTCAAAATATCTTCTTTAAATAAAGTCATGAAGGTTTGGAATGACATGAGGGAAAGTAAATCCTGAATTAATTAACAGAATTTGAGTTTCTAAAATATTTGGCATTCACCCTAAAGCCATTACAGGTTTTACAACTTGTTTTAAAGTGCTGCAAGACCATGTAATAAAAGTGTTGTAATGAACACTGCTAACATGTACCCCCACCATAAGCACCTCTTACATAAGGACATTATCATATTTCACAGTTCTCCAACACTTCCAGTGCAGAGCAGAAGTGAGATATCCCACACACACTGTATATATACATATTTTGATACATAGGATATACAAAATCTTTTTAGTTAAAATTTTGTATCTTATTGATCAATGCAGGTTAAATAAGAACGTGGTGTTGATGTTACCCCGAGGAGGATTGCGAGATACTCTTTCCTGTCTGCACAGGTTGATTGATGGCAAAGTAGGAAGTGCTGGATCATTGCCACGATATCTATTACTCACATAGATAATCATAAATGTATTTATTCCAGATAGTACAAGCTTAATTTCTTGTTTACTCATTATTATGTAACATTGCTGCACTATAAAAGGAAAATCCAATACCATTTTTTTAACCAGATGCAATAAGAAATTTCATTTTTCTTTTATGCAGTCTTTCATGTATTTTCAACTGTGTTTGAATCAAATGCACCACAAACTGGCTGCTTTGTCTGTATGAACGACAGCATAGTTGAATCCTCTAATTTTATAGGCATCACATGCCTGGTAGTAAATCTGGAATAGGATGAATTACATAAATACGATGAAACAATATTATTTTATTGCAGACGGTAAAGCTTATGAGCTTAGTCATCATTTCTTCTCAGGAGTTGTGAGACTGAGCAACAGACAGGGAAACTTGAGTCTGGAGGAGGGAAATTAAAAACAGACTGCCAGTGTGCATGACTATGACTAAGACCAAGCTTGAGAAAGGCCGTGAGCTGAGTACTGATAGAGAGAGGAGAAGAAGGGGAGTGCATGCTTTAATGAGGTAAAGGGGTGGAGAGCTTTAAAGAGAGCGGGGAGAGAGACTGAACCACCAGGACTTTCACTTTCAGTGAGCAAACAGCCTCCACACGCTTTGCTCCTGCAGCAGATTAAATGTGCTGCTCACTAGCTTTCCAGTTGGAAATAAAAGCCTCAAAACAAAGGGATTTATAAAGGAAGAAGGAAAGTAAGCAGGGTAAAAGAAACAGGAAACTAAATTCTCACAGGAAATAGTGAAATATCTAGAATTTCCCCTCAAGAAGACTGGGAATTTCCAAGGGACTGACTGGGAAAGAGCCAGAGAGGAGCAGAACCCAGAGCAGCTGTCAATGAGGGATCGAGGAGAAAGTGCAGCAGTAAGAGGAAGAGGAGAAGTTGGTTAATAGTCGCTTCAAGAGGCAGCTGAGATTCTTCCCTACCTTTCCTGCAGCAATCTGTCGTGCAAAAGGACTTGCTTAAGAAGAACATGGGGAATATGGGCCACATTGGCCGGTAGAAGCATGTCACCAACAGGTACGTGATACGCGTTCAGCACTGACTAGGGTCCATTAATTGATGCGCAAATTAAAATGGTTGATATATTAGACAGCGCGTTTGGTGTTATTGACACTAAAAGAGTACAAAATGTGGTGGGGGTTTTGTGTGTGTGTGGAAATCTTTTAATGCTCTGAACCTTTGCCTTTCAGTGCTGTTACTTCTATCAATATTGACTGTTCAAGGAAGTGGGTGCAATGATTTTATGAAGACGACGATCAGAAATCTGCTGGACACTATAAACATTGAAAGAACGACCGGATTCGTGAGTTTCGCCTTGCTTTTTAAACTGCTCACTGTTGACTAGAAGGTTCGCAAAATCGTTTATCCGTCCCGTGTCGTTTTGTACTGGCCTTATTGTTGTTCTGCGGTTTTGGTAACTTGTGAGAAGACCGTGCTACCTGTAGTAAAGATCAGAGGATGTGTTTGACATTTGAAATGTGTTGCAGCCACAAGTGTTTCCGAAGAACTACGTGGTGTCTCACTATTTCAACGACAGCGCGCTGTGCAATGAGCCGGTAAGAATGACACTTCACTACGGGTCAGTGACGCTCATCTCATTCTAATCTAATTTGAGTTGTTCAAAAATTCATTGCATTTGCAGCTCCGTTACAGACAGTCATTTAAATAAACCTGATGATTTGTTTTAGTTTTCTGAAATATCAGTCCAAATGGTGTAATTGTTTGGAGATTTGAAAAAGAAAAGAAAACAGAAAGAGCAATTATTGGTATTTAATGGGAGAATAACATAATTAGTATGGCATTATATTTTCTAAAAAAACAAAACAGTGACGTAATATTGTTTTAAATATTTTTATGTAAAAAAAAGTTGTTTTTTTTTGTTTGTTTTTTAGAAAAATAGCCAGATTGAGTAATTATAAAAGGGTATTATTCTCATGACTCAACCCCTCAAAAAACATTGAAACCCTTGTGGGAAAATTTGTATGACAATAATGATTAAATCTGTTGAATATGGAATATGTTTTACTCCAACTGCATAGAATAGATATCCCAAATAAGAATAGATAGAAATTGTCACATATTTCTCCTGATTTATCATCTCACCATCCTTATTTGTCATTAACCCATGAATGTTTACTATGATAGTCCTTATTAATTATTACAGAGATATGGTTTTGCTGAAAATTATGTGTGTGTGTGTGTGTGTTTTTAGTGCTGTGTGTTCAGTGCTGCTGTGTTCCTGTCTAATTCCTGGAGTCAGCTTCTTCAGCACCTCAGTAGAGTTCACCTCAAGTACAGGTTCATCGGTGAGCTGATTTACACGCTAGACAACATAGCAAAAGAGGTATATCATCAAAAACAGTTATTTCTCTGTAACTCTTTGATCATACCATTCTTCTTGCTACTATATTGTTTTATCAGAACACTTGTATCAATACGTTTTTCATTCTGTATTGTATGCTTGACAGAGGCTTGTATATCTGTCATCTGAAGTCAATCTTTGTTTGTTTTTTGTATCCTTTTGTAAACAGAAATTCCCTGATCGTCCAGATCTTTCTGAATTCCCATCTGTTCAGTCATCGCCTGAAGGAATTCTCTCCTTCACCTCATCAGTCCTCACACGATGGGTCGATTTGAATTGTGCTTTTGGAGAAGATCGCTGCATCTTCCCCACACCAAGTGAAGAGGATCAAAAAGATCCAAAGGAGGGAGAAAAAGAGAATGTGGAGAATCATGAACTGGAGGATGAGCAACAGCCTGTGATAGAAGGAGAGACGGGTAAAAGGCAGCTCGACCCTGGTCCGACCAACAGCTATATTGTGACACGTTGCACAGGTTTGACTCACTGGAGCTTATCTTTTATATGGATAACATCAAGTCTGATCTGGTGAAAGTCAAGAAATCTGTTTTAAAAACTCTGCCAAAAAGAAGGCTTCACTTTGAAAGGACTGCTACTGTCTTGCCTTGCCTTTTCATTTTCAGTCAGTTTGGAAGCTAATTTTGATTTTGAAAGAAATGATTTCAAAGCAATGCTACATGGACAAAGTGGCTCATGATGTCTGGATCAGCTTCTGTTGGAGAAAAGGGATGTTTTGGAAACAGACAAATTGCTAATATGATGTTCTCTTTTGTATGATGTTTTCCACTGCATCATGTCTTTGCACTGATCGTATCTATCACTTATCCAGTGTTTCTATCATCTTATACAGTGAATTATGTCATGCATGATAATTCAGGTAAAACCTGTTGACTGAATGTTTTAACAATGAATGTAGTGAAATAGCAAAGAATACATGAAGCCAAAATGTGTTCAAGAGGAAACAACTACACTCATGTATTACGGTAAATTCAAGTCATATTAAATAGAACTGAAGCATAAGAACCACAACACCTGCTACTTTCTGAAAAAGAAAAGACATTTGCAAAAGAATTTCACAAATCATGTTTACAAGTATTGTTTTCTTGCCTTAGAGAAGATTAATACTACAAGCAATGTTTTACTCAAATGAATTTAACAATCTGTCTGTTTTTGGTGTACATGTGTTGTCTGTTTTTACATGTAGATTTTTATATATAAATAAAATCGTATTGAAATTAATTCAGTGTTTGCCTGAACTGTCGGTTTTATTGCAGTTGTTTTTGAAAAAGACATTACTCCTTTGTTTGTCAGAGTGTTTGTCTAAGGACTGTCTCTATCAGCTGGATGGAGAGACTAGCAGATGATGGCACAAACAACAAGACGTCACAGAGACCTTTTGTTCTCATAATTTTGCAGATCTACCATAATATAGCCTAGGGCTGTCGCATCTCCAAAACACACAGACTTTGCCAGTCAACGTGCAATAAATTACATTTTAGTTACATAATGAAGTGAAATGAAACCCAGTTGATCATAATGCTGTAGGATTTTGACCTGTTAGACTTCAGCAGTGGGTTTGTTTTGGATTAACACAATATTGAGCCAAACCACATGCAAACTAGTGCCAATCCATTTGGAGGGGGAAAACAAGCGCACACTGGTTACATTTAGATGGATCTTGGATGGACTTTGGACTCTTTTCAGTTGGTCTTTATGAGCGAACTAGCTGGCCATCTTAATCTTGACCAGGTTGGAAGACCACCTTAGACCAAGATTTTACAATAGGTCCCTTCAGTTAACATTAGTAGTAGCTAACCTTAACTAGTACATTTGTTACAGAATTTATTAATTTTTTTTAAACATTAGTTAATAAAAATACAACTGTTTGTTCATATTAGAAAGTCCATTAGCCTAAATAATAACAGAAGCGGCTTTTGATTTTGATCATTTATTGGTAAATGCTGAAACTGACATTAATAAATGCTTTATTAGCATTTTTCATTGTTAGTTCATTTTAACCTATTGGAATGGAGCTGATTAGGCTGGTAGATTACATTTCAATGCCCAGATTTATACAAGATTAATTAAATGTTAGTAATATTTAATACGCTTTCTGGGAAACACTCAATCTGGGACAACAGCTCCCGCTAGCCGGGAGACCGGGGTGATTTCCAGCTCCTCGCAGGGAACAGTGTGCGCTTTAAACCACGTGACTTTAACCGGAAACACTCCGTTCTCTCAAAATGTCCGCGGCCGATGAACACACGTTGCCTCAGGAGGATGATGAGTTTGAGGACATGGAGGCGAGTGGAAGCGACGAGGATGATGCGGAGGAAGCTGGACAGAACGGGGACGAAGAGGAGAAAGTTTACGTCCCCGGTCTGCAGGCGCTTCAGCCGGGAGAAGAGCTCGAGATGGACCGCTCCGCTTATCGCATGTATCACGAGTGCCAGACCGGTCAGTTTGCACTAAACATTGATAAGCATGGTCGATTTATACCAGCAAAATAAAGCACCATGACAATAACATTCTTTTGGACGTGTATTGTGTTAGTCTATAATGTGAGGACCATGGTGTTTGTATTACAGTCTGTTTGTAAAACGGTACAGTGACACTGCCACAGTTTTTATTTTATTATTCTATAACATCTTTGCAAAGAAATGTCTGGTTATGTCTATGTTCTAAATTGTGTTCTATTTTTAAGTGAGGCATTCTTTTTTTAGGACATTTTACCAATTGTCAATTAAACGTATGCATAATGACTTTTTTCTTTTGGGATGTTCAGTCACATTATACAGCAAAAGTATGACACTAAACAATACCTTTTAATTTTAATATCAAAATCAACATAAAAGTTAGCAAAACGGATGGTGTTGTCACAGATAGTACTTTTTATCTTATTTTTATTCTTGTTAAACGATAGAGAGAATGGGATGTTCTTTATCAAACCCATTATCCTTTAAACAAAGTTATTTTTTAATTAATTTTTTTCTATTTCATTCTTAAAATTTAGTGAAATATGGCCTGGATATTTTCTTGACAGTTTTTGTTAAAATGTCTTGATGCTTAATTAATATGATACAATATAATAGAAGAACTTTAATGTTTATACCTAGATGTATCTGTTGCAAAGCCATACCTGCTTTCTTCTTATATGTAAATATAATAGGTGAACTCTTTCCCCTGAAGGTGCCCCATGTCTGAGTTTTGATGTGGTGCGTGATGGTGAAGGAGAGGGGAGGGAGCAGTTTCCTCTCTCTATGTTGCTTTGTGCCGGTACGCAGGCGGACACTGCATTCAGCAACAGGTATCCTGCAAAAATGCAGTCAGAGCTTCTTCAAAAAACATCTTATATGTTTATGTTTGACTTCTTACAACAGTCTAGAAACAATTATATTTTCTCAATCTACATCTAGGCTTATTGTCATGCGCATGCACAATCTTCATAAAACTGACAAAGAAAAAGATGAAAATGAAAGCAGTGATGGAGAAAGTGATGAAGATGAGGAAGACGAGGATAAAAAACCACAGTTGGAACTGGCTATGATGCCACATTATGGTGGGATCAACAGAGTGAGAGTAAGTGTGTTATCATGTTTACTCTTATTTATAAAGAAACGTCCCTTTTTCTGTATGCTGCATTTTAAAGATAATTATGTAAAATCCAAATAAGTTTTATAGAGTCTTATCAGTTCCCTTTCGAGGGCGGGAACGAGACGGTGCAGCGAAAAGATGCATTGGGAACCTCCCCTTCACGTAAATTTCTGAAACCTTATAGGATAACGCCAGTTGACAACTGGCCAATTGTCGCGCGATGCGCTCTGGCTGTCAGACAGTATAAATAGCATAAGCGCGGCAATTGCGTCAGATTATTTCCTTCACACGGACTTATGAACAGTTATGGAATCAACAGGAACTAAATGTAAGGTTTGCGCGGGTCCCATTGACCCGCCGGACACCCACGCGTACTGCGCGTGGGTGTCCAAACACACACTAATCTAAACACTTTATGTGAAACAAGGTCTATATTTAATTTCTGTGTGTCCAAAGTCTTTTTATGTTCAAACCAATGTCTACATGTAGTAAGAAATTTGCTGGGGAAAAAAGCAGTTGAAAGTGAGACGACATTTATTTTCTTGCAGAGTACAAATTAGAAATTGAATCCAGTCTAAACAGTTTTTAATTTTTCCACAAACCAAAAATGTATTATATTCATTCTTAAATAGGTCACCCAACGAGGGGAACAGGCATTGGCTGCTGTCTGGTCAGAGAAAGGCCAGGTGGAGATTTTTGACCTCCGACCTCAGCTTGAGGCAGTGCATAATTCATCAGTGATGTCAGCCTTCATCAAGCAACAGAAGGAAGCCACCCCCCTTTTCAGTTTTGCTGGTCACATGGCAGAAGGATTTGCCATTGATTGGTCCCCTAAGGTACCAGGTGGGTAATGTGAGGTATTTTTGACTTTAAGCGCTGCTTTTTATGCATTTCATTTCTTTGACAGAAACTTTCCTTAAGGCTTTATATGATGACTGAGTTCTTCTGTACTCTAAATCACTCACAAATCTTATGATAGATCGATAATCTCCATTCGGTTTTTCCAAAATATTAGTAGTTTTCATGGCTTTTGCTTAACATTGCATCATGCTTTTCATCTTCAGAAAGATCTTCCTCCCCGTGTTGCATGAAAACTGTGACTTGTAATAAAGCGGAACAAATTCTTTAAAGTAGGGTTTTCATTTACCTAAGAAGACCTTGCAAACTATTTCACAAACCTATCTGAGATTGATACCAGTTATCTAAAAAGATATGTGAAGTAAAACATTCTTTAAAAAAGAAAAATGTTTATTGTACTAAAATCCTACTGATATGTCACTTGCATAATTATTGGGAACACGGTGTAGATAACAGAGAGAACAGTGTCTTATCTATACAAATAGATGTTTAGACTAAAGGAACTACTGACTAAGACTCAAATCATTTCATGTTTACCTACCTTAGGACGCCTGGTAAGCGGCGACTGCAAGAAGAACATTCATGTCTGGGAGCCACAGGAGGGTGGGACGTGGAAGATTGACCAACGGCCTTTCAGCTCACACAGCAAGTCTGTTGAGGACCTGCAGTGGTCTCCTACTGAAGCCACGGTATCTCAATCAATAGAGGAAGATGATATTAAAATACTTTTCATCAGTGGATGTAATGTCTAAGTTAGTGTTTCACTCGCACCCCCAGGTTTTTGCATCCTGCTCCGTGGATCAGTCCATTCGCATTTGGGACTTAAGGGCACCGCCTAATTCTATGCTTTCAGCCAATGAGGCTCATTCTTCAGATGTCAATGTTATCAGCTGGAACCGGACTGAACCATTTATTTTGTCTGGAGGAGATGATGGCCTCCTGAAAGTCTGGGATTTAAGGCAGTTCCAGGTGAGAGTTAAGCAAGAGGAAACGGGGGTTTGACTATAGGGAAATATCAAAGTTAAATAAGACAGTCTGGGATCGCACGAAGCAACAAAAGTAGTTCAGGCCATATAAACACACAGCAGTGTGGGAACTGTTTGCTGTGGTATATTGTTCCAGAATGTTTGGTACTGTAACTATAGTACTGTGAAAAGTTATAGTCAAATGAATGAATTTGAATAGGTCAAGCCAATAACAATACAAATTTGCATTTATTGTCCAATGCTGAAATATCGTGCATCCCTAGTCTGAAGGATTTCTGAGAAAAGGTCTCTTATGCCCACTAGGGCTGCATTTACAGTAATATTGTAAAATTTTATTACAATTAAAAATATAATATCTGTTTTAATATATTGTGAAATTTTTAGAACCAGAATTTTTTAAACTTTTGATCTATTTAATTTGCTTGATTATTATTTTTTTGTATGAATCTTACAGGTCACAGAGTTTTGATTGGTAGTGTATAGGTTTTTTAATAACATTTATCACAAATGTCTTTGTTTTTTTTCAGTCTGGTCGTCCAGTGGCCAGTTTTAAGCAGCACAGCGCACCTGTGACGTCGGTCCAGTGGAGCCCTGTTGATTCCAGTGTGTTTGCCGCCTCTGGAGCTGATGACGTGATCAGCCAATGGGATCTCTCAGTGGAATCATGTGATGCGGGAGGACAGGCAGAGGGATTAAAACAGCTTCCACCACAGCTACTGTTTCTCCACCAGGGCCAGAAAGAAGTGAAGGAGCTCCACTGGCACCCACAGATTCCTGGAGTTCTCATTTCCACAGCACTGTCGGGATTCAACATCTTTAGAACTATTTCTGTTTAAGTGTGTGTGTGTGTGTGTGTGTGTTTGAGAGAGAGAGAGAGAGAGAGGGTGTGTGAGAGAGAGAGAGAGAGGTGAATTTGACAGATTTGTTTCTGGCAGAAACTGTGTGCGAATGTATAAAATTATAAATAAATGTACATGTACAATTGAACATCTTGCTATGCATGACTTGTGTGAATTTCTGTCTTTTTCACACTCTTCTCTTGTACTTGTGGAACTCAATTGCCAACTTCTTGAGACAAAAATTATGTAATTGTGACGAATTACTAATTTGTGCTCGTTAAAACTCCGTTCTGAATCATCAAGTCTGTTGGTTATATGTTAACTCTATTCATTTTCAAAACCAGCATATTTTCCAAAGAGACACTTTTCCTTTGGTGTCTGTTCAGTTAAAAAAAGATTTAGAATTGTTTTCTCAGGCAACTTAATGGACAAAACAGAAGAAGATATTTTAGTCTTTCAGTCTGAAAGCAGACTGTAGGTTTTATTTGAGGTTTCATTTTCAAAGCCATAGCACCCTTTGCATATAATATAATAAACTGGAAAATGTGTTGTTAGTCTTTATTTCCTCGTGAAAAAAAATGTGTTTTTCCTTGTTTTCAATTCACAGCTTTAAAAAGTACTGAATTAAATTGTATAAACCTAACTAGATAAAATGTTATATGCAAATCTTGAATAATAAAAAAAGTTTTCTATACAATTTATTAGTTTGTTTATGCACCCGATGAGTGCTCTGAGTTTCCCCTCAAGGCTGAGATAAAAGTTTGATATCTAGGAATTCAATGAGTCTTGCTGAAAAGAGGAAATGGTTTTAATATAGAAGGATGCCCTCCAGTGTAAGTATGAAGAAATAGCTTATTTACTTCTTTTTTTTTTGGCAAAACAAGTAAAGTAAATACTCCACTTCCAGCAATTGTTAGCTGTTTTACTTTGATGCTGTAAAACAAATATTTCTGGACTCATGGTTATTTGTATGACATTTGTAGATGAAGAACAGGAATTACAAAAATTTCATAAGTTTTGAGTGCAACTAAAAATCCATCCTTTCATCTACACATCCATTCATACATAAAAACAGGAAACATTATCCCACACTGATCAAAAGAAAATGGGAAGGAGTTAAAGATAGTAATAAATTCATTTATTTACCTGGTTTTAAAATAAAAATATATATAAAACAAATGCCATTACAGAAATGCATTTACCTTCCATCAGCACATTCAAAGAATACAAAATGCCAGTTGACCGTTTTATAAAACTTTAATTACACATTTTGGTCTATCTACATTATTTCAATTGGCAGAGTGGTTTTGAGTGTAAAAATTGACTGATTGTCTGTTATAGTATTCAGATCATACAATGGTGAAAGCAGGATAAAAAATAAAAAAAACAATAAACTCAAGCTATTAAAGCTTTTCATGCTTCCCTTTATGAATACATGCACTCAAATGATCAACCAGAATATGAGTTATTTTCTCATTCACAGTTTAAAAACTATGCATTTTGCACTTGTTTAGCTTTAAGACTATTTGGTAGTGTGTAACTATATTGTGTGCATTTCATTTTTAAACATTTTAAAAGACCACATCTCCAAAAATAAAAAGCAAAAAGATTGCTTATTGCATTTTAGCATGTGTATGTATGTATGAATATGTAGTAATGAAAACTCCCAGGAGAAAATTCCAGCATTTGTGAATGCATTCAGCAACCTAGCATCTTCCCACAAAAAGAAAAGCTTCTTCGCTGACTTTTCAGTGAAAATGGAAATCACCTTCAGTGCATTAAAGTAAGGCACTGTATATAACCATAATATAAACAATAATTAATAACTTTCTATGTGACGTTTGGCTTTAAAATAAACTGTTATTCTAAGCATCACCTTATTGCTCCATTTTGTAATGCAAGTATTCCCTCTCCATTGAGATTAAGGCTTTATCCAGTTATCTGAAGAAGGTAAAGTGCCCTATAACAAAGCTGTTAAGTGGAAAAAATTTTATATATAGTTGAAATCTTGGGAAATATATTCCAAAAAAAAAATATCTTGACTTATTCTTTAAGACGTCACAATGTCCATGGGAGACTTTTAAAATATGTATTTATAAAATCCAATAAAAAGACAAAATGAGCAAACATCATCATAAACATCAAACGTATGGAAAAGAGAGTTCCAAATAGTCCAGTTATTACCTTTGTATTAACTCTCTGTGTTTGGATTTGATTCTGTTCACGTCACCATGATCCATCAGCGATGCTAATGACTTATTTTTGGTCCTCAAGATGCTCACAATGTCCGCTTATAGGCCAATCTCATCATCGAACTCGTCCTCAAAAGTGTATCCTTGTTCTCCATTGACACCCTCCTCCTCTGAATCTGTTTCCGAAAGATGTTGATCTTCTCTCCTCCGGTCCAAAGATGAGACTCCCTCATATTCTGAGCTCATTGAGGAAGGGGGACTTGGAGAGTTGTCCTCCTTCTGATTAAACATCTCTGCTTGTTTTGGGTCTTTGTCGTAAACCATTCTCCCACTACTCTCCTGAATCCCCTTATTTGGGCTCAAGCTCATTTCTTCTTCACCTTCCACGTCTAGCCCCTCAATTACTTCCTGTCGACCGATTATCTCATCACGTTTGTCGCTGAATCGCACTTTAGGCCTGACCCCTTTTGATTTTACGCCATTCATCTCGAACACTTGCTCATCTCGTTGGCTCACCTCTTTATTCACACTTTCCATTCTCATCCTCTCATTCAACTCATTGGCAGCACTCCTTGGCAACATCATCACATCTCTTGTGCTCTTGCTGGGGCTAAACACCTCTTCGTTGTCTTTGCGAGAACCCATGGTCAGTCCATCCATCACTCCCAGCACATCTCCTAAAATTGAAGGCCCTAAATCCAAGTCGAGGTCAAAGGAGGAAACTGAATCAGAATGCCGGAGCTCACTTGGACCGGTATCTTCATATTCAATATCATCATTATGGTTCATCTGAATGTCTGTGGTCTCTACAGTGGCTGCCCCGAATTGTTGCACAGAGTTGGGATTGGGACTAGAGGGGCCATGGCTGGACAGGAAGGAGGTGTCACCAAAAGCGTCTCCTCCACGACCAATGTGCATGGTGTGACGGAAATCACCCAGGGGAGCAGAGATCATGGTGGGGTCCAGACGAGGGGCTCGAGATGATTTGTGGAGAGGCATGGTAGCAACTGTGGAACGAAAATGCAAAGTCAGATGAAGGGAAAGGTTTAATAAAAACACTTAAACAACTACCGGTACACTGCCCAGCCAAAAATCATCAGTTCCTCTAACTCTAATTGATGGAGTGTGTTGCTTTTCATATCTTAAACAACCATGTAGAAAGACACAGGAGTAGACTTTACTGAGTGTTTGACTCTTAAATTGTCAATAAAAGCAAGATTGTGAGAGTATTAACATCAAGAGGCTAATCAATTGTTGGTCAAGGTTGTGTATTGTCAATTTAAGAGTCAAACACTCTGTAAAGCCTACTCCTGTGTACAATCTTGAGATTTCATTCTGGAATATGGCCATGATGTGTCTTACTACATGGTTGTTTAAGAAATGAAAAGCTACACAGTCCATCAATTAGGGTTAGAACAATTGCCAAACATATAACAAGCAACATTTTTTTGGTCAGGCAGTGTGTTATATTCTATTATATTAATAATTATATGAAGGTGCTTGTTACATTCCTAAATCTCCCATATCCTATATTAACTTTAACAATATATAATCTGCTGATAATCTATTATCTGCTGATATTACAATTGTTATTTAATGTTGCTTGATATTCACATTCCTAAATCACAATCCAACTCACAATTCCCTAAATAATAACTATAACATCAGAATTTTTTTTATAATATATTAAAATGCATTATAATTCAATGTTGGCCTTCCTACATTTCTTTCCTCAGTCTATTTTCTCTGTAAAAGTTGATGTTTCAATTCAGTGGGACTCAATTGCTTTATTTTATGTGAGATGAGATGAGATGATATATACGACTGATGGTCTTCAATCTGTAGAGTTCTCCTATGAAATCATTACGCTGTACAAAAAACAAGAGCTATGATTGCGTAAAAGTTGAAAAGAGGGGTTGACAGACGCCAAATCCAAGCTCGGACTTGTACATGAAGAGCGTGATTAGATGCATTCTTGCCTCGAGCAATCTCACGAGGTCGCGAAGCAAAGTCTGAGAAACTTTATGAAGGAGCATATCATTTTTAAAACAGAATTATTTTTGATTAAATATCTGACCGACAGAAATGTAACTCGTTTCTGGAGCCTATAGTATACGCATGACGCTCAGGAACAGTTTCTAATACTGTAAAACGATTCCAACCCTTATTTCATAATTAAGTAAAACCATTATAATTTCACTCTTTATAGGTCTAGTTCTTAAAAACGCCCTTTTGGTATCATCCGAGAAGTTTATTTTTTCGAAAAAAATAATAATATCGAAATGCATAAGTCCTGACCAGTTCATAAACAACTGCAACAGCTGGAAAGGGTATTAGTTCTAGGCGTCTTTATTATATCTTTTCAGCTCGGGTGTAACATCAAAACAATTCGGACGTTATAGTTCTACTGGTAAAAACTATAAAACAACTTGTATATAGATTTTATACACATCGAATGAAAACGAAATAGAGTAATTGTAACCAAGTAACTCTTACCAGTGTAATTTAAACTTTAAGCAGAAGACCTGCCTGATGCCCGGGAAAGCGTCCTGTCCAATGAAGCTGGAATAGAGCAAAAGCCAAAGTGTGTGTGTCAAATAGATTAGTTTAATGCAACGAAGGTCTCTTAAAGTGGGAGTAACAGCAAAAGTTATGGAGTCGGTTTCCTTTAAAGCGAGGGACTCAGACTTACTTTGATCCACGTGTGCTTGTCACCGGGCTCGTACCTATTTGTTCCTCTTTCAACCAAATGTTTCTTTAAATATCTTCGCTTTCCTTCTTTTTCTGACTTTTCTGGCGTCGGTCTTCTCTCCGATATTTCTTCTTTTTCTTTTTTTTCCTTTAGGGATGGGCAAGGAAGTGACGTGAGTTTTAGATGGGAGCGCTTGGGCAACAGCTGTAATAGCTAGTGAATGAAAGCACCGACTGACGTAAAGCATTGTTTTCTTTTCGGAAGAGTATGATTTCACACGAATTTCCTTCTTGAGTTTTCAACCTCTCTCAAGTGAAAAGGCAGGAGTAAAAAGAATTGGAGATGAGTAAAAGAGCTGAAGATGAACTAGGAAATTGGTCATTAAAAAGAAGTAATCATCATCTTTAACAAAAATAGGTGATGCAAACCTAGTTTTAAAAGTGAGAGGATTTAAAATATTAGAGTTATTGTTGTGTCCTTGTGTTGCTGTTTGTGCATTGTGTGTTTGGGTTTATTGCCATGGATGAATCACAATGAATACACTTTTTTGGAATCCCGTCTGTCAACATTTTAACAGAGCTTGTTGAAGCAGAAACTGTTGTAAGGTTTTTGTCTTTGTCTTTTGTATCTCTATGTGTATGCCTATCACTTTCATCATCAATATTACAGTAGAAGTACAAAAGCCATGATAAAAACGTTTCCTTTCTTTGAGATAAAAGCGTAATAATAGAGAGAAAATTAGATTTTTTTTATTTTTATCATGGGATGGGAGTTTATTGAACCTTTGATTGAACAAAATGTTGAACAAAAATGTATTTGAACTATATATATATAAATAAATAATCATAAGTATCCTTTTTTGCATCATATTTGATGCATCAAGGTGTTATAACTCGTATGATATAGTGAGAATACGGAGTCTTTATATGGCCAGAGATTAAGATAGCATATTGATTTTAATGTACTTCAATGAGATTTTGTCTTAAAACTTATATATAATGCATTTACCGAATAAATCACTCTATATCTCACAATAAGTCTTAGAAAGATTATATTTAATAGTATACCAAAGTTGCTTTCATCCACACACAAAAATGTCATCTTGATATATTAATAACATGATAATATTAAAGTTATTCTTATATTTCCTTACTTATGTTTATAAAAACCATTAAAGATTTCACAGCAAAAGGACGTGTGACCTAAAGGTGGACATAAAGAGGCCAGAAAGCATTAAGGCTGTATACAATTTTGTCAGCTTAGATTCCTTTCATGCAACAAATATGCTACAGTAGGCTTATAGGATTAAGAACATTTAGATTAATTCAGTTCTTTGAATGAATTATAGATTAAAGGCTATACCTGACATTCTTTCTGCTCTGCTGACCTACATTTCCTGCCTGAAAGGAGAATTCAAGGATGCTGCAGCTGAGCCATGAATCACATCATCACATCACTTCCTCTTTCTTGGCACAGCTTATGTCACACTAAAGCACGCCATCACTAGGGTTACTAATACAATGATGAATGGGATTATTGTTGGTGTATGGCATCACATATAAAACCCTGCATTACTCAAGGAGTGGTTCACTGGATTAGAGAATATCATGAATGAAACCAAATCAATCTATTTTCATCTTTACAATGACAAAATTAAGTCTGAACAGTAGGCCTTATTTACACATGGATTTATATTTGCTCATATGTAGCATTTAGTATTGTACTGTTAGTAAAAAATGTTAAGGGATAAAAAAAAAAAACTTGAAACCAAGAAGTGCATCAAAGCAAACTGTTACTTTGAAGTGCAATGAATGCAAAACAGTAGATCTCTTTCCTACCAGCACGCATAAATAAAGATTCATAACTTGTCCGACAGGCCTGCACACTAACAAGCTTTCCAGAAGGGCTTACTTATGTAACCACTTTTATGAAAATGTTGCCATCCAGTGGTGTGATTAGCCCATACGTTTCCTTAAAACCTGCTGGCACTAAATTAAAACGAATTTAATTAGCTAAACTGGATTAAAATTATATTATTAACTAATTATATAACCAGAATAAAATAATAAATAAATCTATAATAATTGCTGATTTCTTTTTAGGGTATCTTGTTTAAAAATAGACCGCCCTTAGAGACTTTTACTGTGAAGAATCAGCTCAGTGCGCATGCGCAGTCTTCTGGTGTGGCTGCGGGTTGTGTATGTTGGAGGATGTCTGACAACGCAGAATCTCCTACAGAAAATCAAAAGGATGAACCTTCGATTCAACACGCTGTCACTGAACACACTGGATCACCGGACGAGAAGAAAAAGAGTATGAGTTATATACATGACCAGAGAAACTGCTATAAATTAATTGTTAAACCCTGCTGCAGTGTTTATTTCAGGCAGTTCGCTAGCGAGCTACTTCCGCAATTTCGCAAAGATTGACAGCTGTGCCAGCCAATGAACTCTCTGTTAGTGTGTAGGCAGCCAATGGCTGACCAAACAGACGTGTGCTTATTTACCATGAAAGTGTTTGTAAGAGTAAGAGTTGTATTTTTGTCATGATTTTAAAGAAAAGTTTGGCCTAAAGCATGCTAATTGAATTATTCAACTATAGGGTTAGGGTTAGATAGATAAGATATTACAGAATATTAAAATCACATTTCATTGCGACGGTTGGAACCCCTTTGTGGACCCCATGGCCATATGTGCCACATTAATTAATACAATGTTTTTATTGCTGAGCCTTTAGTATCATTATTGATGTACAGACTGAAATACTTGATCATTTTTACTTTACTTGCTTTACATTTTCATAAAATAATAGTTTGACATTAAACTGTAATCGAAGGCCCTCGTTGAAGAAGTGCAGTTCAGTTTATTGGATGTGCACTTGTGTACTTCAAATCTTAAAAGGGAACTAAATACTTTTTAGTTACAATGTACTCATTGTTTTTTCATTGTATTGTAAAACACTTGCTGCTATTGAGGTGGGATATGTGCTACACACTTAAGTACACTTTACAAGTGCAATCTATAATAAGTTTCAGCTTTTTAATAAGTATAATCCACAGAGATTTTCTGAGTATGTTTTAAATAATTTGAATTCTCATTTTATTTTTCAGTTGATGTCCTGTTAAAGGCTGTCGGTGATGCACCCATCATGAAGACCAAAAAGTGGTCTGTGGAGAGGGGGAGGACAGTTCAGTCACTCTCTCAGTTCATCTCACGCTTTCTCAAACTGGAGCCTAGTGAACAATTGGTATGTTATTCACCATGGCCTCTCCATTTCATTAGAAAGCAGTGCAAGGCAGGATGGGCTTTACAGGGTCTGTGCTGACTCTGCCAGGCCACTACGTCAATAACAATAGAGCGCAACCACTGTTTTTCCCCGTTTGAAATCTTCTTTAGGGTATTCATCTTGATGATAAAGCCCAAAGTATACTTTAGCCATCCACGGTCCTCATACTTGTCTGTGTGACATTTGTGTACAACCACGCATGTGCAAAGTGCATGTAGAGACAGAAGAGTCCTCGAGCTGTCCATATTGTGCAGTTCTCATAGAAGAGTGCACAAAGAGCGGAACAAAACAACACGCTCTTCCACAAACAGTAAACTTAGCGGCATATCATTCGCCATCGTTCCCCCCCCCCCCCCCCCCCCCCGTTTTCTTTTTTCTTTTTCTTGTTTGAGCAGCTCCTTTTCTTATTTTATGCTTCTGAGCTTCTAAATGACTTGACTCAGTGCTGCCCTCTGATGTCCTGTGGAGTCTGGAAAAGCAATTGTGCTCATCCAGTTGAGTTACTGGTAGTATACTTTTGAAAGCTGTACTTTACTTTTACTATACTTTTGTGCATAAACATACATCTAGTCAGCGTTTATAATTAATGTTCATCTGAAATGATAGAATAATGTGTTTGAACAGCATAAAAAATATAAAAATAATGTAGGCACTGTTGATTAATACCAGTGGTAACAATCTACAATGTTGTACCTTGACGTTGTGTGTAGTCATGTTGGGGGAAATTGAGCACTGTCCCAATGTGTTGATGAAGATTCGATTAAAATTACAAATGCAAATAAAAAGTGTTTTAAGTGTTAAAAGTATTTTAAAAAACTACAAATGTGATGCGAGTGTGCGAGTCTGATGTCTAAGTAGTGAGGTTTAGATAAAGGGGTTTGAGTGATTAATTATCAGTATCTAACTTGATTAAAATTATATTTTAACAATGTGATCACATTATATTTCCTCTGCAACAGCATTGTGAACTTTTTTAAAAGATATGTTTGGCTATTGACTTTTAAATGCATCATTATGCAAATTGCTAAAACACAAGGAGATTTCTACACATGAAAGACCCACGACTCACAGATCACTATGCTACTGTATTCCTCTCCAAAGAGGTAGAAAATTAAATTAAGTTAAATTGATAAGATGATTGACAGGCCAGTTTAAATGGTGACACTGTATGTAAGAGAGCCGTCTGTTATAGACTCAATTATGAAAAAGTACAATGTCCCAAAGCTTGTCTACTCTTCTGCTACACACTCAAAGTTATGTTCCTTTTCTTCATAAAAGCAGTATATAAAGTTTTAAGACCTAGTATAAGTTGGTGATTTGGGGCACACCAATGGTCTTATTATTGGGAGATGTTGGATAAAGTGTATAGCATAGTGTAAGTGTAAGCATAACGGCATAATTTGGATATACGATCGGCACCTCAGCCTTTCATATAATGGCAGTGATGTCAGTGGCCAGTGTTTTATGACAGCCAGTTACAGTTTACGTTGCACACAGTTTCTTGTGGATTGGCGTGTTCCTCTTGTGAATAAATGTTCTTTGATTTGTGTTATATCGGTAGTAAATGTACAACAGAACTGAAATGTTTGTCGAATGTGCTTTACTGAGCGGTAAAAAAAGTGTCAATTGCTTCGTTGGCTGTAGATTACTGGTTGCCACACTGCGTATAACCACATTAAAAAAATAGTTTTCTAGGGTGTACAAATCTTATTGTAAAACCTGAAAGCCAAAGGAAGAAGAAAAAATATATATATACACACACGCACAATCTATGTGTATCTTACTGTATATGTATACATGTAATTGTGTTAATTGTATTTATGAAGGAACCCATTCAAAGTAATTTTGCTCAAATCAAACAGAAAAATGAATTGTGAGAGGAACTACTTTTTCTTTTTGCTCTTCTGTACTGAATGCTTTATCTTTATTGTTCTTCTCTTCTATCAGTTCATTTATGTCAATCAGTCATTTGCTCCATCGCCAGACCAAGAAGTGGGTGTGCTTTTTGAGGTATGATTTTTATTTTTTATTTTGTGTCTCTGTGTTTTGTAAAGTGTTACTCTGCCCCCATCTGGCTTTTTAAGGAAATTAAAAGTAGGTCTGAAATCATTTCTGATGACCATTTGGTTGCACTCTATTTTAAGTTTATTTTGCCTTTTAGTCACATAGTGTAATTTTACATTTAAGTAATATCCATTAACTTACTACAGGGTTATGATTGGGAGTGAGGTTTGGTTTAGTTGCATGTAATTATGCTTAATTTACTGTCAGCACAAATAAACAAAATAAATTGTTACCAGACATTCCATATGCATCATCATGCACAATATTCAGAATACTTGAAACTCAAATAAAATGTAACAGTCCTCTGTACACAAGTGAATGTTTCTATTCTAACATTACCTGTATAATGGATATAATAGATTGATGCAATTTTGGTGGGCATTTCTGCCAAGGAACACCCACCTTTTACTGATTTATTAGGTAACCTTGTTCTTCTACTGTTTTACAGTGTTTTGGAAGTGATGGGAAACTAGTACTCCATTACTGCAAGTCCCAGGCCTGGGGATGACTGTGCAGCTCTCGTTTCCCTCCTTTCTTCCTTTCATTTATACATCTGTACACATTCAGTAACAAAAAACATCTTCATTGTTTTTATAACTTATTAATTTTTCATGTCTTGTTTTTTGTAAATAATAAAGTGTAAATAATATTATAAAACAGGGCATCATCTCATGAGTTTTTTTTTTGTAATTTGGGTGGAAGTGGGAGGAATGGGTGGAAATCATAAGAACATCAAAATACCTTTAGAAACAAATTCTGATAGATGTATTTAATATATTTAAGCTCATGTTGAAGTGATTTACAGGGTCCAGGACAATATGTGATTCTCAGTGGTACTCTGATTACTTTTTACAGGAGGGGTGGGTAATGTCCCAGGACAGAACAGGTCACATGTAAGGGTCTGTGGAGGCATAGAGGGGTGTGAAAAACAGGTGGGACAGAGGTTTGTTTAAAAAGGGTGGGATGGAGAGATGTAAAAGAAGACTGGATAGAAAGATGGAGATGGCGCTAACAGATGGATTGAAGAGGGATTATGGATGCTCTTGGTAGAGTGTGACACCAATTTCCAAGGAAAGGCAGGAAAAGGAGGAGATTTGGGCAGGATTGTACCAAAAAAGGGGAAAACCAGAAATAATCGCAGAAGGATAAGGAGGGAAACTGCATGCTGAACCAAAGAGACAAGACCTTCTGTGTTTAACAACTGCACAGAAAGTAAAAAAAGATGAAAATTAATGGATCGAAATAGGGGGAAATGATTGCGATGGACATGATGTAAGAAGATTAATGTGCACAGGTAAAAGAAAAAGCTTTTTAAATGCAGAATAATGTTAATTTTCTTGTAAAATATAGCTACATTTAATTAATGATGCTGCAGATAACATCTAGTACTATTAAATAAATGATTCGAGCATGTCTTTTGATTAGCACACAAAATGTATTTCTTAAACATGTTAAAATAAATCCAAATTTAGCTTCTGTTTTACAATAAACTGTGAAGTGAAAATGTACAAATGTTGCCTTAAAGAACTGATTCTAGTCGATCTGAGTTTTGTTGATGTAGCCTATAATGTAGTCAGGTTTATTCAGATATATTAAACTCTTTTCTTTTACAGATTTAATATTAAATGTTCATATAGCTGAAAATATTTGTGTGAGTTTATTTTAAGGATAAATATAATACATAGGAGTCCTTAAAAGCTTTTATAAAAAAAAAAACATGCACACCTACAAAGCCCAAACAGATTAAAACAGATTATTAGAGGATTACAAGTAAAGTTAGACTTAATGCAAGAGCTTAACTAATAATTTCATCACGTAACTTCAAATGTAATCCTTTGAATTCCCTCTCTTTCCTTTTCTGATTTTTAATCTCATTCAGGGCTAGACTGGATGATGTGTTAGGGAAAATTATCATTTATTCTGCATTACACAAACATGATTTACCTTTAGATTACAGTTCTGCTTATAAATTATGCAAGATGTCAAACATTTAACAACGTAAGAGGGATCATAATCACGTTATGTTTATTTAGTACTGTCCTGAATAAGCTGTTTCACATAATAAGCAGTTAAACTGCCCACTGTTCTTCAGGTCCTTCCTATTCTTCTGCATATTAGAACCCTTTCCAACAGTGATTGTGATTTTGAGATCCATCTTTTCACGCTGAGGCCAACTAAAGAACGTATACACAACTATTGCAAAAGGTGCAAATGTTCAAGGCAACATGAATACATTTTTTTTGTACTGGCTTATTTTGTATTCTGGGAAACACATATCTTATGTAGTCTCTGAATTGCAATGCTAAATGAAAAAAAAGATGATCTTTGAATAAAATAAAATAAAATTGGTGAAAAAAGTGTCATGGTTGAGCATCAGTGAATGTTTGCACCGTTTTCAGCTCTTGTCCTCAGTGTGAAAAGATGGATCTCAAAATGATACAGTCACTCCTGGAAAGAGTTTAAAAAGACAAGATGCTAGAAAATAAAAGAATGTACAGGATTCTGAGGATTTTTCTGAAAAACAGGACATGGTTACTAAATGGAACTAAAACTAAAACCGTTAAAATAAAATGTTTTGTCGCTTAAAATAAAACTAACATTAACTGAGGCAAACTTATTTTATTTCATCTAGCTGCCAAGGCAACATTTCTTATTTTCATTTAGTTTAACATAATGAATTAAATACACTAAAATTGAAAATAAAAATACTTATAAAAAGGGCAAAAACACACAGCAAAATTGCTATGAAAATGAAAGATATAAACAAAATAACAAACTAGCATTTCAATGAAACTAAACTACACCTGGAACAGTTGACGGTTTAACTCATGAACAACTATCAAAACATAAAATAGTTGATCATCCAGGTAACAAAACAGTATTAATATTCAAATGTATACTTTTGAACTGAATCATCTGTGTAAATTCATAGACTGTATGTATACATCTCTAATTTGCCAAGAACAAAGTTTAAATGTATAAGCCTGGCACATATGTTTTTTCTTTCCTTATCTGACCCTCTCCTGTAATAAATCCACATCTTCATTTATCCTACCATCTGTCACAGGGATCTCTTTCTCATTCTGCTTTATATAATTTCCTCAATTTCATTCTCATCCCAAAAGATTATTATTTATTTTTTTGTGCGTGGCGCTGGCATCCCGGTTTGCCCTTCTCTTCCTTACCTCCTGGTAGCATGTTGGACCACATGTCCAGGCGTTCTCGCTCCCTGCTCTCTCTTTTCCTGACCTCCCTTGCCCTTGCTTTATCTGTGCTGGCTTTCTGTACGTCTTACTGGTGTGAAGGAACGCACAAGGTGGTCAAACCTCTCTGCCTTTCACCCGTCAAGATGAAGAACTGTGGCCAGAACAATAGTGAGCCTTACACTACAGGTATGATATATCTCACTTGCACCTTAATCTTCTGGTTTGATTTGATTTGTGTGATAATTCATATCCTGCTGACTAACATAACAATTGAGAGTATATTATATTGAGAGTCTGTTTGGATTCTGGAATGAATGAACACAGTCAAGCGGAGTGATACAAGCAGTGAAAAGTCAGCTTGTAAACTCCATTATTTTGGGTACTAACAGGCTAATTGGTTGTCTTTTTTCTTCTTTCAGAAAGCCCCACCCCAGATCCACGAGGCACATTATCACCAAAGCGAAGGGAGGAACTTGCCAGGATTCGTCAAAGGCAATTGGCCAATGCAGTTCACTACATTTGGGAGACGGGAGAAGACAAGTACACCTTCAGATATTTTCACACTGGATTTTGGGAGTCTTGTGAAAAACATGCTGATGGTAAGAGAAAGTGTCATCAAAAGACATCAAAGGGATAATTCCCAAAAACTGGAAATTCTCTCACCCTAAAATTATCTACCGTCAAGTTGCTTTCTGTGTTGATCATGTAATGCATGATCATGAACTTTCGCACTGCTCTTTTACATACAATGAAACTGAAAATGTCTGCTCTATTTAAATGTGTACAAGATTTCAGAGGTGAAATCTTCAGAAGTGATAAAAGTTAATATACAGTGGAGTCCACTTAACTCACCAACCCTATTATGTCGACGTTTTTGAAGTGGAACCGTCAAACTCCCTATTTGTCTTAGCATTTTCTTATGGGTTATGTGGATTCTTTTATGTCACCAAACCCTAATATCTCAAGCACAGAAAAGGGACAAATTCGCCACTTCACATGGTCATCTCTCGTGACTAAAAATGGTACCTAGTTCACTGCGCATGCGCTGACTGAGTTCACGTTGCACGTTCAGTGCCGTGCAGCTGCAGAAAAACGGAAGTGGCGGGTTTCTAAGGAATTCATCACTGTCCATGAATTCTCAGATTACATTGACATCGACAAAGACGTCGTTACTGATAGAAGCATTTGTTTTCAAGCAGACCGTTAAAGGCAAAAAGCAACAAAGCATTTTAGATTTTGTAAAGAAACCATAGTAACCGCGTGTGCAATACTTTCAGAACTGTCAGAGCGAAATGACTGTGTTTTGAGCGAATGTGTTTGCACGTGTGTTGTGCCTGTGTTTACGATGTGAGCAATCATTGTGTTTGCAATGTTGTAGAGAGTTGGAGAGTTGTATGAATCTCTAACGGCACTTTTGTCCCTGCTCACTGTTCACTTTTATTTCGTGAAAGAGCTGCGTTAACATTCTGCCAAACAGTTTATTTTGCGTTTTATGAAAGAAGTAAGTCATAGGGATTGATGAAGTGTTACATAATGATGATGCAGTTACAAAATAATGTAATGTAGATCAGTTGGTTCATGTCAACCTTTTGATCGTAACATGGAATGTAAGAAATGTATTTTAATGCATGGAAGCTATGCATCAAGAGTAATGCAGCAGTTACTTATCATTTTGAGCAGTTGTTTTAATTGACAGATCATTGCAATGAAATGAAAAATGTATACTTTGATCAGTGGTTGTGAGTTTTATGTCTAAAGTTTTAAAACATTTGTGTCAAAAAATTGTACAAAAGAAAATGGCACACCCATTTTAAAATGCTTTATCATGCAATTCATCTTTCATTTAATCGTATTACCGTGTGTCAGACATTGGATTTCATTGGTATTCTTGTTCATTCTGCTACATAACAGGAGAACGATGTCGCCGGTTCTTAGATCTTACTCCTGGAGAGACTCATGGTGAGAGTGCAGTGTCTGTGTGTGTGTGTGCATGAAATGATCTCTGCAGAATGATTTATGATATCTACTGTCTGAAGTCTCTCTCTATTCGTACAGTATGTGCTCATATAAGTGTATTTTGAGTGTGTTCCTCTCTGCCCGCTGCAGGTGTTCTGTGGTTGTCAATGATTGCTGAGTTCATGTACATCAGTCTGTTGGGGATGGGGTTTCTACTCATGTGGGTGGAGGTGTTGTGTGCTCATAAAGAAATGCATGCCCTCAAAATCAACGCTTTTGCCGCCATGTGCACTGTACTCTCAGGTAAGTGATTGGTTTTCTCTTGCTCTCTCTTTGAGTATTGCATTCTTTGTAAATTATTGTTAAATAATGATATTTTGATCATTTGCATCACATAGATTCCAGGCTTCCTATTTTGACCTAATTCCCCATAGTTATATCTTTCAGGACTTTTAGGGATGGTGGCTCATATGATGTACACCACCGTATTTCAGCTGACTGTAATTGTGGGGCCCAAAGACTGGAGACCTCAGACCTGGGACTATGGCTGGTCATTTGCGTAAGTACACTTACATGTTTACGAAATATACTTCTACCCTGGTTTATGTATGGTAAGTTTTGATTTGATTGGATTCCAGTTTAAATAAAAAAATAGTTTGCTCATATGAATTATAAGGAAAGTCCAATTAATTGTATTATGTATAGCGCTTTTCATTGTGCACAATACATGTACTGCTTTGACATGTATTGTGTCAAAGCAGCTTTACAGAAAATTATGGTGTTTATGTTTATCATACCTTAAAATATTCATGCCTTTTGTTGCATTTTGCATAGTAATATAGTTTACATTTTGCAATAATACAAGCAATCAAGCAGTTGAGATCTGCTATGTTGATTCACGTGAGTGTACTTATACTATTATCACATAGTATACTTTGGACCAACTTTGGACACACTTACAAAGATGAACGCGATAATATAGTTTACTATTTGCAATGCTATTAAAAAATTGCAGAAGTAAGCCCATGTCAGGAATAAACATTTTACATTTTTTCTTGGTCCATGGAATTAATTGGCTTCTATGTATTTAATCAGTAACATTTATTAAAAATGTTCACTGTTATCACATTCATTAGATACATTTTTTTCTAACTTGACACAAGTTTTATACTGTTCTGTTTGATTTTTTTGTGTGCCATTTTCAACATGTTTCAAATGATTCCATCACTTTACCAAAGCCTTTAATCCTCTGGTCTTCTTCGGTCAAAAATGAATTTGATCAGAATGGGATGACACTTGGTGACTTTTGTTGCATTAGCTATGTGAACACACACACAAACGTTTTTGATTGAATTCTGAATTGATTTGGATATGTTAATGGATCAGGAAGAAAAAGTTGGCTACTTCATGGTCAAAAATGACTGACATAGGAAGTCCTAAAACATCCACAACACTCTACTTGAATATTTTACAAATTACAAATCAGCCACTGTGCAGAAAAAATGTGCACAGCAATGAAGGTGACACTCTAAAAATGTCAAGAGTGCAAAACAGATACATCCCCCACCCCTATGGTACTGCTATAACACAGTTTGTTTTGCAATTGTGTGAAATAGAATCAATAATTCAACCACAATGCAGTACAAAAACGAACAGCAAGGAAGTGGTTACACAAGAGTACAAGACACACCTAATCACTCACACACACACTCACACACACAAATTAACTGGTGTGGCTGTAGCAATATGGTAAAATTGAGCCAAAAGACTCAAATAAGAGGTTGAAATCAGATCAGACCCAGATAGATTAACACCAGCATACCTGGTAGTTTTTGTCAAACTTTAATTGATTTATTTGTGTAATGTGTAACAAAATGTCCTCTGTGTTCAGGTTTGACTAGTAAAATGCAAAAACTGACACTACAAATCAATATTTCAAACAAAGAAAATGTAGACAAAAATATGTCTTTTAGAATGTCTAAGCATAAATCCAAATCCACAACTTAATAAAAATAAGTATTTATAAGTATTTATTCTAAAAAACACTTGATAGTTTAAAAGACTACTTTTAAAAGTTTAAAAGTTTAGTTTAAAAGACATCTTCCATGAGCACCTAACATGACACACACCACACCAAAAAAAAAAAAAACTCTTTTCTCTCTCTATTCCCCATGCTTGTACTACTTGTGTATATAATGTTCAAAACTTTTTATTTTAACCACTCTTATGTACTTTTGTATCCTTAAGACAAATCGCTTTCTGTACTCCTAAAATTGTAAGTCGCTTTGGATAAAAGTGTCTGCTAAATGAATAAATGTAAATGTAGATAAGTTATAAGCCACTTTATTACTCCCACTAGATGACACTAATGTACCATAAAAAGTTGGAATGCCTCATTTCTATTTTGACATGAAATACTGCTTTAAATGAAAAATAATTGTAAAATATATTAGACAAAAAGTGTATTATTTTCAATGGGGAAAACAGCTAATAATTTTTTTTATAAATATTGCATAGTATCATAAAATCCCCCCCCAAATTCTAAATATAATCAGAAAATATTGCTGAAAAAAAATTTGTTACATTAGTTTACCTGGAAGGAAAAAAAAGTAAAATATCAAGGCTTCGATCACTTTTGACGAGGAGCCAAGTGTGACCCCTAAACAAAGACTGCCGGGGGGTTAAAATGTTAATGGTGAATGGAAATTCTGTCTTTATTTAACTATAAACTATATAAATAATATTAATGTTATGCAACTATACTAATATATAAAACTGTATAATAAAACATAAAACACTTAATAAAGATATTTTTAACTTCCCCATTGCCATAGATCTCAAATATCATTCAAGTTTTCATATATTACAAATATGGAATGTCAAAGCTATTATATATGTAAATATATATTCAAATATAGAAGTGTTATGCCCAGGTTTGACATGCATAAGGTTAAATGCCATTTGAACGTCAAAGTGTGAAATGGCAAACAAAAATAAATAAGTAAATAAAATTATACAAATTGAGAGATATTTTTGAGAAATAGTTCACTAATTGTTGGCAAAAGCCTGTAACTCCTGTCTGTTTCTTTGCTAATCTGCCTCTTTCACTCACTTCTCAACTCCCAGGATGGCATGGGTGTCTTTCAGCTGCTGCATGGGTGCTGCAGTTATGACCCTTAATTCTTACACCAAAACAGTCATTGAGATGCGTCACCGCCAGAGGCTTCGAATAGAAGAGGCCCGCGCCACAACCCACGCTCCATCCTACGATGAGGTGGTCCCAGGGGGTGGGCTCTACTCCGTCAGTGGCCTATTACAGTGCCCGAATGGGATGATAGACTCTGTGTGGGCATCCAATGGGAGCATGAGAATGGTGCAAGAGGAGGATGTGCCTACCCTGGTACTGGTTGGGGGATGCAGACCGGATACGTGTGAGGACTGTGAGAGAGAAATAGATGAGATGAAGGAGGCCATGAAAGGAATAGATTCTCCTTGCTAATTCACCCAAAAATTAAAAATGTACTCAAACTCATGTACAAAACCTCTATGAAATTCCTTTGTCTGCAGAACGCAAAATAATATATTTTGAAATGTGTTAGTAATCAAACAGTTTTGGCTACCGTTGACTATATGAACCAAAAAACACTGCATAAAATATCTATGTTTGTGTTCTGCAAAAAAAGAGAAAGTCATGCGGGTTCAGAACGATAAGAGTTCAAGTAAATGATGAACTTTTTACAACAAAGGCCTTGTATGTTTTGTTTGCCTGATTAACTGACTGATTAGCAAAAATTGTCTATGCAAAATGTCTCTATAGATCATTTTTTTCAGGTATGTGTGTGGCTGAAATTCAGTCAGTATGAGTAAGAGATGCTGTATTTAGATGCACAGCAGGTGTGAGAAAGAAGACAGGTTTGCTTCTGTGTGCAAAACATTCAGTGATTGGATTTCCAAGTGTGAGGATTCCGGGAAATTTATGTATTTAAAGATATGAGGCACTTGAGTGGATTACATGATGTGTCTGATCAGCTTTTCGGCTATGCTTCTCATCTGTTATATTTTAAATAAAAGGTTGTATGTTATATCTCATCTTTTATGCTATATATAAAATCTAAAATGCTTGAAATATCTACTAAATGTGGGATTGTTGCAACTATCAAACGGTGTGATTATTTGTGTCATGTGTTTTTACTTTTGAGAGTAGAGTAAGTTATACTCAATACTGTAAATAATATTGTAAAAATCGTGTAATTTTGTGATAACTTTCAACATTGTCCAGTGTGACTTTCTTTGTGTTCCTTGTACTTCCAAAGGTTCAAGTTTAGTATCACAAATGTTCAGTATGGCCCATTTGTCATAAAGATGATATATTGCAGAGACTGAAGAGAGAGAAGATGGACTGTGAAGTCACTGAGATTTTGACATGTCTACTTTGCAATGTTGGACAGGCGATTATGTCAGTAATCCTAACTTGGACAAGACCGTGATGAAAGGAACGGTTAGTAAACAGTGTTATAAAGAGCTTTTATAAAGCTCTGAACAGATTCTCTCCAACACAATATTCCAAAATACTCACGTCCAGACTCACATTTACCTGTGTGCATAAAGTGTATATCAGGCCCATCTTTGCCATGCATTGACACACACAAAGATAATCTAGGATTACTGTAACATTTTGCCAAGAGAATGTTAAACCTCTCGGCTGCTAGCAGACCATTAGAGATTAATGTGCTGCCCATTCTAGCAGTGCACTTGAACTATTCACCTCATCTAATTCACACATACTGACACAGAATAGTGAGACTCATGGTAGCTTTTATGGTTTCAGTTTTATTCCCAGCACTTGACATCAAAAAACAGATTTGCATAATTTAAATGACAAACATTATTGAATATATTGTGCAATCATCCTGGATGATAAGTCGTTATACTTTTTTCCCTTTTCTTTTTGCCAACAGCCTAGAGGTTTAGTCTGTATTTGACTTCTTTTACAAGAAAAATCATTTTAATTTATAAAGAAAAAAAGCTTGCTTACAGCTCGAGAACATTGTCATAATTTCATATTATAGAAAGTCATTTTTTCCACACATTTGAAGTCTAGTGTTTCCAGAAGTCACACTTTACTGTCAGATTACAATCCTTAATAATAATCACTTTAACCTATCCTCACTTCATCTATCATGACTCCAAATATATTTCAAATATATATTGCTGTTAATGGGCTTTCAGATATTGACAAAATTATTTTGTGCTAAACAGACTAATCTGTGCCCAGATTAAAGGGGGTAAAATTTAAAAACAAACATATCTTTTATTAGGTAATTAAAAGAAAAGAAGCACAAGGGGGAAGCACAAAAGAAAAACAAATGACAGTACAAATACAGTGTTATTGTTCTCGTTTTATTGTTACTTTTTGGGCTCATACTGAATAAGGTGGATAGCGGCTTCATTATCAAGAACCCCTTGAATAAACTCACCCTCAGCCAATCGCTCTGAAGAAAAAGAGAAAGAGAGGTTGACCACCTTCAATGTTACCGGACAAACTCACGGTTCCATTATGAAAAGACATATTCACATAACACTATTGAAACTTTTACCATGTATCCATGGATGACAGATATTTATTAATAATATGTATTTTGCATTATTTAAAAGATATACATACAATTAAAGCTTACTTCAAAACTAAAATGTAAAAATAAAAATATTACCATTATCTTTTTTATTGAAGTACGACCACAGTTTGTCTGCTCTCTTTTCAGGAGTGTTCACGTCTGCTGGAAGATTATCTTGTTCTTCTTTGGGGATCAGCTTAAAGATAGCCTGAAGATCAACAAGATAGAAGAAAGGTGGAGGTGAGGAGGGAGGAAAGCAGTAACAGACGAATGCTCGTACTCTGTTGAGAAACACTTTATTTAATAGTCCACTTTAAACACTCTAACTTTGCAACTGAATGTCAACTACCAGTCTGTCAGTTTAATATCTGCTAGCACTTTATGCTGCTCTCCTGACAGGAATTCTACTGACTATAAGTAACTTTGCATCGCACCAAAAGTGTGACATGATTTGATCGAGCCGTTGCCATCCACTCGCTGATTGCAAAATGTGCAACACATTTGAATTCCATTGAGAATGTACTAAAAAGCTACAGAGAAAGTCGAACATAATCTAAAAAATAAAAGACAAAGACAGGCAAAAACGTCATCCTCCATCAACATAAATTAGATATCTTTATAAACTTTATAGACTTGATCGCATTCCGTTGTATTCATTGTGGTACATTTTGACTAACTTGTAGAATTTATGATAGAAACTCTGTTAAGGGAATAGAGCTTTTACTAAAGATTTAACTGTTCCATGTTGTATCTATAGTTTTAGCTCACTGCATTATTGTATAGTTACTCCATTACAAGAACTATGTTACTTTTTCATAAGGCAAAGTACAAGTTAGAAAGATTTAAAATTCGGACCTTCTTGAATTATTGACTATTATTAAACCGTGTTCTGTTAATAATGACAGAAATTAAGAAAACCTGGCTTTCAGATATTCCAACAGATGACAGGAAATTAATATGTTTTGTATGAGATGATTGTTTGACTTCCCATGGACTTTGTAAACAAGTGATTGTTAACTATAAGCTACTTTATTAACTCTATTAACTATAAGCTAATAGAACTACATGTACGAACCTTAAACCAAACCAAACCCTAACCGCAACTGGTAAGTACATATAATTAATTAATATCTTATCTGAGAAAGTACAGTGTAACTATGTCACCTTAAAATGAAGTGGAATCAATTACGGTAATATTTTATATTATTATTAATAATATAGTTTATCCACCATTTCCCAATCTCATAGCATTTTCTCCCCAACACATCAAAAGTAAACCCTTAAATCGCAACACTATATATATTTTTAATTAGATTGTTCATTTTCAGGCTTTGAAAAACTCAGCCATTAGACATAATTAGGAGAGTCAAATGAATGACCATCTGCTCTTGTCTGGAGGTAATCATCATAGATTAGGACCACTAATGCCAAGGGACATCTACAGAGACTTTAGTTTTGCCTGCCACAGCTGACCTGGATCTGAGTGGTTCATGAGCTGAAGAGATAGATGTTTATCTCTAACACATAAGTCACATGGGAATAATACAGATTAGATACAAGACCATACACTAGCCTCAACACGGCTCAGTCTTTAATAGGCTACTCTTTTATATCCAGTCACTGACACAACAACAGAGATATTTACACTGATGAACCAACAAACCAGTGAGTATGAGGTCAGTGCTGATCTGACACTCAACCAATTTGAAATATATACACAAATGCCTTAAACTAGCAAACAGTGAATTGAAATGGGACGTACATCCAACATACACCCAATAGTATCTACATTTCATCTTAAGTTTTCTTAAGTTTCTCCAATGGTGTATTCTATTCCAAGGCTTCGATTTATATTACTGTAGCTGTTTACATGACTCTTTTCTTGCTCAATGAGAAACATCGAACATTGACATTTCATTTAAGTGTTCATTCATGTTCCCACTGTTTATTATGACCCACTTATTCAGCATCTTTCTAAAAACAAAAAGTATCTGTACACTGTACATCTGTAAAAAGTACACTGCAATCCCCAACCCACCTGTTTCTGTGCTAATGGCTGTCTCCGAAATTCCTCTATATACATTTATTGTTCAAGCTAAACCATTTATCGGATGGATTGTTCTAGGATTGGCCAAGTCCATTAGCCATGCTATGAGTCAAAGTTATAAGACATTTGGCTTATTTTTAATGAAGCCTTGTGTTTGTTTGTATTCGGTATTGCTACAGACGGAACAAAACTTAGAGAGAGAATAGAGAAAATATTTAAAGTCAGAATAATAAATACAGAGATAAAGATCAAGATCAAGAGAAAGATTAGAATGCATTAGCTTGAGCGCTATATTGGGACTGGGGCAAGTTGTCACACAGGGGGAAGTATGGGCTGTAATGATGATTTTAGTCAAATGTTTTTCAAGTTGCTTTCAAACATCTTAAATCATAATCATTTTGGCCTCTAAAATGTTAATATTATCATTTGTAACAATTGCACAATAAAACCACACTTGGATACTTGGATGAACATGTTTTCCGGACAAATATTTATTATAAATGTCTGGTTTTGGTTGTCACATGTTCTTGAATGGTTATACATTCTAACAATTGTACATAGTTTGACCAAGTTCCTTTGTTCATTTTTAAATCTGTTGATGCTTAATACAAGTTTTATTTAGTAATTTTTTTAATAAAATGATAGGCTGTTTAAAGGCAGGTTCCATCATGACAACTTGCCTCTTGTGTGACAACTTATATAGTGACAAAATATCCTGAATATTGGGTCAACATCTGTTCAATAAATTTTATCCTTTTACTGAGGAAAATAGGTGAATGAATATGTTCAATAACTTTTTGATACTCTAAGAAATTGGAGAAAAAACATGTGACAACTAGCCCCAGCCTCCCCACATAAAAATACTCAGTCAAACTGTGATTATGGTATGATTTTAAAGGGAAACCACACAACAGTGCCACAAATGTTTCATGTTTCTAATTGTGAAGAAGTTCACTAACATTTGACTTACCTGGCAGATTTCTCTCACTTCTGATTTGGTGATGTAGCCGTTCTTGTCAACATCGAAGAGTGAAAAGGCCCACTCCAGCTTCCGCTCCGTCTTCCCAGTTGATGTCATATGTAGAGCGATAATGTATTCCTTGAAATCCAACGTTCCATCATCATTCGTGTCAAAGGAGCGGAAGACGTGCTGGGCGTATGATGTGGCATCGCTTTCAGGGAAAAAACGTTCGTAGATCTTTTTAAACTCTTCTGGTGTGATTCGGCCAGATGGACATTGCTTCTGGAAGTTCTCGTACCACTGTGCCAGTTCTTCTTCTGTGAATTTAGTAGTGAGTTTGAGATCCTCCAGGATCTGCTTGGACATTGCACTGCTTTTGGCATTCCCCATTTTTGATGGTGGAGAGTACAGGCAGGGGTTCAGGAAGTGTTGCTTGTCAAGTCCTCCTTTCCCAACCAGAGACACACTGTACTTTGAAGCTGCTTTTGTTGAGAAGTTCCCAGAGAATCTCTTTTTGTTGGGTGCCTGTAATTATTCTCCCATAGAAGTCTTGGTGCTCAGTTCTCCGTTGAAAATTATGAATTGATAAATGTTTCTCCAGAGAGTTAGCAGAGAAAGCACAACATCCGTTGTGATGAAGCTCGAAGCAAATGTACAGGGAGGAATGATCCTGGATTGATGACGGTGGCTGCTGACGGGAGAGTGGGTGGGTGCGGGTGGGGCAGGTGAACTTAGGTTGTTACCTTTGAATGCAGGTTTAAGTCGTTAAAAAGGGATTTGACATGGCTGAGCCTCTGAGCCCCAAATCAACAGCTCGGGATATCTATCTATCTGTCCATCCGCTATCTATCTATCTATCTATCTATCTATCTATCTATCTATCTATCTATCTATCTATCTATCTATCTATCTATCTATCTATCTATCTATCTATCTATCTATCTATCTATCTATCTATCTATCTATCTATCTATCTATCTATCTAGCATTATTTAGAATTCTGATCATTTAAATACGTTGCACTTGTAACGTCATCTAGTTAACTTTTATTTAACAATTTATGTTTTGTTGAAATTGTGAAACTTGAAGTCAAAGAAACAAATCATTAAGGTTTTGCACCTTATACTAACGCTTTTCCAGCAAAGGACTTTATTGGTGGCCTTCATTTGTTTGGATCACACAACTGACTGATCAAGAAATACTTTAAGGAAACAAAAGTAGATGTTCATTATTTTAGAATAGTAAGATGACTCCAAATAATTTCAGCAGCAAATGCACAATATAGTCAATAACAATAAGTCCTGTGCATACAGTCATGTCCTCAACTGACAGTCTCAGTCCCTGTTAATGAGACATCAGATCATGTTGGCATAGAAAACAACATCCAGACAACCAAACTGACCTGAAGTGACATTAAAAAATAAGTCCTTTTTGTAGACAGTTTTTCCTCAACATTTTTGAACTGTCAAGACTTTCACAGAGCATGAATCCAGAGACAGCAGCTTCTACTGATGTCAGTATCACGTTCATTAAATTTAATTCAAAACACCTCTGGGTTTTGTTTGATGGTGCTTCAATTGTAAATTGTAATCAGAGGATCATTAAGCCTGGACCTGACATCTGCCGTACCCTCTTTTCCAGGAATGATCCCTCTTTTAATCTCATTCCCTTACTTCTCACCTCTCTACTACTTTTCTTGCCATCTGTCCTCTATTAGGTCTATTGTCATCTCTGGTGCTTGTTTTCTTATTTACTTTTTCAAATCAGTATCAAATTTATAAGCAACATGACTTGTCACTAGTCACTGATTGCATGTTATCCATGGTGTGTATCCTGGTACACTTCCACATAAATCGTTTTTTATTTTTTTTTACTTCAAAAAATGAATGAAATCATGATTTGGTTTAGTGATCAATTTTAGCAGCAGCTGTGTTTAGTTTAAAATGTGACTGTATCCATAACATACAGCGTCCTTAATAATGTCGTGTCATTATAAATAAATGCTAACAGTATTTTGGCTGCATGTGTAGTAGAGATGTACTTCTCTCTGGACTTTCTCAAGTGACTTACACACCTCTTTCATAGGTAACATGCATTAAGAAGAAACATCCACAAATCATACACATAACTTAGACGACCTGACGAGGATGAGAGAGTGAAACAGCCTTAAATGTTGTGATGCTTATGAGGGTGAGTGATGGCAGGTGTGGATGACTGGAAATGGTGTGCAAGTGATGACGAGGGAGGATGATGGGAATTGTAGTGTGACACCAGAACAAAGTAATGCTTCTCATGAGCATTTAATGAAATTAAAATTTGTATAATTTATGGAATATTGCAGAATTTATTATAAATTATGTATCCGTAGACATCATTCATTTTTTTTAAATAAAAATGTAGTCTTTGATCAAAATAACTTCCCCTCTCACCTGCAGTGACTTCTCTTCTCTGACGACATGTTTACTGGCATGAGGGCATGACTAACCTGCCAACACAGCAATAGCAAACTACAACAATCCAATGATGTAATCAGTTACCAATGTGTGTGTGTGTGGGGGGGGGGGGACAATAGGGAGGAAAAGGCTTATTTCCAAAAGACTGATCATGCATCCATGAAGAAGATTTATTTAGAAGATTTATTTATTTTATTTATATTATGGCACAACTTACAGTTTTTCTCAGTCATTATACTCAAAACTACTTGTTCAACCTCCACATTATCTATTCACTTGTGCACATCATAAAAGCAATTTGCAATTGTATTGAACAAATTACAAATTATTTGGCTCAGTCTTGCAATTTAATATGTACAAATGTCTGCTGTTTCCTACATTATCAATTGATTGTGTTATGTTTATCAAAATGTATTATATGGTTCTCTGTTGCATTGTCTTACCCTCAAAACATCTAGGAAATAGTTCCTTGCAAAAAGGTACAAAGGAAAAATGCATTTGCCGCTCTTTTTGTTGTCAAAAATTACAAGCATTTGTATACCCTTTTTCTAAAGACAACAAACAAAACATAGAAACAAAACATGGAATGATTTCAGTTACACCCAAAACAATAATACATGTCACAGGAAATTCAATTTTTCTGCACTTTTTACACAGCTATCATTATATAATATTGCATTATATAAAATATCATAACAAACATTGTTATACAAATGAAAAAAAAAGAATAAGAATAAGCATTATTAGATTATTAAAGTAATGAACATTGGTGTAATGGAAGAATAAGTGGTGACACTGCAAGTAGATTAAGAAACTAAAGGAAGGGAACAGAAGGATAGAAGAGGAGTGAAGAGATGTAGAAGGTACATTTTTTAAAATGAAATGGGGCTCTAAGTGATCATAATAAATCATGTCCTCTTCTTGAGGGGAGCTAAGAAACAGATCCATCCATGTCTATATTTATGAGTATTGAACCATGATTGCTGATAGTGAAGTTTTGTAGTTTAGAGAAAGCTTTTAAGTGGCAAGATCTGTACATTTCCAAACATTTTTCATTTTTCCAAACATGTAATGCATGATGAGAACGTATTCTTATGTAAAAAATAAATTAAATAAAATGTATGTAACAAAATTCTTCATTGAAAAACTTGTATGATAAACATGCATTTTCATTTGTTCATTTTTTTGTCTATATTTGAATATGTAATAAAATCAATAGAGAACACTATAGATTTTATTGCAGAAGCAAATCTCAAAATCAATAGAACCTATAGTTTTGATGAATGCATTGCTAGAATAAACTGCAGTACTTCAACGATTATTGAACAGTTTTTTTTGTGTGTTTCTTGAGAAAAACTGTGAATAGAAAATGGTTAAACTAATTGTCATAATGCATCAATTTTATTTTCTATACATTTATATACGTTAAGCATTTTTGTAAATGTTTCCTGAACTGATGAATTCCGGGGAGTAATTTTGAATTTCACTAATGAAGGGAAATGTAAAATGATCAACCAGTTCTCTCAGAGGTGCATCTCATGAAGATTCATTTTGCAAGTATATTTAGGCAGAGCAAACAACAGTGTTACAAATTTCGACAATGGAAGAACAACAAGGAAACAAACAGGGTCAACAGAAGTAAGGATGTGTGGTGGAAGGGTACAGAGGCAAAACAATAGAAGAGGTAGAAGAGGCTAAAAATGTTGACATGTTTCTGACGAATTAACGGCCACTATTGTTGACCATGTTCTCAATCATGGATGAGGTGGGTCGAAAGGTACAGGCGAATGTTGGAATGTCCTTAATTATTAAAATGTTTGTAGACAGAAGAGATATGTAATCAGACAATGTTCACTAAACAGTAATACTGTATACTTACTGTAATGCTATATTACAGTAGTTCACTTGCATTTTACACTGTACAGTAAATGGTCATTAACACACACACACACACACACACACACACACACACACACACACACACACACACACACACACACACACACACACACACACACACACACGTACATGTTGGTACACACGTACAGTACAGACAGAGTGAACTGTTATATTGACAACACTAAGCATTTTGACTATCTTGTTTGTAAAAAAATTACACAAGGACTTGTCATTTTGTATAAGCACTGGTATGTTAATTGACATAAATACTTACTTTTGAGAGATGAACTAATGATTTTGAGGAAGTTACAGATTTTTGCAGGAAATCCATTGTGTGGCACTGTTTGTATGAAGTATTTTGAGAAAAACACCAGCCACAATGTCACTTTGTAATGAATCACCATGCACCTATAGACTGAAAACATAGACAAAATTCACATTTTAATTTATTTACACAGAGATGATAACGGCATAGTTTTCAGAAACTGTTTTATGTCCCCAAATGCCATTGCCAGGTAAATAAACAAACAAAACACATGAAACGTTTTCCATTTTCCATGTCTTGTAAATAGCCCCTTAATCTACACACTATACAAGCATTTCAACTGTTGACAGAACTGACTAGACAAAAAAAGAGAACCTTTCACATTTTGCCCTGTCCCTATAAATATTCCCTCATTAGGTCAAACATTTAGATCTTAAGCTGCATTTGAAACTTTCCAAAACATTGACTTGATACAGGTCTGCCCTGCTTTTAATCACCCTGGATTTATTTAACTCCCTTGGAAACACCAGCCATACCTCACTGCTCACTCTTTTAGCACAGGGATTTTCTCTCTGCTATTCCAGGAATTTCAAGAGCACATTTATTGGATTACTTGTCAGGACTAATTACAATGTGTCCACCTTGACTGCAAATTACAAGGATTGCTGGGACTGGTGTACGGTAGACATTTAGCCTACAGTAGTTGTTGTGGTGGTTGTGTGAGTGTGGTTTAATGTCAGTGTAGTGCATCTAAACAAATTGCAAATGACAACATAACAAAAATTCTATCAAACGTACTTTTTACCCTTTCCTAAAGGTGCACAACATCCAACAATCTTACTCGTTAGCATTTGAAACAGCAATGGTGTCCCAAGAATTGGAAGGAAACACCCTCTTACGCAGTGTTTACTGACATCATGGTGTTTCCAAATGTTTAATGGTCATCTTACGGCTTTCAGGGTTCAACAGATCATCTTGGGCTTTGAATGAGTAAATCTTTAGGAATACCTAAACAAGAACAGATGTCACCGATAAACAAATTCTGTGTTTCTTTGCTGAAAAGACTCAAACCCAACTAGCATCAGATATTTCTTGAGCTTGGAAATGATTTAGTGGCGGTTCATTTCAACAAAATGAATAATTTCTCGTTCACAAGAATGAGGCACGTAGACAGGATAGCGAATGAAGTGTCAAAAGGGCAAGGGAAATTTCTATCAAAAGAAAAAGCAAACTTTCTGCCTAGAAAACAATACCTCTTTTAAAAATGTTGCCGGTTCTTAAGCAAAGGCAGCAGTGAGGGTGGGAGCAGAGGAAGGGAGGGGGTCTTAGATAAATACAAGTTAATGGGTCATAATGATGTCTAATGACAGACATCGCTTTCCTTTGGGACACAAAGGGCGATGAAAACAAACAAATGATAAGGAAAATAAAAACAAGAGTTCACCGGCTCTGTGGTGGGTACAGGGTGGTCTGCAAGTGGTGATACACTATGTAAATGGTCACAGAGCACTGCACTGGCATTTAGCATGTTCTTGCCTGGGAGAAAACATGTCCTTGGAGTATATTTCTTACACTGATGAATTTCAGGAAAAAGACTAACAATGTTTTAGTTTTTTTTATTCATATTTTGAAATTCAAACATATTAGTGTGACTCTTTACATACAAGAAAAGGTGAGAAATGTATACATTTGACTGAATACTTATTTATGCATTTGATTTGTTTGTATTCAATCAACACAAATCTATTTATAACTATTTACACCTTTGACATTTCAGGTACAGTTTGGGGTAGGTGAGTTTTTATTAAATTTATTCCTCCAAATGCATTAATACATTTTAATTATTTATTTTGTTTGAAAGAGGTCTCTTATACTGACCAAGGCTGTATTGATTTGATACAAAACAATGCAGTAAACAGTAATATTGTGAAATATTATTGCAATTTAAAATAAGTATTTTCTATTTGAATATATTTTAAAATGTAATTTCATCCTGTGATGGCAAAGCTAAACTTTCAGCATCATTACAAATTTTCAAATATGCTCCTTATGAAACGTTTCATAATTTTGTAAAAACCATGATTCTTTGATGAATAGAAGAATTGCATTTATTTGAATCAGAAATCTTTTGTAACTCTATAAATGTGTTTAGTACCAACTTACTTCTTCCTTGCTGACAAAAATAATCAGTTTCATTAAAAATAAAATCGTACTGAGGCCAAACCTATGAATGGCAGCGTACTTTAGATGACAATTAATGATCAAATTTGTAAACTATCCAAGATACTAATCGACAATATTAATACTAACAATTAACAAACCAACCATTTTAATTCTTACAATGAGAGCTAAAAAAACAATTTCTACAGTTTCATATCTGGATATTGATTCACTTAATAGTAGTCTTTCTATAATATTAAACTCAATTTGTTATCATCACAATGTCATTTACTATTCATGGTTTACTATGCTGATGTATACTGTGCTTTTGTATAATTTATAGGGATTATAGAAACGACTGACACAACCCTATGAGGAAAGATGAAAAGAACAACCACAGAAGAAGCACAGGACAACTGCTTACTAAAATATTTATTGTGTTGAAATCATCCATTTTTAAAATCATACATCTACAGAAGAGGCAGACGACTTTGGAAAGATTTTAGCTTTGTGGCTCACATTAATAATGGCAACATCTGAGGAACTTTCAGCCCAGTCTAACTCAACCCAAACTGTGAAATATGATCCAAAGTCTCAAACTGTGACGTTACCAAATGGGTTGGTTTCTGTGGCAGGTGTTACGGTGGTGACGGGGGGAGCGGAGCTGTCCTGTGGTTCCTGTATGTTGGCCTTTGGGTTTTGTGGCACTCTGGTTGGTTTGAGTGTTGTGTCATTGGGTTTATGGGACCATTCGGTGAACAAGAACACTGGTCTGTCACACCTTCTGGCTCTAGGATTGGTTCTGCTGGTTACCAGTTTGAGTCTAGTAGCCGTGATCTTTGGCGTCCGTTTCTTACTGAAAAAGAGAAGGATGAAGGCCAGAAGAGAGAGGGCAGAGGCAAATTTGGTGTTGATTAATGATTATGCAGAAGTTATTTTAAAAAGAGTCACTGTGTAAAAGAGCACTGAAGGGAAAACATGATGTGAGTTTTCCTCTTATTGAATATGTCAGACTCGCTGCTGCTTCATCCATCTTTTTCTCCATCACTGTTTGCTTAATCAAGTAGGAATGTCACAGGAAATTCATTGGGTTCACTGCTAGAGGAAACACTTTGCTATTTCCTGTTTGATCTCAAAATGCAAAAGATATATTTGCTTCTGCATTCATGTGTATTTATTAAAAACTGTTTATTTACTACTCTTCAAAGGGCTAAACAGTTAGACTTATATTTTAAATGTAAGTTTGAATGAATTTTATTCCACAGCTTTTTAACTTTTAAACCTTAGACACTAATTAAATGTTTGTACTTATCAATTTTGCTATATTAATATATTATGTAAGCTACATTTTCTTAATTGACATTTGCTGTCATTAAAATGATAATAGGTCCAGTTACATCACATCTGCATAGTTTATCAAACAGAGATATTAGGTATATAGTATTAGTAGTATTAGTAATATAGCATTAGCTATATAAAAAAAATAGTTTGAGTGATTAAGAGAACTCACTTCCTTTCTAAATGTACTTATGCGTGCACCAATTTGTTATCTGGGTTATTTATCAATGTGTTTTGAAAATCTATAATACCCAAGGTGGATTATATAAATGATGATTCACACCAAAAACTAATTCATGCCTGTTGTTGAGTGTTATTTCGTTCAGCATTGTTATTCTTACTACTATTAATTATTATCAAGTGTGTTATTTTGAATTAATTGTAAATTACATTAATGAATTTAATGTAATTTGAATAAAATCATTAGAGAATCAAATTTACAGTCACTGATAACTTGTAAATGTATGTTAAAACATCATGATTGAAATTTTAATAATTAATTGTTCAGTGTAAAAAATATATCCATCTGCTGGTCACTGGTGTTGTTCTTCGCAGTGATTTACTTACAAAAATGTTATACCGTACTACCTGTCATGAAATTAATATTTACTTGAAACTATAAAGTTATTCAATCATTATTCTTTAATTTTGGAATATTATGGTGGTGATGATGTTTATTATTAGCAGTAGAGGTAATAATTGTTATTATAGTTACATTTTAAAATATAAAATAGTTAGTTTAGTTTTACTACTACTGAGAATATGAACAAGGTAGCATTTGTTACATATTATGTATGATATGAAAAACCAACACGAAAGAGCATTAATCAAAGAAAGCTAATATGCCAAATCTTAATTCATATATTTTAATCATGCACAGCTTTACAATGACGTTGTCAAAGCATGTTCAGATGAATCACCTGTGCAATCAGTTGAAGACAAAAATGAGAAGCTGAGAAAACACTTAAGATGATCTGTTTAGTTGCTGCAGATGAAGATCAAGTTATCAGTTATCAGTTAAGCACACTTTAAAAACTATCATACATGTCATCTATCTGCACAGCCCCTAAACTTTAACCAAATTACAAACATTTCAAAGAAAGTTATTAATACTTTATTATTTTTTGATAGCTATATTTATACATTTGTATCTACTAGAGATGTGTTTGTTAAAAACACTTCTGATTTTGTGGCCTGAGTTTATAAAAGCAATTAAATGCACAAAAAATAACTTTAAATGCTTATCAATATAAACTAACAGGTAAGATAAATGTTCTGATTATTAGTTACAATGTAAGACAAAAAGTCTTACTATAATACTATTTGTTGTAATGTCATGCTTTTATTGAAAAATATAGCGATTTGCATTTCAAGTCTTATGGCTCATTTTCCTGTTCCTTACACCTACTTGCATATGTTAGGTGGTTTTTATGCATTCTAGGTTTAGATGATCAGTAATAGCTGTCATATTCAGATTTTTTGGGTGAGTTGGTTAAAGCTAGTAGTCCTCCAACATTCTTCTTCAAAGCATTTACAAAGTCTGGTACACCCTGCTTATAAAGGAGCCGATTCTCTGCAACATTTCCTGCTGCCTTCATCACATCTTCTATGCACTTTATCACCGGCTCACAGAGGATGAAACGTTGAGTTTGCCTCTCCAGTACAGTGACTCTTCCACTAAGAACACTCAGTAGGTTCACAGATTTCCTGACCATTTCCTGAATATTGCTTGTGTCCTCTAGATGCTGCTTCACCTCTTCAATCTCCCTCTGATTTTTTTTCAGCACCTCGTCAGTCTCTTTAATCTCATTCTGTATAGTAGAGATCCTGGATTGGTAATTAGACACCTTTTTGCGGTTGTCATTTACTTGGGATTCATTTTCTTTTAGCTCTTCTTCAGCATTTCTGATAGCATTTGAGGCATCATCAGATACACGTTCTCCCTCAGCCATCATTATTGGACCTAAAGGAAAGAAAGAACTCTTATAAGTCACAAATACTGGTTCATTATACTCGTTATTTTGATAATATATAGTAGTTAATCAGAGAGAATTTCTCACCAGCAATCCATCCGATTATTGGTATTGCAAACAGTGCCGCCCCTGCAATTGCTACATTTTCACCTGTGTTCTTTCTATCTGTCTCTCTTTTTATTTCATTTTTTCTTAATGCTACAATTTTTTCAGCCTGCACCCAAGCTGCTTTAGAATTCTTTAATAATTCTTCAGCAGATTTCTTTTCAATATGTAAATTATCCATAGCCATGCCTTTTTCTTTTTTCTGTTGCTCAAAAAAACATTTGTCTTTAATAAGTTTTTCCATACATTTATCCAAACATTCCAGTTTTTCTTTAATCATTCTTACTGTTTTTTTCATGCGCTGCTCAGCGTGTTTAATATTTTTCCTGATTTGTTTGTAATTGGAGCTCATGCCAGTGTTGGGATCTACATGTGCATCTATGAGGGACTCGCAGATGTTACAGAGAGAGACCATTCCCTCATTCAGAGGCTCAGAAACTGACTCTATTGCCTGCAAATCCATTACACTGCAAGTGTGAACATGGAAAGAGAAAAATATTTTGAAACGTTGAATGGCATTTACAATGGTAATATTTGTAATTTTTATTCACATAATATCAATGATCATGATTCACTTTTAATAACAGCAACACTTTGTGATGAGAGAAGATTAAAAAATCTTACTCTGAGAAGTGGAACCGTCTCATTTCAGCTGTCATACTGAAAAACAAAATGGAAGAAAGTTAAATAACTAAAATATCTTTGGTCTACACCGAGTCAGTTAATTAAGGATTAATTAACAACATCACACAAGCATGTTGTTGTTCTGATGATAATACAAAAAACATTATTTATTATTATTATTATTAAATAAAAAAAATGATAATATTCTGTCACAAATGATGAATTCTGTTTGAAAGTGCTTTTGTTTTGTAAATCTTTCCTGGAAGATACAAGAACGTAAATCGTTCCTGTTTTCTTCTAAAAAAGTGTACAGCTAGAGTTTAACTGTTCATGAAGACTTTAGCCTTGGGGGAAAACGGTTTTTCAGCCTGGCTGTTCTGTTGCTCTGTAGCGCTGGTCAGAGGGCAACAATTCAAAGAGAGAGTGGGCTCCAAAGTGATTTTCGTAGCCATTTTTCTCTCTCTGGAGGTGTAAAGATCTTGGAGGCTGGGCAGAGGGGGAAGTAATAATCGTCTAAGCTATCCTGACTGTTCGCTGTAGTCTCCTGATACCTGATTTTGCCCACGCATCAGACTTTGGACAGCCATATAGTTTATGAAACACCTTTAGCCAGGAAATTCCTTCGCTTACAATGATCCAAAAGCCAAAAGCGTCAAGTTTTGCATGTCATCAAGCAACACAGGGTGAAAGTCAGGTCAGGACACATAAAAATTCATTATATGTATGTTTTAGTTTTTTCTGAAATGTTTTTGTTTTTTGAGGTCCAGTTTTCTTAAACCGAGTGATAATGATACAGGATAAAGTGCAATAATAAATTAAAAATATAATGCAATTTGCTTTGTTTTGCGTTACTGGAATAACAGTTACTCTTAAATGCATTTGCTACTGTCTTACTGTCCCTCTTACTGTCTTACTGCATTACTGACTTGCATGCAATATCCCATAAAAACATAATCTACCTCCTATGAAACCAGTTCACTGCAGCGCTTTGGAGCGTTTTGTCACATTATTACACATCAGATGTTTAGAAAAATACATAATTTTCAATTAGTAGAAAGAAATAATGGCCAGCATTAAACTTTAAAATATAAATTTAAAACATTTAACAAGTTGATTTTAAAACCTAGCCTAGCCATACCTGAAAGTGATTCACAGGTTTAGTGTTGCCGTTTCTTTCTTTTCAAAGGTTCGTTGTCACTGTTGAGGATGGAGTGTCTGTGAGATGGAGCTTAATCTACTTTTATAACCAACATGTAGCAATTCCCTTTTTTTCAAGAAAGTGGGGGCTTGCACTCCTTGGTAGTTTACTGTAAGTCACGTGCTTTTAAATAAGCGGGGTTAAGTTATTTACTCTTGTACGTTTTTAAACAGCTTAAAACATGTTTTTGTGGCATTATTTCATGTTTAATCATCTGTTGAAGTTTTTCCAAGACTGAAATGTTTGAAAGATATTTTCCTAAAGGTAAAATAATTAAGTGAGGTGGGTGGATGGTCATTTGTGAAAGCAAAAGTAGTAAAGCATTTGACTCTAGGGGATTTCACCATGTCACCTATAAAAGCTCTGCACGATTCGTTCCATCAGACCGTTAACAGACCTGAACTAGAAGCATCTGGCATTCAACAGGGTAAGGCAACTATAGTTATTTTGTCATTTTATAATGAGAAGATAAGTTTAAGTGCAGCTTTAAGCAAGTTTAAATTTAAGTTTAAAAATATAACGAAAGAGCAACGAATTAGACCAAAACTAATTTGGAAATGCACATTTGCTCAAGAGAGAGTTTTAAAACATGCATTAATTTTCTGAATAGATCCATATGCATATATTTTTCTTGCCTGAGCTAATAACCAATCAGATTCTGTTGCTTGTTTTGTAAATGAATGTTGCTACATTTGAGGAAATGAGGAATAAGCTAATCATTTTATTATTCTTGCATTTTTGTTATCCACCGTTTCTGACTAAAGTAATAGCGACCAAAGACCAACACAGATCTTCTGCAATTTTACCTAAACCACCGTTTATAAGGACAGAGTTTATCACATTTCTGAGGATATTAAAGTGGACAGGTGTGTGTGGTGATATTTATGTCTTGCTTTCAATATAAAGCATTTTGGATTTATTTTGGTTAATCAAGGGATTGTTTTTGTTCTCTGTGGGTTTTTAGTTTTTTATTTGTAACAAGATCTGGCAGCATGAATGTGTCAAAGTTCGTATCAAGGCTGGGGTCAAGGGTGAACTGGAGAACTTACATACTGTGTTAATCTCAAGTGTTGATTTTTATTGGCCAAACAACCTATCGGTGCTTTTTGCAAATGTGTGATTCATCAGTGACGGCCAGTTAGAATGATCGATTAAGTCCTAACAGAATTAAAAAATTGATATCCAAAAATACATGACAAATCGGTTGCCAGACGTAACTATGCAACAACTGCAACCATCCAACAACTGCAAATGGAGGAGGAGACTTATCACTTCATTCTACAGCTTATGAGGAGCATGTTGGTAGCAAAGCATAAGCAGAACGAAACTGATGTTCCACAGGAGGGTCCTTTATTAGCAGGATTGTAAATCCCATGCACACGTGGGCAGCTTGCCAAAAATACTCCAGTTGCAACAGAGTAATCTCTGCCGAGTCATGGGCCATCGAGTACCTCCCAGCTAAGAGATCGGGTTTTCATTACCCCTACTTCTCTGTAATGAAGGATGGATGTGACTACAGTACATAGTACCCTGAGGCACAAAGAGGCATCTTGAGCAAATCAAAAGTATGACTACAGTACTATGACTATCCAGTTTCTGTGGAACCGGACGTCGTTAATATTTGACTCTGGAGAAGTCTCTTGTGAGTGACTTCATCCTCCAACTAAAACTACAAACCAATCGAAATATATATCCATCCTTCAACAACATATAATGTTATAAGTTGACCAGTCACTCACTGAACAGTTGAGACTGCTGGGCATTACGGCAACTGCTTCCAGTGTTATTCACTCAGTCGCCTGTATGTCGTCTGAGTTATTCCCTGAGGGGCAACCCACCTCTCATAATCAAGGTCACGAGGCTGTGCTTATGCGCCTTAATTGGTTATACATAATAGCCCTGGTTTCTGCACAGTGAAAAGGTCTACACCTCTGTTCATGGTACCCATGTCCCTTTACGGACCACTATGCTACCCAATGGTATCCCAAGGGAGCCAGGGTGCACAAGCCCGAGGCGGGATTTCCTAGCTGCCGTCCGTGCTTTGGGTTGCGCTGGCAAGGTCATCCTCTCCGAGGAGGGTCCTAGAGCACTCACTCCAGGTTTCCCTTGCAGACAAGGCCCTAGAGTGGATGTTTGAGAAATACCAGAGGTTGCCCCCCTTTTAGAGTTCTTGGCAGGTGCCAGACATCTCCAAGTGGGTCCTGCACACTAATATTTCTGATTCTGGGTTCTAATTTCCAAAGAAATTAGAAATGGAGGGCATTCTCCACCTGCAATTTGTGATGTAAACCAGATACGAAGTCTGGTTAGTCAGTTTAGTCACTTCTCCATCCTTCTCCAAAAAATACAGGATGTTCCTCAAAAGTTGGGTTCTTCCATTTGGTCTATCTCTTTCACCCTGCACCTTCATGAAATGCAATGGTTGCAGTGCTCGATCCACTGCCCTTCCAAGATATCCGTGTTCTGAACTTCATTAACAGTGTTGATCCTCTGCTCAGTCACGGCAGTTAGGGGTCTGGCATCGAGATGTCATTCTCGCTCACTTGAAGGAGCTGGGGCTGAGACTGTACGCAAAGAAGAGTGTACTTTATTCTCCTTCTAGGACCACCTTCTGATGCATTGTGTGGGATCCTGTGTCGTTGTCAGCTCGGCTATCCCGTGCTCATCTACAACATCCTGTCAGCAGTCAACAGCATAAAGCTAGACCAGTCACTCACTGAGCAGTCAGTTGTGCGCATTTTTACATGAAATAACCTAATGACAGCCTCTCATAACACAGTCAGGAGGTTCCAACCACTTTATAACCCCTTAACTCATTCATTCTCTCAGCTTAGCTCTCAGCTTAGCTTCCATGGCTGCATCATTCACCACAGTGATACTTTTATAAGTGATTTACAGAATTCGTTTGTTCGCGGGTCCCGCGAGATCGTTCATTCGAGGCTCCCGCGAATTCTTTCGTTCGCGGCTCCCGCGGGTTCGTTCGTTCGCAGCTCCCGTGAATTCATTCGTTCGCGGCTCCCATGTCCACGACTTTAACTCTGGATTATCACTTTGTTTGTTTTCTGCACTATTATAATAAATTCACTCATTTGCTTTCATCCTTGCTTTCCCCGCTCCCCCCTCCTCCCTCCTCTCTCTCCTCCAAGCAGGCTGCTCAAACCTGAAGTGCATTACAGTAAATTGTCAAGTATTTTTAGAGTTTAATTGTCAATTATTAATTAGTATTTATATGAGATCTTAATGGTTAAAATTTTAACTGCAATTAATAGGGTAAAACCCAAAAAATATTTAAAATGGGCATTTGTGGTCATGTGGAACGAATTAATTGATTTTTAGTGCATTCTTATGGGGAAATTTGTTTTGGTGTATGAGCATTTTGGTTTACGAGCTCGCTCTTGGAACAAATTAAGGCGTGGGCGGAGCGATAGCGGACCGAGCGCGGATAGCGGGACCGCTGCTACAAGTTACGTCCAGGGGATGAAAGAGCCGCAGCACAGGGGTGAAAGAGCCGCATGTGGTCTAGGCGTATAGGGATGTAACACAAAAAAGGAAAGAAATGGAAAATATAAGTAAATTAAAATCACGCTATTCTGGAGTATGTAAAAACGTCTGCCTGCAACTCTATGGTGTGATGAATAAAATGGAGTCAAAGTGAAATCATAAATAATTTGAGTATTGAAGATTACATCAATTGACAACCACCAGGAACATATAGTGAAATAATTTGATAAAGAAACAATATTTACAAACATTAAACATCCAAATACACATGGGAGACGACAAGCGGAGCAAAAGCAAAGAAATAAAGAAAACAAAACATTGGTGTCACAGTCTCGTCGTGTTGTTGTCCCGGTCTCGTCTTGTTTCACTTCCGGGTCCTGTCTGTGTATCCTTTCGTGCCCTTGTTCCACCTGTCGCGTCAATCACTTACCTTGTCAAGTCCAGTAAGTGTCCCTAATGTGTCCACTCGTTAAATACCCCCCCATGAGTCCCCATGTGGTTGTCGTTTGTTGATACTGTTTTTTGTGTGTTCCGTGTGTTAAGGTATCCCTGTTCTGAGTATCCTGTTTCTGAGTTTTCCCTATGTTTTGCACAACGAGTGCTGTTTTGTTTGTATTTAAAGTATTGTTCATTTTTGGTTTCATTAAAGAGTTTTGAGTTTATCCCTTACGTCCGTGTCGTTCATGTCTTCCGTGTCCATCTCCCGCCGTTACGTTGACAATCGGCTAACTTTAAACCCAACACTTAGCTACAAAGGAAACAAAACAAATCTATGAAACGTAACAGAGAACTTCCATTTCCAGTTCATGGTATGCCTTTATATTGCTCTTTCATGACATCATCCTCTGTGATGTGCATTTACACACAATAGTTCGATAATACTTCACGAGACAACATGCTAAGGCGTTTCCAAAGCATTTCCGACACAGCGTCTCGTTCACTCTTAGGGAGCTAGGGTTACATTGTGTAACCTGCGACAATTTGTATCCTTTTCTGTCTCTTTCAATTTTTTCTTTGTTTCTAGCAGGAATAGAGAAGCCATGGATTCCCAAATTTCAAAGACAACTCAAAGTCTTACCACTGCTGAGGACATGAGGAACCAAACCAAACTAATAATGCAGCCTTACGCCAACTGGGAAGAGTATCTGACTCCTGCTCCTCTATCCATAGCCATCATGGGAGAGCTGGTTTTCATCTCGTCCTCAACAGATTTCTCCATCAATAAAAATTCCCCCAAAGATGGCTACAAATTCATCAAATACCTGATTCATTTCGTGCTTGCCTGATGCAAGTGTGTAACTCTGGTTGGTGGGCATTTAATGAGGCCCATACGAGCATGGATCAGATTCGCCTCCATACCGCCCAAGTTCCAGATTACATGAAGGCAGTCGTGAAGATTCTGTTCCAAGGTGATGATGAAGTTGTCAAAGCACTTCTTCCTGATCAGCTGGACAATATCAGAGTTATTGCAGATGAATGTCTTAATTTGTCTGATGCAACTGAAAAGCGTTTCACTGATGTAATCAATATCATCCAAGAGCTGCTAGAAGCGTGTGTGAATGCAAAGCACTTCTATGGGGAAGAGATGGAAGCAATCAAGAAGAAACTAGAAGAGAGCAAACTGAGGGAGCAGTCAGCTCAAGAAACCAAGAAAAGGACTGAGAAGGCAGTGAATTCCATGGAGAAGGAACTGGATGAGGCTCATGAGAGCTACAAGAAAGCCCTGGATTCTCTCCCTGTTGGATGGAACATGATTGGTATGGATTTAGTTGGTGGGATAACACAAAGCATTACAGGCCTGGTTAATGGACTGACATCTGTTATTACTCACCCAGTGAGAAACATGTGTTCTGCTACAACAAAGGTCGCTGATACTTGGAGCAACATTAGAGATCAGGAAAGTGTAAGAGACATGGTTGCTGAAATAAACGTGTTTAGTAAGTCTTCTGAAATATTAAATTGTGTGCAGAATATCCAGCAGCTAATGAATGTAAATAGTGAGAATGATGACATTGACTGGGCAAATCTGTATGATCAGAGGAACAGAATTACAAAAACAAATTTCATAGAAAAACAATTCAGAAGAATCAGTGATGATTTAAAGAAAATCAACGACTGCCCAGTAAAGAAACAAGCCAACATGTTATGCAAAGAGGGCATGGAAATATGCAACAAGCTGGCAAAATATGCACCAGAAGGCAAATGTGACAAAGGCAAAAGCATCAAGATTATAGAACAGGTCTTGGAATTAGTCAGGTCAGCCCATATTTTTGATTGCAAAAGCAAAGACATCACAAATTCTCCAGCTATTTCTCCAAAACCACCAATGATGCAAAGAGAAGAAAACAAGTCAGAGAACATGAGCGCTTCACAGAAGGCCACAGAGAATTCACGATTTGCTATAGAGCAGACACGAGCTCAGATGAACAAGTCAAGAGAATCCTATGAAAAGTGTTTGGAGAACCTAGAGAAGAACCAGAAGGAACTAACAGAAATCCTGGTCACTATGAGAAATTGTGAACTGAAAGAGATCGACTTCAAAACTACCATAGACATGCTGGTCAAAGGAATGGATGCCATGGGGAGAGTGAAGGAGCAGTGGGAGAAGATGGTTCACTTCTTTCAGATGGTTTCAAACATTGTGAAAACCAGCCTGAGCAAAACTCTCACAAACTTTGTCTCAACATCTGAAAAAACACAAGCCCTCTCTTACAGCGCAAAGCTCTTCTCAAAAGATCTGCTGTACACTCAAGCCTTCCAAGCCTGTAACATTGCCAGTCTGGTTCATATGATCTCTGGAACATACACAGATATTTCCAACGCGTACCTGATGGACCACGTCAGCTCACTGGGCAAACTGATGGCCATGGATAAAAGTAAGCCAGAATTTGAGCTTGAGAGACAACAGCTCCAGAACTCCTGTGATGAGGCACAAAAAGGCATCTTGAGGCTCGTCCTTAAGAATAAAGAGGAGTTTGACAGGAAGAGCACTGCAAGACTAGAAAAGATTGATCGAGAGCTGCTTGCCATTCTGCCTGCTTCTCCTCCAGAGCAAATCAAGAGTATTCAAGAGGCTGTTCAAGCCGGATTCAGTGAGGAAGAAGCATCATACTACTGAGAGAATCTCCTAATTATGTGTCTTTGCTCGCTATGTACAAGATAAAACTACCATAGTTAAGATTTAAGCTTTTTTGCCCAGTAACATGTAATAGTCATGATAGCCTGATTTATGAGCATTAACAGGTGACAATAAAAAAAACAAAAACACAAGCATGATTGTATAATGGAAAAAGGAAAATCGGTTAATGGGTTTTTGTTTTCTTTCTAATTATTTAGTGAATCATTTTAGTTGACTGTGTATGATCAATTTGTCCTTAAATGTAGGTTGCCGTTAATTACATATTAATGCATTACGGTTATGAAAGGTAAAGGTTATAGTAAAAAAAAAAAATGACACTACTACTTTACTATTGGTCTGTTGTACACTGTATCTCTATACTGCTTTTTCTTTTCTAAGCCATCTTTCTCAATTTTGTAAAGAATAATTTAGAATAAAATAACTATAATTATATTTAAGTATAATTATACTTAATTATACATTTAATTATAGTTACTTAACTATAATTAAGTAACTATAATTTAGTTACTTTTTTAAATCTCAACATGTCACAGAATCCTAGGAAGAAATAAATGATAATTTATTAGAAGTAAACAAAACAAAGATACAAAAGAAACTGCCCACGATGGGGAAAAGGTTTAACTAACAATAAAGCACAGTACTCAACATGAACACAAACAAACCGGATGACCAGGCATGGAAACATAGATCAGGAATGCAGACAAGTATGACAACGACGCAACACAGGACAGCAAACACAACAGGATTAAATAGGGAGCACATGAGGAAAGGTAACGAGCAGAAACAGCTGGGTTTAAATTAAGCGAAACGAGGGAACAAGATGGGTGGGGTTTACAATCACAAGACACAAAGAGGCAGTGTCAGAGCTCTGTCAACCAACACACTAGAAGTCCAAACTGAAGTGACAGAACACTGACACTAACCCCCTCTAAAGGGACGCCACCTGGCACAAAACTTGGAGTAGTATGGCCTCAAGGAAATCCCTGGGGTGGGACTGGGGAAAGGAAAATGGACCAGGGGAGTAGCTAAGGACTGACCAGGGAGGTACTGGCTTGGAAAACACAGAATGACCGGGTAACCCAGAAGGCGAGATGGGAGGGATAGGGACAAAATTATTAGTCTTCCTGGGTGGATGGGTCTGAGGCTTGAAACTGTTCTTTGTGTTAAAAACCAGTCTTGGGGATAGTTCCTGGTTTGGGAAAGGACTTCACTGCCCAGGCCCAGGACTGCACTGGCAGGGAGTTTGAGTGACTTAGGTGATTCACAGTCAACAGTAGCATTTGGCACAGTCTCTGTAGCTGAAACAAGAGTTGTCGGTTCTGGTGACTCTTGGGTTGAAGCGGCACCAGGCTGCTCTAGGGCCGAAGAGGACTCCATGGCAGTGATCGTGGGAGGTTTGGAAATGACATCCATGGCAGTGGGAGGTTTGAAAACGACCTCCATAGCAGGGACATCAGGCTGTTCTGAGATGACCTCTGTGGGCGTGACATGATTGTCAAGGGTGATCTCTGTGTGTACAATAGAAAGTACAGTAGACTCGGTCCTTTACATTGTGGTAACGACTCAGACGTCACCGGGAGTGCTGCAGTACACTCTGGAAACAGTTCTGTAACCGTCACAGAAAATCTTGTGGGTTCTGAGACTTCAGTGGTCTCCTGGCTGAGTTCTGGAGCTAGACAAGACACTGGACTGATCTCAGGAACTGCCCTCTTCAGAGCAGGCTCGGGAATATCACACTTGGGAGACATCTCTATGGCTGCAATAGAGAGGAATGGCTCTGAAGCACTCACTGGTTCTGTGACAGAAAAATCTTGAATTTCTGTACTGGTCGACTGTGGGAGTTGCAGCATGTTTTGCTGCTTGCCTTCTCCTTAACTTGCGCTTTGTGGAAGTCAGAAAGCAAGGGTATTGAATCGACAAGGGAGGATCTGTGGAAAAGTCCCCACATGACGTCTCTAATTGACCTGCTTTTACCCATTGGCTGCACTGACCGAGATATTTAACAAAAGCCCAAAAGTCCAGGATATCGAGCCCCTCCATCTCCCACAGAGGCAAAGTCCAAAACGTCTGGGCAAAGCCTCCCACTTCAAACCCCTGTTGGCACAGAGCAGATAACACCTGATGATGTGCCATCCTCTCCTTCTTCATAGCTGGAGAACAAATTTAAACACTCATTCTGCTGGGTCCAATAGGGTTGCGTCGTTCTGTCACGGAATACAGTAGAACCCCGACTTACGAAACACTCTACGTACGAAAAGTTCGACGTACGATAAAAGATTTCAGGGTTTTTTTCGCCCGAGTAACGACAAAATGATCGAGATGCCAAAAAACGAAATCTCGTTTATTAAACGAAATCTTATTTATTCAAAATATTCACACGCTTGTTGGCTATGTTATCAACTACCTGATATTCCGATTCTCAAATATGTGGAAGTGAATGTGTTTTGTCGTTAAAAAACTTTTATAAAGACCATGTTACCTGATCTATGATGCGCGAAGGGCGCCGCCATGTTAGTTTGCGCCGCAGTTCTGAAAATCTGATCGGTCTGATTTACAACACAAATTCAGTCACTTCTCCCGAAAAACATGACAGTAAGTGGCCAGTGGGAGTGGGAGAAGAATACAGTGAACTTTATAGTTACCTATGTGTATCTGATCTATCTGATCAATTTATAATCAAACGATTGCTCTTTCTGCTTTTATGGACGTCAGTGTGTATTTTTTAAACTATAGATGTATTGTTTTGCGAGTTCTTATGAGTATTTAAATGTCTGAAACCGAAAATAAACCTTATGTGGTTGAAAACACTGAGTAGTTGTGATATATGACAAGCTCTGAGCGCGTCCGTCTCTGAATCGGCGCCAGATGACGCGCGAAAACACGTTTGAATTCAGCAGTTGATGATGTGAAGCACGAACGTTCTAATCACACCGGTGTGATCGTACGCGCGAAAGGGTTAACTAACAATAAAGCACAGCACTCAACATGAACACAAACAAACCGGTAGGGATGGGTAGCTCGACACCGTGTGTCGACACACGTCTCGAGTTTTCGACACACTAGTGCTTCGAAACAGTGTTCCGGAGCATTGCTTTAAAATGGGGCTGTCACGTGACCTGTGTGGACGAAGCTTCGTTACCTCACTAACACATCATGATAGTGACGTCCCATAGTGCACGGATGTTTGAGTACACAAATTAATACATAGAATATGAAATAATGTATATAAAGGATGCACAAAACATGTCAGATGGATTGCACCAGCAAAACTTTTGATTTCACACTGAAATTATGTTCCTGCTGCATGAAAATGAGAAAAAATTGTATTACTCTCCTCATTGTACTTGTGCATAAATTATATTAAAAATAATAAAATGAAATTATTTTTTTCACATGATGGGTGGGTGTTTGCACGCTGTGGTTGTTTGCTGTGTAGAAAAAAATATTGAGAGATAAGCGAATATGCTCAAGGAAACGTGTTTTAATGAATGCATGCGAGGGGGGGAGATCAGATTTCAGTACAACACCTGCATGTTTGATCGCGAAATTGCCCAGCTGTTCAATTCAGACACAGAAAATTATGAAGTTGATGGATTTGGATGAATTTATTAAAACATAATGTGTTTTGTTAAATAGTGTATTGTTAAACGGTAGAAAAAAGTTCAACGAAACTCACTGTTTTGCTTCCGTTTTTTTGGAGACCATATGTTTTAGCATGCGCCTTATAATATATATAATTATAATTTTTAAGTACAAAAATAGAACCTTAATTGAAACTGCGCCTTATAATCCTTTTGCCTTATGGTGCGGAAAATACTACGGTAAATGCATTTGTAATTTTTTTTTTTACCAATATGCATGTTTGTGTTGTTCTGTTAGGAATACACACACACAAAATGTGCACAATACAATTAAACTTATTAAATATTCAAATAAATCTTCCCAATGAACAAAACTTCTGAATGACACAGTTGGTGTAGGAATTTTTATTGAGCACCAGATGGCAGAGTAGAGCACTGTGTCAAAAGCTTCAAAGCACCAACACAGGTTCATGTAAAACAGGGGTGTCATCCTCATTTTGGTCGGGGGGCCACATACTGCTTAATCTGATGTCAAGGGGGCCAGACCAGTTAACTCATAGCAAAATTACATAGAACTAACAATAAGTCCGCTTTTTTGTATTAGTGTATTATATTATAAATTATATTAAATTATAGGGGCCTGTTCTGATTTTGGGGCCTGTAGCACTAAAGCTGTAGGAGGAGATAGCGTGTAAATTTTTGTACAGAAGAATAATAATAAGTTTATTAGCATTTCAGTAAGTTGGCTGCTTCTCAGCCAACTTAATTACATCACATCTGTTTAGTTTAGCAAATACAGTTATAGTATTGGGTATAAAAAAACTTTTTTTGTATGATTTTGAAAGCCCACTTCCTTTCTAAATGTACATATGTGTGCACTGATTTGTGCAAACATACCTTATGTGTTATTTTGTCATTTATCAATGTGTTTCGGAAAGCTTTAATACCCAAGGTGGATTATATAAATGATGATTTATCTATGATTATATTTTGTTTCTTGACATTATTGATTATTGTGTGACATTAATTGTATTTTCTATTTTGTAGAATTAGTAAGTAAGAGATAATCAGTTTGACGAAATATGTTTGAGTTATAGAGAGGGCAATGCCTTCCTGATAAGGAATGGAAAAATACAACTTAGTAAGTCTTTAGCCTTGACTAGAGATATAAATGCTGGAGCATTTATACTTCTTTGTCACACTCTGCAGGGCAGCTTCGGTATGACTGTTGACCCTTTCTAGCAAGAAAACAAACCTTTATAAAGACAATTGGGATATTTGTCTCTTCAGAGTTGCTAAAAGATTTTGACACCACAATGATTCAAACCAAAATATTATTATATTTATATTTAAAAAATATTGTTATCAGTAATATTTTTAGTACTACTGAAAATATGAACAAGGTAGCATATGTTACATAATATTTATGATATGAAAAATCAACATGAAAGAACATTAATCAAATAAAGCTAATATGCCAAATCTTAATTCATATATTTTAATTATGAAGCTTTATTATGTTATTATCAAGCCCTTGTGATACTTATATTTCATGCTCAGATGAATCACCTGTGCATCGGTTGAAGACAAAAATGAGAAGCTGAGAAAAACCAAAAGATGATCTGTTTGGTTGCTGCAGATGAAGATCAACTTACAGTTACAGCAACATTACAAAGCACACTTTAAAACTATCATAAATGTCATCTATCTGCACAGCTCCTAAACTCTAACCAAATTAAAATCGTGTTACAAATATTACATTTCAAGGTTTTAATACTTTATTATTTTTTGATAGCTATATTCACACAGTTGTTAAAAACAATTAAATGCACACAAAAAAATAACTCTTATGCTTATCAGTATAAACTAACAGGTAATTTTATAGATACATTTTCTGATTATTAGTTACAATTTAAGATATAAAAAGTCTTACTATAATACTATTGTTAGCTTAGATGTGTGTGCGATGCGGAGACAAGGCGAGGAGATGCAGGTTACAAACTGAAACTCTCTTTATTGATAAACTCGGAAACAAAAGACAGAAACCAACTCAAACGGCACATAAGAGTGCAAAATTTATAAGAGGGCTTTTATACACAAGGGAAGATTAGGTACAGCTGACGGGGCTTGGGCAGTGATTAACACGACAGGTGTAGGACGGGCAATGGAGAAACACAGAAGGGACCTGAATGTGACAGACGCGACAAGACTGTGACAACTATTTGTAGTAATGTCATACTTTTTTTGAGAAATATAATGATTTGCATATCAAAGTCTTATCAAAGGTTCATTTTTCCTGTTCCTTACACCTACTTGCATATGTTAGGTGGATTTTATGCATTCTAGGTTTAGATGATCAGTAATAGCTGTCGTATTCAGAATTTTTGGGTGAGTTGGTTAAAGCTAGTAGTCCTCCAACATTCTTCTTCAAAGCATTTACAAAGTCTGGTACACCCTGCTTATAAAGGAGCCGATTCTCTGCAACATTTCCTGCTGCCTTCATCACATCTTCTATGCACTTTATCACCGGCTCACAGAGGATGAAACGTTGAGTTTGCCTCTCCAGTACAGTGACTCTTCCACTAAGAACACTCAGTAGGTTCACAGATTTCCTGACCATTTCCTGAATATTGCTTGTGTCCTCTAGATGCTGCTTCACCTCTTCAATCTCCCTCTCAATTTTTTTCAGCACCTCGTCAGTCTCTTTAATCTCATTCTGTATAGTAGAGATCCTGGATTGGTAATTGGACACCTTACTGCTGTTGTCATTTACTTGGGATTCATTTTCTTTTAGCTCTTCTTCAGCATCCTTGATAGCATTTGAGGCATTAATAGATATACGTTGTCCCTCAAAAACCATTACTAGACCTAAAGGAAACAAAGAACTCAAATATCAGTCACAATAGTGGTTCATTATATTCTTTATTATGAAAATATACAGTAGTGAATCAGAGAGGATTTCTCACCAGCAATCCATCCGATTATTGGTATTGCAAGCAGTGCATTCCCTGCAGTTGCAACAGTTTTGCCTGTGTTCATCCTGTCTGTCTCTCTTATTATTTCATCTTTTCTTAATGCTACAGTTTTTTCAGCCTGCTCCAAAGCTGCTTTAGAATTCATTAATGATTCTTCAGCAGATTTCTTTTCAATATGTAAATTATCCATGGCCATGCCTTTTTCTTTTTTCTGTTGCTCAAGAAAACATTTGTCTTCAATAAGTTGTTCCATACATTTATCCAAACATTCCAGTTTTCCTTTAGTCATTGTTGCTGTTTCATTCATGCACTGCTCAGCATGTTCAATATTTTCCCTGATTTGTTTGTAATTGGAGCTCATGCCAGTGTTGGGATCTACATGTGCATCTATGAGGGACTTGCATATGTTACAGAGAGAGACCATTCCCTCATTCAGAGGGCCAGAAACTGACTCCATTACCTGCAAATCTATTACACTGCAAGTGTGAAGATGGAAAGAGAAAAATATTTTGACAAGATGAATGGGAATATTTGTAATTTTTAATGTACATCACATCAATGATCATCATTCACTTTTAATAACAGCAACACTTTGTGATGAGAATAGATTAAAAAATCTTACTCTGAGAAGTGGAACCGTCTCATTTTGGCTGTCATACTGAAACACAAAGTGAAAGAAAGTTAAATAACTAAAATATCTGTGGTCTAAACCGAGTCAATTAATGAAAGATTAATTAACAATATCACACAAGTGTCACAAATGCCAATGTTCCCACCAGCGGCCACCGGAGGTCGCACTCTCCAGAGTACTAGTTCACTTGGACTACAATTCCCATATACCCACTGTCCTGGACTGATCACAAACACCTGTCACACACGGCCACATACTATTTAACCCTGGTTAATCAACAACTCAGTGCGACGTCTGCCCCGGCCACAGAGTGGTAGTGGCCCCTGTGGTCTCCTTGCCTGTGTATTGACTCTGTCTTCTTCATTGTACATGACCCTGTTCTGCCTGCCTCTTGTTTATTGTTTGCCTGTTCTCTGGATTCTGATCGTTTGCTGCTTACCCTGACCGTCTGCCTGTTTCCCGTCTTCCCTGCCTGGACTTTGCTGTTTGTTTTTGCCTGGTATCTCGACCTCAGCCTATTTTGTACTACTCTGTTTATACCTAATAAACTGCAGATGGATCTTAACCCGCCTATAACATAATTACAATACTCATAGTTCATGGAGTCAAGGTAGTGCTGGCAGCTCAGGGTCCATTTTGGTGCCAATAATTCAGGGGACCTTGGTGGTTTGTCCTCTGTCGTCTTACCCACTTCGGCCGCACATGTTCATAATTATTAAGTAATGTTTACTTGCACAGAGTAGTAGGCCCTAGTGAACTTATTTTGATGGCACCTGAAGCAGCAAAAAACAACCAGTCATGATCACGGTAAATAATAAAATAATATATTTCTTTGCAGTGAGAGTGATAGGTAATGAGAACTACCAGCTGCCACCAGTCACTGACAGGTCACAACAGATGTATAAATGGACAGTTGTGGTAAAAAAAAAAAGTGTGTAGCTATGAGAGTTTAACTGTTCATGAAGACTACAGGCTTGGGAATAAAACTGTTCTGGTGCTCTGTAGCGCTGTTTCAGAGGGCAGCAATTCAAAAAGAGAGTGGGCTGGGTGTGTGGGGTCCAAAATGATTTTCACACTCAGATCTTGGAGGCCGGCAGAGGGGAAGTAATAATCTTCTCAGCTATCCTGACTGTTCGCTCTAGTGTCCTGATATCTGATTTGGCCCTCACGTCAAACTTTGGAGACACCTGCCTATAGTTAATAACACACCTTTAGCCAGAAAATTCCTCTCTTACAATGATCCAATAAGCTTCAAGTTTTGCATATTATCAAGCAACACAGGGTGAAAGTCAAGTCCGGACACGTAATGGCATTTTGGCTAATCTTCAAGATCTGACATTTTATCTGACTTTTTATCTTTGATGCACAGTCATTAAATTCATGTTTTTACATGTTTTTTCTTACAATGTTTGATTTTGCATTCCAGTTTTCTGAAACCGAAGGCTAATGATGCAGGATAAAGTGCAAAATAAAAGTGCAAGTTCCAACTTACAGTTACTCCTAAATGCATTTGCTACTTTTACTGCATGCATAACTGACTCGCATGAAATATCCCAAATACACATAATCTACCATTTCACTGCAGTGTTTTGGATATGTCACATTATTATACATCAGATGTTTAGAAAAATACATAATTTCCAATAAGTAGAAAGAAAAAAATGGCCAGCATTAAACTTTAAAACATCAATTTAAAACATTTAATGAGTTGATTTTAAAACATAGCCAAGCCATACCTGAAAATGATTCACAGGCTTAGTGTTGCAGTTACTATCTTTTCAAAGGTTCGTTGTCATTGTCGCGGATGGAGTGACTGTGAGATGGAGCTTAATCTGCTTTTATAACCAACATGCAGATACTCCCTAGTTGTCAAGCAAGTTTAATTTACTATAATTCACGTGTTTTTAACTAAACAGGTTAAGTCAGTTTTGTTCTCACACAGTTAAAACACATACTACTGTGTTCTCTTGTACATTTTTAAACAGGTCAAAGCATGTTTTTTGTGCCATTATTTTGTCTTTGATTTTCTGTTGAAGTTTGTCCAAGACATGTTTGACAGATATTTTTCCAAAAGTAGACTGTAATAATTAAGTGAGGTGGGGGGACGGTCCTTTGTGAATGCAAAAGTAGTAAAGCATTTGGGGAGACTGGAAATTTCCCCATGTCGCATATAAAAGCTCCACATGATTCATTCCATCAGACTGTTAACAGACTTGAACTTGAAGCATCAAGTTGTGAGGAATAACATGAACTTCATCCTTCCTAAAAAGTCATTCAGCGGAGTAACACAACCGTCAGTTGTAAAATCACATTTACAAACTTGGAGCAAACTCACTGATTGTTCATTAATGGATTTTCTGTATTCCGTATGCATTATAAACGGTGCTTTTCTTGAATGGTGTACCATTTTTTCTTTTGTGATTCAGGTAAAAACGGTTATTTTAACTGACTTTCCGTGTTGATGCTTCATGTGATCCGAGATCACAGATGGAAAGTTGCTGTTATGGAGAAGGTGCAATGGGTGGACGGTCGAGGAGAGAGTCACTTCAATGAACTCTTTATTTATTGACAAACTCGGGAAGCCAAAAAGACTCAAAACAAACTCAAAACGGCACTAGTTGTGCAAAACCATGGGAATTACTTGGACCACGAACTTGGAACAGAAAACCACATCTACATGCTGGACACACACGGGAATAGTTTCAACAATCGACGATCACATGGGGAAACAGGAAGGTATTTAACAAGAACACACATTAGGGACACCTGACAGGACTTGACGAGGTGAGTGATTAACATGACACAAGGACAAGGGAAGATACACAAACAAAACCCGGAAGTGGAACATGAGACCGTGAACACACAACGAGACTGTGACAAGAAATATCCATTTTTGTGAAATAGCCCAAACCATAAAGACTATTACTTAAATTCTTAATTAAACTCTTAATGTTGACATCTCTCAAAGAAGAGTCTTCACCTAAAACAATACAGTCCAACAAGAAATATGAATAGTATCATCTAAATCTAGTGGAGTTGTAAAAGAAAAACATCCTTTTCAACGGCAAACTGCTTGTGAATGTTTTTTCTGAATTCGTTAGAAAATGGCCCTTTCTTGCATGCTGTTCTCAGTAAACTCTCTTGAACTACATAAGGGTTTATGCATACATTATACCTGTATAAAGTTAATGTTTGAGATTTATCCATAGCCTTACAACTGTGTGGACCTGTATTGAACAACCTCAAACTTTAATGAATGTGCAGCTTTCAGTACAACAGTTGTTAAAAGTGTAAAACTGCAAGACTCAAAGGTTCCAACTTCAGAGACAGATGGAAAGTTGCTCTAAAAGAAATAGCAATTTAGTCAAACACTCGAAAGACAATTACTAAAGTTTATAATTTATTCCTATATTGTTGACAGCTCTCAAAGAGGAGTTATGAGTTCTAGGTGTGAAGATGCACACCGACATTAGGTTTCATGAGAACTGCATAACACCTCAGGTGAATAATTTGTAATGTAGGTTTTTCAAAGAAAAAAGTTTAGTCATACAATTAAAATGCTTTTATGATGTGATAATTATATACCCCTTACATAATGTCAGGGTTCTGCCACATTCTGTTGAGTAAATTCTTGTTGTTGTGGCAGAGCTCTGACTCTACTGTAATGTCTCGTGTTTGGTGCGTGTGCACGCGGATTCAACGGTTCGAGTTACTGCCGTATTGCAGCCTGTCTTGTCTTGTCGGTTCTTTCCAATATGTAAATTATCCATGGCCATGCCTGTTTTTTTTTTTTCTTTTTTTTTTCTTGTCTGTTTCTTTCAGTGAGTCTAGTCTTGTTTTCCCCCTAGGGGTGGCTCTTGTTTGATCTTGTTTTATAAAAGCCCTAACCTGCATCTTGAGTCCTCGCAAATCTGACAACTTTTAGCACATCTTTTTACACATTGTGACATGTTTTATTACAACGCATGTGAAGTGTTCTACATTTGTGGCTACATTTGAGTCAAAGATGTGGATAATGGCTGAAAAACGTTATAATCATAACGTCTAGCAAGATTTTTGAAAGAAACGATTTGTTAATCACTTCAGTGGAACTTAATTTCAAATGATGGTTTGTCAAAAGAGAAAGTTTAGTCATATAGGTTTTTTAAATTAAAGGTATGTGTTCATCACACACGCTTTCCCATGTGAGGAATAGCATGAACTTGTCATCCATCCTAAAAAGTCATCTAGCGGAGTAATACAACTGTCAGTTGTAAAATCATATTTACAATCTTGGAGCAAACTCACTGATTGTTCATTAATGGATTTTCTGTATTCTGTATGCATTATAAACGGTGCTTTTCAAGTAAGGTATTCCCTTTTCCCTTCTGTGATTCAGGTGTAATAACACACACACACACACACAAACAAATAAAAAGACACAAAAATACAAACAGACTCACACACACACAAACCAAGACACACACACACGCACACAAAAAGACACACACACACACACACACACACACATAGACTCAAACACGCACACATAAAAACAGAAATTCAAGATTCAAAGTGTTTATTGTCATGTGCACAGACAGAAAGCATGTTTCCCTGAAATTCTTACTTTGCCGTCCACAGTAAATGTTACAAGTAAGTAAGAATAAAATAAAAATAAGATAAATATATAATAATAGAAGAGCAAAGATCTAAAAAGAGCAAATGGTGTGGTAATGAAGTGAGGTAGTGCAAATCTGGTAGTGTAAGGTGAGGTAGTGCAGTATGTAAACAATTGTCCATGTGATGTTGTGATTTTGGAGTCCTATCCACTGTTTAGGAGTCTTATGGCAGAGGGGAAGAAAGAGTTCTTCATTCTGGGGCCACGTCCACACGATGCCGGTGCATTCCCTATCCGATCATAAACACGGCGTCGGCACAAGAAATATCAGCGATATTTATCAGAAATATTTAGACCACTAAAACCGACTGATAACGGTGTCGTATATATGCCAGACCAGTATGGGGCGCTGTAATTCTGCCACAGATATACACTATACACAGAGAAGAAGACTTTGCGCATTGTTGTTGCTGTTCAGTGTTGCCAGATTGCTATTTACCTTTTGGTCACGTCCGACCGGGAAAAAAATGCATTGGGCTGGTTGATAAAATGTGGGATGGTTTTTGATGCATAAAATTGCTCAACATTTTTAATTACTTTGGAACTACGCACTTTTGGCTGGTATTTTTTTAAATGGGCGGGTTTTAAGCTGTAGTTGGCCTGGAAATCTTCAGTACAATCTGGCAACACTGTTGCTGTTACGTGACGCAGTCGACACGTGATGTGATGACATCATCGGTTCACAAAAAAATATACGGATTGGCCGTCCACACGACTCCGCAAGGGTGTCGGATTCAGATCCATCCACTTTAGGACCCGGTTTCAAAAGTGAGCGGATTCAGTCTCCCAAATCGCCTGTGTGCTGGGGGTGGGAGGGGTCTTTGATGATGGAAGCAGCTCTTCTGTGGACTCTATGGTGGTAGATGCAGAGAGGGCAGTGGAGTCCTAGTGATCTTCTGTGCAGTCTTCACCACTCTCTGCAGGCGTTTGCGGTCCATGACAGAAGTGCTGCCGTACCACACAGTGATGCAGCTGGTCAGGACACTCTCAATGGTGCAGCTGTAGAAGTTGCTGAGGATCTTAGGCGACATGCCAAACTTCCTCAGCCTCCTCAGAAAATACAGCCGCTGTTGAGCCTTCTTGACCAGCTGTGTGATGTGAGGTGTCCAAGTGAGGTCCTCACTGATGTGGACACCCAGGTATTTAAAGTTGCTCATCCTCTCCACTTCAAGCTCCCGGATGAACAGTGGTTGAGGCGTTCTCCTCTCCTACCTCATATCCACTATCATTTCCTTTGTCTTGTCCGAGGTTGTTGTCTTCACACCATGACACAAGACTGGCCACCTCCCTCCTGTAAGCTGCCTCGTCACCGCCAGCGATGCGTCCTAGCACTGCGGTGTTGTCCGCAAACTTCAGGATGATGTTGTCCTTGTGGGAGGCGACACAGTCGTAGGTGTACAGGGTGTAGAGGATGGGGCTGAGTACACAGCCTTGTGGAGTACCAATGTTCGTGATGGTGCTGGCTGAAGTCCTATTACCAATCCTGACAGACTGAGGCCTGCCAGTCAGGAAATCTAGGAGCCAGTCACAGAGGGTGGGGTGCTGGCCGAGTGTAGACAGTTTGTGGGTGAGTTTGTGTGGGATGACCGTGTTGAAGGCGGAGCTGTAATCTATGAAAAGTATCCGTAGGTATGAGTCCTTGTTTTCCAGATGTGAGAGGGAATAGTGGACGGCAGCAGCGATGGCATCCGAGGTGGACCTGTTGGGCCTGTAGGCGTACTGCAGGGGGTCAATGGTGTCCGTAATGCTGCTCTGAATGTGGGCCAGCACCACTCTCTCGAAACACTTCATAATGATTGGAGTGAGTGCCACTGGCCTGTAGTCATTCAGGCAGGTGGGTGGGTTCTTCTTAGGCAGGGGGACAATGGTCGTGTTCTTGAAGCACGATGGTACGGTGTACTGGCTGAGGGAGAGGTTGAAGATGGAGGTGAGAACATCAACCAGCTCGTTGGCACATGCTCCGAGGGCCCGCCCAGGAATGTTGTCGGGTCCTGCTGCTTTGCGGGGGTTGATCTTCCTCAGAGCTTTGTGTACCTGGGTTGGTGGGGGGGAGGGGGGTTAGGTGATCCAGGTGTGTGTGAGATCCCTCTCTGCAGTGTTGCTGGGGGCCTCAAAGCGGGCGTAGAATGTGCTGAGGTCATCCGGCAGGCTGTCCGTTGAGGTGATGATGTTGGTGGTGGTCCTGTAGTCTGTGATGTGCTGCAGGCCTTGCCACATCCGCCCTGAATCAGCAGTAGAGTAGAAGCTGTCCAGCTTCTCTCTGTACTGTCTCTTGGCCACTGTGATGGCTTTTCTCAGTCCATACTTTGCAGCTTTGTACTCATTCTCATTGCCTGATCTAAATGCAAGAGAGCGGCCTGTATATCTAACAGTCTGTATATCTTCGCACCACGAGTTGTTTACAAACAAACACACGCCTCCCCCTTTAGTCTTACCGGATGCAGCCGTTCGATCGCCTCGGTGAACCGAGTGAGACTGTAGCTGAATGGCGTTCTCTGGGACTTTGTCTGAGAGCCAGGTCTCGGTGAAAATCAGGGCACAGCACTCTCTGATTTCCCGATGAGTTGTAATCCTGGCTCGTAGCTCGTCCAGTTTGTTTTCTAGAGGCCGCACATTTGCTAGCAGGAGGCTGGGTAGCGGTGGTCGGCTAGCGCAAGCTTTTAGCCTAGCATGAAGCCCTCCCCTCTTGCCTCGCTTGCGTCGACATCTCCGAAGCACTCTCCTGGGGTCCGGTGCTTCATGGTCCCCGGGGTAGTTTCGGTGGTGACTCTGTGGACTAACAGTGAGTTGTAGCTCCAGCAGAATGGAGCAGAATGGAATTAAACTAAAATTAAAGTTTCGTGAGTTGGCGATGTCCAGTAATGCTTGTCGGTTGTATGTTAGCATTTGTGCACTACAGAAAAAACGAAAAACACACAAAAAATAAGAAAAGTCCGACATTTAAGCGTGGAGCGAGCAAACACGTCTGTCGCGAGGGGCGCCATCTTGCCATCTTACATACACACACAAACAAAACAAACAACAGATTTTGTATGACTTAGCATGTTGTTATCAATATTTTGTATGAATTAGCATGTCATTAGTATGATTTAGCATGAATTACCATTACGCTTGCAAGATTTATTATGAACTAGCATGTCGCTAGCAAGAATTAGTATGAATTAGCATGTCGCTAGCAAGATTTAGTATAAACTTGCATGTCGCTTGCAAGATTTAACATGAATTAGCATGTCTCTAACAAGACTTAACATGTCACTAACATAGTTTAGCATTAACTAGCATTTTGATAACATGATTTAGCTTTGAACCCATTAAGGAGGTTCCTATTCAATTTCTCTCTCTTAAAACACTCTTTTTACTGGCTATTACCTCACTTAAGAGGATAAGGAATCTACAGGCTCTGTCTGTAGCCTCCTCTTGCCATGAGTTTGCGCCTGGGATGGCGAAGGCTTTTCTTCATCCCAGACCAGGCTACATTCTCACGGTGTCCACTAATGTGGTTTGGGCTATTGTGCTACATGCCTTCTGTCCTTCCCCCTTTGGCAATCATGACCAGGAGACCAATAACAAGGTCTGTCCAGTGCAAACACTGGATGCTTACGTTCACAGTACTGCCATTTGCCGTAAGACTGACCAGTTGATCATTTGCTTCGGGGCCCCCAGAAAATCCAAACCTACTATGAGCCAATGGATAGTCGAGGCTTTCTGTCTGGCTTACATCCTTCTCTCTTGCGCGTCCGTGCCCAATTAACTAGGAGCATGGCTGCATCCAAGGCTTTCCACTCTGGGGTTTCCCTTGCTGTAATTTGTGCTGCAGCAGGCTGTTGCTCCCTGCAAACATTCCAGAGATTTTATCAACTTGACCTCGAGTCCGCTCCAGGAACGAGGGTGCTCTCGTAGTGATCAGCAACACACCTCTGGCCTGCGTCACTAATGTTACATTGGCATATCATTCTCCTAGCGTTTCGACACAGCTCGGGTTCCCATGAAAGGGAACGTCTCGGGTTACATATGTAACCCTGGTTCCCAGAGGGGGAATGAGACAATGACGTACATTCACACAATTTTCATTTATCGATTTCACAGTGCTTCATGAGACTATATGCCTAGGCATTCCCCTAGAGACTATTTGCCTAGGCATTCCCCTATGCCTAGGCATTCCCCTATTCCCATATTCCCTATTTTGAAGGAACTCAAAACAAGATCTGCCAAAAATCAATGTTTGCTTAAACTACTTTGCTAGGCAATGATAATTGACTACCAGCTGCCAACAGTTGCTGACAGGTCATAACAGATTTATGTATGAATTGATAGTTGTGGTAAAAAAAATGTGTAGATATGAGAGTTTAACTGTTCATAAAGACTACAGCCTGGGGAATAAAACTGTTCTGGTGCTCTGTAGCGCTGTTTCAGAGGGCAACAATTCAAAGAGAGGGTGGGCTGGGTGTGTGTGGTCCAAAGTGATTTCCCTAGCCATTTTTCTCTCAGATCTTGGAGGCAGGGCAGATGGGGAAGTAATAATTATCTCAGCTATCCTGACTGTCCACTCTAGTGTCCTGTTATCTGATTTGGCCCTCGCGTCAAACTTTGGACACACCTTTTGTATAGTTAATGACACACCTTTAGCCAGGAAATTCCTTTTATTCCTTTTCTTTTTATTCCTCTTATTTTGGCTAATCTTCAAGATCTAACATTTTATTGATGCACAGACAGACATTAAATGTATGTTTTTACATGTTTTTTCCAGTTTCTGAAACCGAAGGCTAATGATGCAGAATAAAGTGCAAAAAAAGTGCAATTTCCTTTGTTTTCCATTACTGGAATGACAGTTACTCCTAAATGCATTTGCTACTCTTACTGTATGCATTATGACTCATGTGCAATATCCCAAATGCACATAATCTACCTCATATTTGCACTCCTTGGTAGTTTTCTGTAATTCACAATTTTTTTAAATAAACGGGGTGAAGTCAGTTTTGTTTTCAATCGCACACTTAAAACACCTACTACTGTGTTCTCTTGTACATTTTTAAACAGGTCAAAACATGTTTTTTTGGGAAATTATTTTCTCTTTAATCATCTGTTGAAGCTTGTCCAAGACTTCAATGTTTGACATTGGTCTGGACTTGAATGTTTGACAGATATTTTCCTAAAGGTAAAATGTAATAATTAAGTGAGGTGGGGGACGCAAAAGTAGTAAAGCATTTGAGGAGACTGGAAATTTCCCCTTGTCGCATATAAAAGCTCCACACGATTCATTCCATCAGACCGTTAACTGACTTGAACTTGAAGCATCTGTCATTCAACAGGGTAAGGCAACTATGATTTTTTTGCAGTGTTATAATGAGAAGTTGAGTTTAAGTGCAGCCTTAAGCAAAACTTGTTATAATTAGATTCAAATAATTATAAAATTATAGATTTGAGGGTTTGCGAATGTTACGAAAGAGCAACGAATTAGACCAAAACTAGTTTGGTAAAGCACATTTGCTTAAATTAATGCTTTAAAACCTTCAATCTACTACAGATTTTTAATACATTAATTTTCTGAATGGATCCATGTGCATATTTTTCTTGTCTGAGCAAATTTGTCAGATTCTGTTGCTTGTTTTGTAAATGAATGGTGCTACATTTGAGGAAATGAGTAATAAGGTAATCTAACATTTTATTATACTCGCGTTTTTGTTCTCCGCTGTTTCTGACAAAAATTATATTACAGCAACCAAAGACCAACACAAATCTTCAACTTTACCCAATCCACTGTTTACAGCAACTGCATTTATAACGTTTCTGAGGATATTAAAGTGGACAGGTGTGCGTGTTGATATTTCTGTCTTGCTTTTAATATAAAACATTTTGGATTTATCTTGGTTAACTATGCGATTGTTCTTGTTCTCTGTGCATTTTTTGTTTGTTTGTTTTTTTTGTAACAAGATCTAACAACATGAATGTGTCAAAGTTCGTATCAAGGCTGGGGTCAAAGGTGGACTTGAGAACTTACATTCTGTGTTAATCTCAAGTATTGATTTGTATTGGCCAAACAGCCTTCAGTACTTTTTGCAAATGTGTGATTCATCAGTGACGGCTAGTTAGAATGATCGATTCTAACAGAATCTAAAACTGGATACCAGAAAATACAAGACAAATCGGTTGCCAGATGCAACTATGCACCAACTGCAACCATCCAACAACATCAGTTGAAGGAGGAAAATTATCACTTTATTTGCCAGCTTATGAGGAACGGGGCACAACCTCCATGTCTGGGAATGCCTTTTTTTCCCGACCTCGGTGTGGAGGTTGTGCAACAGACCACTCATAATGCATAGACTAGAGCACTATGCCTCGCAAGTGGGCACAAAACTGAACGTTTATTATAAAAATTATAAAAATGAAAAGGGCCTTAAATTAAATGCTTCAGATAAATAGGGTTGTGAGCTGCAAATGATATATCCACATTCATTTGAAATTATCCTGCGATTCATCTAAATTAAAATGTTGACAAAATGAGTCCACACATTCACCACATCCACCACATCAACCCTTATGATCAACCCTTAACTAGATTCAAGAAATACATTGCTATAATAACCACATCTTAAGATGCATTTCTGTTTGATTACTAATCATCCACATGGTCCATTGGTTCTTGGACCCGATGATTTGCCTCTCAAAGCTACAGTAATACCTCGGTTTACGAGTGACTTAGTATATGAGCAAATCGGTGTACGAGCATGGAAAGTCAAATCGATGTACGAGCATTGTGTCGGTGAGCGGAAAAAATATTCCCTCACCCACGTGCATTTTTTTGTGGAAAAGTCCTAACGCTCAGTATTTTCGCGTGCATTTTTACTGGGAATATCCTAACGACAGCCTCTCATAAAACAGTCACGCGGTTCCAACCCATTTATCACCCCTTAACTCGTTCATTCTCTCAGTGTTGTTCATTTTAGTTGCATCATTCACCACAGTGCATTATTTTATAAGTTGTTGTTCATTCCGTTAATCATCACAATGACTGTTACATGTGAATATGATGAAACTTTATTAACAGAGCATGTGTTACCAACACGACACATTGCATACTAATGAGGCTCACGTGTGTTCTCAGTACAACGCACCCAGGGGGTAAAGACGTTCTTAAAGGGCCATAAACTTTTAGAGAACAGCATATTATAACACAGTTATAACTCTGTACAGATCATTTGTCACAATGATCTACATCAGTGATTTACAGCGGTTTTACATCGTGTTGATGCATTAATTGTGATCGCTATTCTTCACGTATGTACAGTACAGCATATAGAAAGAAGGTAGGAAATTCTCCCTCTAAGCAGTAACACAATCTCCTCCCCCTCCCCTCCCCCACCCCCTCCTCTCGTCTCCTTCACGCCAGCAGCGACAGGTAATGTGCGCGTTATAGTAAATTGTCAAGTATTTTTGGAGTTTAATTGTCAATTATTAATTAGTGTTTATATGAGATCTTAATGGTTATATTTTAAATGTAATTAATAGGGTAAAACCCAAAAAATATTTAAAATGGGCATTTATGGTCGTGTGGAACGAAACAAGTGATTTTTAGTCCACTCTTATGGGGAAAATTGTTTTGGTGTACAAGAATTTTGGGTTACGAGCTCGCTCTTGGAACAAATTAAACTCGTAAATTGAGGTATTACTGTATATTGTAAATAATCTAGTTTTCAACCTGTCATTGTTCTGTTGTCAAACAGACAAATGTGAAAAGTAGTAAATAACATGATTGCAAAGATTAAACTCATGTACTGTGATTATGTGATTTCTCCTCAGAATTACTGAAACCAACTAACTGAAATAAGTTGTGTAAAGCTATTTCACTATATATTCTCCCCTTACCATTTGTTTAACTTCTTGCAAAAAACAAACCCACACTTCAATGGCTCTGTCCATTAGTTTTCTTTAGAAAGGAAAAATGAGAAAATAATATACTATATTTGTTTTATTAATATTTAATGAATGCTGCCATTTGTGGAATAAAAAAGTGAGATTTTTATCCTTTTTTCCCTTTTCTGTGTGAGCAGGAATAGAGAAGCCATGGATTCCAAAATTTCAAAGATAACTCAAAGTCTTACCACTGGTGACGACATGAGGAACCAAACCAAACTAATAATGCAGCCTTATGCCAACTGGGAAGAGTATCTGACTCCTGCTCCTCTATCCATAGCCATCATGGGAGAGCTAGTTTTCATCTCGTCCTCAACAGATTTCTCCATCAATAAAAATTCCCCCAAAGATGGCTACAAATTCATCAAATACCCTGATTCATTTCGTGCTTGCCTGATGCAAGTCTGTAACTCTGGTTGGGGGGCATTTAATGAGGCCCATACGAGCATGGATCAGATTCGCCTCCATACCGCCCAAGTTCCAGTTTACATGAAAGCAGCTGTGAGTATTCTGCACAAAGGTGATGAAGTTGTCAAAGCACTTCTTCCTGATCAGCTGGACAATATCAGAGTTATTGCAGATGAATGTGTAAAGTTGTCTGATGCAACTGAAAAGCGTTTCACTAATGTCATCAATATCATCCAAGAGCTGCTAGAAGCGTGTGTGAATGCAAAGCACTTTCATGGTGAAGAGATGGAAGCAATCAAGAAGAAACTAGAAGAGAGCAAACTGAGGGAGCAGTCAGCTCAAGAAACCAAGAAAAGGACTGAGAAGGCAGTGAGTACCATGGAGAAGGAACTGGATGAGGCTCATGAGAGCTACAAGAAAGCCCTGGATTCTCTCCCTGTTGGATGGGACTTGATTGGCATGGAAGTGGCTGCTGGGTTAACACAGAGCATTACAGTCCTGGTTAATGGATGTTTATCTGTTATTGCTCACCCAAAGAGAAACATGGGGTCTGCATGTTCAGATCATGTTCATGATCAGGGAAAATATACGTTTGATGAAATACCCATATACAGTAAGTCTGGTGAAATATTAAATTGTGTGCAGAATATCCAGCATCAAATGAATGTGAAGAGTGAGAATGACGACATTAACTGGAAAAATCTGTATGATCAGAAGAACAAAATGACAAAAACAGATTTCATTTCAAAACAATTCAAAAGAATCAGTGCTGATTTAAAGAAAATCAACGACTGCCCAGCAAAGAAACAAGCAGACAAGTTATGCAATGAGGGCATGGAAATATGCAACAAGCTGGCAAAATATGCACCAGAAGGCAATTGTGACAAAGGAAAAAGCATCAAGATTATAGAACAGGTCTTGGAATTAGTCAAGTTGACACATATTTTTGATTGCAAAAGCAAAGGCATCACAAATTCTACACCCATTTCTAGAAAACCACCAATGATGCAAAGAGAAGAAAACAAGTCAGAGAACATGAGCGCTTCACAGAAGGCCACAGAGAATTCACGATTTGCTATAGAGCAGACACGAGCTCAGATGAACAAGTCAAGAGAATCCTATGAAAAGTGTGTGGAGAACCTAGAAAAGAACCAGAAGGAACTAACAGATATCCTGGTGACTATGAGAAATTGTGAACTGAAAGAGATCGACTTCAAAACTACCATAGACATGCTGGTCAAAGGAATGGATGCCATGGGGAGAGTGAAGGAGCAGTGGGAGAAGATGGTTCACTTCTTTCAGATGGTTTCAAACATTGTGAAAACCAGCCTGAGCAAAACTCTCACAAACTTCGTCTCAACATCTGAAAAAACACAAGCCCTCTCCTACAATGATAAGCTCTTCGCAAAAGATCTGCTGTACACTCAAGCCTTCCAAGCCTGTAACATTGCCAGTCTGGTTCATATGATCTCTGGAACATACACAGATGTTTCCAACAAGTACCTGATGGACCGCGTCAGTTCACTGGGCAAACTGATGGTCATGGATACAAGTAAGCCAGAATTTGAGCTTGAGAGACAACAGCTCCAGAACTCCTGTGATGAGGCACAAAAAGGCATCTTGAGGCTCGTCCTGAAGAATAAAGAGGAGTTTGACAGGAATTGCAATGCACGACTAGAAAAGATCGATCGAGAGCTGCTTGCCATTCTGCCTGCTGCTCCTCCAGAGCAAATCAAGAGTATTCAAGAGGCTGTTCAAGCCGGATTCAGTGAGGACGAAGCATCATACTACTGAGAGAATCTCCTAATTATGTGTCTTTGCTCGCTATGTACAAGATAAAACTACCATAGTTAAGATTTAAGCTTTTCTGCCCAGTAACATGTAATAGTCATGACAGCTTAACTTATCTGCATTAACAGGTGACAATAAAAAAAAACACAAGCATGATTGTATAAATGATTGTAAAAATGAAAATCGGTTAATGGGTTTTTGTTTTCTTTCTAATTATTTAGTGAATTATTTTAGTTAACTGTGTATGATCAATCTGTCCTTAAATGTAGGTTGCCGTTAATTGCATATTAATGCATTACGGTTATGAAAGGTAAAGGTTACAGTAAAAAATAAAAATGAAACTACTACTTTACTGTTGGTCTGTTGCACACTTATCTCTATACTTTTCTTTGTTAACATTAGTTTGGCATTAATTTGGCTTCCAAAAACGTGACACAGAGAATTTCTGACGGTGCATTCTCTTTTATTTCTCATCATGAGCACCATCATGCATCACTTTCACTGTGAAGCACCATAAAACTATAGAAATAGGTGACAAAAGTAATGAATATATACAAAAAAGGATATAAATAATCAGGGTTTTGCAGAGACGGGACCCAAACGCAGAATGAATTGTGAGGCTTTGTTGACACAACTGAAGACAAGGCAATAGGGGAAATGAGGTGTGAAGGTTCAACAACCAGGGCAAGGTAGACGACAAAGACAGGCAAGGAATGATGACCACTGAGACCAGTCCTGGGAGATAATGGGCTGAGAAGTACAGGTGAGGCAGCGCCAAAGGAGAGTCTTAGCAGGAGCGCACCAGACCCAAAACTTGAATATCTGGGCCTAAGACTAGGCCCAGTCTTGCTGCCAGGTGGAAGGGACAGTGCTCAGGAAGTCTCAGGGCGCAGGACAGGACAGGAACAGACAAGACAAAACAACAAAAAAGCCCCCCTAAAAAGGGCCTAGTGACGCCCCTGGATTCATATATCAATAGATTAATATATCAATATATAGATTCATGTACGTCATGTATTGTATGTCCTTGGCTGGAGAAATGATCTGTAAAAAAAGAAGTAGGCTAAGCCCTTCCACACCAGAGCAATTCATATTTCCGAATAAAAATCTGTAAAAAAAACAAACAAAAATGAGACCATTGTGGATTTATTTGTTTTATTAATTTAAAATTATGACCAAAATAACCTAGTTATTATTATATATAATAGTTATGTAGTGAGGATGTTAAAAACTCACCACATTAACAAAAACACATTTTTATTTTTTTAAATGGCTTGTTATCAAAGTTGCTTTAGGCAACATGTGCAGTTGAGCACAAGATGTCACCGTGGAGACGGGTGTTGGTATAGATTCGAAGCCTCAACACAATACGGCACATTTGCTTCAAGTGTTTCAGTGTTTCTTGAAGCCTCGCTCTGCCCACCACTACTTAAAACTCAAAAGAGAAAACAAAACTGGGATTACAAAAAAGACAAGAACTAACTAGAACAAGACTTGAAAGAACATGAAAAGAACAATAAAGAAAACACCAGAAAAAAGAGCTGGAACTATTCTATAATTAGGACAAGTGACAAAGATACCATACAGATTCTGGTAAAAATAAACAAATAAAAAAACAGGACCATACCACAATGTACACAAAATGAACCAGCAAAGATGTGAGAGAAACAAGCACAATATAAAGGGGGCAGAGCACATGAGGGACATGTGAACACACTCAAGCAAACAAGGACTAGACATGACTAGACAAGGGGGCGTGGAAACTGGAACTGAGGAGGTGGGACAAGAGGACCACATGGCAAACACGAACAAAGACAAAGCCATGTGCTCAAGCATAAAACAAACAAGCAAACATTAAACAAAGACAAAACAGACAAGACTGTCAGGGCAGGATCTGACATAAACAGATAAGAAAAAATGAATCAATCAACAAACAGAGCTCAAAGACCAACAACAAGAAACACATCTCACTCGAAAATAAACATACACAAATATCAACACTGTGTACCTCTCTCCGCTCGCTAAAGAGATACTGATAGAATTAAACATGAACCACTTCATCGCCACCTCATGTGGAGAAATACAAGTTCCCTATCAGTCAGTCACGTTCGACGTTACGTCGGACTGACGTCATGGGGGGGTCTCGCTTGGGAGCCCAATCACCTAAACATAACCATAACATAACTAAACGCGCCAATGAACATTGGCTAGTGAGATTTGCATGCCGAGTCCCGCCCCACCCGGCTTCCGGGTATAAATAAGACCGGCATTGCTCACTTCATTCATACTTTTGCTTCGGAGCCGAGCGGTTGTAAGCAGCCGTTCTTTTCTGATCATCCTCCAAAGAGCTTGTTCTTTTCCGGCTGGAAATACGGTGCGACAGCGGTGGTGCGCGTCTTCCCAGCACAACGTGTTCCCCCCTGTGTGCCTCGGTTGGAAGAGCAGTTTCCTCTAAAAGAGCAAAACGCGGACGATCAGCGTCTTTTTCAAGATGCCTTTTCGTCCTTGTGTTTCTGGATGCGGTCGTTTCCTGACCTCATCTGACGGCCATGAGCACTGTTTCTCGTGTCTGGGCAGACAGCACACTGAGAGAGCGCTTGTGGATGGTTCATGCTCTCTCTGTGGGGGCATGACCATGTCGGTGTTGCGGTCGCGGCTCGCCCTCTTTGATACAGAGATTCGAGCCCCCTCTGCTGCTACCCATATCCCCTCTGCTTCTCATGGTAGAGCTGAGGGGTTGGTTAGCACTCTGGGTGACCTGAGGGTTACAGTGGGAGCTTCTTCGTCAGGCCAGCCCTCACGAACCTCCCACTCCTCTTGCACACCGTGTGCCGTCGAGTTGCCAGATGAGCCGCCAGGTCCCCCACGTGAGGTGCCTCGGGTCTCGTTTGGCGGTCCGGATGAGGATCGGATGTCGATCGCTGCTTGAATCGGACCCTACACAGGCTTCCGTTCAAAATGTTAACGCAGAGACGCATCCTCACGTGCGTCCGCTCCCAGGACTGGTTTACAGCAATCGACCTGAAGGACGCGTACTTTCATGTCTCGATACTCCCTCGTCACAGACCGTTCCTTCGCTTTGCGTTCAAGGGTCAGGCATACCAGTACAAGGTCCTCCCCTTTGGTTTGTCCCTGTCTCCCCGTGTCTTCACCAAGGTCGCGGAGGCTGCCCTTTCCCCCCTCAGGGAGATAGGAGTCCGCATCCTGAATTATCTCGACGACTGGCTCATTTTGGCACAGTCGCGGGATCGGGTGTGCGAGCACAGGGACTTGGTGCTCAGGCACCTCAACCATTTGGGGCTTCGGGTCAACTGGGAGAAGAGCAAGCTCTCCCCTGCGCAGAGCATCTCCTTTCTCGGTTTGGAGTTGGACTCGGTCTCCATGTCAGCACGTCTCACCAACGAACGTGCACAGTCAGTGTTGAACTGCCTGAAAGTAGTCAGGCGGAAAACAGTGGTCCCACTGAAACAGTTTCAGAGGCTCCTGGGGCATATGTCATCCGCAGCCGCTGTAACACCGCTCGGATTGATGCATATGAGACCACTTCAACACTGGTTACGGGACCGAGTCCCGAGGTGGGCTTGGCACCAGGGCACATTCCGTGTGGCAACCACACCGGCTTGTTGCCAGACGTTTGGTCCTTTGGTCAGACCTTGCTTTTCTACGGGCCGGAGTTCCCCTAGGGCAGTGGTTCCCAAACTTTTTGCAGCATGCACCCCTTTCTAGTGTTTGACACCTGTCAAGCACCCCCCAACACTTTACTCTGGTTAAACTTCACATTTTTAATTGCAACAACTAAATACAAATACTCTGGTTAAACTTCACATTTTTAATTGCAATAACTAAATACAAATATTCACTGTAGATTAGAAAACATAAAAAAATCTGTTATAAACACAAAAGATTACTACCTTTTTTAGTGAGATGGATGGGCCTGCATGTTTGCACACAGATCATCAAAATTCGGGGTAATGGATGACAGTTTTGTTAAACTTCACATTTTTATTTGCAATAACTAAATACAAATATTCACTGTAGATTAGAAAACATAAAAAAATCTGTTATAAATACAAAAGATTACTACCTTTTTTTAGTGAGATGGATGGGCCTGCATGTTTGCACACAGATCATCAAAATTCGGAGTAATGGATGACAGTTTTACTCTCAAATCATTCTCGGCATCTAGTCTTCTAGTCTTCACTCCGTTCATTATCATCTGAGTCTGTTTGATCGGGTTTTTCAATATATTCAGCGCCGTGGTCGGTGCACATCTCCACACAAGAGGCCGATGTAGATGGCTCATTCCTGTCACTTGAGTTCTTTAAAGTGCCCGTTTTTAACCATGTGTCCATTTTGATGAATGTAGTAAGTGAAAAAAATAAATGAACGAATTATCAGTTAGCGCCTAATATGAACAGGGCGGGGCTATTGTGACAGAGACGTGCTTGTAAAATGAAATTAAATCATGAGTAATTTATAGCTTGTAATGTGAAATTTTATTTCTTAATAAAACTTTCGCATGTGAAGTTTACCTCAGTTAAATACGTAAAAATAATAAAGAGACAATCTTTTTCCCCGCCATTACAAACATTCTCTGGCGCACCCCCGGTGGTCAGTCTGCGCACCACTAGGGGTGCGCGCACCCCACTTTGGGAACCACTGCCCTAGGGCAAGTGTCCAGGCATGTTGTTGTTACAACAGATGCCTCCACCACGGGCAGGGGTGCCGTATGCATCGGGCATGCTGCCTCGGGCTACTGGACAGGACCCTGGCGGCAGTGGCATATCAACTGCCTCGAGTTGCTAGCGGTACACCTTGCATTGCGCCGGTTCCGACCATTGCTGCAGGGCAAGCATGTACTGGTCCGCACGGACAACACATCGACCGTGGCGTACATCAACCATCAGGGTGGTCTACGCTCCCGCCGCATGTCACAACTTGCCCGCCACCTCCTCCTCTGGAGTCAGCATCAGCTCAGGTCGCTGCGTGCCATTTACATTCCGGGCGAGCTCAATCGTGCAGCCGACACCGCTCTCACGACAGCTCACATTCCCGGGAGAATGGAGACTCCACCCCCAGGCGGTCCAGCTGATCTGGAGTCGATTCGGGGAAGCGCAGGTAGACCTGTTCGCTTCCCGGGAATCCTCCCACTGCCAGTTGTTCTTTTCCCTGACCGACGGGACCCTAGGCACGGATGCACTGGCACACAGCTGGCCCCGGAGCCTACGCAAATATGCGTTCCCCCCAGTGAGCCTTCTTGCACAGACCCTGTGCAAGGTCAGGGAGGACGAGGAGCAGGTCTTGCTAGTTGCGCCATACTGGCCCAACTGGACCTGGTTTCCAGAACTCTCACTCCTCGCGACAGCCCCTCCCTGGCGCATTCCCTTGAGGAAGGACCTGCTTTCTCAGGGACAGGGCACCATTTGGCACCCGCGTCCAGATCTTTGGAACCTCCACGTGTGGTCCCTGAACGGGACGCGGAAGACCCCTCTACGAGACTGGCGTATGCCTTGAAGTGGAGTCTGTTCTCTGAGTGGTGTTCTTCCCGGCAGGAAGACCCCCGGTCTTGCCCGATCAGCTCTGTGCTTTCCTTCCTTCAAGGTGGGTTGGAGCGGCGGCTGTCCCCCTCTACCTTGAAGGTATACGTCGCCGCCATCGCAGCCCATCATGTTCCCGTCAATGGCAGGTCTCTTGGAAAGCACGACCTGGTCATCAGGTTCCTAAGAGGGGCCAGGAGGTTAAACCCTTAAGGCCCTCTCAGGCCTACAGAGAGCTCCCTTCGAGCCCCTCGAGTCAGTTGAGCTCAAGATCTTGTCTTTCAAGACAGTGCTCCTGACTGCACTCGCTTCCTTTGAGAGGGTAGGGGACCTGCAGGCAATTTTTGGTCAGTGAAACATGCCTTGAATTCAGGCCGGCCTTGTCTCACGTTGTCCTGAGGCCCCGGCTTGGATATGTGTTTAAGGTTCCCACCACTCCCTTTCGGGATCAGGTGGTGAATCTGCAAGCACTGCCCCGGGAGGAGGCAGACCCAGCCCTCGCGTTGCTGTGTCCCGTCCGGGCACTACATGTCTATGTGGACCGCACGCGGAGCTTCAGGAGCTCCAAGCAGCTCTTTGTCTGTTTTGTGGGACAGCAGAAGGGAAAGGCTGTCTCCAAACAGAGGTTGGCCCACTGGATAGTGGATGCCATCGCCCTGGCATATCAGGCTAAGGGCGAGCCATGCCCCCTGGGGGTGAGGGCGCACTCCACACGGGGTGTTGCTTCCTCCTGGGCGTTGGTGCGTGGCGCCTCTCTGACAGACATCTGCAAAGCTGCGGGCTGGGCGACACCTAATACATTCGCGAGGTTCTACAATCTCCGGGTGGAGCCAGTTTCTTCCTGTGTGCTGGGAACAAACAGGTGACCGGCTCGGTGTCCTGCTTGCAGCGCCATGCCCCTTAACAAGGGGATACGAGCGCTTATCTACTCCTCAGGTGAGTTCCCCGTCTGGCGAACCCTGATTCGAGTTCCTCCTGCATCCTTCGGTGGCGGACGCGGCGGAGGGGTCCGACGCCAAGCCCAGTACTCGTGTGCATGCCCCAGTGGTCAGTCCTTGTACTGGACTAGATGCCCATATGACGAGATTCCCTCTTGGTAATCCCATATGTGTACGCTCCACGGTACGGTTTCCCTCTGGGTAAACCCGTGTCTTTCCCTTGGCAGTTCTGTTCTGCCAGTCTCTTTGGTACGCGTTCCTCCCTGGGGTAGGACGTACCATGGGGACTTTACATATGTCATACTGCCCCTCGGGTCAGTCCATATGTGTCATACCGCACATTACCTCCCCCTTGGGCAGGGTGTGGTCTCCGTAGCGTCTGTACGCTCCCCCAGCGTAGATAACTAAGCGGGTTGAACTGATCTGCGGAATTGAGATCCGAAGCTCTCTTCCCTGTGAAGCTCACGTAGGAACAGCAGCTTAGACCTTCCTCACGTTGGCCTTCCCCTCCATCCTGACCGGCGTGGAGGCCTAAGTCGGCTTACGCGGGGCGCTGGGTAGGTTACGTCCGCGGAGGCAGTTGTCATTGGCACGCCACTGCTTGCCAACATCTGCATCTCCGATTTTCGTAACACGGCTTGGTGCCTTTGGCGCTTTCCATAGGGACCCCATGACATCAGTCCGACGTAACGTCGAACGTGACTGACTGATAGGGAACGTCTAGGTTACTATTGTAACTGAAAATAAACATACACAAATATCAACACTGTGTACCTCTCTCCGCTCGCTAAAGAGATACTGATAGAATTAAACATGAACCACTTCATCGTCACCTCATGTGGAGAAATACAAGTTCCCTATCAGTCAGTCACGTTCGACGTTACGTCGGACTGACGTCATGGGGGGGTCTCGCTGAAGGAGGGAACGGAGACGTTACGTCCCCCGGCCACAGGCCTGAGACCGGGATACACTCACAGGCCTGAGACCGGGATACACGCTCGGCTCCTCAGCAAAATATGAATGAAGTGAGCGATGCCGGTCTTATTTATACCCGGAAGCCGGGTGGGGCGGGACTCGGCATGCAAATCTCACTAGCCAATGTTCATTGGCGCGTTTAGTTATATTGAGAGGTGATTGGGCTCCCAAGCGAGACCCCCCCATGACGTCAGTCCGACGTAACGTCTCCGTTCCCTCCTTCAGGGAACGCGGGTTACAATAGTAACCTAGAAGTTGCTCTTCCCTCCTCTCTGTAACGTGACGGAATACTATACGTCACTTCCTGTTAACACAGGTACCCATGTTACATCAAACAAAACAAACACATTCGCTTTTTAAACTGACCCACATTTTAGCGGTCATTTACATTATTAATTAGCAATACATTTTTTACAGTGTTTGTTAATAAAATTCCAGCTGTTCATTGTTTGTTCCTGTTAGTTCACAGTGCATATTTTGCATTTATGTTTGAATTAATTCTATTCCACAGCCTTTTCACTTTTAAACCTTAGACAATAATTAAAAAATATCAATTATCAATTTTGATGTATTAATATATTACATAAACTACGTTTTCTTAATTATCATGTGCATTTATGAAAATAACAATAGGTTATGTCCAGTTATGTCACATCTGTATAGTTTAACAAATACAGTTATAGTATTGGGTATAAAAAAACCCCACTGCCTTTCTAAATGTACATAAGCGTGCACTGATTTGTGCAAACATACCTTATGTATTATCTTTGTTATTTATCAATGAGTTTCGGAAAACTATAATACCCAAGGTGGATTATATAAATTATGATTGTGATGGAATTTTATAAATGGTATGTTTTCTTTTTATTCTTACTGTCACGACCGCTAGGGGTCAGCCATAACAGGAAAAGGAGAAAGTGACGCAACACCAGAGAAATGAGTGATAATGAATGTTATATTTACAGTAAAGAGTGAATCGTCAGGGGCAGACAAGGCCAAAGTAATAAACAAAACCAAATTATTTTTGTTAACTAAATTACCTCAAAAAGAAAGGAAAACAAAAATACAACAAGCTAACAGTCACAAAAAGTTTATCGTGTTGGAAATAATCTTTCCCCCCAGTCCGTTGATTTACCAAGCCAAAGAAAGACGCTACTCATAAATAAATGAAATCAATTTAATAGAGAATCAAAAGAGCTCTGAGCTCAGGATTGCTGGACAACATGGTCAATAGCTGACACCTGGGCAGTCCAGAATGTCTCACAAGTCTATGAAAACAGTTTATATATTCTTGACTTTGGATTCCTCCCTCGAGTCTTTCTCTTCATACAGGGACTGTTATCAGGTAGCTTTCTTCATCTCAGGATACTCCCCACCAGTCAGCAATCTGCACACATGAATGCAAAAACACCCCTTGCCCCATCCCTTTCTTTCTGTATCTTATCTGGCAAACAGACAACATCAACAGTTACAGTCTTGGAGTTTTCATCCTGATTGCATTGTCCTGTGTTTTAGTAGAGAGAGATTTGCTTACAGAAATAAAAACAGTAACTTTGTGTTTGAACAGAAAATAACATAGCAATACAATTTGGAACACTTCAAACTATATTTTTCTTCAATTGCTTAAAACCCTTTATAATGATCATGTTCTCTGAGCGCGTCTTTTTCTGGATCAGTGCCAGATATCGCGTGAAAACACGTGTGAATTTAGCGATTGACACATGGTGTGATCGTACACGTCAACAGGTGAAGGGTTTATTATCTGAACTTCATATCTGCTGCTCTTGTTCAGTGCAAGAAAACCTACTCCCTGACAAAAAAAGCACGTTCCCCACGGTCACGCGCGCCCCCCCTGGCCGGGTTCCCCCGGGCGCGCCAAACTATTTGAGAACCACTGCATTAAAGAAACACGCTGAATCAGTTTCTGCTTTCCTAGGACTAGAGATATAAATCCTGGAGCAGCCCTCCCTACTTTGTCACACTCTGCAGGGCAGCTTCGGTATGACTGTTGACCCTTTCTTGCAAGAAAATAAACCTTTTTAAAGACAATTGGGATATTTGTCTCTTATTCAGAGTTGCTAAAAGATTTTGCCACCACAATGATTCAAACCAAAATATTATTATAGTTATACTTAAAAATATTGGTATTAGTAATATTTTTAGTACCACTGAGAATATGAACAAGGTAACATATGTTACATGTTATGTATGGTATGAAAAACCAACACGAAAGAACATTAATCAAAGAAAGCTAATATGCCAAAACTTAATTCATATACAGGGGAATTCACTTATCTCGAGTCACAGTTAACACGCCAATCCTATTATGTCGCCAATTTTGAAGTGGAACCGCCAAACTCCCTATTTGTGGCAAAGTATTTTCGATTCTTTAATGTCGATTCCTTAATGTCGCCGAACACTAATATCTCGAGCAAATATCTCGGACAAAGTCACTTCACATGGTTATCTCATGAGTCATGAGCGTACCTAGTTCACTGCGCATGCGCTGAGTTTGCGTTGCATGTGTATTGTGGTCCGCTCACAGTGGCGCGTAGCTACAGAAGAACTTACGGAAGTCTAAAGCCTTCTAGATGCTATCTTGGAAGAGGAGGCGCAGGAGTTGAGCCGAATCGAGCGCGTCTGTGAGTGCGTGAGTCTGTTCAGTGAGTCGAGTGCGTCTGCAGTGAGTCTGTGTGTTCAGTGAGTTGAGCGCGTCTGTGAGTGCGTGAGTGTCTTCAGTGAGTCGAGTGCGTCTGCAGTGAGTCGAGTGTGTTTTAAGTGAGTCGAGCGCGTCTGCTGTGAGTGTGTGTGTGTTCAGTGAAGCATCATTGTCCAGGAATTCCCAGATTACGTTGACATCGACAAAGACGTCGTTACTGATAGAAGCTTGGAAGCATTTGTTTTCAAGCAGACCGTTAAAGGCAAAAAGCAACAAAGCCGCGTGTGCAATACTATTCAGAACTGTGTCTGAGCGAAATGACTGTGTTATGAGCGAATGTGTTTACACGTGTGTTGTGCCTGTGTCTACGCTATGAGCGATCATTGTGTTTGCAATGTTGGAGAATATAATTAAAGGTTTGTACCGAGAATCAAAGGTGTTTTTTTATTGTCTACTGGTAAATCTCTGCTGTTAGCAAACATATACAGTGTATGTACATTATTTTATCATGCCGATCGCTTCATCAAACAAATCGCCATATTGGGTGTTGGTTATCTCGCTAAACGGTTATCTCCGACGCCTTTTTGCAACCCCCGAGGCCGTCGACATAACCGAACTCCACTGTATTTTGACCATGCACAGCTTTACAATGACTTTGTCAAGCCCTCGTGATCCTCATCTCATTGTGGTGAGCATGGCGGAGTCGACGGACCGTTAGAGCGTCACGAGAGCCGGTGGCGTGATTGAGAATGAGCGTCACCCGTGAGCCACCAGTCTCGAGTCTTACGGAGGAGTAGAAGCATAAAAGGAGGAGCGACGACAGTAACGGACAAGAGAGGACCAGTCCTGGATTTATGTTTGTGTGCTGTTTGTGTGGGCGGCATTTGTCCGTAAGGGACTGTCGCCAGTACGTTGATTTTGTATTTATGTTTTATTTCATATTAAACTCTGTTTAATGTTCGCAGGTTCCTGCCTCCTTCCTCCCTGAACAAAGAACTGTGTTACACTCATATTTCATGATCAGATTAATCCCCTGTGCAATCGGTGGAAGACAAAAATGAAAAGCTGAGAAAAAACCCCAGAAGATGATCAATATGGTTGCTGCAGATGAAGATCAACTTACAGTTACAGCAACATTACAAAAATACACTTCAAAACTATCATAAATGCTATCTGCACAGCTCCTAAACGCTAACCAAATTACAAACATATGCCAGACCAAATACTGCATCAATTACAACATCATGGCTGTGCAGAAGAAGGATCTGGGTACTTATCTTTCCCTTAAAATGATACATTTTCTCTGTTTAAACATTTGATATGCCATCTATGTTATATTCTGAATAAAATATTGAAATTTGAAACTTCCACATCATTGCATTCTGTTTTAGTTCACAATTTGTACAGTGTCCCAACTTTTTTGGAATTGGGTATTGTATGTTTCCTGAGTTGTTTGTAATTGGAGCTCATGCCAGTGTTGGAATCTACATCTTCCATTAGATGTTACAGAGAGAGACCATTCCCTCATTTGGATGCCCAGAAACTGACTCTATTGCCTGCAAATCCATTACACTGCAAGTGTGAAGATGGAAAGAGAAAAATATTTTGAAACATTGAATGGCATTCACAATGGCAATATTTGTAAATCATATCATTCACTTTTAATAACAGCAACACTTTGTGATGAGAGTACATTTGTTAGAAAACTTGTTAGAAAATGTTTTTGTTTTTTTTTTGCATTCCAATTTTCTGAAACCAATTTATATAATATATATATAGCAATTTCCTTTGTTTATGTCATGATACATATAAGGGAGGACTCAAGCGCAGGGGAAAGGAAGTTTTATTATAATAACAAAAACACACAAAGAAAGAACCCACAAGGGGGAAAACATAACTAAGAAACAAAACTAGAACATAACACAAACCTGATGAGACGGGGGACCCAGGAACACAACATAGACAGGACCTGGAGAAACGTCAATGACAACGAAACCACACAGGACAGCAAACACACCAGGATTAAATAGGGACACATAAGGAAAGGTAACAAGCTGAGAACAGCTGACAACACTTAAGGGAAACGAGGTAACAAGGTGGGCGGGGTTACACAATAACAAGACACAACAAAGGGGTAGTGTCAGAGCTCTGTCAAGCAACACACTAGAAACCCAAACTTAAGTGACAGAACCCTGACACTACCCCCCCTCTAAAGGGACGCCACCTGGCGTCCCTTTATGAGCACCAGACAACCCAACATAAGACTAGACATCACCATAGGACAGGGGAAACCAAACAACACACAAGAAAACAGGGCAGAGAGGGAGGGAGGGAAAACCAACAGGTCAATGCAAAATCATTGGTGGAACCCCGGTGGATCAGGCGGGGCCGGCGGTTTAAGCCAGGTAGGCTCCGGCAAGACCGGCAGGGCCGAAAACAAGAGTTCAGGGTGGTCAGGTGGCAAGTCGAGCCGTAATGGTTCAAAGTCAGCTGGCGGGGCCGGCAGGGCGAGGCACGCATGGGGCGCCGGTGGGTCAGGCAGACAGAGTCGTGGATGGCAGCCTCCAGGCCGGCTGCGGGCTCTGGGACGGCGGCTTCCGGGGCGACAGCGGGCTCCGGGATGATGGCCTCCGGGGCGGCAGCGGGCTCCGGGACGGCAGCGGGCTCCGGGATGGCAGCGGGCTCTGGGCCGGCAGCGGGCTCTGGGACGGCAGCCTCCGGGCCTTTCGAGGGAGAGGAAACCCTTTTCTTTCTCCTTCTCCGGCTGCGAGATGTCAAGTTCACGGGTTCTGGGACAACCTACTGGCTGGCAGCGGGCTCTGCATAGGCCGCTGCTAAGACTTCCTGTGGAGTAGGTCTTGTGAATGGTGTAGAAATGGCCTCCACAAATCCGCTGAATCCCAGGTGGTCCAGCCTCTCCATCTCCCACCAGCTAAGAGGTTTATCCAGAGCATGATTAAACAAGTCCTTAAGAGCCCCATCATTTAGCCATAGCCATAGATCAAACAAGTCCTTAAGAGCCCCATCATTTAGCCATAGATCTCTGCTAAAATGCAGGGCAACTGTCTCCGGCCAGCCCCTTGCTGGCGGAGGAGGCTCAGGATTCTAAATTTGATCACACGATCATAGTGGGGGCTGGACAATGGAGGTACTGGTGGCAGCATCTTCCTTCCTCGCTGAGTCCTCAATTTGGTGGTGTCGTTCTGTCACGATACATATAAGGGAGGACTCAAGCGCAGGGGAAAGGAAGTTTTATTATAATAACAAAAGAACAAAAACACACAAAGAAAGAACCCACGAGGGGGAAAACATAACTAAGAAACAAAACTAGAACATAACACAAACCGGATGAGACGGGGGACCCAGGAACACAACATGGACAGGACCTGGAGAAACAACAACGACACCACACAAGACAGCAAACACACCAGGATTAAATAGGGACACATGAGGAAAGGTAACGAGCTGAGAAAAGCTGACAACACTCAAGGGAAACGAGGTAACAAGGTGGGCGGGATAACACAATGACAAGACACAACAATGGGGTGGTGTCAGAGCTCTGTCAAGCAACACACTAGAAACCCAAACTCAAATATATAGGCGAACACAGGATTAGAACAGCTGACAATACTTGGGCAGTGATTAGATGCAGACGAAGGCGTGCAGGACGTGGAAGATAAACAAAGGAAAACACACATGACAGATGCGAAAGGACAAGACTGTGACAGACAGTTACTCCTAAATGCATTTGCTATTCTTACTGTATATATGCATAGTACACCTCATATGAAACCATTTCACTACAGCGTTTTGGAGTTTTTTTTGAATTGTTACACTTCAGATGTTTGTAAAAATACATAATTTCAAATAACTGGAAAGAAATAATGGCCAGTATTAAACTTTAAAACATCAATTTAAAACATTTAACAAGTCAATAATGTTCTATCTTTTCAAAGGCTCTTAAGGATGGAGTGTCTGTGGGATGTAGTTTGATCAACTTTTATAACCAACATGTAGAAACTCCCTCGTTTTCAAGAAAGTGGGGCCTTGCACTCCTTGGTAGTTTATTGTAAGTCACGTGTTTTTCAATAAGCGAGGTTAACATAGCAGTGCATTTGAGGAAACTGAATTAGGTCATTTCCCCATGTCGCATATAAAAGCATATCCTGCTTCATTCCCTCAGACCGTTATCAGAACTCGAAGCATCTAGCATTCAACAGGGTAAGGCAACTATGGTTATTTTGCCGTTTTATAATGAGAAGTTAAGTTTTAAGTGCAGCTTTAAGCAAAAGCAGTTGTTATTAAAACTGTTTATAATCAGATTCAAGGGTTAAGAGTTAAACAATGTAACAAATGAATTAAGTAAGTAAGTAAATGAATGTTGCTACACTTATTAGGAATTAGCTCATCTAACATATTTTTTATTATCCTCACATTTTTTGTTATCCGACTGGGGTCAAGGGGGACTTGAGAATTTATATACAGTGGAATCCGGTTATCTCGACGGCCTCGGGGGTTGCAAAACAGCATTGAGATAACTGATGATCAAAGATAACCAAAATCCAATATGGTGATTTGTTTGATGAAGTGATCGGCATGCTATAAAAATTTACATACACTGTATATGTTTGTTAACAAAAGGCATATGTGCACCAACTAACAGCAGAGATTTACCAGTATACAATAAAAAACAACTTCGATTCTCAATACAAACCTTTAATTATATTCTCCAACATTGCAAACACAATTTTGATCACAGCGTAAACACAGTCACAACACACGTGTAAACACATTCGCTCATAACACAGTCATTTTGCTCTGACACAGTTCTGAATAGTATTGCACACGCGGTTACAATGGTTCCTCTGTAGGTGTATAATCTTCATTGTGTAATTTTGTAATCACTCTTGAACACCAGCCTTCTTCCCATCAAAATGTCATTTATTGGATCACGGGACTAACACAAGTAAGTTTGAGGACTTTGAAGCATTGAAAACAGCCCACACAGCAATACACGACGCGCTGTGAAAGAAAGAGAAGATTAACGAAAAGAAAATAAAAGATAGAAAATAATAAAGAATAAAAAATAAATTATCTTTCTTCAAAGAAGAAAAATAATCAACGAAACGTGCTCAAGGAAAGACTAAAAATGGTCATGCCATGTACGTGTGACGCGAACTCGAACTAGGTACGAGATAACCCATGTTAAGTGGCGAATTTGTCCCTCTTATGTGCTCGAGATATTAGGTTTTGAAATATAATTTCATAAAACAATCGACATAACCGATAAGAAAATGCTAAGACAATGAGGGAGTTTGGCGGTTCCACTTCAAAAACGTTGACATAACAGGGTTGGCGAGTTAACCGTGAGTCGAGATAAGTGAACTCCTCATTAACTGTGTTAATCTCAAGTATTGATTTGTGTGATTCATCAGTGATGGCTAATTAGAATGATCAATTAAGTCCTAACAGAATCTAAAATTGGATATCTGAGAATTCATTCTCCAGTCTCCACGTCGGGGAATGCCTTTCTTTCCTGACCTCCACACCAAGATGTCGAGGTTGTGGAAACAGAACAGTCTCCTACCGGGTGCACAGTGCTCAGGCAACACACTATTACTCACTAGTGGGCGCAAAAGTGCACGATTATCAAAATAATCATAAAAATGAAAAGGGCCTTAAATTAAATAAATAGGGTTATGAGTTGCAAATTATATCACTATCTGAGATTTGTATACTTTTTTTCACTCTTTCAATTTTTTCTTTGTTTCCAGCAGGAATAGAGAAGCCATGGATTCCAAAATTTCAAAGACAACTCAAAGTCTTACCACTGGTGACGACATGAGGAACCAAACCAAACTAATAATGCAGCCTTATGCCAACTGGGAAGAGTATCTGACTCCTGCTCCTCTATCCATAGCCATTATGGGAGAGCTGGTTTTCATCTCGTCCTCAACAGATTTCTCCATCAATAAAAATTCCCCCAAAGATGGCTACAAATTCATCAAATACCCTGATTCATTTCGTGCTTGCCTGATGCAAGTGTGTAACTCTGGTTGGTGGGCATTTAATGAGGCCCATACGAGCATGGATCAGATTCGCCTCCATACCGCCGAAGTTCCAGATTACATGAAGGCAGTCGTGAAGATTCTGTTCCAAGGTGATGATGAAGTTGTCAAAGCACTTCTTCCTGATCAGCTGTACAATATCAGAGTTATTGCAGATGAATGTGTAATGTTGTCTGAAGAAACTGAAAAGCGTTTCACTGATGTCATCAATATCATCCAAGAGCTGCTAGAAGCGTGTGTGAATGCAAAGCACTTCTATGGGGAAGAGATGGCAGAAATCAAGAAGAAACTAGAAGAGAGCAAACTGAGGGAGCAGTCAGCTCAAGAAACCAAGAAAAGGACTGAGAAGGCAGTGAGTACCATGGATGCCATGAAACCACCAATGATGCAAAAAGTAGAAAACATGTCAAACACCATGAGCGCTTCACAGAGGGCCACAGCGAATTCACGATTTGCTATAGAGCAGACACGAGCTCAGATGAACAAGTCAAGAGAGACCTATGAAAAGTGTGTGGAGAACCTAGAGAAATACGAGAAGGAAATGACTGAAATCCTGGTCACTATGAGAAATTGTGAACTGAAAGAGATCGACTTCAAAACTACCATAGACATGCTGGTCAAAGGAATGGATGCCATGGGGAGAGTGAAGGAGCAGTAGGAGAAGATGGTTCACTTCTTTCAGATGGTTTCAAACATTGTGAAAACCAGCCTGAGCAAAACTCTCACAAACTTTGTCTCAACATCTGAAAAAACACAAGCCCTCTCCTACAATGATAAGCTCTTCGCAAAAGATCTGCTGTACACTCAAGCCTTCCAAGCCTGTAACATTGCCAGTCTGGTTCATATGATCTCTGGAACATACACAGATGTTTCCAACAAGTACCTGATGGACCGCGTCAGTTCACTGGGCAAACTGATGGCCATGGATAAAACTAAGCCAGAATTTGAGCTTGAGAGACAACAGCTCCAGAACTCCTGTGATGAGGCACAAAAAGGCATCTTGAGGCTCGTCCTGAAGAATAAAGAGGAGTTTGACAGGAATTGCAATGCAAGAATAGAAAAGATCGATCGAGAGCTGCTTGCCATTCTGCCTGCTTCTCCTCCAGAGCAAATCAAGAGTATTCAAGAGGCTGTTCAAGCCGGATTCAGTGAGGAAGAAGCATCATACTACTGAGAGAATCTCCTAATTATGTGTCTTTGCTCGCTATGTACAAGATAAAACTACCATAGTTAAGATTTAAGCTTTTCTGCCCAGTAACATGTAATAGTCATGACAGCTTAACTTATCTGCATTAACAGGTGACAACTGAAAAAAACTAAATATATTATGCATGATTGCATGATGTTTAATGGAAAGTGGAAGTGACAGGAAAGATTTGCTTTAATTTGTTTTGTTTCTGCCTTTAAACTTTATTTAGGAGGTAAATATGCAGAATGATTTTGTTTTCTTTCTAACTATTTAGTTGACTGTGTATGATAAATTTGTCCTTCAATATAGGTTGCTGTCAATTACAAATGAATGCATTTCTGTTACTAAAGGCAAAACGTTATAAATAAAAAAAAAACTTTACTATTGATGTTGTACACTGTATCTCTCTACTGCTTTTTCTTTTCTCAGCCATCGTTTTTAACTTTCTAGTGAATAATTTTTTTTGAATCTCATTGAGTTGCAACAAATAACTTCACACATATACAGTAATATTAATGCATGGCTGATTAAAAGTCATACTATATTGCAAGCAAAAACTATATTGGCAAAACTTTCAAATTAGGTCTCATTTGTTAACGTTAATGTTTGAACTAATAATGAAAACATTTGTTACAGTGTTTATTAATCTTTGTTAAAAGTCCAGTTGTTCATTGTGTATGGCATATGTGTCAAACTCCCGGCCCGGCGTGTATTTATGTCCGGCCCGCAAGATCATTTTATTAATGGCCCGCGCTCCAGCTGACTCGCCGATTTTTATTTACATAATGTGTTAGTAAATGTTGAAATTAACATGAACTAAGATTAATAAATGTTGTATAATTGTAGTTTACGTTAAAGTAGTTTACTAATGTCAATTAATTTAACCTTATTGTAAAGTGTAACCAACATATTATTAGTTGGAAATTAATATTTTCAGCTGGGCCTCTATAGCCTATATAGCAACATCATGTTTTGGAGGTATAAAAAATGGTATCATAGGCTTAAATGCTCTTCTCACAAAATAACACCTGTTATTAAGGGATGCAATACATGGGATGCAATACAAAAACACTGAGATTCACTAGTTTGATGTTACAAGTATGATTTCTGAACTAACTGAAGAAGACTATAAATACAGTTCTATAGAATGGTTCATTATTAGATTAATGAAGTTAAGAACTAACATTTTGGGGTAAAATAGTGAAAAAATAACTTTTTATTATCAATCTCCTGTACATTATGCCACGAGATGGTTTGCCAAATCTGATAGGTTGACGTGCATCCACTCCACCCTCTGCGTCACGGATAGTTTCTTCTCATTGGCTAATTTCTCTGGAGCCCATCCTCGTGCGATCCCTTCAGCCAATGGATGTTCGTGATGTCATATGAGCTTTTGTGTTCACGCCCCAACGGATCATGCGCAAAGCATTTTGGTATTTGCAGTTAAGAAATGGAGACTTCAGACCGAAACAAATGGACAAAAAAACTACAATATGTGATACGCCTTCACTTTATGGGCCGCCTTGACTTTCATACTGCAGGTGAAATATAAGCGCACAGATATGTGTGTCTCAGTATTCTGACTGTAAGCAAGGACAGATTCCCGATGGTAAGTCAAAGTAAACCTCTTACATGATAAAAGTATGCAGAGAATCAGTGTATCTTAAATATGAAAAATGCAACTTCATACTGCTCTTAGCGAAGCTAGCTAAGTTTATGTGATCATGTTTACACCTGAGAGTTACATTGCTTATACTGATCGTGCTATTGGATGATTGGATACTTTTACTGCAGATTAAACACAGTGTATAAACAAACTGCGATATTAAGCTGTCTGTGGGTCTTTATGTGTATGTATGTATGTATGTATGTATGTATGTATGTATGTATGTATGTATGTATGTATGTATGTATGTATGTATGTATTTTCAATTTCGGACAAGATATTATATCCATAATACCCAAATTATACAGTAATTACGTTTCCAAATGTTTATCTCTTTTTTTTGTATTTATGTCTATGCCATTGCACTGTATTTGTGTGCTCTGTCACTTCAGGGTGACAGCAGGTGTACTAACGGTGTCCAGCAAAAAGGAAAGATGTTGTCGGATGCTCAGCTCTTTGATGAGAAGTTTGAAAAGCTGGTGTCTGAACTTACTGAGCAGGACTTCACTGATCCAGTTCTCACGGATGCCCTCAACAGACTCAGAGAGGTAGAGCAAACTCTCACAACCATTACTGAAGAAACATGAGTTTTAAGTATACTGCATTTAAAGAACTATATACCATGGGTTATCAGCAACCAAATATCAATGTCATGGTATACATAGACATAAAGAACATGTTAATTATAGTCGAGACACATGGAGACTGACACACAAGCTTTTGCAGTTTAAAACTTTAAAACTTAGTTTAAAACTAACAGATCTGAAACAATTCTTAACTCTGCATCAAATTGATTGCATTGTTTGTCAGTTTTGGCTGGTCTTTTATATTTTGAAATAAGTGTGAGTTTTCTGCTAGGTGCTTCACTACAACGCCCCTGGAGGCAAGAGAAACCGAGGCTTGTCTGTGATTGGTTCTTTACGGGAGTTGGTCGCTCCTTCTGAACTGCCACCTGATGAAGTTCACAGAGGCCTTTTGGTTGGATGGTGCATTGAACTGGTGTGTGAAATTGATTCTATTAATTGTGATGGGCGGGGGGGAAAATTAGTGCAGTGCAAAACTTTTGGATTTCTTCAAAGCTTCAGGCGTTTTTCTTGGTGGCTGATGACATCATGGATTCATCCATGACAAGAAGGGGTCAACCCTGTTGGTATAAGAAGGTAATTGATTTATGCTTGTTTTATTTTTTCCAAACACAAGAATATTACTGGTATTATTATTATATTTCTACTGTTAAAGGTATTGTCCACCCAAAATAAGATCTGTCATAATTCCAAACCTGTATGACTTTATTCCTTCTGTTGAACACAAAAGAAGATATTTTGAAAGTGGTTGGTAAGCAACAGTTTTGGATCCAATTGACTTCCACTGTAAAGTCAAAACACTTTACCTTTTTTTGGAACATAAACCTTTTGGTTACCATCATCCTTCAAAATATCTTCTTTTGTGTTCCACAGAAGAAATAAAGTCATATAAGTTTTGGAATGACATGGCGGTGAGTAAATGATTACATAATTCTCATGTTGGGGAGGGCTATACCTTTAATTACAATAATAATAAAAATCAGTATTCTTGTGTGCATTTTTGTTTATTTTTTTATTTGTACAGATCAAGGATTGACAATTCAAACTTATTTGAATGAATATTAGCTGTTTAAGAGGAATAAGTATTATTTGTAAGTTTATTATACTACTCTTATACTATAAAGTATTTAAAATCTGTGCTAATTATGTTCTTTTTTTTTTATTTGTCAGGAAGGTATTGGTCTGGATGCTATTAATGATGCTTTCCTACTGGAGGGGGCGATCTACCGTCTTCTTCGCAGACATTGTAGAGGACAGCGCTACTATGTCCATCTGCTTGAGCTTTTTACTGAGGTAACACCCCCAAAAGCTTCAATAGTCTGCTGTATACAGTGATCCCTCGTTTATCGCGGTTAATGTGGACCGGAACCCCTCGCGATAAGTGAAAATCCGCAAAATAGGATTGGCCCCCCTAGGAATTTCCGTTTATGTGTGTGTTAGGTACCAGAATGTTTAAAATATGTATATAAATTTTTTTATATTTAAATATATTTTAACTAAATCTATTTAATTATAAAACTTTAATATTATACATTTACTCTCTCTCTCATACGATACATATTATGTGGTTCTACACTCATCAACACGTAATGACGACAATGTGTGCGGACCTGTGTGGTTCGATGAATGTGATGATGGTGTTACTGCACTGGCATAATGAGGCCTTTAAATCAGTTCGGGAAGAGCCGCATCGTCAGATATCGGCGCTGGATCGTCAACATTTGCTTCTGAGAGAGGCGAAGAGGCTCCCACTCCACTCGTGCTCTCATTGGTCGATCTCGCGCCGGGAACCAATCACGTATCTTGTCTGAGTGCCCGTGTGTGTGTACAAAGCCTCTGAGAGAGTTTCTCTCTTTGTCTGGCATCCTGGGAAACCGTTTCTCTCGCGTCACGATGAAGCAACGCTGCTTTCTGCAATACAGCTGCCGACATGGCGGTATTTTTGAATTTTTATTTTTCGATGAATATGTTTGAAAAATCCGAAATGCACTGAGACCGCGAAACTTTAACCGCGAAGTGGCGAGGGATTACTGTAACATTTTAACTTGTCATACCAAGGTACACAAAATTGCCAAGCTCTTTCTATCACATTAGCTGCATATTGTTTAATAGTTAAAACTGTCTTAACTCAATCTTTCTTTTTTCTTCAAGACCTCTTTCCACACAGAGTTGGGTCAAGCTCTAGATCTGATGACTGCACCTCCACACAAAATAGACCTTGATCGCTTTACCATGGAGAGGTGAGAAGATGAGGGTGTCAATGGAGCAGGAATTTCGCAACTTACGGCACAGACAATTTAAATGCTTGCTTTATTTATTTATAAATCTGCCAATTTTTTGTCGTTGACTGATTTACAATGTATTTGCCTCAGGTACAAAGCCATTGTGAAATACAAGACGGCATTCTACTCGTTTTATCTCCCTGTGGCTGCAGCCATGTACATGGTGAGTTTTTTCATTCATGTGCTTTGTATATTTTTTATGAAAACAATTTTTGTGATTTGAATTTTTTTTTTTTTATTGATTACAGGCAGGGATTGAGAATGAATCTGAACACAACAATGCTAAAACAATTTTACTTGAGATGGGAGAGTTCTTTCAGATACAGGTATTAGTATAAAGCAACACTTTTGAGGCCTAGTATCCTCAATCAGATCTGGTTGCAATATCTCAAAGCATTCATAACATGTTAACAGGATGACTACCTGGATTGCTATGGCGATCCTGCAGTGACTGGAAAGATCGGCACAGATATACAGGACAACAAATGCAGCTGGCTGGTGGTGACCGCGCTGGGCATCATGACACCTGAACAAAGGGCAGAACTAGAGGTGAGAAAGTGTGGGGCAGCTGAATGACAAATAAATGTAATGAATGCAAAAATATACCACATTAATGTGGTCGAGTTAACAGTTTCTGACTTAAGCTTGTCTTCTTTCTCTTAGGCATGTTATGGCCGTAGTGATGCTGAAAGTGTTGAAAGGGTCAAGGCTTTGTATGATACGCTGGAAATGCCTGTTCGATACTATCAGCATGAAGAGGAGAGCTATCACCGGCTTCAAAAACTCATCCAGCTTCATGCAAAGAATCTGCCTCATGCTGTTTTTCTTAATTTTGCCAAGAAAATATATAAGAGGAACAAATGAATTGTGGTTCAGAGAACTTATGGGACTTCATTGTATATTTAGGCATACTGACTGAGGTCACATAAGTATGCAGTGAGAGATTTTAGTATTTTGAGTCAATATGAAAACGGCAGACTTGAACTGCACTTTAAATATACTGTCAAGAATTTAGATACATTTAAAAAAGAGAGAAAAATGTATAGTTATGTTTCATCCCCCCTCCCCCCTTTATTCTTTTATTTTACTCTTATTTCTAGCAAAGATACAATTGTCTGATCCAGAGGTTTGACAACGAGTAGTACACATAGGCAACCCACAGCATCTGTCAGTGTTTAAATTGAGCTACATTCAGTATGCATAAACCATATAATTTCATCAGCTTTTGCATAGTATTTTCAACATCTTTGGCTGAGTTAGCAAGAGTAATGTATAGATAAAAAAAGAAGTAAATGGTTATAAAAGAAAATATTCAGCGTATGGGAACCAACAAATTGCTGTTCAGGTGCAAATCCAGTGTACAGATGTACATATTCTTTGAAACATTGAACTTATTATTTAATATGTTAAATAAGCAAAGACATACCCTAGAGAAAATATTTACCCAAGCAAAACACAATGATACTTCAGGGCAGTTTCATTCAGAATCCTAGATTCTTGTGTGTGTGTGTGTGTGTGTGTGTGTGTGTGTGTGTGCGCGCGCGCGCGCGCGCGAGAGAGAGAGAGAAAGTGTGTGAGAGAAAGAGAGAAACCTGTCATATAAAGGACTGTACTGTACATTTATAAATTACCAGAATGTCTGTCTCAGATTTCCAGTCAGTGATCATCAATATCCATCATTGCTGTAAATTTGGATTACTGAAAGATATCAATGAGCTTTTAATAAACAAATCTGATCAACATTGTTTTACTATGCATTTCTCACTGTTTGAGTGAGTGTGTGCAAGAGAAGTCTGGAGTTGCACTGTGAGCAGATGAGAGATGCTGCTAAGGGGTGTGGTCTCGAGGATGGGATGAGAGAGGAGGGGAGGGTTAGATGGGAGGAAAGAGAATAACGGCATATAATCATTTCAGAGTCATGGCTTGTGCTATGGAATAGAGATCGAGATCAAGAAGAACGCATCCTTTATATCCTTCTGGAAATTGGGTAACGTTTTTTTTGTTATTGCATTGTGTGCTAGATCTGAAGCGTTTAGTTTGACTGTCGAATTTTCTGAATTTTTATTTATTTATTTATTTTTGGCTTGTGAGGAAATACTTCGAAGCTATCATAAACCGATACGTTATTAATGTGAAATGCTAGTTTACTGCATTAATACAGAAACATTAAAGTCTGCGGAGGTGTCAGCACAGCTCAGATGTTGTCAGCACATCTTGTTAGATATTATTTTAAAACGCTCTTTAAATATTTCATATATTAGCCACCAACATTAAATAGTACACAGTGGTGTATTAGAGTACATGGTGTTCTTATATAGCCATATCAATCATGGGTTTATTTACTAAAGCGCGCGCTAGGCCTAGATTCACATCCTCTGTATCCAAGGACATTGGGCGCGAGCAGTGCATTGCCTACGGTGTTTATGAAGAGCGAAAACAGCTTTAGTCATTGCTATGATTTTCTGCTCCACATGCCTCCCGCAGAGAAAAGGCACAGATAGTGTATAGTAGAATAAGGATATTTCTGGATATGGTAAGCCTTCATTTTGCGACAGCACGTTCTACGTGTCATGTTCTCTCTGCCATATCTCTTAATCTCTAAATAATGTAAGACTGTAAGAATTAAAATAGATTTGTTCTGAGGCCATGGCTAGAGAGAATACAATCAAATGCAGTACTTTGAAATGCTATAATGTAGATATACTGATGGAAACACACACACACACAGCACACAGACAAAGACATAAATAATGTAAATTATGTCGATATTATTGCATTTATATATTATTTGTAAGAAAGAAAATTCAATATTAGTAATGAGAATGCCAGCAAATCTAAAAAGAAAGAAAGAAGTGCATGTGGTGCAGTAAAACAGAATAGTGTATGTATTTGTATGCTTTGTAATACTAGTCCAGGAACAACAGAGAAATACTTTATATATGAATTCGACCAAATTATGTTAAATTAGGAAGATTTTTTCTCCCATCTGTCAAGCAAGGTGGTAATTTTTATTTATTTATCTATTTGCTTTTAAGTTTCTAAATAGAATCTCTCTTTTTTATATATTTCAGGTACTAAATAACACCAGGATGTGACCCCTATATGTTCACAAACTCCTTAGATAAATATAAAAATAATAATCAGGACATAAAAAAACTATACCACCATGCACCCCTCTTCTCGCCCCTCTGTGCCCCCACGTTCCCGCAGGTTTGACAATAGGCGCACAGAGGCAAAACCAAGCCAAGGGGCTAAGAGGGAGGATAAAAACATGAACACAGCATCTTCATCCCCTCGTCGTGGCACTCGTGGACCACCTGAGTCTTCCAGGTTAAAAGGCACCGGTCAAGGTGCACGAGCCCCAGCGGTTCAGTCCAAACTTTTGCGGCCACAGAAGAATGGTGCTCACGCAATACCAGCAATCTCAAAACCAAAAAGTGGACTCACTGTATCAAACCTGGCCCCAGCTGTGGATCCAAACTGCAATGAGCCCAGCCTACCTTGTCTGTGTTGTGATGGCCATTCACCTCAGGATAGCAACAGCCTTTATAATCACAACCATAACAACAATAACACTGTAAACATCAGGCAACAAATGAAGCAACCGCCGCCACCTCCTCAGAAGGAATTGGCTGTTCCAAAACAAGACATCAAAGAAGACAAGTGTGAGCCAGAAGTAAAGCAACCTCATCCCATCGCAGTGAAGGAGACAGAGGAGGAAAATGGCAACGATGATGAAAAAGAGGGTGGTGTTGACCTCAAAAATGATGAATGCAGTGTAAATGTAAATGGCAATATTGATGTGAATGGCAACGGCAATTGTGAGGGTGAAGATGGTGACGATGACGAAGATGATGACGATGAAGATGATGACACTCTTGTCCCTTCTTCCTGCAATTGCCCAGAATCCATGTTAGACTTCTCCCTCACATCTTCTACCTCATCTTCTTCCACATCCATTAGCAGTTGCTCAGATTTGGACTGTGACTGCCCTGAAACATTTTCATTGTCATCACAGGACCAAGAGGCCACTGAAAGCTGTCCATCTTCTCGGTCCCCTGTCTCCAACTGCCCTACCTTTCAGTCCAATGTCTTACCATTGGATCTCAATCCTCCTGCAAGATCGCCTTGCTCTTCTGATGAAGGTTATCCCTCTGCCCCTTGTTCTCCTTCCTCTGACTATACACAGAGCAAGGTATCAGAAGAAGGAAAATGTATAAAAGTGGATCTCCTCCATTTTTTAGACTCCATAGAAGAGTTGGGCAAAATGGATCTGTTCTACCGCATTGTTAGGCTGGCACATTGGGAACTGCATGGTGAGCTGATTGTCAGAGATAGATTGGATCACCAGCAGAAACTTCAGAAGGTCAACAAAGAGGTGAAGTTGGCATATCTTGTGAAACTTCAGGAGGAAGGGTTAGACTTTGACAATGAGGATATCTCTGGAGTTTTGGATGAAATGGGCAACATTGACATTCCTTGGAATTTATATAAAAGTAACAAATCAAGTGACTCCCAGGAATTTTCTGATGCAGGGGTAGATCTGACAGCTCCTTCTGACCTTGATGAAACTCCTGCCTCTGATTCACTTGCTTCATCCCCATTGGATCCTCCTCCCCGCCCCCCAAAGCCTCCAACAAGGCATGTGAGTGCTCACCCAGAATCACACACTTATGAGAACATCAGTGAAATTGCCATCTCAGTCTCATCTACCAACAACACTACTCAATTCTCTAAAAGTGTCCCTGTTCCTACCTTGCCTGCACTGTCACCCTCATCCCCAGCCTTGACACCTCCTGCCCTTCCTCCTCCTCCTTCTCAGCCTGTACCCTATTTCTCCCTAAATACAGATAGACCTACTCTCACCTCCCCCACACCACCCATTCCTCCGCCAAGAAAACGTCATATAGCCCGTCTGGAGGCTCAAAGGCTTGCTCAGCTTGAAAGAGAAAAGACTCCTCTCTCCCTTCCACCACCAACATCCAGACCTCCTCCATTGCCACCTCCACCTGCAATGTCCTCGCCTCCAGCTATTCCACCTCCACCATCACTCCCACCCCCTCCATCCTTTCATGCTCTGGATGTGGAAATCAGAAAGTTGCTTGCACTAGCAGGCCTCACCCAAGCTGAATTGCTTAAACTTAGTCCAGAGTTGGGTGTCTGTGTAGATGTAGTCCTAGAGAATGAGCAACCACCAATGTCTGATGCCTCCCAGTTTGGAGAAATCAGTGTTAATGGAACACATAAGGAAGATGGTGTAGAGAATGATTTGCATTCCATATTGAGAGCAGAAACCAGACTTGGGAAAGACGGGTCTACAGATGTAAAGGAATTAGACACTCTCAGTGAAAAGGACGTTTCTAAAGACGAACAGAAAGAAGCAAACAGGACAACATCCTTCACAGAAATGGCAAGACGACGTAAGAGAAATGGTGGAAACTGTAACCATAGCTGCAGTTGTGGATCCAATGGTAGCCTATCTCCCAACTCATATTACAGCACTGATCTGAGCAATACAAACATCCCGAATGTTAGCTTTGGGAGTTTTGATTATACTTCTATGATTTCAGACACCCCACCTCCTCCACCTCCTCCACCTCCACGACCATTGCCCCCTTGCCCACCAATTGTCTCCAATCCTCCTGAACTTCCCCCTCTTAAATCATGCACTCTACCTGCCAATTCATCTCGCCCGGACAGATTTGACTGGCTGATAGCCTTCACCCCAGAAACAGATTCGCCACCTCTTGAGATGCAAAAATTGTCCAAAGATGGCACATTGCAAAAAGTCTCAACTTCAGGCTTAAAAGTCACAACCTTTAAAGAATTACGCAATAGAAGCAAACAGAGCTCCAATCCAGCCCCTATTCAACCAGAACCAGATCCAACTGTCATTACCCCAGATCCTGATTTCCTTTACAACCTCAAATGGAGAAGAGAGAAGATGGATGGGGATGGCTGGGAATATACTTCCCAAGCACAAGCCTCTTTTCTTCAGCCACCACCCACTCCTGCCTCATTGTCCCTCTTTAGGGAAATGTGCCGCTTGAATATACAAGATGATTGTCCAGCAGAACCCAAAGTGTCCCAACAAATTGGCTGTTCAGTAAGTGAAGGCAGCCTTAGGACTATTTGTGATGAAAGAGATAAAGTGGTTCACACCAAAAAGATGGAAGACAAAGATGAAGTGGAAATTAGGGGAACGGCAGATGGAGCGTGGACTTTGGAATCCAGGACAACAGGTAAAGTTGCATCTCACAAATATGTTTGTTTTCTCTGACCGGTTTGAGTTCATCAATATCATAAAACAGTGCAAATTCAGTGGAATATTAAAGAGAAAGTAAAAGAACAATTTTCTTTTGACACTGAAAGTGGTGAGCCAACATGAGAGTCACAGGCAGATGGGTAGATGAATCAGCAGAGCAAGACTGGAGGGAATCTCAGAATGCAGGAAGCTTAATGCTCTGTTGTTTCTCATGATGTCACAAAGCCTTTTAATTATTCATTCTCTCAGCAGGCTCATTCCTTTTTTCTCTCATCCTCTCTTCTGTTGTCGTGCCACACATTCTGTCATACTTTCCTCTGTCTATCTTCCTAATTTTTCAGTCAATAGTGTTTTAGTTTAATTTAAGTCAAATGAATGGGCATTTCACTTAAAATGATATAACGATTTATCACAAATATTGTCTCACCCATTAATCATGATGCACACCACAAACCTTTATGCCCCTGTCCTTAACCCTGCTTTGTCATCTTTCTGACATGCCTCACTGCTTCATTGTCATTTGATACTCCCATGCTTATTATTCTCGCTTCTCATTATTTTCAATTTGCCCCTTCCCTTTTACTGTGCTCCTTTCTGCAATGTTTATCTGCCCAATAGAAAAGGAAAATGATTTTGGATTAGGTTACTCCACTTTTGACTGCAGATATAAATGGCCTCTAATGTGCTAATGTGTAAATTGAGCACCAAATACATTTTTGTTTAAGTACATCATACAACTCTGCTAACCCATTCTTTGACAATATTTGTCCTATTCATCTTTTTCGTGGAATTAGTATTTATGAATTAAACATTTTGATTTTTACTTATTTAAACTGTGCGTCTGTTAACATTTTTTCTAAGTAAAGTGTTTTTGGTTAGTCATTACACCTTTCATCACTCATATTTTTAACTTTGTCAGTTCGCACAAGAAAATGACCTTATGCCTTTAAGGGTAGGAAAGGCATGACTCAGGCTTTTACACCAATCACAATACAGCAACAGGGAAACAGGAAATACTGAGTCAAACTGACTTCATTTCAGAGAGAGAGAGATCAGCACAAGTTAAGGTAAAGTAAAATGGTTTTATATGAGAAAATCATAATACCGTATGTACTGTAGGAGGAAATATGTACACTTTTCTGACTGAGGTTCAAAATCATACATTTAATCACCATAATCCATTGAAAGCTTTGACAAAGTAATTGTCAATATTGTGCATATGAAAGAGCATATACTAAAACGCATGTGTCTTGTAGTTTGCCTTTTAAGTCAAATTTGCCATTGCAGGTGAAATGTGATCCTAGTGCAGCTCCTAGTGAGATCCTATATAGAGAGTGCATGCTTTCCCCACACGGTCAGATGTCGAGGGATCAGATGTAGTGCTATAGTTAGGCTTTTTCACCATAAACTGCCATAGAAAATTATAGAGAGTTTTAAGAGTTAAAAAAGACAATGAAAATATATTATGGTGCAGCACAAAGTGCATTTATAAGAAGGAATTTGTGTATTTTTTATGTTCTGTGAAACACTTAAGTGAAAAACTGAGTTGCATTTCATAAAATGTGCTATCCAAATAAAATGTATTATTGTGATCTAAACATTCTCATCTTTGGACAATGAGTAAAATGCATACTTTCCCTATACACTGTGGTGTGGTGTGGTGCCTTCTAATGTGTGTATGGTTACTATAACATAGAAAATGCTCTCTAGCATATTGAATGTTTGTTCTCTATCATGTTTCATCAATTTTACATAAGTGCATTCTCTCTTCTTCAAAATGACACTAACATTTTTCCATTCTCTCTTTTTCTTCCTATTTCTTTAATATTTGTTGTTTTTTTCCATTCTGCCCATCCTTTCGTTTCTGAATCTTCTCCATTGTTATACCATCATAATTCTTCACTCCCATACCCATAATGCTCCTGTTAAAGTGTCCTCACCTCCCCTGTCCCTTTCCTTGACCTCACCTTATTACCTGCACTCTGCTCCCCTGTCACAAGCCTCCCAATTCTATCTCACTGACACTAACAAGAATCATGCCGCGACCCACTGTGAGGATTACAACCCGTTATGCATAAATTCCACTTTTGACTGCAATACAAACGACTATACTGACTCCCTGTACTGTGCTGGGCCAGAAAACAATGCTTTTTTGTTCAGTAAACAAGACAATGATCTCAGTGGTAACATGAATTCTCTGTACCACCGCTGTAATCATGCTGACAGCTTTCTAGATTCTTTATACATCTGTGGGCATGATCCTGACAGCACAAACACCAACTTCTGTCCTGTGTATGACAATGAAGTAGATTTAAACAGAAATGATGATTCACTCTACAGTGATGCCAGATACACAAGAAATACCCTGAAGCTGTTCACTGACCCTGAACCACCAACTAACATTAACACATTCTCTGAAGGCGACATAACACCATACAAAAACATTGACATGCAGACTTACATTACCATGCGAAACCTCAAAAATCGGAGCTATGCGAACAAAAACAGATATAAAGATGCCGAGCCGATGTTTGGTTTGAACTCGGACAATATTGATAACTCAAAACCACCAGTTAACCCATTTTATGACTGCAATGAAAACACACTAATTAACAAACAACAGCTTGTATCTTTCCCCGCCTACTACCTTTACCATCCCAAAAACTGTCCCTTGCATAAAGGTGCCCCACCGCGGCTGTCCCCTGTCGGAGCGATCTCGCCTCCCTACAGATCTGGGCCTCCGGTTCCAGGCACAGATGTTTCCCGTCTCTGCTCTCCCCTGTTCCCTCGCAGTCACACTCTTCCTGCCCTTGCTGCACCCCTTTACTACCCTTATCTGTACAATCCCCCTGTTCAAGCCCCTCTGCGGGAGCCATCGGCCCCCATTCTTAACTCTCAGAGTCCACCACCGCTCACTTCGAGTAAGAAATCAGTGCATTCTCATTTCTCTCACTTTCCTTCACTTCTTTCCTAATTCTTTTTATTGTAAAGCACCATGTCTGTTTGTCAGTGTGTCTCAATCATGTCATGTGGATATTGTAGCATTGTCAGTGTCTTTGTGATTATGTGATTGTCTGTTGCATGTTGGCATCAGAACCTCTTTCTGAAAATTATACTATATGTGTTTTTTGTTTAACTGTTTGTGTTCCTTTTTTGTTCACTTGAAATATTGTATTATTAATTATGCAAATTAAAGCTACACTATGTAACTTTTGACCCTCCAGGGGTTGAATCATACAAGAAGTTACTTGTACAGGAACATTGTTTTGGTAATTATGTGAGTTTTACTTTGACTTTTTGGCATGGATGAATCTGACGACTTGAGGCCTTCAGACTTAAACAGTGGAAACTATTATAACTCAGATAGTAGACAGTTAGACAAATAGTCAAAAGTAGTAACTGGTTTAGAGATTAAAAACTTTTAAAGCATCTTCCATTACCTGCTTTCCTTTATTTACGAATATGACGTACATATGCACAGAATTAATGGCTGACGTAAGCAGTTTCCCGAAAAATTCTTCCAGAGTGTAAAACAAATTAATCAAAGGCAAAAACAAGGTTTGGAAGACGAATTTATAATGTACTTAAATTTAGTTCATTTCAAACAAAAAAAGTTACATAGCATAATGTAGCTTTATTCTTTAATTTTTTCATTTATTTATATATAAATGTACTTATTGCTTTATTTTAACCAATGTTTTTTGCGTTTTTGGCATATGTATGTATATATACACACATACATACATATATATATATATATGTATGTGTGTGTGTTTGTTTTTAATTTAATTACATTTTATGTTTTTGAATTTATACTTTTTGATTATTTTTAAGGGATTGGTGTGTGTTTTTTAATGCTGCCCAGCATGTTTTGTTTTTCACTTACCTTATGGAAATGCATGTGACAAACCCAAGTATGTCAAATCAGATTCAAATATGTCTCAAATGAATAAATCTAATCTTTCATAATTTATTCATTAATATTTGTATCAGATCTATACACATTCCTCATAAACTGCTGTCATGAACTGCACTGGATGAACCAGGATCAACTCTAATACATTATCTTCCGTTGATCGAGTTTCTAACCCCACCCTGCTGTCTTTTCCTCCTAATAGCTGTCCGCAGCTTCTCATTTGCTGGCTCTGAGCAGAAGAACGCGGCCTGGATGGGAGATGATGTGAGGACCTCACTGAGTGCTGAAGGGCTGTCTTCTGCATGCCTGCAAGAAAAGAAAAGTAATGTTGTATACTATACCTCATTCTAAAAAATGTTCTGGCCCATTTTTGTATTTATTTTTCACAAATATTTTATTTTATGTGTTTTTGTCACACAGCTCTTGTCAATTCAGTCAGTGTGGCAGTGGAGGCCATTTTGGCTCAGTTCAGTTCATCCAGGACTGTTGTACAAAAGGTCAGTTTTGTGCAAACTTTCGCTTTCAAATTTGGCGTCAAAATCTCCACTTTAGTTTAATATAAACATTCCCACAGGAAAAAACCAACAACTTTGAACTAAATTAAGTAAATCCCTACTTGTTTTCCCCCCCTCTCTCCATGCCACTTCCATGCACTTGGCTTATCTCTTCCTTTTTCTTTCTCCAGTTTTACTCAGTAAATAAGGTACATCAAAGTCCATAAACATGAGATTTGCAAATAACTTATTTGCACACTAACCTCATGCACCTTTTCACCTCTTTCTCCTGTTTCTCTATCCCTCTCTTCCCAATTTTTTTTAATTTTAAATACTTTATAAATCCTATATCTCTTTTCTTCCATTGCTTTGCCCATTTTTATGTTTTCTCTGTCTGTCTCTGTACCTTTCTTTTATCTGTCTATCCTCCATTGCCCTTTTCTTGACCTCTGTTGACAGACTCTTTCTGGAGACAGCAGTGTAAATCCCTCTCTGGGTCGTCTGGTACTGCAGTGCCTTTGCCCAGCCCTGCGCAGCCTTCTCTGTGATGGAATCAAGCCCCACCAGAGTGACCTCATTGCAGGCAGAAGGCCAAATTCACCATGGGGATTGGTTCAGGCCTCCACCAAATCAGGTATAAGACATCCGGACCTGGATTAAAAGACAATTACCTTCATTAAATATCTCATTTCTATATTCTACCTCTCTTCGTCTCTCCTTCTACATCTTTCATCCTCAAACTGGTTTTATTCTATTCTTTTCTGGCACTGTGAATCCCTGCAGTATTGACTCATGCATCTCTGTCATACATCCAATATTTAAATATTCCTTGGTTTTCTCCCTCAGTGTTTTTGTTTTTGCTTCTCATATTCATTGCCTCGTTTTTTGTAGCTTTAGCATGATTTAAAATAAATCATACAAGATGGTACACATTCATTCTATTGCTCTTTGTAGAAATTTTAAAATAATAAATAATTTGCTTAAATTTAACATAAAGTGGCTGTATGCATTTTTTTGACAATGGTAAAGCATAAAACTACCATATGTTTGAAGTTAGTTAGGAAACAAGCTAAGTTCACATTATTTTTTCTCCAAAAAAACTTTTCTATAGACCGGTATTCTACTTCGAATATATATATCTATATATCGGTATTCTACCCTGTCCTATGTCGGAAGGTTTTTTTTTTTTTTTTTGGTATGCGTGACCCACTGCCAATTTACCTAATAGTATTTTGACACCCTGGGTTGCCAGTTGGCTGAAAACATTGTGTATTTGCTGCCATGGAAGTCAGCAAATGAACTAGGTCATAGATTATAGATTCTACTTGACCTAAAAAGCCTTACATTCAAATCCGTTGCATGCCATCCATCCAAAATGCTCTATGACCTGAGGCATGTTAAAGGCATATTAAAGGCATGTTGCCTTCCATTGTCAATTGCGCTCGTTCCTGTTGCGTGTCCTCAATCTGGCAACCCATTTGAGCTAGTGTGATGAGGAGGTGATGTGGGTAGACAACTCTCTGCAATATTTTGAATTTGAACTGCAGTACCCATTTCAACTACTGCTGTCAATAATCCATACTGCATTTTTAAATGTTTCTTTTAAAAATCTTCTCTCTCCATTTATGATGCTCCTTTAGGCCCAAGCACACAGGCTTTGCACAACCTCCAGACTAAAGTAGCGGGGCTTCCTCAGCTTAAGCAGAGCAGACACAGGTTCAACGCCTTCTTGTTTGGCCTTCTCAAGTAAGGCAGAAACTTTCCTCAGGCTATATACAATTATTTTATTGACAAATTTACTTTTGCGTCTCTCTCTTCTTGTTTTTCTCCACTGATTTATTCTCTTCTAATGTCATGTAGTGTCAAACTCCTGGATTACTGGCTTTCGCATCTGCAGTCCTGCAGTGGTAAGTAGTCATATTTGCTATTGGTCTCTAGTAATCCTTGTTGGAAATTTCATTTGAAGCTAGTTTTTGGTATAATAGCATCTAGTAAACCATCTCAGACCAGCAACAAATCAGTTACCAACTGCTTTGCAGTTGTGATAGGAACAATAATTTGTAAAAACGCAAACATAAAATTTCTCTTTTCTTAAAATCATTTCACATTGTTGTTATTACATTTTTATCAATATTCAGCTGAGATAAATACGGCTGTCATAATGTCACGGTTGTTGTGGCGCAAGAATGAGGAGGCAGGGATGAACTTAAATTGACTTTTATAACAAAAATTGACATGAAAATGAAACGTTAACAAAAACACCCTGAAGAACCAGTAAAGGGGCCCAGGGTGGTGCTGGGAGTTCAGGGCAGACCAGGTGTCTCAGTGTCCTCAGTGGCCTGGCCTGTGTGGCCTTACCCCCTTTGGCTACCACGGCCAAGGGTGTTTTTTGGGGGAAAACTCATAGGTTTTTGGTGGTAACTGGTTTGGGAGCTAGAGGGTGCTTTGGAGCAGACTTGGGGACTACAGGGCAATCAGGAGCAGACTCAGGGACTACAGGGAGCTTAGGAGTGGGTTCGGGAACTACAGGGAGCCTAGGAGCAGGCTCTAGGTTTAGAGTAGCAGGCTCAGGACAAGAGGGCATACTTAAGCAGGCTTTAGGACTGGCTTAAGTTCATTAGCTGTTGTGTGCACAGCCCACACACACAACAGCGCAGTGGGCAGGACGGCTGGTGCCCACCCCCCCTTCTTGTGCTCTTTGGAGCATTTGAGTCCTGTCAGATTGAGTTCCATCGGCACTGGTGGTGAAGACAACAACTCCTATCACTCCCTGCTCCTTCATAGTGTCATCAAGCTACGCCTTTGTTATTGGTTTGAATATGCAACCTCTAGGGGCAAACATTACATACTTTATCTATCCAAAAACCCAACCAAAAATCCCATTGAAGTTCAAAAATACTAAATCAAATCTAGGTTTTATGGAATTTTTTGAAAGAGGTCACTGTAGTACCATTAAAGATTTTGATTTAAACTGTGATGTGCTTTAAATGCTCAGTTATTTTTTTATTCATGTGAATAAATCATGCAAATAAAAAACAACAACATTTTATTAGCTTTTTTTAAAAGTAATAACTTTTTTACTGTCCTGCAGATGTGTTGGAGACATATTATCGACCCACTTCCTTCATGCGTCTGTCACTCAGTTCTTGCCAGCCTCTTTTTGAGGAGCTTCTCCTCCTACTGCAGCCTCTCTCTCTTCTGACCTTTAACCTCGACCTGCTATTTCAGCATCACCACCTGGACCCCTCCTCCCCAACTCTTACCCCAGCCAGTCACACATCTGACATATATAGCCCGCCAAATGAAGACTTCAGCTTCCACTTGTCACCTAAGGGGATTTTCCAAGGAAGTAGCCATAATTTTGGGAGCATGTTAGAGCATGACCATGGCAGTTTGGGTTTAGACACCAACCCTAATTCAGGTCTCACAAGTCATGTTCTTGATGTATCAGCCTATCGCAATCCAATTTCGCTGTCATCAAGTTTCTCCAAGGAGGAAGCCAATCCGCCATTATCATGGTTTAAAGGAAATGAGATCCCCTCATCTCTTAATACCAGAAGCCTGTCCCAGCAAGCAGGCCAGGCTCTTCAGCAAGGCTGGGGAGCAGTAATGCGTTTAGGGGAACGTTTAGGGCAGAACTTTAGTTTGGCCACTAACACAGAGGATGTTAAAGGTTCTAACTCGCCAGATGACTTCAAGACAGGCCTCTCACTGAATCCAAAAAGTCCAGTTGAAAACAGGCAGCAACCAAGAGAGGATCTTTCCTTGTGGGATAGTGGGGCAGCTGTTCCCTGGGGTCTGGGACGGCTCTTTGGAGCTTCTAAGAGCCCCAACAACCCACCAACAAGCAGGTTTGAGCTTGTTTTTTAAAAGTCAGTTTATTTTGTTTCAGATGTGTCAGGTTTATTCATATGACATATCTTTTTATTCTCTTCCATGCTTTACTCTCACATAGGCGGCCATCTCAGTGGCTTTCCCCTGGCGTATCCTTCCTTTCTCACATAGTGAATCTTGGCCAGGGTCCTCCGCCTGAAAAGAAAGAGCTTCAGAGAAGCAAAGATAAGGAAGAAGATGAAAAAGAAAAAATGAATGAAACCAGAGATCAGCCAAAGCCCTTAAGGTAAACTTTCCATTAGACTATTCAGATTCTTCTTAACAGATATGTATTTTTTGAGAATAATGTTTTAACCTTTTTTTCGTTTCTTTAAAAATAAAGTGCTCTTTGTGGTAGGGATGTCCCATGCTTATCTGTAGGACTGGTATTGTGGCTGATTAAGACTGATCAGTATTGTCTATCCTAAGCCCGATCCTGTACTTTATGTCAGCTGTCATGCAGGTGTTGTGCAGTAGGTCGTGGTATGCAACTTCAAATGACATTAAAAGAAAAAAAAGCTCAAATGTGTGTGAGGCACGAGAACCAGTGAGGTTCACACACACGTTCAAACTTCCATGTGTAACATATTTGATCCGCACTTCTGAAATGAATTACAGTAATACCTCGGTTTACGATCGACTTGGTATACGAGCAAATCGGTGTACGAGCATGGAGGGTCAAATCAGTGTACAAGCATTGTATCGGTGTACGAGAAAAATTTTCCCTCACCCACGCGCATCTTTTATGTGGAAAAGTCCTAACACTCAGCATCGTCGCGCCCTTATCAGCCCTTAACTAATTCATTCTCTCAGCGTCGCTTGGTTTGGCTGCATCATTCGCCACAGTGATTCTTTTATAAGTGATTTACTGCGGTTGTGTTGTTAACATTAGTTGTGATTGCCATTGTGAAATATACACACACAGTACCTCTAAGCAGTAACTGTCACGGTTCATGAATTCATTGTCTCCTAGTTTTGGATGTGTGTGTGTGAGCACTGACACACCTGATTCTCATATCATCTGCCTATGTAGTTCACTTCTCTCCACTCTTGTCTTGTCGAGTCTTTCGTTTGCGGCTCCCGCATTTCGTTCGCGGCCGCGGCTCCCGTGTGTGATACACCTCTGGATTATCACTTTGTTTCTTTTCTGCACTATTATAATAAATTCACTCATTTGCACTTGAATCCTTGCTTTCCCCGCTCCCCCCTCCTCCTTCCTCCCCCCTCCTCCACGCACGCTGCTCAAAGCTGTGCATTACAGTAAATTGTCAAGTATTTTTAGAGTTTAATTGTCAATTATTAATTAGTATTTATTTGAGATCTTAATGGTTATAATTTTAACTGTAATTAATAGGGTAAAACCCAAAAAATATTTTAAATGGGCATTTATGGTCGTGTGGAACGAATTAATTGATTTTTAGTGCATGCTTATGGGGAAAATGTTTTGGTGTGCGAGCATTTTGGTTTACGAACTTGCTCATATTAAACTCGTAAACCGAAGTATTACTGTACTTGAAAGTCAATAATTTAGTGTTTTTTTTTTTTTTTTATCTGCTGCCAGACTGAGACCCTGTTGCCACAGCGCAACTTGACTGAAAAATGTTCTCTAACCTTATCTCCACTTATTTCTTTTTGTTGCAGTTATTCTGCTTATTGAATAAAATGTACATTTGTAACATTTAAATCAGTAGTCCCATCCTCATAATGTCTACCAATCTAACAGATGCCATTGTCTTTATATAGTATATATATATATATATATAGAGAGAGAGAGAGAGAGAGTGAGAGTATCTTATTAAATTGGCCTATAAATGTAATTTCTGTAGTAGTTATTATATTGGAATTGCACTATTGTGATAGATGCCCCTGCCCCGAGAAACTCTCTGTACACTCCCTGTATACATTGGATTATTTTTTACTTTAATGTACTTGAAGTGTGCACCAAGAACTAGGACAATACAAATATCGGATTGCGACTCTATATTGGCAGATACAGATATTTGGTATTTAATTAACTCCGAAATACTTTGTTGAAAATAAGATTTTTATGTATTCGAGATATAAATGTGTTATGTGTAAATATGTTATTACTACACTAATTTTTAGATGTCACGGTCTTGTCTCGCGTGGTTCCCTTCCAGGTCCCTTTATGTATCTTCCAGGTCCTGGAATCTCCCGTCTGTGTCTAATCACTGCCCAAGTCTCGTCAGCTGTTCGTAATCCCGTGTTTGTCAGTATATACCCTCCTGTGTTCCCATGTCTCTGTCTCTTGTTGACTTTGTAACGTGGATGTTTCCGATTGTGTGGATGGTGTTCTCTGTGTTTCCGTGTCCTTCCAAGTTTTCAGAGTTTTGAACTATTATGTGCTGTTTCTATTTGTTTTTTTCAGTCTTTTGTTTGTCGTGTTTTGGAAAAAGAGGATTTAAGTTGATTCTGTGCTTCCTCGTCGATTCTCCACATCGCACACGCACCGCAGGCATGACATTAGAGTCATAAAGTTATCATGGGCACTCACTCTTATATGTCATTGTCCCATAAAGCACTTTTTATTTTGTCTTTGCACATTTGACTTATATATTAGTATTTTTTATATATTATAGTTCAATTGTATTTGGGATGAGCTTTCTTTAATTCAGTTATAATGTTATATTAATTTTTAGAACAGTTATTTCGTTACTTTTTGTAATTTTTATTAGTTTTTGTTTTTAATTGTATTTAATTGCTATTTTTCAGTTAGTAATTTTACTAAAGTCATTTCACTCATCTGTTATTTATACATTATAGTATTTCAGCATCAACAATCATGTTTTAATTTTTAACTAGCAATAATGTCACTGCTTGTACTGTCAACAATGTGCTGAATCTTGTTTTCTGATTCATCAGGGTGATCAGAACTCTGTGCGATCACACAGGCAATGGAGCCGAGCTGAGCTTCAAGAAGGGAGAGGAGCTTGTTCTTTTGGGAGGTGTGGACCACGACTGGATTCGATGTCGTCAAGGTCACAAAGAGGGCCTTGTGCCCATTGGTTATGCTTCACTTATCATGTGACTTATCTTTAATTCTGCCTGTATGTTTGTGTAAAAGAATATCAGGGGATAACATACAAGGAAAAAGAGACGTAGATGTAGTTATTAGTAGCTGTGTTAAGTGTTTATCTGTTTATCTCTGACCCTCGTTGCCTGGTTTGTGATGTCTGGAATATTTTCTGTGATTGTATAGGAAACAACTAACTATAAATGACTGTATAAATTATCAATATATATATTTAGATTTTACAAAGATAGATAGACAGATAAACAAGAAATAGAAATGGGTAATGAATAAGTATCACATTTAACAAAAAATAAAACCATCATATTGTATTTATTATTAGGTGTTTTGCCATAACAAATGCTTTGCCCACAAACTCAGTGCAAAGTTATCAAAAAAAAATCATAAAAATCATAATTTTAAGTTCATTAAACAACTAATATGCACATATGGGAATTTTTCATGCAAACACCTTTCTTGTCATATCATCAACCCAGGAATGTTTTATGAAGATAAGTACGACTTCATTATTGCAAAGCCATGAGTTTTGGTTATTTGGGGCCTTCATTAGTGCATAAATCAAAGATTTACTCAAGTTAACTCTTTAATTTATTATACAATTATTATATACATAAAAATGTTTTCTGTATTATAAAGCTATTTAATAAGTACATAATGACTAGTCAATCTATAAACGAATTGCTTGACTATTAAAAATAATTTATTCTTCAAAATAGTACAAGTAATTTTACACCAACAAGTAATAGATGAACTTTTGGTGTTGCCTGACGATTCCTTAATATACACCATTTTAATATCTCACCAGAAAAAAAGGAAAAAACTTTTTTTTGAATATTTTTGACCAACATTGTTATTGTCTTAATGTTATTATTGTAACTCTCAATGGTAACAGTCAAATATATTAGCGTGGTAGTGTGTAGATGATTATTTTATATTTCTTACAGTATGATAGCTTATCTGTATCGCCATGAGCTTGATAGTGACTATGCATACTCTGTACTGTACTGTACTGTTTATAAGGGTTGTTGTTGGGGAAACCATATATGATTCATCATAGCATTAATGATTTTCTTTTGAATGGATATTCTGCATCAGTATAATGTGGGGTTTACATACTAAACCTGCATGAATGTGTATGAATGTGTGTAGCAAATGTAAGGTAATAATCATCTATACAACTTATTTGTGAGCATGGACACATTCACTCAAGATAAAAATACTTCATGCTAAAGGTATAGGCCAGGATTTTAGTGGCTGCAGTGAGAAAAATGATTGTTTATATTTTTGTTCATTAAATGGCCCTTTGTGTGTCCCACAATTGAATGCTCATGTGTAGTACAGTAATCCCTCGCCACTTTGCGGTTCAAGTTTCGCAGCCTCAGTGCATTGCGGATTTTTCAAAAATTCAAAAATACCGCAATATTGGCAGCCATAGTGTGGAAAGCAGCGTTGCTTCATCGTGATGCGAGAGAAACAGTTTCCCAGGATGCCAGACAAAGAGAAACTCTCTCAGAGGCTTTGTACACACACACGGCACTCAGACAAGACACGTGATTGGTTCCCGGCGTGAGATCGACCAATGAGAGCATGAATGGATGTATCCCGTGAGCTGATTGGCTGATCCTACTTCGCGGATTTTCAGCTATTGCTGGGGTTCCGGTCCACATTAACCGCAATAAACGAGGGATCACTGTATATAGTTTTGTCACACTGCTTTCAGCCAAGCTGCTAATCAAAAATATATTAGACAAAATAAAAGATGAATCTTGTCACAGTAACGTGCCAGTCCGCATGGAACACAGCTTTGTCCATTACGCCACATGAAATGCCTTCTGGATGATTCCAACCAATTGGAGAAAAGCAGCCGGCTACAGTAGCAACTGAGCATTCATATTAGTGTATGAATAGTGTATTACATTTTACCACTGAAAACTTAATGTGTGGGATTTTGGATGAGTTTGTCAGTTCCGTTTTAGTATACAGTTTAGGAGGCATATAAAAAATATCTGAGACAGAACACCTTGTGAAGTTAGCTTTGTAATTGGCTTGAACTTTAATGTCTCTTAAAAATGAAGTAAAATATTATAAAATGTTAAGCAAGCAGGGATTGGTTAGAAAATCATATTTAGTGTCATAGTCTTACCTCACAGGGCAAACTGCAATGATGCATGACTTAATCCTTTTTTTATTATCATTATTATTCGTTTTCTTGTAGTTGTTATTTTCATTGTAACTGCATTTATAATTGTGACATTTGAATTGCATTATTGTGTTTTGGAGAAAGAATCAGCTGTTCCATTATAAATATAGTGTACTTATGGTTTGTGGTTAATTATACCAATTGATCTGCTTTTTATCTGTTTCTCTTGTCTATCTATCTTTCTATCTATCACTTGCGTGTGTGTACTTTTGTGTGGTAATGAGTTGCGTAACTCTGTGTGGTATTGCCCATCGCTGGTAGCACACTTAAAGCATAATATGTTCTGTACCAACTCTTGAGTTCTGTAATTCCCTGTGAATCAGCTCTATGCATGTTGGTGTTTGTAAATATACCCAATAAAATATGACAAGAAATAAGAGCGTGTGGTGCTGAATAGAGATGTGTTGTTGCCACAGATGCACGGTGTTTTGTTTAAACATGTCCGTTGCAATACCACAGATTACCTGAAGATGTCACTAAATGAACAGAGAAAACAACCTGATTTCACCAAGTACATGTTCCTGGATCAACATTCCACTCAATCAATCAAGATTTTAGGAAGAAGTTTATAGTTTATGTCGAGTTTACGTTTACAAAAGGGTTAGGTGCTTCTACATCAGTGTTTTTACTTATTTCCCTTCTGATTTTAGACATAACTTATGGTTAGGATTAAAGAAATAAACATTAGCAGTGCTAAACATCAGAAAAATTGCTGCTAGTGTGACTAGTTGCAGTCTTGATCGTGTTGTTTTTTAATAGTTCTCTTGTATGTGAAGTTGTTCATCCTACATGTACAGACATTGTTCTTATATTTACACAGGCCTTCACACCTTATACACAAGTGGAGAAATAAATGTCAAACCCACCTTACGCAAGTTTGTCTTTCATAGATATGGATATATTTTGATCCCAATTTCTTGACTGAGTGTCACAAACCAAATGAGACTAATATTTCTCAAGAGCAATTCATATCACTGCCATCTTGTGGCATATAAAGAAACATTTATTTTGTAGTGTCCTAGAGTACATTGAATATACTGTAAATACGTGTGACTTTTTCATAAACTGTCTAATATCTCACATATTTTCTAATGTCAAACAACACTTGAATCAGAAAGTTGAGCTAAAAAACATAAAACTGTTTGTTTCAATTTGTTTTGACACACGACTCTAAATGATATTCTATAATCTATATAATTTTTACTATTAACTAAATAATTTTTTAATTATTAATTTACAATTTTGAAAGACTGAAAGTCATAATTATGAGATAAACCGTTAAAACTGCCTCCTCCTTCCCTGAACTTCATACTGCATTACTTTGAAATTTACATATTTATTACATTAAAAGTCTAGAAAGAAAATCATTGACTTTTTGTCTTATTATTGTCTTAGTATGTCATATTTTTGACTTCTCATAATTGTGACAGTATCTCCTAATTTTACCAATTATGTTGATTATTATGACTTACCAAAGCATAAACATTTTTCTTATGTGGCAGAAATGTGTGTCTCCCTTCACTTTAATAACCATAAACGGATCTGTTCTTATAACCATCTTAATAATGTGTCTAATTGTTTTGTAGACCGATCAGTTCCAGGACACTGTGAGTGGATCAGCATTCTTCCCTGCCAGATACGCTCCAGGAGAGAGACTGAGAGAGTAAGGGATGGATGAAGGGTATGTGGAGGTGTGCAGTAGAGTCAAGTCATCGGCATTATAGAAGCACACCTGACACCTGTCGCAGTCCAGGTACAGCCCTATTCTCCGTGGTTTCACTGTCAGATCTATCTCTGTCACAGTCTCATGCTCTTTGATGCAGTAGCCTTGGTCATGCTTAAGGTGAAGCCCAATGTCCTTGTTCAAGTTGCTTATACATCCACCATCAAAGCCCACGCTCCAGTCTATCTTCGCTCCTACGTCCACCTCCCAGTAGTGCTGCCCTGATTGGAAGGTCTTGTGGGTCCTGGCCAGAGGCCTATAGTCCTTGTGACGCAAAAAAATCCCCTTTTTGGATGTGCGGATGACGCTGCGCCCATCGGAGGAGACCCTCAGGTATGGGTCATGACAGTCATGTATGACATTACGATCAGGGACTAAGAAAGACAAACAAATATTTCAAATATAAATTCAGCTTAGCCTACCGGTCAAAAGTTCAATTCATCTTTGACCAGTAGTGTACAAACATTAATACTGAGAATTTTGCTAAATGTTTATTTTCATAAAAGACATTAATACACAATGTAACTGCAAAAAACAAAACTGCATGCATTTTGCTGAAAAGAACATTGTTTTGGTTATGACTCAGCTTTGCGTGACTGTACGGACAAATATGGTACTGCTCATAAAATATTCACTTCCCCACACTTAAGAGATATAGATGGAGAATCTCAAGCTGACAATCTGGATGTTGCTGCATCTAGTCTCATTAATAGACACGGTACTTCCAATGAACTCTGTTAGAGATGAAGGTAAATTATATGTTCAATAAATACTCATTTGTTGAGTATTTTTAATTGCGATGATATCTGCTTCTCTCGATTGATTAAAAACTAACTGTCGCAATGTTTGCCATCTCGATATTTATCCTGAAAACCCTTTTTATTTGAGATTTGGATATCTTGCATTGGTAACAAGGCCCTACCAGTTAATGTTTGTGGTTGCCAAAGCTTAAAATTCCCCAAACAGAACTTTTCTCTTAAAAGGGTAAATTTTCTTCCCAGTGTTTTACATAATCTGTGCAACTTTTCTCTATTTACAGATATAACGAGACACATACAGGACAGTGACGTGTGCATGGAATTTCTTGTGAAAACCATTAGGAAGAATTGATGATACACTAAATAATTAATTGAACAAAAATGTTACATAGTGTAACACACTTCAACATGAATTTAAATATGTAGTGTTATATATATATATATATATATATATATATATATATATATATATATATATATATATATATATATATATATATCTAACTGAAGTCCTCACCTGGTTTGATGGAGCCCAGCATCTCCTTCCACACAATAAACTGCAAATGAGTCTCATGAAGGCCGAGAAACAATGAATTTGGTGTGAAATTTACGCTTTTCACTGTTGATATGAACCTACAATGCAGGAGATGAATGTAACTGATGGGATACATACAGAGTTGATCATGTTTACCTCCCACATTACAGTATATTGTCATACTTGGTTGTTTGAGAAGCACTGTCATTATTTCCACTGCAGCTTTCTTTTTCTTTCATCTCTTCAACAAATTCCAGCCCTTTCTCAGTCCACCACTACAGGAGAAGAACCAGACAAAGCAAATAGTTATTGTCACGAAAACTGCAGCTATGAATGACCCAGTTACACGTAACGCAATAACTATGAACTTAGCTAGTCCTTTCTTACCCCCAAAAATCACATTCTTAAACTTGATTCTTCACTCTCAGAAAAATAGGCATAAAGTGTAACAGTATGTCACTAGGACATCTTTGATTTACATTTCCATGATTCTTAGTATTATCTTAAGGGTACAAATTTCTCTAATTCACTAATTAACCACCTTTCAGAGGTACAAATAAAGGTAAAAATGTACAAAAGACCAGAACCAAAAGTTATGCAACCTGTTTTATAGAATATGGAAATTAACCCCCATTATGTTGATAACTAAATATATAGAACATTTTGGTTAAACTTTATTTTAAGGTTCCCTTGTTACAGTGTAATTATATATATATATAAAAAAGACATTGTCACGTCTGTTTTAGGTTTTGATTTGGGTTTGATTAGTTTGGTTAAATAGAACTGCTCATGGGTTTGTTAAACTCGCCTCCCAGTGGATACATTATAGAAAGCTAGACCACACCATGAAGCCAGTAGTTGCTCACCTGCGAATCCATCAAGCCAATCGCCCCATGGAGGACTATGTAGTGAATTTCTGTGAACTATGTTATGTAATGGATTTCAATAATGTGTTAATAAGGACATTTTTCATAAAGGGTTAAATGAGTCGCTCTGGGATGTCTACGGAGAAAATAAGATGTTCTATACCCATGCATTTTGACTATACTCTGTTGTTGAGCGGCTCTTCCTTTATGGTGGGAACTACGGATCAGGATACCTGCCATACCAGAGCCTTGTCACGTGAGGGCCGCATGACATGACAAAGCACCACCTCCCAAATACATTTTTTGGAGGGGGAATCATGCTCCTGGCCATGGAGGCCCATGCTGACCATGCCTAATGAGCGAGAGGACCCAAGTTTAGGTGGTTTAGGTGGTTATGGCATGTCTGCTATGCCCCATTCCACGGCCAAGAAGGCTGTTCATGACCTCACTATGCCTCAAAGCACGACCAAGGAGGTTATCCACAAACTCATTATGCTACATACCACAGCCAAGAAGGCTGTTCACAAACTCATTATGCCCCATGACATTGCCAAGGAGGTTGTCCATGAACACACTATGCCTCATGCCACAGTCAAGAGGGCCGTCCACAAACTTGTTATGTCCCATACCATGGTCATAGAGGTAGTCCACAAACTCATTACGCACTATACAACGGCCAAGGAGACAGTCCACAAACTCATTATGCCCTGTACTATGGCCAAGGAGTCCATCAACAAACTCCATGTCATGGCCATAGACACTGTCAAAGTCTCATGGCCTCCGGATCCACCAACTCCACCATGGTGGTCTCCTGCTCAACAGGGATGGTCATCCCCTACACTGACTCTTCCCTGGTGGTCGCCATTGCTGCTGGTTCCACCATGGCCACCTGATCCTCCATGGTCTCGTCCACAGTCTTGTCCACTGCTTCACAGCCCATGATCTCATTCACTACTCCACAGTCCAAGCCCTCTGCTCCATGGTCCCAGCCCACCTCGACTCCACGGTCCTGGCGCACCTTGCACTTCATCCCTCCCCCTGAACCTCCTCCAACCTACACCCTCCTGATCTTTTTGTTTTGGTTTTGTGTTTTGAGTGTCAGGGGGCAATATGTCACGTCTGTTTTAGGTTTTGATTGTGTTTCTGCTTTCTGTGTCTTTTTATTTTATACTTGTCATAGTCATGTTTCGTGTCATGTAATTCCCTGTTCCCCTCATGTAACTTTGGTTTCTTAGTACGTCTTTTCATTGGTTCTTTTGTCATGTTTACATTGATTTATCTTGTCTTGTTACCCAGTTATTTTTTGTCATTGGTTCATTGTTTTGATCATGCTAAAGTGTATCTTCTTAGTCTTTTTGTGTATAAGTAGCCCTCTTTTTATCAATTGTGTCTTGTCTAACCTTTGTTCCTGGAGTTTCTTGTATCTTAGTCAAGTCATCATTTATTTTAAATTCATTTGTTTGGTTAAATAAAACTGCATACAGGTTTGTCAAACTCACCTCCCAATGGAAAGGTAACTAAGATGAACTTACTATATAATTATGGTTAGGGGTTGTTTTGGGGTTTTACGTAATTTACATAACTGTAAGATGTATTAGCTTTGTTACCTAATTTCTATATTACAATATTTATAATGTTTATGATGGTCAGTTTTGTTTATGTGATTAAAGCAGCAGATGATGTGAAAGGACTGTATTCAGGGTAAAAGGTCTCCCACGTTTTTTTGTTGTTGCCATTTCTGTTCTGAATGCCAGTGTTTGTTTGAACCTGCAGAAACCCGTCGGGCTGATCAGATTCATAGACGGAGTGTAGAATCCCTTCCTTCTCTCGGCCATCGTTTAGCTTCTCTTCTATTTCTGCTCTGTTTCTTTTCATCTTTTCGATCATTTCCTTCTCTTCTTTCGCCAACATTTTCTTCACTTGCTCCTCCTTTTTCCTCAAGAACTGGTGCATCTCCTCAAACTGTGCAGAGATCTGAGAAGAGAGCTGCCGAGACCTTTCCTGAGAGAAAAAATAATAATTCACGGATAGTTATGCACCCTGCTGTGGTCCTTTATGGAGTGTTTAGATCTGTTTAACTCTTTTGTGTAAAGTGTATTTTTCACCTCAGTTTTAGAGATCTCATTAGTCTGTTTCTTGACAAGAGCCTGCAGGTCTTCATTCTCCTTTGACAGGAAACTCAGAGGTTCTAACAGTAAATTCTACAACACAAAAGATATTTCATATTTCAAGCATTAGCTTAAAACAGCGGATCTCAGTCTAGCACAATTTTTGACAGAGGAACAGGATTGAACAATTCTGACTTTTCATGTACAATTACATATTGATAAGTCTATCCACCTTTTTCCTTAGAAAGCCTACTGCATTTTAGATTAAGTTCCTACTCAAAAAGATTGTACCAAATCATTTCAAATTATGGTACAAAAAAATCATTCTCCATTATTTTGACTGAATGAGCAGTAAAATGTCCTACATTGATATTTAATACTATCCATCCATAATATTTGCTGTGGAAAGAATCAAGCGTATGGGGTTATTCATAGTCTGTTTAAAGTAATATTTTAATGCTTTAAAAAAATAATTTTTATCTGAAGAACCTCTGTGTTTTTAGTGACCATTTCAAACTGGATGACATCGAACACAGTGTATGCCAAATGGAAGGGAATCTGAAGGAAACTGCCTTTTTCACGAAGGTATGAATGATGTGTTTTTTGCATTAGACTGGCAGACTTTTGATTTCAAATAAATTTTCTTTTATCATGTAACAGAGAAAGAGCAAACATTGTTCATTTACCAACATTATACTACTTTAAAGAACAGAAAACCAGTGAAGCTATACTTTAATAAGTTTAACCCTCAGGTTCTGTGGAGATTTACTTGTTTTTAAGCTTTGTAATGCCCTTTTCAAAAATATGAATAATATTATAATAGTAATTTTGCCTACATTTATTTATATTACATGAAACAATGAAATAGAGTTAAAATAGAAAACAGGTATGAATGTATCTTTTGTGAAAGCCATTGCATTACTTAATGTTCCATACTTGAAATTTCTGAAACAAGAGTAAAGTTATCAAGATTAAAAATTTTGTAATGATCTGTTCTTCTAATTAAGGCTGGACTACAGTACTTGACAGAACAGACTTCTGACCAGATTTTAAAACACTAGGCATCTTACACTTGCCAACTTTGTAAGTAGTTACAGAGAAAAACTGGGCATGAAACATTAAATGAGCGAGGATCACACACACACACACTTTCAAGTTGTTCCAAACACAACAAACCAGAGGAAAACATGCCTTGTTGCTAGGAGATGCGTAGCAAATGAAAAGTTTTCTGAAATGTTTTGATATCTTTGAAAGCTAAAAACATCTGTCCACGATTTTTCTTAAATTGGTCAAAGCAAATCTGTACACGGTCACTGATTTTTGGCAACTAGTGGTTCGCCCAGATTGCAAATCGGTGCCAAAATCTATCCAAATTTGTGTAGTGTTTTCCAATCTTAAAGGTTCACACAAAAATGAAAATTCTGTCATTAATTACTCACCCTAATGTCATTCCAAACACTTCAGACTTTTGTTCATCTTCTGAAGACAAATGAAGATCTTTTTGATGAAATCTGAGAGATTTCTGTCCCTCCTACAAACATTCATAGATTGTAAAACTAATCCATATGAATTGAGCAGTTTAGTCCAAATTTTCTGAGGACAGTTGATCATTTTATGTGATTTCATTTAGGCTTTTATTCATATATAAACTAGTTTCAGTAAAAGTTGTAGTTGCGTAGCTGTCAAGAGAGACAGAAATCGCTCAGGTTGTGAAATATCATGAAGAACCAATCTCATACTTCAATCAAGTATTGAGCTACAGTAAATGACCCTGGGGTGCCATATCTCAGATTTCTGACCTGGATATGACCTGCAATTTAAGTAGTGTCAAACACAAACTTAATCTACAGATAATGAGTATAATTCAGTCCTAACTCACTGACCTTTCTGGGCTCCGCTGCCTCCTCCACAGGTTTGAACTTGTGCCCCTGGTGTTTCTCACCATCCCTACAGATCAGACAAACCAGTTTCTGGTCCGTCTCACAGAACAGTCTGAGTCTCTCCTGATGATCTGGACATACCAGCTTCTCTGGTTCTTCAAACACTCTCACTGCGGTTCCACCGTCTGCTCCCAGAGACGCTACGTTCATGTCCCTGAGAGCTTGTTGCTCGCTCAGGTGCTCCCTCACGGCAGTCACCATATTCCGCAGGACGCGGTTGGACCGGAGGTCCCACATGGTGTAGGGTCGCCTGCATTCGGGACACAGTCTCAAGCGGCTGCTTTGGGAATGATTACTGATACACTGTCGGCAGAACGTGTGGTCACACAGCAGGCTCACTGGATCCGTAAAGTCCCCCAAACACACAGAGCACTGGATCTGTTTCGACAGTCGAGAATCCATTACAACTACTTTGAAATGTTTTGGCTGTCAAAACGCTGCTTGTGTCCCCTAAATGTTGCAAACACTCACTGGGACAGGGGGTTTAGATGGGAGTTGTTGTCCCAACAGCTGCAGGGACAAATGACAACACACATGTCCAGCACATGTGCAGGGGTGTTTGGGAGCTCTTCCTCTGCCCATACTTGTCTTGCCCTAGTGTTCTAAATAAAGGGAGCCATTGCCATTTGACTCCCGGCACAGATGAACTTCCCCCAATAAATCATGGCACTGCCCTCAAACACATTTACATTACAGTTGGACTGATTCCTACCAAGAGTTGCCTACTTGTTCATTTAGAACAAAACAAATGGTTAGCTCATATTACCAAAGTCCGATTTGACCTTCCCTCTCATATGGAGGGAATCAACAGGTGGTCGGATGATCACGTGTACATATAATGCTAGCAGGGACAACCATACTGTTGTCATCTCTATAATTAGTGTCTTAACTACTGTAATCGTCAACAGAGTAAATGCTATTTATTGTTTTTTCCATTTGCTGATATATGGCTCTCTTGGTATTATTTTCTTACAAATTAACTAAAGTACTGGTCAAAATTTTGGAGATCTCTCTCTTTCTCATCAAGGCTGCATGTATTCATGCAAAAATGTCAGAAATCATTCTAATGTGCTGATTTGATGCTCAGGTAACATTTATTATTATTATTAATGTTGAAAACTGTTGTGATGCTTAATATTTTTGTGGGAACCATGACACGTTTTTTCCGGATTGAAGGAAAGTTTAAAAGAACGGGATTTTATTTGAAATAGAAATCTTTTTGTGACATATGTCTCTACTGTCAATTTTGATCCATTAAATGTAAAATATGTTAAAATAGTATGAAGTTTAGAAAAAACGAACCAGTCAATGGACAAAAGTCAGAGGTTGTAAATTATCCAGGGCTCAGGAAAAAAAAAATCATAATAATAAACAGTTAAATAAAATGAGAAATTCCCTGATGTTAAGATATCTTGTTCTATGTGCATTACTGTTACTGGTCCAAATTTATTTTCTACTTTGCTTGACCACCAACAAATTGATCTCAACCCTAACAGCCGGTAGTCGCTTACATCAGCTAAAGACCATGAATGAGCAGCTGTTAAAACAGCTTTCATCAGATATCTGGAAGGGATAGGGATCAGTTTTTGTGTGTGTGTTTAGGTGGGTCGGTTTTGCTTGTGTTTAGTTCTGTTTCTTTTGTTTGACTTTGTTTCCTTGTTGTTTGATGATCGTTTATTCATTACTTGATTGTTTTGTTCAATTTAAGCTCTGCATTTCTTTTATTTCATTGTCAGTTCTTATCACATTATGTTTGTTTGTTCTGTTCCTGAGTTCATCTGATCCTTCACTCTTAGTTATTTTAACCAATGGTGACAATATCAAAGATGAATACATTTGGTCCAGTTATGCGCATGTTTACCTCATGATTTACAGTATAATGGAAATGGCTGAGATTCATTGGGAGGAATCTAGTTGGTTTAATTCGTTTTTAAATGCAAGGCCTATAGTAATTTAACAGATATAATGGTTAATATGTGTTGATTGCAATTCCTAACAGTTGCAATTAATATGCATTTAATTGCTAAAGTCTGAGCTATGAATTATATCTTAATCTGTATAGATATAGGTCTACTGTATGTATATGTGTGTGTGTTTATATTAAATCATGGCCAAAATTGTTAGCACACCTGAATTTTTTTATTTAATTAGAAAAAATAAATTATTTAATTTTTATCCCAACAATTTTGTCCAGCCCATGTTTGGAGTTTTGTGTGAAATAATGTCAAATTTGCTCTTTTCCCCCCTCAAAATTTGTTAATGCAATACTTTTCTGTGAGCAATACTTGATTTTCAGGACAAATTTCAGGGGTGCCAACATATATATATATATATATATATATATATATATATATATATATGTGTGTGTGTGTGTGTGTGTGTGTGTGTGTGTGTGTGTGTAAGTTTTGCCAACTTCGACAGTTCTGCTATTAAAGCAAATTTGAATTAGAGAAAGAGAGAGCGATCTGCCCTGCTTTGTCCACTAGATGGCGAAATTTATACATGTACAATTATATAAATTAAATTATAATTATGTAAATTATTACCTTTATTTTTCTGTGCTGTTGTTGGTCACACATAATCTGTTTGAAATAATATTTCATCTCAAGTATACTATAATCGTTAAGTTACCTAACTTATAAAGAAATTAGTTATAAGTGCGCTTGCCATTATGTATGTAGGTCTATAGGAAAATATGATATTGTTTATAATGGCTGAGCAAAATGCCGTTTGATTTATTCTTTTTTTACAGTCAATACGTTTATTGTAACACTTGATTTTAAGTCTAGTTGTTCAATAAACTACATGTTGCTGCAGTTTCAAATCTGCATCTACTATATTAGCATCTTGGTATTAATATTAATATTTTTACCATTAGTACTGCCATTTTCCCTTCTAAACCACAACCCTTACACCCCAATCAAATGAAATTACTGCTAATAAAGCTATAGGTATGTACACAATATAGACATTTAATAACTCCAGCACTCCAGACACAATTATTCATAATATTCTGCTTCTTCTTTAATGTTCTGCAGTCTCGTTAGTGATGACCCTTTGCACATTCCTCGGAAGAAATATGAAAATCAGTCACACACCATACTCTTTTCTTATCCCCTGTTATATAACTAGAAGGATGAAATCAAGTCAAGTATGTAAAAGGAGACCAGGAAAGAAACTTTATCTACAAATTTCCATCTACTTCAGTTAAACAATTTTAAAAAGTGACCTGCTGTTGCCTTGAAAACAGATGTGTTAATGCTATAAAGAGATAATATTTAATGCATCATATGATAGATACAATTAGCTAAAGTACGTCCACTGACACACATTTAATTGTATTGACAAAGCTAAAGAGATAAAATAAAATTTGGCTTATGAAGCACAATTTAAAAGATGAAAATAGATCCACAGCTCTGCCTATGGGTTTATTAGTCTCTTTGCCTTGCCATGAGTAACTGTTTACAACTTTCTTCAAGCACTATTAAATATAAACAATAAAACATTAAATCTGAAACCACAATGGTCCAAATATTGACTCACTTTTATTAGTTAACTAATGTAGCTGGTTTAATTCATTTGTTCTGCTTCAAGCTGCTTAATGAGCTTCTAACAACTAATTTCTTAGTTCAGCATAACCATATACTTTGTTGCATACACAGCTATTATATATTAAGCAATATAAAGTATTTCATGCATAAAGAACACTATTAAAATCTGTTGTTTTACAGGCATTTAACATCTTATTCCAAATTACACATGCATCGAGACACCATCGAAAAACTATCTATAAAAATATTATTAAAGAATCAATGGAAAACAGATTATTTACCCACAACAATTTAAGACTGTAAATAGAGCTTCTTAAACCATACTAAATATATTATGTACAATATACAACGATATAAAACATTTCAGCGAGTCTCAAAGCTATAAAGATTACTGCTTCAAATCAATATATTACAAAAATGCCACTAGCACAAGACAGTTCTGCACAAAGTGGTAGTAAATTCAAAATATTTTTTTCTAAAATGTCTATAAACATATACATTTCCTTGCATTAAGGCTGTGTTATTGAACCTTTCATGCATTATTGCTTACTTTATAGTTATAACCGTCAACATAAAACACTAAACAAGCTATAGACCACAATTCTGCTCACATCCTTCAAAACTGTTCCGTCAGCGAAGCATATTAAGAGTAGCGAAGTCCATTTTCATGTAGGTATGCGGATGTGGCGCGTTGAGTGATTTAAAACAAGTCTGTGTTTCCTTTGCCCCAAAACAGCATCATGTCTTGTCTGCATTCCATTCAACATGTTTATGTTCAGTCTACAGTATAATATCTTAAAATAAAATGATTGCATGTTGTTCAGGTATATGAAAGGATCTGGGGTCTCAGATGTTGATTTGTTTTTACCATGTCTCCTGTTCCTTAGCTTGACTTTCTTTTCCCTGAGAGAAAGATCGGCTGGAGTGCTTTCAACTAATCATGTTGTCAAGCATCAGCCATGTCTATGCTCACAAATGGCATTTCCAGGAGTGCTGTCTAAACCTGCAGAGGACAAAGAACGAGAGAAATAGTAAGAGCGAGAACACCTAACAAGCAAATATAAATCAAGTGAAATGGGAATTATTAAAGGCCCTTGAAGTGCAGAGGAATAAAATGCTTTGATCCAAGCGGTGGCCTTCAAGCTGTTTTAGTTTGTGCTTCACCTCTAGAGCCGACTGTCCACGCCAGCACTTAGGCTTGTATAACTGTACATTTCCAATAGCAAATAGTTTTAGCCTTGAATAAATGAGGGAAAGATTCCACTGATGCTATCAAAATTACTGAATTTTGGGATTAAAACAAGAAACAAAAAAATGACCATTAAGGGAATACAATTTTTCTTTTATCAGTTTTTCTCCTCAAGTAAATGCATATTTTTTATTTTCTCTACTTTAATATTTATATATTTTTACTGGAATATAAGAAAGTGCTAAATTATAAAAAATTATACACTAATAGAAAATAATTTATTGTAGTAATGGGTAAATATTTTCATGTTATTGCCAAAAAAACATTGAAATGTACCATTGTAAATGTATTAAATCTACAAAATTGTAGATATTCTAAAAAGATATTCAAAATCTAAAATATTAATTAAATAATTATTTATATTTATACTAAGAACAAATTAAATAATTATTTATAGTTATTAATTCATTAAAAGAAGATATAAAAAACAGAAAATAACTAATAACTTAATAATAACTAATCTGTTTCTAACATTTATTATTAATTACTATAAATTAATACTATTAAAATAAAACATTTAAAACTAATAAATGTTATTAACTGGCTAATAAATGACTAACATTACAACTCTATCCCATTTAAATCTGAAATAACAATAAAAAAAATAATATACTGAGATTGAATTTGAAGTGTTTAAATTTTTTGTTTTTAACTAACTGGTAAATTCCAGCAAAGGTAATCTAAAGATATATGGGATATGAGCATTCACAATTATACATTTTACAATATACTGTATATCAAACTTTGACATGACAAAAAAAAAAACACTCTAATATCAGATGATTACCAATATGGTATCAATGTATTGTGCATCTCCAGTAGTGATGTTTATAACTAAATTGATATCCCTAAATTAATAATTTCTTTTCATAACACAGTTGTGTGAGACAGTATGTTTTGTGTTTGTGTATAAATGGCAAACCTTTTACCTGTGCAGTGCATCTGTGAGTGCAATATACAGCAGGTCTTTGGTATCGGAGAGCATTATCTGCCTTCTGGAAGGCCCATCATGCCTCTGGGTTTGGTCACAGCAACGCCCTGAGAGAGGCTGCTGATGTTTTTTTTAATTGTTTTTTTGTCACTCACAGGAAACTGACAATCTGAGTTAAGGCCTCCTGATGAGCGCTATGGTACACTTCCCTCAGCTTCCTCACGTTACGACCCACTGAGGACTCGCAACCGTAGTATTTCTAATAGGATACAAAACATAATGAGATGATGAGATATTAACAGTGCATTTCTGAACATTATGCTGATGCAGATTTTAGGCTCGGCTCCAATCTACAAATATTAGGCAGATATTAGGCTCCAATCTGCATGTGCTTGCCAAACCAGCAGTGTTCTTTCTTTTTGGGGGAGGATGGTGAGATGTAGTGACTGGTAACTGAAACATTTGACCCCCTAAAGAAGGCATAACATGCTCCACAGGGACTGTCACTATAGGAAATTCATGGTGCTGCTAAGGTAACATTGCGGGGAAAATACTCTGTATGTGTGGCAATAAAAAATCTATTCTATTCTGAATGTTGTTTGATGGTCAGTATGAGGTATGACCTAGAAGTCAAACCCACGACAGGTGCAGAACAACATCAAACAGTGTGAGTCCAACAATACTGTGTGAAACTGACCTCAGCACAGTGGAACACCTTCAGCATGTCTGAATGAAAGGAGTCCAGATTCTCATAGTGGCCTGAGAGGAGCTGCCTCTGCAACATACTAAGATCCACAGGAGCCGATCCTGATCTAGAAGAGAAAACAAACAAATGATGTTTAAAACTAAAATATATCCATCAAATGAATCCTGTAAAAATGTATAATGTTTTCCACAAAAATAATAATAATAATAAAAAGAAGAAGAAGACGAAGAAGAAGCAGAAGAAATCAGCGTATTAGGAATTCTAATTAAGGAATTATTTTTTAATATGTCATATGTATGACTTTTATATGTCATGTTAATTTTTTTTTATATGTCTTAATCTTGGTTCCCTGAAGAGGGAACGAGACGCTGCGCCGAAGAAGCTGTGGGAACGCTCTGCGTGATTGCGTCAAGAACTATGTTTAATCGAACCAGTCGTGTGAAGCGACATCAGAGGTGGGTAATATCATGAACAAGGTATAAAGCATGTATAAGGCTATATAAAGGCATGCCAACCAAAGCAGCGGCAGCTTCTAAATGATGTTTAATTAAAGTTCGGGAGGAGCACGTCCAAGGATGAAAGCAATCAACTCATCATCAGCAATTACACCTCATCCTATCAACATGAGAGGAAGCATGTATATATAGCCTTGTTCGACTCACCTACATTCTTCGACAGTTTACGGCATCCCTCCACCACCCCAACTCCTCACACTTAATTGTTCCTATCAAAGTCAGGAATACGGGGGGAGTGCTCCAGGTTCGGGCCAAATACCGAGCTCGGAGCCCTCTCCTCAGACAGCACGCCAAATACGCATACCTTTACCGCTCCTGAATCATTGGCAAGTGTGAACTCGTGAACTGTCTGAAGTAATTACTGATAGGCATGCAGGAGATGTGGCAGGGTGACACAGCCTCTCATTCCCTCTTCAGGGTACCAAGGTTTCATACGAAATCAAGATGTTCCCTTTCAGCATCGAAGATGCTGTGGGAACGCCCAAGTCCACGTCGCCATAATGACAAGTCTATGTCTGATGTGATCACACGTGCAATAACACATGCCCCCAAATCCAGGTTAAAAAACCTCATGAGTGTGTGCAGAGAGGACTAGCCTGTCGTTTCTTGAAGATTCCCGACCCGGGGGCTTTAGTGCAGCCATACTCCTTGTTGAGGGGCTTGGATTACCAGAAGTGTGGGCAACCCAGCCGACTCATAAGCTAGTGATATAGCCTCAACTATTAATTTGCTCATTCTCAGCTTGGACACTGGGGAACCATTTTTAGGTGGCCCAAAGCATTGATACAGTTGTTCAGTTTTTCGTCGTAGGGCAGCTAGGTGAACAATGAAGCATTCAAGCTAATTCCAAACATGAAAGGGCAACCAACAAAGCTTGCAAAAATTATTTTAGGACATATGATTGCAAGGAGGAACAATGTTTGCAGAGTCCAATACTTGACTGGAACCTCTTCAAATGGCTTGAAAAGAGCTAGGGATAGACCATAGAGGACCATGACCAGATCCCAGGCCGGTACCCTAGTGGGTACTGCAGGCCTCAACTTCAATGTGCCACGGAGGATACATGAGAGACATTCCGCTCAAAGGGATGCAGTAAGCAGTGCTGACCGACACATACACCTGTCTCCCAAGGGGAGCCATCACGGAGAGGAGACACAAAGTCTGAAAACCACACTCTGCCCAGCCACTGCAGGCCGATCAAGGTGAGATGGCCCCTGTCCTGGTGAACTCTCTCCAGAACTCAATCGGGGGTAAAGCGTACAGACGTAGTCTTGGCCATGTCTGATCCATGGCATCCAGTCCCAGAGGATATGGATGTGTGAGGGAGAACCAGATTGGTTTGTGATTCGTCTCTCCAGACATAAACAAATCCACTTTGGCCTGGCCAAATGTGATCCATATCTGCTCCACCAACTCGGGGTGGTGTCTCCATTCACCAGGCTTTAGCCCCTGCCTCAACAGGATGTCTGCTCCTACATTCTGCTCCCAGGGAAGTAGACTGCCCTGAGTGAGAGGAGAGCAGAGTGGATTCAAGTGCAAGACCCCCTGATGATATATGTAGGTGACCACCAATGTGTTGTCTGGCTTGCCATGCATGTAGTGGCCCCCAAGGTCTGGGTTTAAGGCTCTAAGAGACAGTTGTCTCCACATCTCCACAGACCTTGTGCTGAGTATCCGTCTAGGACCACAACCCACCCCATGAGGGATGCATCTGTCATTAGCATCTTGCGACAACAAGGAGCTCCCAAGGCCCTTGGAATAAGAACCAGGGCTTCTTCCACACGGTCAGGGCACGTCAGGGAAAAGCTTCTGGAATACTGCCGCTAGCTTAGTGGCCTCCTGAATCCTCTCAGCGACAGTAGTGACTGCGTCACAGAAGAGGCTAGTCTCCGGACGTCTGTGGAGAAAATAAAAATAAAATTTGGTGGCCAATTCTCCCGCCGTCGTCCAGGTCTCCTAACAAGTCTGCCTGGTAGGTTTCCAGTACTGCCATCATGTGTATATGCTGCAGCCAGACCAGACAAGATGCAAGTTCTAACCATCAAAGCCGATGCTGTTTTGAAATGGCTTGATGGCTAGCGTTGGGCCTTTAGGGACAATGCTGACTGAGGAGACCAATTTAGGCATTGCATGTGCTCTTTAAGGCCAACTATTCACTCAATAGGAAGCTGATTTCTTCCATCGGGAAAAGTAACTCGCTACTTCTCTGCTGGCCAGTCGATATTTAAATTGGCGACAGTACGATTTAAAATCTCCACCGGCTCCTCGTAGGCTGGACAATGAGGTGGCGAAGCCTTATCTTCAGCCTTGATGCTAACAACATCCAGCACCTAAGAACTGTAGGTTTCAGTGTCTGTGCCTCTCCGTTTGCGCAGAGAAACCGCAGAGCATGCTTCCGAACCCCGAGAGAAGGCACTGGACCCAGCTGGTGAGGGCAGAGATAGGGCAGCGCCCGTCTCTAACCCCTCTGTTAGGGCTATTTGCATAATCCCCAAAGACTTGGCCTCAGCCACAGCAGGACCCAAACCCTGGGGAAGTATTTGCCCTTGAGCTCTAACTGTGCAATGGGCATGCTCCTACAGTGGGCAGAGATGCACACACAATCTAAACTGTTGGATGTTCGCCATTTCACACTTTCTTTTTTTCGCTGGCAGACAGACAACAATAAATTAGACAGATTTGGTTTGGTTTTTGTTTGGCTTGGCATGACTTTATAGCTTCCTGGTTCATTATGTCACTCGTCTTTCGTCACACGACTGGTTCGATTTCAAATGTGCTTCATGACAAAATCAAGCAAAGCCTTCCCATAGTGTCTTTGACGCAGCGCGAGTTCCCGTGAAAGGGAATCTACTGTAGCTGTCAGTGGGAAGAGGTTTCAACTCCCAGAATCCCTGAATCTCTAATCATCTGGAGACTGTGAAGAGAACAGCAGGAGAGTTGCTGAGCAAACAATACTGGCATGTAGAAAAGCACACACAAAAACCTCTTTCTGGAGCACAGGTTCAGCAGGGGAGCGGCTAGGGTTTGTCCAGATGATCCTAAAAAACACAAATGACAGAAAGAGTGATCAGCTGTGCTGGTCTTCACACTGAGCGTCTGTCTCCGCCTTTTGCAACATGTCTCTATTAATAAAATCAGCAGACGTACCCTTGTGACTGACAATGACGTCATAGATCCCCTGGAGTGTTTGCATGAGGTTTCTGCTCTGCACACTTCTCCCTTCCTCGCCTCCCTCACCACTGAGTCTGTTTTCAGAATGCGGGCTCGAGAGAGTCAAGCGCTTGTCTGTAATGTGCAGAATACACATCCTCTTACACATACAGACTATATAGTTTTATTACACATAAATGATAGACAGAACACTTGAAAAACATGCAGCCATAAACGCACAGACTATTCAATGCACATTCAGTAGTAGACTGCAATCCGAATTCTATCATAGTCTGTCATCCTTATTTTAAGTGCAATAATCAGAATGCACTTAAATACACTTTTTCCATGAACTCAACGGGACACGGTAGTCTGTCCGTGCCAGCTGCGCTAGCCGTTAACCACATGTCCTCTTCTGCCCTTTTGACTAATGCTGAGTGGAAATAGAATTGATGTGGTTTTGGGAGCTGGTCCAGAACTACGGCCCGTTGAGCATGAAGGAGGGAGAGGAGAAGAGAGGAGGAGGAATAGCTGATGCCATGTTCTTCATCAAGAAACTGTTTCTAGCGCAATTTTTTTTTTACCTGAAGCAGTGTCCCACTTTATGTAAGTGTCTTTTGTAGCACAAGTACATACGCTTAAGTTAGGGTGAGGTTTGCTGGCAAACCAATTCACTTCAGCTACACACTTAGAATGTATGATATAAGTCATATAAAAAGGGAATACATTTTTACTACATTCAGATCTTAAAACATCACACAAAAAGGAAATAACTACTGAAATTACACTGAAACGGCTTTCATACTTCACAAACAAAAATCAAATACAATTGAAAACTCGTAACGCCCATCCAGCAGGAAAGCCCTGGACGCCAAGTTTAATCTATTTGGTATTCAGAAACTTGGCCCATATTAAGGAAAAATCTCAATAGATACTTTTCTAAGAAAGTCTCTGATACTTGATAACATTTTGTGTCCATTTTTAATGCCGACACTTTTTATTTCTCTGATATTATATTATCAGTTACAAATACAATTTTTAAACATATAGTTTTAAGACACTTTTAATATACTTTTGAAGTACACTACAAGTCCACATTCAATACAATTAAGCACACTTCTTTTTCACAACAGGGAACTATGTTGGACTTTACAGCTTGTGAGTAAAAGCATGTCATTTCACATGCAAAGAGGACATAGTCTTAAAGGCATAGCAGCCTGCATAATTAAGATAAGAGTCAAAGTGGAAGGAAAATGGTCATAAAATATAAATAAATGATGAAAGTATTTTAATTTGTAGGTAAAAAAAAAAAAAAAAAATTTATCACACAAGCACACACATTTTACAGCTATACACACACTGCTGGACCTGACTTAGTGCTGGAGTCTTCCAGATCCCCTTTCCGACTTTGGCTGCTCCCTCCATCTTTGCTTTCTTTCTCTTGCTCTGTCACCTCCTCCCTCAGGAGCAATGCCTGTCTGTCTCTCATTTTTTCATAGTTTCTCACAAGAAAAATGCCATGTTCCAAGACGAAACTCCTATCAGGGGAATAAGAGCAATCACAGATGTATGAACAAACGTAAGAAGTAGAGGACAATGAGAAATGTGAGTGTACAATAAGGGGAGAGAATAAAACAATCCATAAAACATAAAGAAGGAATGTGGGCAATGGGTAGAAATCTTATTTGTTATCACTGTTGTTATCACTGTGTGTTCTTGCCTCTCCTCATAAGACAAGGGCATCATCAGGAGAGGGGAGGGGACATTTTCAGCATCATTGCCTTTACCCTGCAAATAAAGTCATTCGCAATGTGACCAAGCGGACCATGCACTTTAAACTAATTCACAATCATGAAGTCACATTCAGGCATGTTATAATGGAACAGGAGTAATGAAGGAGTGAAGCTGTATCTGAATATACCTGCTGTTCAAACGGGTCAGATTGATTGGGAAGCTTATCATCAGTGTTTGCTTCACTGATTTCTTCTCCAACCTCCTCTGTAATTGGTCTACAGCTGACATCTCTATGATAACGGAATAAAGGTTGAAAAAAACAATTCAAACCAAGTATAAAAAACAGCCTAAATGAAATTTACCCCGCTTTAAATTCAACAATAGACTTTTTGCCTATGAATGTGGTTGTGTGTTTCTTTACCTATTAAGACTGTCAGAAACGCAGTCACGAGTCCCATGAGGTTTACAGAAACTGTCTTCGGTCTGAGTGTGAGACATTACATCATCAGACCCATCTCAAAGAGACAAAGAAGAAAATGTTTACACAATTATTCACTGATTTTATACACTTAATTCAGAAAAAAAGCTTGATTGGTCAAGTGTCGGTCATTTGTTGATTGGTTTTTTTTTGTGTGTGTTTGAGAACTATGGAAGCCCATTTTCACCACAAATTAAAAAAAAAAAATCATACTTTGGTACATCATAATTATGACAAAAAGGAAAAAATGATAATAAAATTATGATGTAAAATATTGAAACAAGTCAAAATGATGAGATAAAAACAAAAAATGACAAACGTAATTTTTGTCATAATTTATCAAAAAGTTATTTTTATTTCTGACCAGTAAAAATTCTGACATAAAATATAAAACTTAATAAAAATATTATGGTATAAAAAACTTTATTTTAGAATTGTATGTTTTTGTCATTATTATGGTCAGAATTTTGTCTTTTTATGCCATAATAATTTTGATGTCATAATTACGACTTACGACTTTTTTTTTTTTACATTGTATTGATTTTTTACATCGTATGTCGATTTATGTCTTATGTACTTTTTTCTTATGTGGTACTGAAACTGAAATTGTGTAGACATTCTGCAGTTAATTTAGGCATTCTTACACCTACATTCACAAACAACGATATGCAAATACACCCCAACATGCTTACACAAATTAGCAGGTAAGCCTACTCACTGGAGAGGGCTGTCTTTTGTTGGGTCTTTGACTTTTTAGGATGCTGTATTGGAAAAGAGATTGCATCATAATTATAGTATAACAGTGATAAAAAGGCAATATTTAAAAGGATAGTTGACTCAAATTGTAATTTTCATAATTTATTCATCCTAATGTCATTCGAAACCCTTAAGAACCAATGATCCATGATATTATTAGCTCTCATGTGTCTTTGCTCAAGTGTGAATAAGATTTGAGACCCACAGTGATGGATTTTCAGCAAATAATGACTTAAAAGTTTCCCAAACAAAGCTATTGAATGGCTCTGAATGTAGCGCACAAGTCATATGGGGCTTTTGTTGATTTAGTCTAATTAGGGTGTAATTATGTAGCTTCACTTCTTTTCTGTTCCAGAATAAAGACACAGGTTTGCAATGACATAAGGGCCAACAAAGGATGACATACCATTCAAAAAAGTAAAAAAGTACCTTTTTGTGTGCACAGAGTTGATATATCTCATAGGGCAACTGAAAGTCAATCCGTTTCAGCCTCAGATATTTTCCTGTTACACACAAACACAAACACAAACGCACACACACACACACACACAGGGGTTATAAATGTATCACTGAGATTTAGTCACCACACTTATGTCTTTCTCTCTTTAGCTTAGTTTGAAGAACATAAAGAAGTCTCTTTTGTTCACAAAGGCTGTATTTATTTGATAAAAAAATATAGTAAAAATAATAATACTGTGAATATTATTACAGCTTAAAATAACTGTTTTCTATTTTAAAATATTTTAAACAGTCATTTATTCACTGATGGCTAAACTGAATATCTTGTTTTCAGTGTCACATGAACCTTCAGAAATTATTACAATATGCTGATTTTCTGCTCAAGAAACTTGTCTTATTATCAATGATGAAAAATGCATAATTTTCTGAAAACAATGATAATTTTTTTTAGGAACCTTTGATGACAATATGTTTGTAAATTTTGCATGGGACCTTCATTTATCCTACTGTGACAAAAGCTTGGCCCAGTAATAATAATAATTAGGTAACGGAAATGGAAGGTTGTCTAGAAATATCAGCTCAACTTATAGGTAATTTTTTTACACTTCAACACTTCTTCCAAAACATGTTTTTGTCTTACCCTGCTTAACTATGGTAAGTCTATTATAAGCATTTATATTTTAGACCCAGCAGGATGGTTTTTACAGGAAATTGTGTACATACATAACTCACCCGTGTGTGTCCTCTTATTCATAAATAGAGATCAGTTTGGCTACTTTGACGCATGTATGGTGTGGGAGTGACATATGCTAGTTGTTACAACCAGCGAGAAAGGTTGACGTGGAGTATGCTAAATCTCTGACATCCAGGGAATCACCCGTTTAAAAAAAAAGTGAATGTGACAGAGCTCGTAATAAAACAAGAATCAACATTGACTTGGCTTTTTTTAATATGCTGAGAACTAAGGGATGTTTTTAAGTGTTGTACAATGTCTATTAATGGGTATAGCTACAGTAACATCTTCATTTTATCAGCTTAAGATCCCTTGCTAAACACAGTGCTACAAACCATATTCATCCGCAAAGTCATGCAGAGGCAAAGCACAACCAAAACCATTGTCTTCTGCAAAATGCATACAGATGTTTTTAAACTGCTAGAGGTCCAAAAGTGTACCTTTAATCATTATTCATTAGCAAATCATTGCCATACATTGAAATTGTGTCCATGAACAATACTCTTTCATTCAATAGAAATTGAGTTTGACCTTAATACCAGCTCATTATGTAATTTCATAGTGACCTCCAAATGACCCAATTAAACTCACATTAAACACACATACACAAACTTACCTACGTGTATAGGTGCAGGAAGCAGGCCGTGCTCATGTTCTTCAGGATCGTACTCAAGGCAATCTGTGTGTACTGGAGAGGACAGACTCGTGGGGCTGGGCAGAGTAAACAAACAGACAGACAATATGTCAAGCTCTTTGTGGAGAGCTTTGTAAATAAAGGCTGCATTTAAACAAATATTCTTAAGACTTGTTTCTAAGTACATGAGAGCTCACTCACTTCGTGCTTTTATAGACATTAGAGTAAAGCCCGGCCCACTCGTATTTCTTTTCAGGTGGCACAGCAGACCTCTTCTCTGATTGGTTGTTTACTGACACTGATGGGTCCTGGGAAGGTGAGGATGTGTCAGTGTGCGAATGTGAGGGCTCTTGGCGCTTCAGAGCTACATCTCTTCCTTCATCTTCCCGCCCTTCTTTGCTTCTAGCTTCTTCTCTTTTTTTCCTTCTTTTCCTTTTCTCATGTTGAGCCATGGCATCAATCGCATTGAGCACTGTGTAATTATCTCTTTCACCTTTCTTCCGTTTTGCCGGACACTCTGTCACTTCATGATGTAAAGGTGTGGCCAGCAGAGCTGGAAAAAAACACGGTGCAGGGTTTTTCCTTGGTCGACCTGGTCCCCTCCTCTTCCCCTCACTTCCTGCCACATCTTGACCTTTGGGGTTCTTTTTCCTGAGAGGCTTTTTGGCATGTTCCAATGTACCTTTGTTTTTAGAATTATTTAAATTAGAAAGGCTGCTTTTGGTAGACGAACAAGAGGAAAAAAGCCTGATATCATTTGTCTGAAAGTGTGTTTTGCTGATCTTGGCTCTTTTCTCTCTTCCTCCTCCCTCTTGTCCTTCATTAAGAGATGGACTAGCATGCGAATAGTGCTCACGGAAGAGTGAACCGCCAAGCTGGAAGCTCTCTGAAAGAGAAGAGGAAAGATGTGAGTAATCACATAAGGGAAATTTACTACTGAATTACAGCCACTGATGTCATCTATAAATTGCAGATGCTGTCTGTGTTCTTTTAGAACCAATTTTACCAAAGTAATTATGTAAATCAGGAAATACCCAAATGGCCAAAAAAATCTGCGCTGAGCTTAAATTCCCCATGATTACAGGTCAGTCTGATTCTGGTACCTGAAGTGGCTGTTTAAAAATGGCAGAATTTTGTGAATAAAGCAAAATCTACAATTAGAATACTTTAAATTGAAAGGATATGTCTGTGCTAAAAAATTTTTTATAAAATGAACACAATAAGTATTTGGTTTAACTGAATTGTGGGTGGCAGGTGAATAAAGGCCTGTTCACACTATAAAGGCAACTATGGCAATAAAGTTTATTATAAGCCTGTGCTGCAGTAATAACATCTGCCGATTTAAGTGCTCACATCCTTTAAAGTTGGGTAGATTCTGATTGACTGTCAAAATGTTTTTTGTTGATCTGCTAGAAAAACACATTCTGAAGTTGATTCCAACTATATTGTTTCTCTGTGTTATTGTTATAGCTGTACTGTGAACTAAGAGAATTTGAAAAACTATTAAAACTTTATAATTATAGTTATACATTATAGTTATACTTAACATCCAGTATCATTTATTTCTACTGTAAAAATAATTCTTATTACTAATACCTGCTTACGCAACTTATGCTTGTCTTACGGTGTATGCATAAAGATACACATATTAATATAAATATAAAACTGTAATTGGACATTATAAATAACATATTAAAAAAAATTATTGCGTAAATGTCCAGGGTTATGGAGTGTAAAGGGCACAACCACAATTTGAGAAGCAATGTGTTCAATTAAGTTCAGATTTAATTAGTTCTGCCCACAAAGCAAAATACTATTTCCATTGCAATACCATGCAAGAAAGTTGAAACAACCTTGGAAAAAGTCTTAGCACAGCCTACACATGAACTGTAATTACAATTATGCCACAATGATTACAATTACTGTTGGTACAAATGACAATTACAGTGAGGAAATGAAAGGAAGCAAAGTTTATTTCCTTTTACTGAAGATGACCAAGTCATCATCATGAACTATCATTCCATTTAAACCAATACTGAAACATTGAGAACCTGTGAGACAGCATGGTTTAGATTCACACTATTGTTCATGAAAGAGGATGTTTTTGAGAACTACTGTAATCCTGACCGTGGGAATTATACTGCCAGTATTTACTTCTTTACTGCCAATTCCTCTACCAGCACAGCTAGTTTAGATATAGCACTAAATCAATTTCACAGAGCTACGCTGAAGTGCATTCCACAACGAGTCATACCCTGGGTCCCCAACATAACGACTGTGAGATGAAAACAGGGTGTGTGCTTGAACAGACTTTACTAGAGTGATAAAATAACACATTTAAAGCCAGGCAGTGAGGATAAATGCTGCATAACATCACAATCCTGTTATATCTCTAAAACCTCTCTGAGAGATGGAAAGGAAGGAAGAGAAAGAAAGAGAGAGAGAGAGAGAGAGAGAGAGAGAAAAGAAAGAAAATGACCTATGTACTTGTTTTCTCAACCATCTACAAAGGAGCTATTTCTAGTCTCTGGGTGGCAGCCAAACTTGAGACTACAAAAAAAATACAAAAATAAATTCTACCTCAAAAAGAAAGTGTGAGGACTCATTAATGTCTGATATACTCAGTATTAATAACATTTTTAGGCAGAGTACATACACAAGAGTGGCATTTTTAGAGCACATCTGGCTCTGATTACAAAATGTGTTTTTGCCATATATTCGCTTACAAAAACATTCCTTCCTTTCCCCTACTCTTTCTGTCAATCATTTTTCACATTTCACATGTAGATTTCCGTGCTCAGATTTCATCCTTTCCACTAGCATCACCACATTTCCTTACCGCTGCTGAATGCCTGCTCTTTCTCATTCATTCTTTCCAAATCAAACAGACTGTTTTGGCCACAGGCTGACAGAAGGTCTATGGCCGAGTCTTAAATGGAAATTCTTTGGCAGGAACATGACAAAATAAGCATATAATTCATAATGGTTAAATGTATAGCAGAAATCTGGGTGGTTCCCTTTTACAAAAATACTCAAATGTCAAGTATTAAAATTAAAGCATGTGTTTACATATAAATAAGCACTTTCATACTTCTCCGAAATGGAAGAGCAATTTTGATACACTATTTGAATCCATGTCCCCTGAAAATACAGAGTCAGCATGACAGAAAAATAACCAATGCAAAAAAAACAAAAAAAGAAGAAGTTCCCTGTGGTACCTTAGTTTAAGCATTTATATCCGCTAAATGACAACAGAAAAGTGGTTCTAATGAGAGATTTCATTACAGAGAACCCAAATCCTAAAACTAAGATTATGTTTGCAGAAACACTATTCTTTTATTTTCTTGTAAGAATTGGTCTTTCATTGAGGAAATCAGGAAACACATTTTTTATTTGTTTAGAAACAGCATCATGGCAGAAGTGGCATGTGGTGGACTTCTGAAATCAATCAAAAGGAAAATCCTCTTCTCTGTGTATGGGTTTTCCAGATTCCAGATACTTTTTCCATTGATGACCTCTGTGCAATTGGCACATACGCTTAAGGATTAACAACAAGCAACCATTAACATAATACTTCTTACTGACAGATAATCACTTCAAATTAATTTTGATTCGGCCATGACTGAAAGTGGAGATGTCCAAGTAAATGAGATGTTAACTTTGTCATTAATTAGTTTAACACATTAGCTTGATTCAGAGTCCTGCATGGTTGTGGCTAGAAGGGATACAGCTATGAGCGCAACTGACAAAAGAAATCACTGGATGGACAGGAAGAAAGATTAAATGGGCATTAAAGAAAAAGTCCTTTGAACCAAAATCTCTTCAAATCTGAAGAGTATGGACAGGAAAAAATGTTATGGAGTGTGAAGAAGACTAATCAACTTATGTTGTGGCAAGTCTGTCGTCATAACTCAATGAGGTTATTAACACAGGTCTCAGTCAATCAGCATCCGTAACTGGAACAACCAGTTTTATAACTGTTATTTTGTGGTCATTAATAAAATTGTTAAAATGAGTTTGTATGAGAGTACTCATGTGTCAAAGCCTCATGGCTAACCCTTCCACTACCCAAAATAACCTCTTAAAATTTAAAAGTAGTCTGCAAATTTTGTTACTGCTGGCTTACAATTAACAGTATCTACACAACATGAAAAAAGTGCACAAATACTGTTTGTTGGCATGCAACATTTTTAGTTTTTTTTTTACTCAAACACTCATGGACACACAAACACAATGACAACCATTACAATAATAATACCGGTAATAACAATTAACCCATGAAACAATAATAAACACTAAAGAATGTTTAACCCCAATGCTACAAGCAAAAGACTACATTGCATATTCACTTAAAGCTTGTTTTTCACTGCTTCAGCATGTTGGCCTACCAGAAGACGGATGTTTTTTTGGAGATTTTTTTTAAGGGGTGTGATGCCTCACATCCTCCAAAGGTCATTCAGTCGAATAGTCAAGGAGTCCAGAAATGGCTAATCCTGTAGATCAAGGCTGTAAAACTCTGTTCCTGGAGAGCCACAGTTCTGCAGAGTTTAGTTACAATCCTGCTACAACACACATACCTGTAGTTTTCAAATAAGGAAGGACTTGATTAGCTGGATCAGGTGCGTTTAATTAAGAATGAAGCTAAACTCTAAATGGCTGTGGTCCTCCAGGAACTGTGTTTTTCATGCTGTAGATGGTAAGTGAGGTCTGAAATTTTTGCGAGATTTTGCTTCACTTCTAGCTGGAGATGTATCTGTTCTAGCCACAACTGTCCTGCATGCAGATATTGGATGCAATAGATGGAATAATATTTACGTTGTTATATGTGCTGCAGATGTGGCTTGGAAATCAATAGCCATGGGCGGACTGTGGGTCCAATAGCCAAGACTATTTTAACTCATTTTGGTTCCCACTGACAGGCAGCTGCTTTCAAACTGTCCCATGCTTATTTGCATTTACACTCTTGTAACGGCCACTTTATGTTTATGTTGGGAATATACCTTTAAGACTGCGTACGTTTTTATGTGCATGCTGTTCTGGTGTGAGCGCGCATGTACTGGGAGGAGTCTGTGTTTTTTATTTTGAGGAGAGAGATGGCCGCTCTACCGCTGGCTGTTATTAAACCGTTTACATTTTCCCTTTTGGATTTGTGATGTTTGTCAGTGTGCTTCCTTTTTCCTGGTTTTGTCATGGCTCAAGTAGGGATGAATCAGAGATGCGGGTGTGAAGCGATATTTATTATAATAAAAATAAAACTAAACAAAAACTACCCCGAGGGGGAAAACCATAACTCAACATAAACTACACTTACAAAACTTAAGACAAACTTAACCGGACAGGACTCGACATCGGGAGAAAACAAAGGCAGGGAACAACCAGGAAACAGACATGAAATGACAACGACACAGGACAGCAAACATACAGGGATTAAATAGGGAACACATGAGGAAGGTAACGAGCAGTAAACAGCTAAGAACAATCAAGGGAAACAAAGGACCAAGAAGGACGGGGTTACACAATAACAAGACACAAACACGCAGCCAATGCAGACGCGCATTGCCCCGTGTTCACATGAACTTGATGAGAGAGCGTGCAGTTAGTAAACACACCAACTATGAATGACATGAAGGCACACAGACACGAGACAACCAAAACACTAGAAACCCAAACCGAAGTGACAGAACCCTGACAGGTTTGTACTTACCTCTTTCATGTGTGAGAAGAGGCTGCTGGTACAAAACTCAACTATAAAGGCTTGTGTGAACCACCTCGATTTCTTTATTTTGTTTCCATTTTCCATCTTTTCATCCGTCGTCAACCACTCTGACAGCCATTAATTACACTCAATTACAATGTTTCTAATTACAATGCGATTTGTACCGCTGAGTAGCGTTGATCAGCTTTTGCGTGCTGCAACTGAAGTAAATTACAGTTTCTGTCATTAAGGGAGCACTCTTGGGTCGCTATCTCTATAGGTAATTTGAATAAAGGTTTTATATTTCATGTTACTAAGAGGATCTCTCCCAGTGTTTTTCCACTCTCCTGTCTCGTCATCAAGCACCTCATTAGTCTTGTCAACTGTGTCTTGTTACCTCAATCAGCTCTTGTGTATATCTACCCTGTGTTTTCCTTCAGTCTTTGTCCGTTGTCATCGAGTGTACGTTCCGTCTGATGATTCAGAGGATATAAATTTTTGCACAGTTCAAGCCATTTTGGTTGTTGGTTGGTTTTCTTGAGTTTCCCTTAATAAAGTGTATTCAAGTTAATTTCTGTCTCCTTGCTTTCATCCTTCACCACATGCCAACCGTGACAATCCGATGTAGTAGATTTAATGCGGGTGTGGTTTGGGTCACAGTATTTTTGTCAAATAGGTTGGGTATGGACTTAATTATTAATTAATAATTAGTGGTGCTGTTGGATAATGACTTGGATGTTCTGTTGAGTTGTATAGGTGCGGGTTTACTAAACAGGACCCGTGCAGGACTCTTTAGTAAGTCTTACAGAGGAGCTCTGGAAGGATAAAAGGAGTGATGACATTGAAAGAGGAGAGAGAACCAGGCCTAGGACATTTATGTTAATATTGTGTTATTTTTATATGCGGCAGTCATCATTGAGGGGCTTTCACTTTACTTTCGTTATTTGTATATTTTATGATTAAAGTTCCTGCCTCATTCTTCCCTGATCCTTTAAAATTGTTACAGATAGGCAGGAACCACGTTAAACAATAGGCAATACCGGATAAAGAACTAAAGAAACTAAGGGCTTAAATACACAAGGAGAGTTAATTAACCAGGACAGAGATATGTCTGGAATTATTCAAAAACTAATAACCAAGGGACACAGGCAAAAAGGGAGCAGGAAAAACAAACAAACAAAGAAACTAAACAGATGTAGACCTAACCCAACATTACACACTGTGCCTGTCAGCTTTGTGTGTCCTGGGCTTTAAACAAACTAAGAAAGTCCAACAGAGGAGAGTGGGTGGGATCTCTGGAGGAGGACGAGGTGCTGGCACACCTTTAGAAATTGTAAATGCTGACAGGAGAATCCAGGCAACCCAGACCACAGCCAGGATGAAGGTGTATTACAGAGTCGAAGGAAGGAATAGCCATGAAGAAGAATTGGAGGTTTAACCGGGGGGACGACAGACACAGACGAAGCTGATGTCGGTGGAGACCCAAGCACAGCCGATAAGACCGGGGGAAACTGATGGAACTGGAGACCAAGGTTGGAGCCACAGCAATGAGTGTTCATGGTAGCACCAGTGTGCCAGAGAACTGAAGCGGAGCCGACGGTACTGAGGACAAATGTAGAGCTGAAGGGGTGGAGGGACAAGCGGTGGCAGGAGACAGAGACAGGGGATTATCTTAACAATGTGGAGCTGGAGACCAGAACCCTCAAGGCATATCCACACAACAGAGTAAAGTCAGAGGAGGAACTGAGGGACTGAAGGGACCCAATAGAGGCAGGACTGAGGAGCTGGCTATTATAGGCATTATTAGAGGTGGGAGAAGGAAGCTGGACAGGATCTTTGGAGATACCTGAGATTTGGATCTGGGCGAGACCAGCAGAGACAGAAGACTTGGAGCTGAGTGGGACCAGGGGAGACAGGAGACACAGGAAAATAACTTCTTTCAATTCCTCATTATATAATGTAAAGACCAGCTACAGCTCACCCCCAGTGACAGAAGTGTGGGCGTAGCTCCACTCCATGCCCTTGAGCACCATCAGGACACCTACAGTGACAGATGATGTAGCCAGTTTGCGCACCTGGTTAGACATCACGCATGATGATTAGGTGTCTATGTTCCAAGGTAAGGGTAATCTCACCTTTTTTTGTTATTGTCTTACCGGCCTTCCAATTGCTTCGCCTAGAGCAGAAGGAGCGAAAATTTGAGGACTATACCACTAACTTTTTAGATCTGAAGTGCATCCCACATAATCCTGATTTCTCACTTTGTGTGTTTTACTATGCCAGCCTCAGCGAGTGATCAGTATAGTGTGGGAGGCACGCCAGAAGTCCTTGGTGTGGTCCTAACCCTAATCTTGGTCTGGTATTCTGTCAGGGATGTGGCTGTAATAAACAGGCTTTAATAATTAATCCAGGGAGAAACTCAGAAGAACAAAACCATGTCAAACTATAGTCAATAGGAATAGTCAAACTAAGGAATCTGCAACAGGCGTTGATGTTGACAGTTTCATGCAATTTCAAGAACACTAAGAGTCTCAAAAGCATCAAAACAATTTTTTGAGTTTGATGCATTGCCATGGCAACAGTATTTACAACATCAAAAATCCTTTCACTGATCTAAATCTGCTGTGTGTTGACATTATACTGATGAAGTCTGAAGCAAATTGGGTAAAATTAAGAGGGTTATTTCAAAGAATTTTGAAGGAGGCACACTTCCTGCTGCCAGTTGGTTGCAAAATGACTTTGACTCACAATAGTCATATTACAGTGATCGGTCTCATACAACGAAAACACAGCAAGTTTCATTCAGATCAGTCAATGTATACCAAAGTTATAACACACTTCCTTTTTCCAATTTCTCACCATAAATTTGTTTTAACGCCACGCCCAAACAGTTTGAGATATCCAAACTTCAGCGGCAATTTTTCATCCTGAATGTCTTGGCTTCATGATGACTGAGTTTGGAGGCATTTGAACAAATCGCCTAGGAGGAGTATATCAAATTCCAGAGCATGCAATTTTCAAATGACCCTAAATAATCGACTTCCTGTTAGGCGGACGTACAACTATGAGCACGACCATTGTTCGGCCCGATGAGCTCTGTATATGTACTGAGTTTCATAAAATGTATGTGCAAATGTGTTTGATATATGGACCATGTTCCAGGGGGCACCGTTGAGCCCCCCGACCACGCCCGGGTACCAGTCCAGCCGTAATGGCTGCAGGTTCTGACACGTTTGCACATTTTCAAGAATTCACAAAAAAAATTATAATAATAAATCCTTAGTAAAACAATAAAAGGCCTTACAGGGTTTCGGCCCTAATAAGAAAATAATAATCCTTTGGTTGGGCATTTGCCCTTACAGACCTTGGGCACTTATAACTAATGTTAGCAACATCAATGTCCAAATACTACATAAAGTGTACAACTAATGCATAACAACATTTACACACAAGCGGAACCATATACCTCTCAATGGACTTATAAACAGTTTCTGCCAAGGAAAATCTGTGTAGCAAATTACATGCAGAGCAAAATCAAGCTCCATTTTTGTACCAAACCAGTAAAACAGTGGGAGATAAATAAGACCATAGACTTTTAAACCTATAATAAATTAGTCTTATTTCACTCTTTAAAGACTAATTATTTCTACAAGCATTTTCTCATTTTATTAATAGGGACTAAAAGGACACTGAATAAAACTTTTCAATGCCAAGAAACGCTAGATCGAACCCTTAAATAAATAATGTCTTCCATAATATTTCACCCAAGCAGTGACGGTTGCTTGTTGCATGCAAACAAACAAATAAAATAATCTCAGGCCATCTTACCTGATGTTCTTTTGCCTCCAGCTGAGCAAGATTCCCTCATCATGGAGCTTCCAGGTCTCATTAGGTTTCTTGAAGCATACTGATCTCCATCAGTATTCCTTTGGCCTGTCATTCGACTGTACCCACTGCTAGCAAAGTTGGGGTTTCTCATGAAAGCGTGATGGTGGATTGTTCTGTCTGCTAGGGTAGGTGATACTAGGTCTTCATCACCTGCATCATCGTCCTCCTGGTATCTTGACCCAGCTTCTTGGTTTAACCCTCTGTTCCTCTGCTCTACCTGAAAGCTCTCTCTCCACCTCCATGGTTGCTGATGCTCTGCCCACCTAACTTTTGATATCGGTCTCAGGTGTGCAGGTCCTATGTATGAAAGTGATGAAGTTTTGTGTTTGTCTGTTTGTTTTAAGGATGTTGATGAAGAGCAGGGGGAATTTGAGGACAGACCCCTTCTGAAATGGTCTTTTGTGATCTTCCTTTGTCCTAGTAAACCGTCTGTTCCTTCTCTTTCTCTTAACCGATCATCCACAAATCTTTTATTTCTACTTTGCTCTCTGTTGTCTTTTCTTTGCCAGCTATTTCTACTAAACCAGTCACTAGAGGAATGAGATGTTACATTAGCATACGCTGCCTGTGGTTTCCCGCTACAAAGTACAGAGTCACGTTTCAAAAACTTGTGCTTCTTCTTATGGAACTTTGATGGGCTTAAAATGGGATTTTTGGAGTAGGGGTGCACATAAGAGGGTAAAAAAGGTGACGAAGGGTATATAGTTGCAGATGGAGGATATCCACCATAAAGTCCAAAACCAAATGAAGTGGTAGAAAGAGGCATTTTGTAGGGTGAGTGGTAACAACCACCTCCTGAGAGTGGGAAGCCAAGTTTGTGCACTACCGGACAATGTGTAACAATATGTTCACCTGATTGTGAGGGGCATCCATTGTTCCTTTTAAAATCTGCCATTCCAACATAATGCAGAGAGTCACGGGGAAAGTCTGACTGAGGTGAGTAGTAACCACTGAAGTTGATTTGAAACATAGTCGGATGATGAAGGTTTTGCGGCAGACATTGAAGAACATGAGGTTTACCTTTCCCACCCTTCCTTCCAGACTTTGCTTCATCCCCACACCCCCGTGATGATATATGATGCACAATATGAATCTCACTAAGTCTGACCACTAACTCCTCAACCTCTGCCAGAAAGGCTGGGTCTTGCCTTTTCGCCCTGAGTTGAAGACACTTTTTCTTACATTTGTGTTTATGTCTCCTAGTCTTATCGTGGCTAAAGCAATTATGACCTTTTCTATGGCACTTATATTTGAGTTGTTCCTGCTCCATCAATACTGATCTTGCAAGGTGTGTTGTTCTGTGGTCTTGAATCCTTACGGAGCCTAACTGGGATGTGGCCGAAGGGTGTGGTGCTGACTGTGAAGAGGAGGGAGGTTTAGATTTCTCTTCAGGCACAGCTTTAACCTTTTGGGAACTGGTTACCTTTGATGCAGAATGTTGATGATGTTCATGGTTGCCAGGAAGAACCTTTCTCTGGAAAGAACTAATAGTAGGCGAAGGGGACTCAAGATGTTTAAATGAATAAGGGAAACTGCACAAAGCAGACTTTCCATTAAATGAATGGCTACGCTCACTAGAGGTGGACAAAGAATTCAACTGATCTGAAGATTCTGTCAGGTCTACCTGAGACTTTTGACTCAGAACTTGGCCAGAAGTTTCTTTTTGAGTTTTAGGTTTACGACCTCTCCTTTTTCCTATGTAGATGGTCCCACGTTTGCTGACATTAATCTGTGGACCAAGTTTTGCTCCAAAAGATGTAAGAAGTGAGGATAAAGAACGTGTACCTTCTGAAACTGAACAATCAGCATCACCTTCATTCTTCTTCTGAGCAAAATCAGTTGTGTAACTCTGACTTTGCCCTGAAAGAAACTCTGTGAGTACTTTATCCTTCTTCTTCACTCGCATCTTATTGATATTTTTGATAATTGTCTTCATTATTAACCTATTTCGTTTGCGGCGGATTTGAGCATCTCTAGCTTTGGACAAGGAGGGTTTGAATTTTCCTTCACTACATTTCTTCCCAGATGATGAGTCCTCTGATTTATATTTCTTTGTCAGGACAGAGGAGGAACATTTGTTATGAACTTGTGTTTTGTGTGTTGGCTTTGGGAGTTTCAGTCCATCCACTGGATCAGGGATATTTGAGTGTTCAAGACTGGTAAGCTTAGTAGACTTCTGAGACTTTCTTCCCTGAGGAGAGTCATTATACCTGATGATTTTTGGACGACCCCTTTTCTTAGGACGGGGCTCAAGAGATGAAGTTTCTGATCTAGGTAATGGATGTTGCAGTTGTTTAGATTTAGGAGGTCGTCCAACTGGTCTTGGTTTACCCTGCTGTGATGACAATGGCCTTGAGGACTTCATGAAAGGAACTTTTATAGGTTTTGATTTTTGAGGTATCATTTTAGAAGCATTGGAACTAACATTAGCAGTTTTCACAAGATCCATCTTCTCTCCTTTATTTGCCACCTTTGTCTGAATAGATTTTTTATTTTTTTGTGAGATTGTGTTTTGTTTGGGATGTAAAGGTGACTCATCCCTTAGAACAGAACTGTTAAACTGAGAATCTGCAGAGCTTGAAGTTTGAGAGGAACACTGCACATCTTCTTCCTGGTTTGAAGTATGCCTATCTCCTTTCTTATTTTTATCAATGATATGCCCCATCCTGCTGACATCTTTTGTCTGGACAACAACAGTTTGGGCAGGTTCCATGGTCATTTTTCTGGTGTTGTCTATGACTTCACTTTCATTATACTCGTTTCTTTCTCTGCTCTTCAGTAATTCGTTCATACAAGTGCTCTTCTCGGGAGTTGCTGATTCAGCAGATTTATCTGAAGTAGGAAGGGGCAATGGTGTCTTAATACAGGGACTTGCCTGATGCAATAAACCATTTTCCTTACTCCTATTGTTAGTTATAGTGTTGCAGATGTTCTGGGAACATGCAGAATATCCATCCTCTTTCTCATTTGCATTCAAAACATTGTCATCATTACTTTCCTTGACTCTAGAAGTCTTTTTTGGAGGACAAAGTGTTTGCTTTACTGAATTCTCATTACATGATATTGGAAACAGTATTGGAAATGACGTGCTGATTTCAAGACTGGATGAAGACTGCTGAGCGTTCAGAGTCACAACTTTTGAACCATTTGAATTTAGGGAGGATTTCATTGCTTCTCCAGTTGGGACATATTTGCCTTTTTCTTTTTGAGCATTTAAAACTTGTGTGCTGTCCTGTGGACTGGAGTTCTGCTGTAATGAGGAAGGTGGAGAAGGGGCAGCTGGAGGTGAATATGTCTGCTTCAGCAAGGTAGAGGAGGTTATCCTATCTGAAAGTGGCACTTTGCTATCTGTCTGTGGTTGAACTGCATAAGAAGGTCCATCTGATGGAAATAATGACTTTGACTCAGTCTTTCTTGTGTTTTTTGATGGAGTCTGTTGGAAGAAAGGACATGTGCTGACCAGAATTCATCAGGAAATATTTGAAGATATTCAGTAAATCAGGCCTGTCTATGACATCCGTTAAAATCAAAGAATCATAATCATTAGAACCAATATAAATTAATAACAAAGCACTTGAAGACTTCCAACTTCATATTTTTCAGTATATGGGAGAAGGGGACAATAAGATAGAGTAAAGGAGCGAGAGCGAGAGAGAAAATAAGATCTGAAGTGAGCAAAAAAAAAAAAGAGAGTGAAAGAAGCATATCAAAATGAGAGGATATAAAAATAGATTTAAAAAACTCAAACTGCTGCTGGCTGAAAATGGCAAGTTGCAGACAGAAATAGTAACAACAATTTGTCACTATATACATATAAATGTAGAAATAAAGCATGAAAGAAATAAAAGAAAAGAAAGACTTACCTTTTTAGAGGCCATAATATCTGGTGTAGAGCCACCTTTTTTGGATGAAGTGGGAAGTGTGAGACTCATCCTTGTGGAGCCCTTTGGAGAAACTGAATTGTTGCTATCTTTTTTCTGCATCTCTCGTTGTGACTGCTTGCCCACTCTGATCTCAGAACTGGAGACTTCACCTCCACATGAACTATGACTATCTCCATGTGCAAGCCTCTGAGAGATCCTAATTGTGGGCCTGCATATGAAGTTCTCAAGGCTCTTTGGGGGCTTCTTCGTCCGTTTTGCTCCAACCCTTATTTTCATTCTTACGTTTCCGTCTGAGTGGTCGGACATTGACTGTGTTAACTCTCCCAGCCTTGTCTGCTGCTGGTGCTCAAGTTCGCTGTTAGTACTCTTTGAGGATGCTTCTGGTTCAGGCCCTTTGGTTTTTCTCATCCTCTTCCTGTCTTCTGTCATCTCTTCTTTCTCTGGTCTCGGTGCAGGTGTTGTAATTTGCTTTTTCTTATCCATTTAAACTTTCAGAGTAGTGGACGTTTATGGGAGAAGCACTTTGACTAATGTCAAAGTTGTGTCAATAATTAATGTTCAGCTTGCGAGAAAAGATAATGTTATGTTTTTCAGTCTTTTTTAATACTCTTCTATCATCTCATTTGACTTGAGAGAGTAATAAGGGACTGGTACCTTGGAACGGGCTATAAAGTAAAAACAAGAAAGAGACAGAAATTAGTCACAGTTTACTCAGTGTGTCAGATAATATGACACAGCATTCAAAATGTTTCATCAGAAGACCTCAGTACAAAGTGATATGCAGGCATTACTAGGGATACGGTGGTCCGATATCATCGTTCTTTTCCAGATAGGGTTTTGGTCAGATATGACCAATCCAAATATAATATTGTGTGTATACTGTTATTTATCGTTAAGCCTACAAAAATGGTATAGGTACATTCCTAGGTGATACAACAGATAATGCTACACTTTTTTAACATGTACCCAGACCAAAACACACATCCAGCTCAAAAAGACTGCAACTTTACACTCAACCGTCAAGTTACCTGAGCTATTGCTGTGACTGACTAGTTCAAATACTTAGTGCTCAATTTAGAGACATGGATTATTAAAGCATGTGCAGCTGGCTCTGAACATGCCAATTCAGATGCTAATGGAATCTGTTTTTGAGTAGCTGACATGAAATACTTATAGAAAGTAAACGTCCTACAGTGTGACATGCTCTATTGTATCTCTCTAGAGCATTAAATTCATTAGTATAATTACTGAACTAAAACAAACGTTTGTTATCGTGATCAAAACCATTGATCTGAAGCTCAATGCTGATGCTGTCATGTAAATAGTTTTCTAATCAGCAAAAAATATAATAAAATCTGATCAACCCATATCAATTGCATGATTAAAAATAACATAAAGCCCCGTCCATTTCAAGACAACCCACCCACTTCTGGGTTAGACCCCGCCCAGTCCGAGTACAGATACAGATAATTCATATGGTTAACAGATACAGATAATGCTGTACTCGCTCATCCCCAAGTATTAGTATCTAAACCAAATTAATAAAGTGTAAAAATAAAAAAATAAAAAATGTAAACAAAATATAATTTTTTTTTTGACAAATATACACTTTGTAGTTATGCCAAGCACTAAATTATTTTACCGGACAGAAATTGTGAGTATAAACGTATTTGTAAAAAAAAATCATCCTTTTTTACGTGTAGGGCACGTGTGCGATGCGGAGGAAGCAAGGAGCACGAGGAGAAAATAAACGGCACACAATGGTGCAAAACTAAGAAACTCATGGAACTAGGAACTAGACACATGGAACACAGAGCAGCATCCACACACTCGGACACATAATGTTACAGTGACAATATCCGACAAGGAAAAGGGAAACACAAAAGGGTTTTATACAAGAGGAAATGGGAAGCAGCTGAGAAGACTAACAGGGTAACAAGACAGGTGTAGGAAGGGCAACGAAGATACACAGAAAGAACCTGGATGTGAAAGACATGACGAGACTGTGACATCCTTAATCTTTTTCATGTAAATTAATTGGTTAAAAAGAGTGGAAACCCTGAAGAACATCCAGCTCCTAAAACTTTTGAATCCTGCAATTTAACTTTAACTGAGGTTCAGAACCACTGGTGTATGGCGAATCAACAGATTGCAAAAAGGTTCTTAAAATGTTAACAATCTTCAAAAAAGTTTAATGCAACAACAAAACCATTACTACAACGTTAACAGTACTTTTCTTTTCTCTTTAGGCCTTTTTGCATTTATTAGCAAAAGTACTGATGGAGAGAGGACAGGAAATGAAGTGGGAGAGAGAGGGGGTGGGATTGGGAAAGGACCATTAACTGGGACTCAAACTTGTGTCATCAAAAGCACAATCTCGCAACAAGTCAGAGAGCTGCCCATGAGGCTATCGGCTCCGACTAACAGTACTTTTCAACTGGAACCTGAAGAGGAAACTTTTTGTTTTTTTAAAGGGAGGAATCTCTTGTTATTGCTTTCAGTAGAGTTTGACGATTTAGAAATGCAATGATTTCTCTGTTCCCATAAGACATGCAAAATGATCAGCTTTATTATGGTTTTGCCATATGTTGCCCAGAGCAGTTCAAGAATACTTCCAAACTTGGTGTAATAGAAAGGCAGCTCAGCAAGTATTATGGTGCATGAGATAAAGAATTCATCTTTAAAAAATCCAGATAGCTTTATCTAACAAAGATTAGTTCTTTAATAAAGAATGTGACAAAATGTGAACAATTTGAACTCTAATGGAAGTTTTTATAGTAAATGTGAAGAGAAGTATGTTAGCCAGGTAGAGTCTTCTTTCAAATGAACTCTGAATCTACAACACATAATTTAACTTCCACAATATGGTCAGCATGATACATCTCAATTTTCAATATATGAGTTCCTTTGGGACATACCCACATAAAAATCCCCAGCACTTGCGAAAAGCTGGCTGAAACTCTGCTTTTGAGTTGTCTGAAAGGCAGGTGCTTTCCCACACAAAGTGAGGTCATTCTATGGAAGATTCCGCTTGATGACTTCAGTGCGTTAACTTGCACAGGGGACCCATAAAATCCAGCGGCTGACCTCCAAGCTCCAGGGAGGAACACGCTAATAAAGCCCAGGATCGGTTGTCTGAAACATTTGGGTTGTTGACTGGACTCAGTCAAAAGCACTTTCGATATAAATATTTCTATCCACTCATTCAATCTTGTCTAACTGTAAGGTTGTGTCCCACCCTGATCTCGAAATCTCAGTCTTAAATCATACTGTGAAGTGCAATAGCAACCGTTTCTAGCTAGTAAAACTAACTACAGGTTGTTTCATTCTTATGTTGCTAATTCTTCTTAAGAATACAAAATACAATGGCATTTCACTTGCTGAGTGCAATCTTCTCAGCTCCTCCTTTAGGATTTGGTGCTAAGAAAACAATCTCAAAGGAACGCTTGAAAAGAAAAATGGCCCGAGGAGAGGAGAGAGAGAGCAAAGTACAATGATGTGTGTGTTAGAGAGCAGAAGAGGGAGCTCTGTGGCTATTAGTAGCACAGTTCAGAAGAAGTAAGAAGGACGTTTGAGGGTCTTTCTCTCCCTAGGACATAAGCCTACTTTTCAACATTTACCATAATTATTCATTTTCTTGTACTGCCTCAACATACAATCTTTCCACCGGTTTCCTTTCTCCTCTATTCTCTGCCTTTTTCCTCTCCTTCCTATTCATCTATCTTGTTGCTGGTTTTGTTCATAACGGTGTCTTTCTATATATAATTTGCTCTCTCTTTTACACTCCATCTTTAAGGCATTAAGGCATCTTTTCAAAGCAGACCACACTGAGCAGTTCAATAAGTCACTGTTTCCCCCGTAAATCAAAAACATATGTTCTTTAAAAAAAATAAAAATAAATAAATAAATTTTGGTATTGCTGATGCAAATCTTTGCAAACAAGTGGAAATCTCCAAGAAAATAACTTTCTGTCATATCAAATTAACTTTGCAGTTTTTATTTTGTTCTACTCCCCTCGTTTCCTCACATTTTCATGATAGTGACCCTTTTATTCACTCTTTATCCCGAGTCCTCTCAATCCAGCCCTTCAGTGTCAAGCGCAATGAGGTTATTAGGTTTCACAAATGTTTCAGTTTGTGTACGTTATCTCATTACAAACTGTTATATTATACTGTCCAACCCACTGGGGTCTCTGTCCTCTTATGTACTTTAAGACAACAATATACAGGTTAACACCAGCCTTTGTCAGTCAAGCAGACCTGCTTAGCTGTTTCGCTTGTCAAGCAAATTCAGCCAAATATTGTTAATCGGTGCCATGTGAACGTAGCATACTGAAGTGCATTAGAGTTGCAAACAAGATGACATCACTGAGCACTGCCCTTCATTCGGCAAAGCTTTGCTCCCTGACCAGATTTAAGGGGTGCATGGGTAAACTCAAAGAACTGACCGTGATTTGCCCGCAAATCCATCGACTAAATTTGAAAATACAAAGGGATAAAGCTGTTTCAGCTCTACATGCTCCTCTGTGACCTAGATATAGCATGGTGCTCCAAAAATAGCTAAGAACTAGAGCATTAAATGAAAAAGAAACAGAGATATGGAAAATTAATTGGGTGTCTGTGACAATAATGTTTTAGTTGGTTCGCCGCTTGAGCAGACGAGCACAGCATGTCAATGCAGTGTGAAAACGGCTTGATTGATGGGACACAGTAAGTAGGAGGTAGAATAAGTTACTGCTCCCCTCGCTGTAGACTGAATTTGAAGAAACAGGATTTCCAGTGAGAAGAAAACAGAAATGTCAATACGATCCTGTTATCTAGCCTACTACAGCGCGAGGACAGAATCGATATAAAGTTCTCGGAAAAGTGATAAAAAAGGATAGGAAGACCGTGAATTAGATTTCTAATATATTAGCAGCTGTTTCGAGCTGTTTGCAGACCAATAGCGTTATTATTTGAATACCTCATATTGTATAAGCGAGACTGCACGCGCGTATGTTTACGATAAAAAGTGTCGTGCGTATTCATGCGCGAGGGCCTAACAGATGAAGGTCCCGTTTCAAATTACATTTTTATTAAGCAACGGGAGAAGTGCACTTCGAAAATGTTCCCTAAAACTAGTCGGAGATTTAAGAAAACAATAACAAGCATTTCCACATTGCTTCACGAAATGAAAAATGACTTACCCGAGCTGCAAAGAGGATAAGAAAAGGAGCAGCTAATTTACAAGTGTGCGCAACGAGCTGAAACGATAAATGGAGGGATGTTGCGTGTCCGTTGCGTGAAGCGAAGGACCCGTGAAGATGAACATTGTGCAACACCACACGATATCACGTCCCCCCTTCTTCTCCTCCTAGCCCCCCTATTTCTATCCGTCTCTTGCGCAGTTGTTTTACATCAAAAGCATGGTCGTACATTGTGTACCCAGATAGCCACAACCCAAGTTCATCGATAAGGGTAGACGGAGGAAAGGATGACCATGCTGTATATGTTCGGTTACTGAGCTGATGCCTGCAACTTGAGCTAAATTTACCCACCAATAACACGCGAAACGAGAAATGTAAACAGACACGCACATTTATCACCCTAGCGGATACTTTTTTATCGACACCATCAAAGAGCGGATCAAAGCAATGATAATCATTAAATCTAACCTGTGTCTCTCTCTGTGTGTGTGTGTGTCTGTGTGTTAGAATATGATATTGAATAATCTAACCCGAGATGGCCGACTTTGAAACGATGAGCAATGATGTAATTGAATCGTGGGCCAGCCCGCGTCGTTCATTTGATAGATAATGTTATTATTGGGGTGTTCATATTTCTGGAAATTATCAATATTTGATATGTATGTAATATGATAGGCTACACACACACAACTACCATCTGAAAACTTCGTGTTCAGACATCTGGCTCTTGAAATACCGATGAGGTTTAATGCCAACACCTATTTCGTATCTTTTCTTATTTGCATTACGTTTTATAATTGGCAGTAACTGTGAGTAACCGATAGGTGGTGCAAACATAATTCAGTAGCTACATAGCCTATCTATAGGCTACTGGAAAACTGGACAAGAAACTTTATGGGATGTGGGTCTAATGTATACGTTACACTAGGCATGTGTTATAAAACTAAATTTATAATACATAACAATAAAAAAAACTATTTAAAAAATCAAAAATGCATTTTCTTGTTTGTTTTTTTAGCCGAGCTTCATTTAAAACTCGTATGAGAAAACATTTCAGAGATAAGACTTAATAAGTAGATTACTTAGGTTAAGAAGACTTAAAGGGTTAGTTCACCCAAAAGATTTAATTATGACTCATATCACTTCATAAAATGGAGGTTAAACCACTTGGGTACCGTGGATTTTGGGTACCATGGATTACTTTAAAATGTTTTTAGCACCATTCTGGGGGATTGAAAGCGGTAGTTGCGTAGGCTATCAATGGAAGGGAGAGAAAGATCTCAGAGTTCATCAAAAACATCTTCATTTGTGTTTCGAAGATGACCGAAAGTCTTACGGGTTTGGAACAACATGAGGGTGGGTAATTAATCACAGAGTTTTCATTTTTGGTTGAACTGACCTTTTAATTTAACTACATTGAGACTACAAACATGAATTTGATCCAGTTTCTTTTCGGACTTTACAATACTTGCATAATGACATTGTTAATGTTCCCCCAAGTCTTTATTTATTCATTTAATTCTGAAAATTAAGTTGGTTCTCAAGACATATAAAAACAATTTAAATAAAAGGCATCACAGACATGTATTAGTTTTTAGGGCTTTTTGTTGTTGTTTGAAAATTTAGTATGATTATAATTGTCTAAAAATATAATTCAAAGGCTTTTTGGAAATTACACATTTGGATTTCAATACACACCCACTTGCTCTGGTGAATATATAAAAAAAAATCCTAATAACAAAAACAGAGCAACCATTTTCTGTTGAGTAAGACTTTTGATAGATTTAAGCACTACTTTAAATTCAGACATCTTGACATCTCAGGCCACAAGAGATAAATGTACAATGGTTTCACTTTCAGAATGACAAAAACAGCAGTTATATTTTATATTCAATTCAATAGAATACGCTAGTGTTTCTTTCACGTGATACAGACTATTCTCTGAGCAATTTTAAAGGAGACATTTTAAAGTTAAACTTGTAAAGAACTCCACAAACACATTTGAAAACAAATTTCGATGGAATAGAGATTTTAACAAAAAGGATTTGATCATTGATCACAGCATGTCCTTACACGATAACCTTTTATTTTATTACTAAATTTACATAAGTGCATTAATTTCTGAAAAGAAACTGAACTCACGATGATACAATTTCAGCTTTACCTGAGGCTGCCATCCTCGCTCAGAAATTAAATTTAAGTCAGTGGTGTTTTGTTCCTGAGCGAATTCGTGTTTTTGAACGAATCAGTTAAAGGAATGACGAACAATTCATAATGAAAATTAATTAATGATGACTCATTCGTGATGAACAAAACTACAGTCAATTGTCACCACCTACTGGCGTGACAATACAAAACGTTTCACTGAACACTAAACTGCACTAAAAGCACACATTGGTAAAAAAAAAAAAAAATCCTTAATTGGAAATTACGAACGATAAAATAAAAACTTTATTTTTTTAATGGATTTTAAAATTCTGTAACATTTTATTCACTTTTGTCAAGTACACTAACTTAAACTCATTACTTAAAAAATTAGTAATTAATGGCACACAATTTTAAATGGTCTCTTTATTTAACATTATTTACGTTATCACAGTTAAACACTTTGTATTTTCATATTTCAACATTGAATGGGTCTGGAACAGGGTGCAAGAATACAATCTATGGATTGTATCTAAAGGATTTTTTATGAAGGCAAAAAGTAAAAAGGTATAAAAAAAATACATAGTAAAACTTTATTAATTTAAAATCAATCCATTGGACATAAAAGAAGCAAAAAGGTTTATTTAATCAGAATACACGGATAGCTACTTGTGAATAACAAATATAAGTATAATGCTAAACTTATTAACCAGCAGAGGCTAGCGGGTCATGCTAATCAACTATTAATACGCATATGAATTAAAGTCACATAATTCATATATGATGATGTTTACCAGCCAAACCTTGACCTCTTGGTCATACGTCTTCGTCATTTGCGTAATGACGTCACTTCCGACGTCTGTCGAAACAATAATGGCGACCCCCATCGGTCGTGGTCTGTGACAGTACGACCGTTCTCTGCAACGTGTTTATCGCTTTACATGTAACCTTTATGTGAAAAGTTGTTTTCTAACCGTCTGACGACTTTTCAGTAAGTTATTGCCTCATCCCTTCTTTGTGTGCATGTTGTAGTCGCATCATACCTCATGCGCTTTCATTCTTTCAGTATGTCTCTCGCAAGGTGAAAGACACGAATTATATTATAGGAATTAATTTCTTTTAATATCGCCAAACATCCTTTACTTAGAGTCTTAGACACTTAGTCGACGTCCATAAGAAGGCGCTTGCATAACAAGTCATCAGCTTAAGAGTTTCAATGTGAACATAGTTTGTTAACCTGATTACATTAAGATAATTTCTCTGTATAAAGGCACACATTTTTTGTTTGTTTCAGAATATGAATCTACACAAACTGTCCTCGCGATTGCGTCCTACAGTAAGTGGTATTAACCTTTCTGTTGTTTTATGTTCATCTATGAAATGTATTTAAGTTAAGAACGTTTGACAGGACAGATCACTCATGACAATCAACTGTCTCACACAGAAATTCAGACATCTTCACATCCAAGGAAAGGGCCAGCAGCTGGAGGCGGTTGCCGTGGAAACATCTTCATCAGCTGAGCCAAATCTGCTGTCTGTCTTCAGAACTTCAGAGCAGGATCCAGTAAGTCCTTAAATATCATGATTTTCTCCCCATTATTTTACTGTTCCTTAAGGTTCACTTGTAATATTAATATTTTTTGCACCAAAAAAAAACTCAAAACGGTGACTCCTTAAATGGTCTCTTTATGATTGGCTAGCATCTTTGCAAAGGATAAAGTACCAATATCCACTCACTATTGCAGCGAGGAAGTGCTTAGAAAACATCCATATAAAACTGTCATTTACAGGCAAAACATTATGAAATTCTTTACTTCTGGTTTGTGACGCTTCTGTCATATCCAGTACTTTAATTTGTTCTGTTGTTGAGTTGACAGACTCAAGTGCGTGGAGCCAGTATTTCATAAGGCCCTAGAAATGTTAAATCTGGGCATCTTTTCACATTGCTTTGTGATTACCTGTTACTCAATATTGACACAGTGAACCGCCCCTGTATACAGCATGGAAAATATCCTACGGAAAGCTCAAAGCTCTGTGTGTTGTTACATTCCATCCTTCTCACCAACCATCTCTTTTTTTCCTCTCTCAGACATGCCATACGGAAAGACATGCTGGGCAGTACTACACAATCCCAACAGCTCACATCCAGAAACTCTTCCCCCATGGACTACCTCCACGTTTCCAGTTGCAGGTTTGGGAACAGTACTAAGTGTGTGTGTTTGTGGAGTGTGAATTGAAATGGCATGATGTCTTTGGTTGAAGATGTCTAGACGACTAATACATGTTTGTATTTTTGTTTTAGGTTAAGACGTTTAATGAAGGTTGCGTGATGGTGAGGCCGCCGGCACTGGAGCTCGTCTCGTATCTTAAAAGAGCTGATTACAGCAAACCCGCTCTGCGTTATATACTCTGTATCCTCAAACAGAAATTTTCCAGTGAGCTGTTTTGCTTTGTGCATATTGCTCGTCGACACTGTATATTTCACACATTCCTTAACAATGTGCTTTAGATGGAGATACTGGATCTGGAAAGACTTTGTCTTTGTGTCACGCCCTGCATTACTGCTACACTCAGGGCTGGCTGATCCTGCACGTACCTGATGGTGAGCTGCACTGACCCTCATTCAATCCAAATGCAACATGAGGTGAAATCTGGAGTCTGATGCTGGTGTGAATGTTTTTTTTTTTTTTTCTCTCTTTTCCTCCTCTCTCGGTAGCTCATCTGTGGGTCAAGAACTGTAAAGAGCTGCTTCCCTCTTCTTCCCGCCCCTCACGGTTTGACCAGCCGGTCCAGGCTTCCCAGTGGCTGAAGAACTTCAAAATTACCAATGAACGCTTTTTATCCAAGGTACAACTCAATGTGATTATTAGGGTTTATGGGTATGAAAGTAGGTGAGTAGTTCACCTTATCACACTGTCTGGCCCACGGAAACAAATTATATTTATTGCTTTCTGTACTGTGTTCCAAATTATTATGCATGTGTCGGATTTCAGTACAATAAACATTCAGATTTAGTTTTTTAACGAAAGTGTTTTATTTTGTGTATATATATCTATTTTTTATACCCACTGTAAACATTTGTCTTTGATTAGAGGCATGGGAACTGTGACTTGCTTAATTATGCAGAACAAACTCTTTTAAATAGGGTTTCCAAATCTAAGTAGACCTTGCAAACTATTTCACAAACCTTAAATCTGAATGTTCATCATACTGAAATCCTACTTATGTCACTTGCATAATAATTTGGAACACTGTGTACATGTATAATAATTTTTCCATGTTTTTTTTTTTTTAAATGAATGTATTTTTGCTGCTCTGATGTCAATCTGATCAATTGACAGATAAAGACAACACAGCGATATGTGTGGACAAAGAGAGAAAGTACTGAGATGGGGCAGCCTTTAGGAGAGCTTGTTGATCAAGTGAGTTTTCTTCATTATCAACATGAATTCCCATTTCTACTACCTTATATTGACTATATACGTTTCTTACAATGTTTTTGTGTAGTTTTGCTACTTTGTTCTGTTATTTTATTCTTGTATGTGCATTATTTAATGTTTATTCATTTTTTGTAATAATTCGATTTTGATTTGAACAGGGTGTGAATCGAATGAAGAGCAGCAGTGATGTGGTGGGAGCAGTGCTGCGAGAGCTGAGGCTGCAGGCAGGGAACACCGCAGATGGAGAGGGGGCCTTTAAACTGGCCGTGGCTGTGGACGGAGTAAATGCTCTGTGGGGAAAAACATCTCTAAAGAAGGAGGACAAGACTATGGTAAATTGTCATGATTTAGCCAGATTAAAATATTAACTGTGAATTAAATGTTTAAATAACATTATTACATCATTTTATGCAGTGTGAGCCAGAGGAACTGACTCTGATTCATAATCTGAGGAAGATGACAAAAAACAATTGGGTAAAAAAAAAAACCTCTCACTTAATATTGTAATAGTTTGAACTCAGTTTAAGGCTTGCCTCTTCACACCAAGAACTATAACGATAACTGTATTAGCATCCACACCAGTAGATAATATCAGTCTGTTTATCCTAAGTAAGTTTGTTGCTTTAAATGCTCAAGCTCTTAAAGCTGGATGGATTCTGATTGGCTGTCAATGTTTTTATCGATCATAGAAACAAAATTGATTGAAAGTGATTCCAACAATATTGTTTCACTGTGTTATTATCGTTATAGTTTTGGTGTAATCTCTGCTGTTCTGTTTTATTTAGAACGATTCTTAGAACTATATCTTTATTGTTATCGCTATAGTTACCTTCCTTGGTGTGAACGGGCCTTTACTCTCGCTTCATGTTGCTCTCTGTTATAGAGCGGAGGTGCCATTCTCACCGCACTCACTCAGACCGGGTCCCTGTACAAGCCACGGTCTGCTTACCTTCCCAGTGAATTACTAGGAGAGGTAAGCATCCCTTACACACAGAAAGAACCAAATTATGCCTTTTTTCATTAAACTGTCGAGTAAATACCATAAGTTAACAGAACTATAATTTTGCTTTTTACTTCAGCAATAGACTTTGAAGCATTTGTAAAACTGACATGGCCAGGCCACTGACATGGTCTGTTGCATGGATTGTCTAGATTTGTTATAATGGCAAACAGTTTTTCTCAATTGCTAAGACACATTTCTTGAAAGCTGCTCTCCTTTTCTCTAAACTGTGAACACAAAACCCTATTTTCAAGCTACATTCACAAAACCTCAGACTTTTCTTGCAAAACCAAACTTTCACCTCAAAACAGTTCAATCTGTGCTCAGAACTGAACTCTGTTGTCAAATCGTGCCTCAAAATTAAAAACACTACATAGAAAAAAAGAAAACACAATGCTCAGGACGTGAAGCTGGAGAAATACATGTTTATTGTTCACTGTAGGCTAAATGCATGTTGCAAAAAAAAAAAACTGTGCATTTAGCACTTGTACAAAAAGACAAAACAGAAATGTTGTGCATTTACACATAGCACTTGTAAAAACAAACAAATCTTTTGTGTTTGCCACATGTGTGCAGTAAGCCCATGTAAAAAAATAAAGTACAAAAATATACATGAATACTACGCCTACAAACAGTTAGACCAACCCTCCATTACAATACTACAGTACATACATCTTAATGTACTGCTGTAAAACATATATTTACTTACAGTATACTGTGGTATATATATATATATTAGTATGTCATACAGTAATTGCTGTATACATTTACATAATGTACTATAATGTCTAAAATCTTGGGATTATGGTGGACACAGTGAATCTACTGAGGTTTGGTTGTACCCTTTGTCCAGCCTCCCTCATACTCATAGCATGGACAAGAACATGGTCAATCACAGTAGCTCTGATTTCATCAGATATTACTGTTCTTTGTCTTCACTGACCACCTCAACCTCCTCTCACACAAACTCTTCCTTTCAGATTTCTATCCATTGTCTCTGAACTGGCTCACTGTATATGTTCCTCACATCATTAGACACAAGTGTGATCAGTTTTGAGTTGTTGTGTTCAAGTGGTGAGAACAGTGCTTTAATTGTGTTTGACTTTTGTCACCTGTGCTCAGCATTATGCAGCACGGGTGCATCACAATGAAAATGTGTTGGGAAGTTGTGTCTAAACAGGTGAAAAGTGCTTATAGTGTTCAGGCAACTGAGAATTTGGTTCAGACAATAGGGTTTAGTGTTTTAGCAACTGAGAAAAACTGTAATGTATTTTCTCTTTTCACTCTCTCTTTCTTTTTATTTCTCTCTTTCAGGAGGGATTTGATCATATGGAACCTTTTGTGCCAGTTTCTGTGCCCAACTACGATGACAAAGAGTTTGAGAGCTGTTATCTGTACTATTTAGACCGTAACTGGCTGCAGCATCCACACAGTAAGTTTGTGTATTTGTCTGTCTGGAGTGCGAGCAATGCTAATTGGCAGCGCTGTGTGTAAAGAGAATAATGTAGTCAAATAAAATGAACTACTTGTTGTCAAGTTAAAATTATGATTTAATGTGCATTCAAGTAATTTCTGCACTGAAATGAAAGCGATGGGCAATGTCTTTTTTTCTTTCTCTCTTTTTCACTTCCTGACAAAGTAGGAAACTTGAGTATTAAGGCTACACACCATAGTTAAACAGCAAATTATGTACATTTGATGTGTAAATGATGTTTTATTTAGGCATTCTACCTGTTTTCTAAGTCTTGGTTTTAAAAGAAAAGAAATAAGAATGTGCTGGGGTGTGTGTTTGTTTAGAGGGGAAAAATTGAGTAAATAAAAACAGTGCAGTACTATAAGTTTAAGACGCTTAATATATCTTACTAGAAGCTAATACTTCCCAAATAATATTTGACACATTTATAATGTGTGTGTAAATATACACAGCCTTGTGTTCGTGGCATGATCATCTCGAAACTTAAGATCATTATGCAACAAGGTTCCCCTTTTTAGTATCTCTCATCTTTTATCAACAGGTAAATCTGAAGAAGGAAAGAAAGAGCTCATCTTTCTCAGCAACAAAAATCCATCCATCCTGGAACGATTGTGTGCCTTCTTGTAAAGCACATTTGTGTTTCTTGTCTGTACATCATGTGATTTAAATAAACTTATAAGCATGCAGATTTTTTCATAATAAAAACCTTGGGGGAAAAACTTGCAAATTGTCTACAGCCTTATTTCTATCCGTCCATCCATCCGTCTGTATTAATAAAACTTTTTTTGAGATGGCTCTCCTGACCAGCATTGTTGTTGTGCGTCACGTGGTGCAGGTGGTCATGTGACCGCAGCCTCACCCGGAACTCAGTCGCGCGGTGCGTGATTGACTGTTTACAGCTCAGAAACTGCGAAAGTGAAGAAAGCAACAACATTTAGAGGGCAGTAATATTAATGTTTCTGTTTTTAGTCTCCGATGAAAACTACATACACAGAGGGGGTTGTCTTCTAATTAGGAATAAGTCGTGACAGTACGTTTTAAACATTTGGATAAGTTTTGTTGTTGTTTACATGAATCTCCGCAGCATCTCCTAAACAGAATGAGAGAAACGGCTCTTTTTGTTCTGCTTACTGGAGTAATCAGTATTTCCAGAGGTGTGTTTATTATCTTAATATAAACAGATACACGACGTATGCTAAACTACTGTGCTCTAGATATGATATGTGTGCTTGTTTGTCTCTGGTCAGCGGACAGTGGTGACTGTCAAGCGCTGAACTTCGGCCATGGTTCGGTTGTGTGCGTGTGCAATGCGACACACTGCGACTCTGCGGGCCGGATTGTGTTGCCAGATCCCGGTCAGTTCTTGTCATATGTCAGCAGTAAAACTGGCAGCAGACTCGTGAGGAGTCAAGGCCAGTTTCAGAAAAGCAGCACAGGTGCAGGTGAGTTCAGACAACATGAAAGCAAGTGCTAAATATTGCAGCACTTATTGTAAATGATTTCTTCTTTGCCAATTTTTTTTTATTCATGTTCCCTCGTAAACTTTAATGAATATAACTTTCCCTCATTTTTGCTATAATGCTTTTCTGAGGGCGGGACAACCTGTCCCTCACATGACGTCACAGCAATGGACAAAATGGACAAAATCAAGTCTTACCCTATTAGGACTTCTTTATTTGTTCGAGAAGTTTCACTCGGATGTGTGTCAAAATATGGAAGATATTTTACACCGAAATTAAAATGCTGTCATTTATACATCAATTTCTGGAGCATGCTCCCAAGAATTTCACTTACCAAGGCACATGTGCTGTGGTAATGTGACAATAAAACTTGAACTTGAACTTGAACATGAACTTATACCCTCATGTCGTTCTAAACAATGTTCCATTAATCTTTGGAGCACAAATTAAGAGTCTTCATAACTTTCACCCATCAAAAAGAGATATCAAAAGACGCAAAAGTAAGCCATATGAAGATACTTATGAACACTACCGATTTATGTGATAATCAGATTTAATTTATACACATGTAAACAGAGCTCATCAAATATGGTAAACAAAGAAGCTAAAACCAAATTGGTTCTTGCATTAAGCTTGTTCTGTTAAGCTTCTGTGTTTACCATATTTGATTAACTTTCAATATTTGATTAGCATTTAATGTTTGATAACACTTTACAATAAGGTTTCATTAGTTAGCATTAGTTAACATGAAATAAGAATGAACTGCACTTGATGAACTACATCATTTGTTATCTTGTTAATACATTATTAAAATCGCAAGTTACATTTGTGAACATTAGTTAATGCACTGTGAAATAACGTTAACAAACAATAAACAGTTGTATTAACTAAAATTAGTAAAACAATAAAAAAGGTATGGTTCATTATTAGTTCATGTTAATACATTAATGTTAACAAATGAGACCTTATTGTAAAGTGTTACCCAATGTTTAATTATTAATGAAAATTGTGGTTGCTTGGCCTTTTTAATGGATGGACAAAAAATATGAGAATTTTGTGTTTTGAAGATGAACATGCGTCTTATGGGTTTGGATTGACATGAGATTAAGTGATGACAGTATTGAAATTTTTGGGTGTTAATAATCAATTAATAAATAAAAGCTATATCTATTGTATTGTTACTTTTATTTGGCCATCATATCAAAATAATACAGTTGTCGCAAAGAAACAGAATAGTTTCACATTTCTTCAAGTGTGCATCTTTTAAAGTTGGCAAGTTGCGGTTAAAGACAGAAGTAATTTTCTTCCCTGCTCTTAAATATATCTGAATGAAACTTTCTCGAAAAAGAAAAAAAGGCAGGACTTGATTTTGTCCTGATTACTGATTGAATGTTTGTAGTTTACTATTTCTGTGATCTGATGAGTAAACGTGTCAGAAGAGAAGAGATGAGATGAGAAGTCACTGCAAGAGGGAGGGGGGAGTTATTGTGATTAAAGATTAAAGGGGCACATGAAATGTAAAAAAGAAAAAGATGTGCACAGATTAATCATTTATAATAAATACTGCAATATTACATAAAAAAAAACGAGAATGACTTTCAGGAAAAAGCAAAGAGTCAGGTAGAGAAAGAAGTATTAAATTAATGTATTTAATATATCAAATGTTAAACCCCTGTCTGCCTTCTCTTCTGAATCTTAGCTCTCAGAATCACTCTGAATCCCAGTCAGAAGTACCAGCGGATTAAAGGCTTTGGGGGAGCCATGACAGATGCGGCAGCCATGAATATTCTGTCTCTGTCCTCTGGAGCTCAGGACCAGCTGCTCAGACAGTACTTCTCCCCAGACGGTGAGAGTGACAGAGACAGAGAGCAACAAAGAATGAAAATGGGTTCAGCGTTCTCAGTTCTGAATGGTGCACGTCCCTGTCTGTCACAGGTATAGAGTACCGTTTCGTGAGAGTGCCAATGGCCAGTTGTGATTTTTCAACTCGCCTCTATACGTACGCTGACACTCCAGGGGACTACGATCTCCAGAACTTCACCCTGGCCAAAGAGGATATTCACATGAAGGTATCATACACAAACAGAAACACACCATCACAAATTTGGGGTGTTCAATATTAGTGAGTTTTTTTATGCTGGCCTGGTCCCTTGGTTGATTTAGGCCTGTTGTGGACAGGTGATACATGAAACTTCACGAAAAACACAAAGAAAAAAAACAATGTTTTCGGCAATGCAAGTAACTTAAATAATTGTTTTCAAGTAACTAGTAAAGTAACGCATTACTGTTTAATTTATTTTATGAAGTACATTTTTTTCAAGGAAGTTAAGTTCAAGTTACTTTGTTTTTTCTTTTTTTGACTGACAGCTCTCCTGTCACCAAAAATCAGGAGGACGTGCAAAGGTGTTGTGTGTGTGAACATGATAGTTATTGCAGTTCTCACTTGCACAAAAAATATAATAGTATCCCTGAAAAAATATGAATATTAATTATAATTAAATGTTAATAAAACAAATATTTGTATACATTTAAAAAATATTATAAATATACGTTATTGATCAATGTATTTGCTGCTGACCTTCGATGAGTCAGTTAAACCATAAGTAAAAATGGTTTTTTATTGGTGAAGTTAGTGTTAAACTTCTCTTGTGATCCAGAATGACTGCAGACAAAATATTTGTTTGAATTATTATTTAAATTTTGGTGTGAAAGGGCCTTTACATTTGCCCAAAAATAGCACTTTTTTGTTATAAAAAACAACAAAAACAAGCCCAGTGCAGTTGTGAAAAAGTAACAGAAAAGTAACATAACGCATTCCTTTTCTTAAAAAGTTTCTAAATAACGTGAAAGTTACGAAGTAATGTACTTCTTAAGGGAGCAACATGATATTGTAATACATTACTTTTCAAAGTAACTTTCCTCAACATTGGTTAAAAGAACGTCTTTCTCCTCCAGATTCCTCTGCTGCAGCGGGCACAGGCTCTCTCTGCTCAGCCTCTCAATCTGTTTGCCAGCGCCTGGAGCGCCCCCGCCTGGCTGAAGACCAATGGTGCATTGACTGGGAAGGGCTCACTCAAAGGCGAGCCCGGAGGCAAAGAGTATAAAACCTGGGCTCAGTACTACATCAGGTGCATGACGGAACCTAATTCTGCATTTAAATACAAATCACTAAATTAATTGGACTATAATATTGCTTATCATAATAGCAATTTTCACGTTTTCATCATTTTTCTATCCTTTTCAATGATGGCATTTACGTGTCCTATTCAGATTTCTAGAGGAGTATGGGAAATATAATCTTTCATTCTGGGGGTTGACATCAGGGAACGAGCCCACTGCAGGAGAAATGACAAATTACAGTTTTCAGGCTTTGGGTTTTACTCCGGAGACACAGCGTGACTGGATTGCCCTGGATTTGGGACCAGCACTCCATTCCTCATCCTTTCCCAAAACCCGCCTTATGATCCTAGATGACAACCGATTTCTGCTTCCACACTGGGTCAAAGTGGTAAGTGAGGATGGGTGGAGGAAAAAAGGGATGGGAAGATGTTGATTAAGATTCTGGCAAAAGTCCACTTCTCTTCCCTGTTATAGGTTCTGAGTGACGTACAAGCTGCACGTTTTATCCATGGCATTGGTGTTCACTGGTACCTGGACCGCTTTGCACCGCCTGACATCACCCTGACAACCACACACCACCTCTATCCAGAGTACTTTCTGTTTGCAACCGAGGCATGTGCAGGTTGGAGACCGACGGATCGTGGTGTGCGTCTGGGCAGCTGGGACAGAGCAGAGGACTATGCACATGACATCATACAAGTACTTGATAATTATCTGAACACTTCAGAAGTATATTTGAAAAATTAATGTAGATAATATGTACCGTATTTTCCCGCATATAACCCGCGGGTTATACCAGATTTTACAAACCCTGCGGGTTATATAAGGGTGCGGGCTATATCACACATTTTTTACACATACTAATATTTCAATATATTTGTTACGTCCCTAAGGATGTACGTTTTTTTTCTTCTTCTGATTCTGACTTGTTTGTTTTCTTATGGTTTGAATTTTGCGCACAAGCACTGTGTACCGAGCCTGAACAGTTATGGATAATTGACGTCATGCGAGCAACATTCAAAATGTGAACTTACACAAAAAAGTTCATAAATCTATGGTTGTGAGTTATATAAAGGTGCAGGTTATACCAATGATTTTTTTACACAAACCACCAAAACCTGCGGGCTATATGAGGTTGCGGATTATCTGCGTCTGCGGGTTATATGTGGGAAAATACGGTATATATGTACTATATCATAACAATCCTGATATATATTATTATTATTATAATTTAGTAAAGGCTTACCTGGAGAGTGTATTGAACATTACTATATTCCCTTCCTGTTTTTTTTTCCCAAGAGGGATTATAAAATATATTTTAAAATATTTCAGTCTACACTGCCACTACTATGCAATATAATATTTTTTTATATGTAATTATTTAAAAAAAGATTACCGGTATGTAATGTACCTTTTCTCTCTCCAACTTTCTCTTTGTTTAGGACATGAATAACTATGTGACAGGCTGGACTGACTGGAACTTGGCTCTTAATCAGGATGGAGGACCAAATTGGGTTAAGAACTTTGTGGACAGCCCCATTATTGTTGACCCAAGTAAAGATATCTTCTTTAAGCAGCCCACCTTCTACAGTATGGCCCACTTCAGGTAAGACTCATTTAAAGCACTGTTAACTCTGGAAGAATTTAGCTTGCATTAAAATGACATCTAAAGCTTAAAATTCGGTATCAAATGTTGCCAATGCCATCATTTAATTGCTAACACGGAAGGCACTTGACTTTTTCTTCACAGTTGTGTAAAACTACACAATATTATACATCTGAATCATATCATCCAAATACAGTATTTTCAGTAGAATATGCTGAACTGGGTCTTAACTTGTAAATAAGTTTTTCACTTTTAAATCTGACAGCAAGTTCTTGTGGGAGGGGTCACAGAGAGTGGGTGTGTCCTTCAGTCAACACACCAGCCTTGAAATATCTGCCTATATCAGACCTGACAACTCAGCAGTGGTTATCATTCTCAACAGGTACACAACTATAATGTTATTTACACTCAACGTAGCAGTCATTATTACATGATTCAGTTTGATTTAAAATGTTTTTAAAACTGCAGGTCTGAAAAGGAGGTGCAGTTTGAAGTTTGGGATCAAACACTGGGTTTTTTGCCAGGAAGTGCTTCACCTCACTCCATCCTTACACTACTGTGGAACAGGAACTGACCTGCTGTACTTAAACACAGCCAATAACCCACATACACACCTTAATGATTGATTCAAATCATTTCAGTCATGCTTTAAGGCCTGTAACATTTCTAATGACTGCAGCAACCACAAACAAAGAAATCATTTCAATAGAGTCAATGGTGATTTATAAGCTTATAAGACAATATAAAGCATGACGTGATCGGGCCATGTCTTAACAAAAAATGTTAACATCCCTGGAAAAAACTTGATGTATAAAATTTCTTGCACTGAAGATATTAATAAAAAAGATTGAAATGCAACTTTTCACAGCAATTTCTTAAATTACAAATGTAAAAAAAAAAGCTAAAGCAAAAAACAATATGAAGGTCTGAATGCTTTCGTTGTTTGGCTGTGTCATAGCAAGATCAACATGTTTCCAGGTTTTTATTCAGTTTTATTATTAATACATCGTGGTCATACACATCATCATATAATATATATTTATATACTTTAATATTTAGCCATTCATCGTCATTTTCATCAATGTTTTTTGTCTTCTTTAAATGAGTTTTCCAACTAAAATTATTTACATTAGAAAAACTGTAATAGAAATGAGTGAAAAGAACTAAATCAAATTAGACTGAATGACATCGATGGGTTTGTGATATATACACACCAGAGATAGAGGAGAGACAACTTCATGATCCCCTGGACGAGTGGAGAAAAAAAAATGGATGCAAGAACAACGAAGGCTGGGGACGTAAAGTGACGTTTATAAACCGCAAAGACACGCCACCCCACCCCAAAGAGAATTCACATTGAACGATAAGAGGAGGAGTACAGCTTGTCTTGAGAACCCAAACACTGTACGAACTAAATGTGGGTTGGGAGTTGTGCTGCGAAAGCAACAATATGTGCCCGACCCTCACAATCATCCTGCACTGATTGTTCACTGGGGGAGGAATAAGAATGGATAAACTAGGGGAAATGCAGTGTGAAAAACCATGGAAGGAATCAAAGGCATCTGAAAATATAGGAAAGATAAATGGGCGTTGGGATAGACAACTAAGAATGAAGATGTTAGAGAAAAGAAGTAAACAAACAATAGTAAAAAATATACCAGCATGGTGGGATGAACACAAAGTATAAAGGAAAAAAAAGAGACAAACAAGCTTGGGTTAAGACAGAGAGCTCGGATGAGACGGGCGGATGTGTATGTGTTTCAGAAGGACCATCTCTCCGTTGTGCGAGGATCAGTGTTTAGGGAGGAAGGCTCTGACGAGGGCTGAGTGCCGCTTTCATCCCCATTCAGGCTCTTCCTGCACACAGGACACGTGTCGTGCTTCAGGGAGAAAGAAGAGACAAGGAGAAATCAGTGACTTAAGTGATACAAAACTTTTACTCAGAGTCTGGTTACATTGGCTCTAATCAGCACAAAATATACACTTTCCAACTCTGAAGAAAATATAGTTACTTTTCATGCCCAATGCTGTCCATTATCTTGCCATCTGTGATCTCATTACAAAGCATTCTGGGATTGTTTTATCTGTTGTCTACCTCATCACAAAAACATTTGCATCAGGAACACGCCTACGTCACCAGTCAACTTAATACAAAAGTAAATATTTTCTAGATGATAATTACTTAATTAGCATTGGCTTTAGAACATAATTAAACACTTTTTATATCACACTTAGACTAACATTTGAAAGTCTTTACTGTTTCAAATCTTTTTAACCATCTATTCATCAAAGAATCCTAATAACAAAAGAATCCCAGTTTCCACAAAAATAATAAGCAGAACAAATCAACAAAATTTGTTGAGCAGCAAATCATCATATTAGAATAATTTCTGAAGGATCATGTGACACTGAAGACTGGAGTAATGATGCTGAAAATACAGCTTTCCATCACAGGAATAAATAAATTAGAAGTCATTTAAAATAATACTATAAATGTAATATTTAACATTATTACTGTTTTAACCTTGGTGAGTTTAAAAGACTCTCAAAAACATTAAAAAGTCTTAATCACCCTCAAACATTTGAACAGTAGAGCGTAGGACTTTCTTGGGGGACCATTGCATTAAAAAAAGGTTTGAAAATCCTTGGTCTTGCCAAACAGCCAGTACAAAACAACGTTTAACATTTTCTTGGTTATCACATTCTGTTACTTCAATTTTCAGTATTCCATAGTTTTGATCACTTTAGTACCCTGAAAAGCACATAGATATCAATAAATGTATTTGAAATAAGACTATTTATCTCCACTAAAATATAGCATAGTCAAGACACACTGAAACCAAAACAAGACCAAGGTCGAATCAAGACAATGACCAGACCTGCACATCTTAAATCCATCTAAAAGTTCCACATTAACTGCCAGATAAACGTTCATTTAATCAATAAATACAACTAAATAAGACACTGTATAGAGCTGTTACCAATCAAATGAAATCACTAACAACAAAATTGATCTATTTCACAGAAGCTTTAAAACTTTTTAATGTTTTAAAAAGAAGATTGTATATTGAATGTTTGTATAAAATAATTTCTGTGAAAACCGCTTTCTTCCTCTGGTGATGTAGCTTAACCCCCTGCCCACATTGACCGAGATTTCCTGTGTTTTCACTGTATTACCATTGGAGGCGCTAGGACACCTTCTGAAAGAGTACTGAATCTTCTGACATGTGAAGCAGCAGAAACAAGCAATAGCAAATGTAATCATAAGCATGGCATTAAACAGCATAATGTTTCTGAATGAAATGACGACCCAGGATGATCTATAGGACTGTGCAACCTTAGTTGATGGACTCAATCTACTCCATCTATATTATGACCAGCTTTTTGCTCAAAATGTCGCTTTTTTTTAAATGAAACTTACCTGCCTTTAAAGTGTTGATAAAAGAAGAATGCATGATAGAAGATTTGTTTAAAACCAGAGGGTCTGTTTTTTCTTTGTTGCATGTTCAGATAATCATACAACAAAATATTCTGGAGGAATTGAACACAGCCATGAAAATTTTGTGAAAATGATAAAAAATGCTGACAGTTGCTGGAACTTTTAAAGAAAAAGCCTTAATTATATCAAATATGTACTTTTTTACTATCATATCTTGAATTTTGTGGGTATTTGTAGTCTTGAAGGAAAATCTTGAGCCCTCTTAGTCTGTGACCAAGACAAGAATGAGTACAACTGCGATCGAGACCGTAGACAAGACTGAGAACTTCAAAAACTGCTATCTTAATACAACAATACTAAAACGTTCCGAAATTTTTTACATTTAGAATTTTGAAGTGTGACAACTCTTTTCATTCCATTTATCAAATGCTTGTACACACACACATTTTCCCAAAAAATGTCCCCTATGTCTTTTCCTCATTCTCTCCCTTTTGTCCTGTTCCTTCCTCTTTATTGTGTCTCTCACCAGTTCAAGCCAGGGCACGATGCAGCCATTATGGAAGATGTGGTTACAGGGCAGCTGCAGGACCTGCTCATCGACCCTATAGTCTTCCTTGCATACAGGGCACTCCATATTGCAGTCTAGAAGAGAGAGAGAGAGAAAGAGAGCAGGGGGTGAGAATAATGAGATTTCAGTAGACGAGTGTTGCTTTAAATAGGAATTATAATTCATCACTGCACAAGACTCATACTGGTAGGTCAATGACCCCCCACTGAATCTGTGAGCCTTAAATCATAAATAAATGACACAATGTTCCTCACAGGCCAGAAGAGAAAAACGACAAGAGTTTCAAAGAAAAGGGAAGAGAGAGGAGAGACTAACCAGTGTGTTCCTGAGTGATGATAACAGTGGGGAGGGCGGAAATTTTCTCTTTTTCAGCAGGAGGAGGACCAGTGTTCTCAAACTGACCCAGTAACTGAGTGAGAGAAACACAAAGATTATCAGCTGGTTTGCACAGAGGCACGGATCAGATCACAAGCACACGCGTCATCCTGCTCAGCTACCTGTGTGATGACTGCATCCAGACCCCCCTGTCCCCAGGCGTAGTCCCCAGGGTTTGATGCAAGCATGCCCGTCCTAACACACGAAAGTTCAGATTACAGGATTTATCATATTTAAACTGAGATTGGAGAAGTCATTGTAACAAATATATAAAATGACACACTTCCACATTAAAAGCAAGTTTACTGATAAAGTTTTCTAAAAAAATAAAAAATAGATATATATACACACAAAGTAAATAACGTGAAACTGTTTATATATACACAAATACCCCCCCCCCCCCCCCCCCACCACACAAACAATCATATACTGACAGCAAATTACAGTCTCACATAAATATTGAATGAAAAATGTCTTTACCAGGATAGCGGAGGAGAGCCTGGTACTCCTGAATTGGCAAAAAGGCCAGCTAGAAACTGCTGTACTATTCTAGAAGGAGAGCAGAGACGTCAGTAAGGAACTGATATTGGTAATGGGGAATTCTGCCAACTTCCTTCATTTTTTTTTTACATTTAATAAGTCATTTTTTATTCAGCAGCTGACTCACATTCAGTACACATTTGTGTAAACATTGCCATTAACTTCAAGCACTACATATTTTATGGAACGCCACAGTTTTATACGTTGTATTTGAGAAGAAGAGTCTCACTTTTATAAGCTAGAACATAAATCAATCTGCACAACAAGCTTAGCACCTATTGTAATATTATGGTAGAAAAAAAACCATGCATTCCACACACTGAAAATTGCAGCTCCAAACAAACAACGTTTTGACAATTAGGTCTTCATCAGCCGGTACCAGCCATACATATTTTTACAGTTTTTTTGCAAAAACAGCCAGTTATGATACCAAACATTTAAGTGCCAGTGAAAATTCCCAATTCTATTCCAATTTCGATACCACAGCTAAAACTACAAGCCTATATAATTTAAATTTAAAACATTAAGGACAAGTAAAACGTCAGTAATAAAATAAGCAAACAATAGCAAAAATAAATACAATAGAACAAAGATAAACAAATGAAATAAACAGTGCTTTACAGGAAGGGTGAACAGAAGTTCAAAAATGTATTAAAGCAATAATATGTAAACGTTCTGGATAGTCTTCACTGTATAAATGAAACCAATTAATCCTTTTTAATGTTACAAAATGTATTCAATCTAAGAGCAGGGAGTGATTTTCTCATCCTTTGTTATTTGATTAACATAAATGCAGAAAGCAGCAGGATTAATAGGAGGCTGTCACTAAGATGAAATGCATGGATCTATACTGATATACTAAATACTACACACATTGCGTTTTCTTCTCTTAAGACATAACTTTTTTTAAGGATACTTTTATTGTTTTTTACAGAATTTTGTGTGAAGTTGTTCAAGCAAGAAGTTCAAGCGTGAAAGAGCTTTCTGGCCGTGCTTCGAATGTTTTAAAGTTCCAACACAGACCGCAAGTAATAAATTAAGCTCCCTTCAGTGTCTTAAAGTGCCTGAATATTTAAATTGGCAAGGCTTAAACTTCCCTGACGATGCAGCACCGGCCCGTTAACTGTCATGAGCATTGTTCACGTTTGTTTGATAGCATTCATAAAAATGTTACCGGCCAACTGGCGACTGACACCATTTCATATGATTTTTACTCACATTAGTGCTTGGCAAGCGTTAATTTTAGGCCCTGCGTGTGTGTACGACAATCCAGAGGTAAATGTATGCATCATTGTACTTTGTTGCAAACATAATAATTGTATATTCCTCCAGATGAATTAAAACAGCTTGTATAATATGCAAACTGTCAACATGTTTGTTGTCTGACTGTCAGCTAATGTGCATTTTTAGATCAGCACTATCCACTGTATTAGAGACAATTTGGTCTTCATTAAGCATGACAACTATTCATGTTGTTCTAGTATTTGGAGTAAATAGTCCTTCAAAGTATAAACTATGATGAATGAGAGAGATAAATTTAGGATACAGAACACGAAAACGTAGATAATTAATTTACCCCTCAACAGCGGGAGAGCGATCCGGTCGACTGCTTCCTCTGGATCGGTACCTCCTCTGAGTGTGCAGGCGTGGAGGACGACCAGGACCCCAGTGCTCCGCTACGCCAAGAGGGCCACCCAGGGGCCCACTCAGACCACCTGGGACAGAACCGCCAAACGGCCCGGCTCCGAGACTCCCAGACCCACTGCCCCCTACCGGCACCCGGTCAGAGTCAGGACTTTCTAGATCCAAACTGAACGGCCTCTCCACAAACAACAGCTGCCATAGCTACAGAAAAAGAGGGAGTGAAAGAGATAGTTATGAAGGAGTAATACAATGTGGTTTTCAAAAACCCCTTATCAATAAATACACAATCTCTATTTCAGACAGGGAAGATGTTGTGGAAGGAAGGGGTCCACATACCTCAGCAAACTGTGAAGCTGTGTCATCAAGGCTATTTGAACTACTGTCCAGAAGACTGAGGAGTAAACAATCACATTTATGTCAGTCCTGGCTACGGTGATAGCCAGGGACCATATTGCTGTTTCATGGAACTTGGCAACATAAACTGCAGTAGAGCGGACTGTCACAGTGAGGGAATCATCGATCTAAACCAGTGCTTCTCAATCTCGAACTGCACATTTTGGATATCTCACCCATTTGAGGGCTGCATCAGAAAGACAGCTGCTGCCTTGTTATTCCACAGTGCCCAGACAGTCAATGACAGAAGCATTTTAAGTATGAATGCACATTTTAAGGAAACTGGTTGCGTGGTTCCTGTTTTCATGTGAGCTTTATTTACGACTAATAACCAAGCAAATACTAAATAGCTGTAATGTTTATTGTTTGATAACATTTACATTCAATTCATCGATTGAACTACACAAACAGGACTGTGGAATATCACAGACATCTACGGTGCCTTCAAAAGCTGACCAGCGCATCCCTATTAGTTACTAGGCAAAAAGCAGTATATGAAATGGCAATGGCAAATAAGAGTGTCCAAAATAAAGAGAAAGTAATGAATAAAAATAATACAAAATCTATTTTATAAGTTTAGTTTAAAGCTCATTTGCCAGGTTCTTAGAAATGAACTCATTGTATTCATGATGGTTTCAAATGGTTTTGAAAAACGTACAGAATTTTTAGATTTGAATTGAATGACCCTAAAATGTTTTGTGGGGTAACCATCAAGACAAAAGCAAAAACAAAGTATCTTTACATCTTGAACAGATGTAAATGCACATACCATACCTTTTTTTTAAAGCAAATACCATCATGAATTATTAAATCAGAAATAATGACTTATACCATGGTCTGTATAAACACTTGACTGGTTGGAAGGTGTCTATTAAAACTGTTTAATACAAAGGTAGTTCCACTCAGTTTAATCACTATTATATACGAGCAGTTTTTATTCAAACACACACACCAACTTACACACAGAGATCAGCGATTGCGCCGCACACACACAAACATACATAAACATTCAGCACACATAAGCACAGATACCCCATGGATTTTAATAATAAAATAGCTTCGCTACTGAATTGCTCTGTTATATTTCTCAGCAATAAAATAACACTGCTGTTTTTGAAGTAATTAAACTCACAGCTACATTGAGAGATGCTGCACTGACACAGGTAACTCACACATCTCCCTCTCCATTGATAATTAAAATAATATAATTCAGTCATTCAAATAAATGTAATCTTACCACTCTGAATAATAACATTTCTAGCTTTTCAGTCAAAGATTACACTGTAAACATCAATAATAGCTTTAAGTTGTCACTGCTGGCAAATGACCATGGTATAAGAGGGATAATCCCTGGCTAGCTGTAAATTAAATGATTTGAATGGCTTTGCAGCATGTGGTTCTTCGCATGCACACCAATTAACGATTATCCCTTACTTATTACACAGGTTTGTGAGGTTTATTCAAATCACTGCATGTATAAATTGTATTTTAACATTCGTTCAAATGAATTAACAGAGTGGCTAATTGACCTTAGTGTTGTAGGTACCAAGAAAGTTATTTAAAATGAATTGCAGAGTAGCACTCAAGCAAATTATTTTCATGATTGCTGTTAGTAAATGTTACGTTCCAGAGTGTTCGTAGTGTCTATTTTCTGTAAACCCCTTTTTGTCTACCTTACTCTTACACCTCTCAGGTCCCGCGATTGAACAGCTCCATCGTCAATCAGGGTTAACGACGAAGTCACGCCTCTTCCGAAGGAACCTATGGACTATAAAGATCCGGAAGTGACGAGTAACGGCAGCGCGTCATTTCGGCGTTGCTCATTGCTGGATGCCTGTTTGATTCTGGCTGTTTGTTTAGTTGATTACCAATCCGATATGTTGAGTGTTATTTGTTCAGGTCATTTGATGTTCTGTTTACCTTCGTATCTTCATTATGCTGAGTTTATTATATCTGACTTAAGGAGACGAGGTTATCAGTTCACGTGACATACATTCCCACACGCAGGTTTTTGTTTGTTTATACACACCAGTTTAGAAGCGGGAGCCACCAATTGTATTTTTGGTTTTCTTAGTTAGAGTAGTTAATCAGCGTTGCGCCGAAGATCTGTTTGTTTCTTTTTAGATTAGAAATATTTGTGTTTGTAGTTAGCAGATGTTTTGTTTCTATTTATTTCTTTGATTTAGCTCTCCGCTTATTTGTCTCCAAGTATATTCTATTTACGTTTAATGTCTTTAAATGTTATCCAATTGTTTCCCTGTATGTTGTGGGGATTGTAACTTTCAATACAATAATCATCTTTAATTTCACCATGACTCTATTTTTATTCATTGCTCCATGAAGTTTCAGACAGTACATTTTTACATACTTAGAATAGCGCGATTTCATTCATTAATATATTTTTCTTTTTTACTTCTGTGTTACTCTCCTATTCCCTCCTAGACTAAGATCTTATTTAGGAGACGTAACAGTAAATCATAAGCAAAAGAACAGAGTCAGAGGACAAATGCAACATGAGATGTGTGGCAATGTTGTCATACTTATCCAAAGAATTTTCAAGAACAATCAATATTAAGAGAGGTTCTGACATTTAGTGCGCATTGTAAATAGTACATTTTTTCAGACGCAGACTTACATGTCTGCTAAAGACCTAATCATATAAAGTGTGTTAAGAAATAAAATCCACAATGTGCAGTGCTCCAGTAATCGAAGACCAGGATTGAGAACCACTGATCTAACCACTTTCACCGATAAATTCCTTTATAAAACAAATTAAACTTAAACTGAGCTGGAATTAAATGCCATTTACTCATATCACTCCTCTGGCAGAATGGCGACACAAACTATGAAGGATCTACGTCGCAAGCTTGATTTATCAACAATAAAACAACATCACAGGAAACTATATCGACAGCTTTTTGTTCTCACGCCGTTTGGCAGTGATATGAATCAGAGGATAACACCAGAAGGCACTGAAAGAGCCACCGTAGTAATCTAGCAGTGCAGGAGTTACAACATGCCATAGGAAACAACGAATGAGGAAGTGCAGCCATTGAAAGGCTCACCTGGAGTCTTCTGTGACCTCCTCGATGAAGCCCGAGTCACATCTGGGGCAGATATACTCCTAAACACAAGCAAAATAAATCACAGTATTGACTTCAACCTCAATCGTAAAACAAACAAACAGATAACTGTGGGTTTATGAGGACACACACATTTGCATAGCACTTGGACACACATTCATTTGAATTTTAAAACAAATAGCCCAATATGAGGAGAGACACTCCCTTTAATGTGTGTCACAACAATTGCTGGATGATTCGAGATGCTGCTTCCCTATTTTTTTTCTGGGATTTGAACAGGTCAAGACAGGTCACTCTGCGGGACTCCAACAAAAGGAGGACAAAGGCTGCTTATCTTGACAACTCAAAACACTGTTCAGCCTCATTCGCACTATAAACTTTAAGCATGAACCAATTATGATTCACCCATTGAGTACAGTAAGAGGTTTACTAAGTGAAATGGGAAGTAAACAAGAGATTATACACAACTCATCCTCATCGGGACAGCTCAGGATGGATTGACTTACTGACATACTGACCAACAAGTGCTGAAATTAGACGGACAGTGGCAGATCTGTCATCTGCGACGTTACAAATAAGTAAAATAGAAACAGAAACATTTAATATTACTGTTTCGCTTTTGATACGAGCTCTACGTTGAGCACATCTAAAAAACGTTTTGTAAACATTTCTGAGCGCTAGCAACATGAACGGAACACTTATTAAAGTGTAACACGTCTTAAAAAGTCAGTATTTAAACGAAAACCATCACAGAAGCCACAAAAACACAAGCTATGAGTGTGGCATTGGTGTGCTAGAGACAAAAACGCGTTAGTTTTCTCTTTTAGTACGTGTACGAGAAGCAGTCTTACGTTTAGTAATACTAGTCATCCATAAATACATGTATTTGTAGTTTTTAAATACAAACAACAAGCCATGACAGGCCCTTCGCCTACATCAGGCTGATACAATGCTAGCATGCTAACTTTAGCACAACTGCAAGACCTGCGAGAGCGACAACGGAACTACAGAAACCCGCTGAGATGAACCACTCGTGAGATACAGGCGACGCGGACTCACCGGCAGTTTGGGGTTCACTTCACCTTTACAACAATGACAGAAGAAGCGATGCGGAGGGACCGCCGCAGCCTCCGCCATGTTTTCAGCGAGACTGTCTGTATCCCAAACAAGCAGCAGCGGCGCTTGCGGTCGGTCCGCTCACTGCAGAGGGAAGCGCTGTGACGTGACGCGACGCGTCCGAATCAATTCACCGAGTCGATTCACTCGTTCAAACAAACCGAGACACAGGCAGCGTCCCAGACTGTGCTTTATCTCAGAAACCATGGGAAATTAAGCACAAGTTAAAATAAAGAGTTTGATTAACTCGGAGTAATGAGTATTGAAATATTAATTTAAACAATATATTTACAATGAAATATCAGAAGTGTTCATATACAACAGTGTCTCAATATGTTTTGTTTTCTAGTTACATAAATATACACTTTAAACAATTCTGTGTATTTTTATCTTTCTGTTTCCTACAAAACATTTATCTAATTAGTTTACTTTCAGTATATCGTTTTACAGTCGAGTGATTCGTATTTGGTTCTTCTGAATCGTCAAAAAGAGTTGGTTCATAACAACGATTCGTTCACTTGAGCGCCACATGATCATTACTACGGAAACTCGTCAGTGCTGGTTATTACGCACCGCCCGAACAACACATGTGAGAATAATCTCATCTTATCTCTAAAAACGTACAGCTACATACTTTTTAGAGGTTAGCTAATTTTTGTGTATGTGAATGATTATTGTCTCTTTTTGTGCAATGTTATGCTACGTGAGACGTAAGACTTATAGAAAGGCCAGTCAGCAACTAACAATGCGTTCATGCTTGTTAGTTTGTGTAGTGCGTATCACATAAAAATGATTATTGCTTAATGTTGTTGGATGCTCTTTTAGTGATTTCAGTATGCCGCTTTTAAGTACAGCATACAGCATGGTGTGATGTGACAGCCATTGCATTACATTAAAGTTCACTTATGGTTAGACTACCTGACTAAGTGTTGATATGTTATTTCATGTGTTTGTGGTATATACATACATGTAAAATGATACAAAATTTTTTTGTAAGAGTACTAATTTTAGTTTTAAGTGGAGCCATTGTAATTCTAATATTTTTCCCACTTTTTACAAAATGTAACTGTAATCTGATGAACGAATGAACTACAGTAACCACATTTTTGTATCCTGATTACACAAGGCGTTACGTTTATTCCCTCACTCCCCAACTTTGATTGTATACAGAAAGCGTGCAAAGTGATTTCTATAAACACTGAAGCCCATACAGTTCTACTCTATTGTCAAATCCAGCAAAATTTGGGTTCAAATGTTTATAAAAACATACATCACACATGCATTATTTCATCCGCTGTTTGTTTAGTGATTTAGTTGTACCTTTCTTTCTTGAAGATGACAACACAGGAGGTGCGTTTGTGCGGGCTGCTACTGCAGGAGCACTTTGGAGATGTGGTGGAGAAAGTGGGCACTCATCTCATCCGCAGTGGAGTTCTGACCTTGCGAGCTCTTGCCCTTGAAACCAAATTGGCTCTTGACCTGGTAATGTCCTATAATTGGGTGTCTCTGTTGTCATTATACCATTATTTACGATCTTGTTCGCATTCTCTTTTTTTGTCTCTTTAACACACAATCCTCCTGCTAGGTCAAGAAGTCTCTGTGTGTGCTGGTACAGCATGGGATGTGTACATTTGGTCCAGGTCGTCGTGGTTCAGCGGGACCTGTGGAATATCGCATCAGCTGTGAGCACATCATACACATGCTTCGTTACCCACGTTACATCTACACCGCCAAGAGTCTTTATGGGGACACAGGCGAGCTCATTGTTGAGGAGATACTGCAGAGAGGCCAGATGACTATGAGCAGCACAGTCAAGACTGTAGCAGACAGGCTTACTCACAATATGCCAGGTAAGAACTCAAGCAGACTGAAGGGGGAATTCATAGATGTAAACAAAACAGTATTTTTTTATTTAGGCTTGTAGTGTATGTGCATCCTCAAAACAAGATCATCTTGGGATGGCTGTGGTTTGCTTTAAAGTCTATAGTATGGTATGCTTGGTTTCATGATCAATGTGCACCTTAATTTCACATTTGCATAATGCCAAATATTTTTGACCCTTGCAGGCTTATTTAGCATTCAAAGGGAATGATGGAATTAAGTTGACATAAATGGGAACATTAAAAATGATTGTAAACTATACAGAGAAACTCAAAGGTCTTTCATGAATAAAAGCTTTAGGGTTCCATCAGATTGTCTTCTAATGCTTTGTGAAAGCTAACAAAATGCACATGTTATGTATTTGTTGTCTTTGAGATATATATATATATATATATATATATATATATATATATATATATATATATATATATATAAACAGAACTGTGCAAAAGTCTTAGGCATTGTAGTATTGTTATATATATATATATATATATATATATAAAATTATTATTTTTATTATTATTATTATTTTTTTATAATTTCTAAATATATTTATATATATATATTTCATGATGATACAAAAATATTTATTACATTCATTACTATACATTCATTTTCTCTTTTAAGCTTTAAGCAATATATCATTCAAAAAAAATATTTATACCAAACACTAATGGAGGATTATCTTTTTGTACCAGAGGGTCAGAGTATGGACTACAGTGAGGTTGTCTCAGCATTTTCCCAGTTGGTGGAGACTCATTTCCTTCAGCGCTGTCCACCTATGGCCTCAACAGGATCATCAAACTCAGAAGTGGTTAACACTCCTCCTCCAGCAGTAACACAGCCCTCTGCACCAGAGAGCCACCCAGACTGCTACAGAGTTCCCTATATCAATCTCACCGGTCAGTTATTTCAACCAAAATAAATAAATCACATAGTGGTCAACCAATTTGGTATATACAGTGCCAGTCAAAATTTTAGCTACTACATAAATATTCAAAATAAGATCTGTATAAATGTATATATTGGGCTTGGCATTTATTCTTGCTAAATGCTGGTAAATTTCAATCACTCCTACTAGCCGCTTTGTCTGGGTAAATTTTATATATATATAGTCATGGGCAAAATTGTTGGCACCCCTGAAATTTTCCCAGAAAATCAAGTATTGCATTAACTCGTTTTGCTATACATGTTTATTCCCTTTGTGTGTATTGGAACAAAACGAAAAAGAAGGGAAAAAAAGCTAATTTGACGTAATTTCACACAAACTAATGTTGATAAAATAATTTTTTCGATACATATCAATACTGAAATAACGCTTCCAAGTCTACTGTTCCGCAGAATAGATACACAAAACCAGCTGTGCTTTCTCATCTCTCCGACAGTGAGCTGACACACAAACCTACCTCTCCTTAGTCACTCGTTTCATTTGCCCTGAATGAGCATTGTTGCTGTTACAGGGCTTGAATTTCGGAGTGGCATTGTACATATTGCTCACATTTTCACTGCTTATACTGTATATTATGCTTAAATTGTAAAATACACACAAAATAATGACAAAATGCCAGTCTTAGCAAGTATTTTCTTAAGCAGCCATTATAATATACTTTGAGATATGAGATAATTATAAAAATATCTATATGGTAGTTTCTCCCTATGGTATATCGATGTGAAAATTGTCACTAGTAACTTTGGAAAACCACTTGTTACAGTGGCAGGTGAGCAAAAAAGTTATTGTCAAGCCCTATATATTTATCACGCTCTTCAGAAGCAATTATAGAATATAACAAAGCTTGTGTTTTAAAGCGAAACAGACAATGAATTGAGTAATTGGCTGAAAATGCAACATGAGTCACTGTTCTCTCTGACATCTCTGATGTAATCTGTCTGGTTTTCTTTAAATTAGCGCTATTCTTTCTGGGTCATTGGACTGAAAACTTTACAGGCTTAAAATTATAGAAATCAGATTAAAGTTTCAGAATATGCTTCAGCACGGTTACTGGTACTCACTGCTCAATCACTGTGTTAAACTCCTGACTTCTAAGATCATCTAACTGTATAAATTATAATAATAAAATACAAATTTTAGTGGAAAATACAAGCAAATGTTTTGGCACCATATGCATAATAGGTTGGATTATATTTTCTCAGGTAGAAATTTTTAAACACATTGATACTAAAACTGAATTGTGTTTCCATCCAGGTAAAGGAAAACGCAGACGCTCAAGTGAGGATGGTGAAGCTGACCAGCGTGCAGCGAAGAAAGCCAGAACAGACAACAATGAGGTGTTGCGATCAAGATGATGACATCACACTTTCACGTTTTTGTTACTTGAATTTTTCATGTCTTGTACATCTGTTTTTATCTCTCTCTTTCCAGTGTGGTGATGAAGGGATCTTTTGGCAAGTGAATTTTGAGCGCTTTCACTTGTACTTCAGGGATCAGGCCATCATTAGTGCTGTTTCCTGTAAACTTGATCAGGTGATTATAAACATAGTAATCTAAGATGTGCTGGGAGATATAATTAGGCTGTGGACTGAATGTTCTTTCACTGGTGAATCTGAGACAGAATGTTCTGGATTCTCACATTTAGACCTTCTCCTCAAGGGAAATAATTAGTTGGTAGAATGTAGGTCTGTATTGGCTAAATTTCTCTTTGTCTTTGTCTCTGTCTTTCTCTCTCTCTCTCTCTTTTTCTCTCTCCTTCTCTCCTATAGACTAGCAGTGAGATAGTCAGAACCATGTTACGGATGAGTGAAGTCACAACGCCGACTAACGCTGCTTTTACCCAAGCTCTTTCAGCAAACGAGGTAATGGATAAACATTCACATTTTTGTTTCATACAGCCCTTACTAAGAAAAACCAATTAGATTGGTATGAAGTGTGATCAAAGCATTATTGTCTTCCATCAGATTTTCCGAGCTCTTCCTTCCAATTACAACATCGCCAGGCCAATTTTAGACCAGTACCTCACTCTCCTGGTTGACGATCCAGTAAAGCATTGCATACACCAATACATGCTCCTTTATATTTGCTATTTATTTTAAGGATTAGATTACTTGAATATCTCTTTTCTCCTAGATGGAGTTTGTGGGGAAGACAGGTGACAGTGGAGGAGGAATGTATGTCGTCAGTATCCCTTTAAGACACCACCTGAAAGACAAAAGAAAACTTTCCATCTATAACTACAAATAATGCTTTTATTATTTATTTATTTATTTATTATTTACATAAAAAAGTTTCGGGTTATTAAGAAATTAAAACTTTTATTCAACAAGAACACATTAAATTGATTAAAAGTGACGATAACGCCATTTATCATGTAAAGATTACCATTTCAAATTCATACTTTCTGTTCATCAAGGAATTCTTAAAGTAATGTATCAGTTTCTGCAAAAAAAATTAAGCAGCTCAACTGTTTTCAACATTGATAATAACAAATGCTTCTTGTGCACTAAATCTGCTTATTAGAATGATTTCTGAAGGATTATAAGACTGAAAATTGTATAATTATAATTGCTGAAAATTCAGTTCAGCCATTGTAGGAATAAATTATATTTATTATTTTGATATAAATAAAATACATTGAAATAGTTATAATATTTCACAATATTACTATTTTATTGTATTTTGATCAAATAAATGTAGCTTTGGAGAATATTGGAGACATTTGTTTAAAAAAAAATCTTACTAGTCCCAAAAATTTGAATGGTGTATATATATCTAATAATCTTATAACAAAATGTTAGAAAACTTGTGATGGATTGGTTAACCCTTGACCCTGCGGTCAGATCTACACCGTGCACTGGCTAACCTGGCCAAAGCTACCCTGGAGTCTGTGGTACAAGAGAGGTTAGTAGAGTCAGAGTTTTTTAGTTTGCTGAAATCTTCTTTTGGTTTTGATCTTGGATTCTTTGCTTTGTCAGGTTTGGTTCCCGTTCAGCTCGCATCTTTCGTCTGTTACTACGGAAACGGCACCTGGAACAGAAGCAGGTGGAGGATTTTGCCATGATTCCAGCCAAAGAGGCCAAAGATATGCTGTACACACTCTTATCCGAGAACCTGGTCCAGCTACAGGTAAAACACTCACAGGTCTTGTTTATATGTATAAAACTGTCTCGTAATAATTCAGTTTTTTCGATGTCTACTTGTCCTTCTGACCCAGTTTACACCTGGTCAGCATGTAACAGAAGTTGCGGTAGTCTTTTCTTCCCTATTGTGATGTATGAGTGAGGTGGCTTGTCGAAGAAGAAATAATGTCGGGCAGGATTTGATTTGATTGGTTTGCTATTTCTGTGATCTCATGTCAAAAGATCATTAAGTACTATATTTGATGACAGACTTCTTTTACCGTATTTTTAACAGAAGAATATTTTCAACCTGAATGTGCAAGTCTTATGTTACTTGTGAACTGTGCCATGCTGTATGAAAGCAATCTGTTGGCTTTGTCATGTGACATAGTCTTTGTCAGTTGTGTCTCTTACCTGCTATTCGGGCATACTACTCTTTTGGCATAAAGTGACCCCTCGTTTATCGCGGTTAATGTGGACTGGAACCCCCCGCGATAGGTGAAAATCCAAGAAGTAGGATCAGCCAATCAGCTCACAGGATACATCCACTCGTGCTCTCATTCGTCGATCTCGCGCCGGGAACCAATCACGTGTCTTGTCTGAGTGCCGTGGGTGTGTACAAAGCCTCTGAGAGAGTTTCTCTCCTTGTCTGGCATCCTAGGAAACCGTTTATCTCGTGCATCACGATAAAACAACGCTGCTTTCCGCAATACGGCTGCTGTTATGGTGGTATTTTTTTAATTTTTATTTTTCGAATAAATTTTTCTTTAAAATCCGCAATGCACTGAGGCGGTGAAACTTGAACCACAAAGTGGCAAAGGAATTACTGTACTTTTGTTTTCATGCTATGTAGTTGGAAAATAGACATATTTGAACTAAGTGACTGTTGCTCACAAATATCTCTTTAATAAATAAATAAATAAATCATAATGACACCACTAAAACAATATTTGAGACAATTCAGTGTTTGATTGGATTTAATAAAGATAATTGAATGGATGTTTGTTTTAATTTAAAGCTATGTGTAACCACCTTGTTTCAGCTCAGTGGATGATTGACAGGCGAGTAGGCGGTTCTTCACCGCTGTCTGAGATGCTTCATTTACACTACAGTGTGATTTAGTCAGGTTTTTCTGACTAACTCCAAATGAATTTTGAGTGGTCACAAAACATTTTGTACTCTGTGTTCAAATTCATTAAAGTGTTAGTTCACCCAAAACTGAAAAGTCTTTAATTACTAACCCTCATGTCGTTCCAAGACGTTCTCATCTCCGGAATTTTATGATGGATCTTTTATGATGACATCTGAGAGCTTTCTGTCCCTCCATAGACAGTTACACCACTACCACTTCAAACAGTTCATAAAGAGATTGTAAAACTAAACCATATGAATTGAGAATGAAACTTTCTGAAGAGACACAATCACTTAATTTAGACTTTTATTCACATATAAACTTTCATCAACGTACACATCAGGTATGATAAACGGAAGCTCAAGCATGTTCGCTTGATGTGCGAGAACCATTGAGGTTTGTGTTAAGAGCTTCTGAAAGAGGTTTGTTCTCACATATCATGCAGGTTCAGTTGAGCTTCTGTTTATGTTCACTGATCAATGTTTATATGTGAATAAAAGCATAAATTAAACCTGTTCATGTCTATTCAGAAAATGTGTGTATTCAGTTGTTTAGCTGTCTATGGAGAAATAGAAATCACACAGATTTCATCAAAAAGATCAAGAAGAAGTTTCGGCCAAAAATATTCATAGAAAAATAACAAAATAAAAAATACCGCCATATCAGCAGCTGTATTGCGGAAAGCAGCGTTGTTTTATCATGATGCGCGAGAGAAACGGTTTCCCAGAATGCCAGACAAAGAGAGAAAGTCTCTCAGAAGCTCAGGGATCACTGTATTTGTGTTCCGAAGATGAACAAAAGTCTTAAGGGTTTGAAACGACATTGAAACCAGTAAATGATAGGTTGAGGTTACCCTTTAAGCATTGTTCACTTGTGAGTGGCCCATCTAAGATGTGTGTTTGTACCAAGTGTAAACGGGGTGTTTTTTAAATCATAATGAGGCTCCTTATCAATCTTTGTGTATTGTATGTGAAGGAAATTCCAAAAACGCCAGACCACGCACCTTCTCGGACCTTCTACCTGTACACGGTTAATCAGCTGCCCACCGCCAGGCTGCTGCTGCAACACTGCTACAAGGTACAGACCGCACATGAGCATCTGAGCACATGAGCTTTTTATAATGTTTTGATATGTATTTGTATGTGGACATCACACAGACCGTTGGGAACCTGATTGAGAGGCGGCTGTATGAGACCAAAGAGAACAAGCAAGTCCCTTATTTTTTGACAATACAAGGAATAAAATACATTTAATCTAAGTAGTAGTCTTTGATTTTAATTAATCTGTTTATTGTTTTTGACAGGCGACTTTTGGAAAAGTCTCAGCGAATTGAGGCCATCCTGGCATCCTTGCAGGCCACGGGGGCGGAGACGGAACAGCTGACGGAGGTGGAGGAGATGATCACGGCCCCGGAAAGACAGCAGCTCGAGTCCCTGCGACACCACATTAACAAGTACTACTACACACCAGTTACTCTACATGGATCAGTCATATGATTCATGTTCAGTCAATCATTAATCTAATTTCTTGTCTCTGTGCTCATGGTGGCAGGTTGGATTCCAGTGAAAACCAGGTGGATGAGACCATATTTCTTCTGGAATCCTACATTACTTCTACACAGGCGTCTCGCTGACAGTTATTATACAATTGTAGGCTAGTTCAAGAAGATAGACCTGTCTATGTTTGTGTGAAAAGAGGTGAAATAGGTGGATAAAGAAGAGTAAATTGAGCTACTTTGCGATTCATGCTATTCTCAAAAAGAACTGTGTGAGGACTGTATTTGTTGCAATTTTATTTCTGTTTTCAAGTGAAAAAAATAAAGATGGAATTTTTTTTATGATGGTTTACAAATTTTTATTATAATTTGTCAAAAATGTAAAACATATTTCAAACCTGTGCATTGACATTTCAAAAATTAAATAAACTGATTGCTTGGTGAAATCACGTTCACCATAATACCAAGTGCAACATGTTTATGGATCAATGTCTTTATTGATCCTGGAACAACATTCCAATCAACCAATCAGGTTTGAGGGACAAATTTAAAGTTCATGTCAAGGTTAGGCTTACAACCAGGTTTAGGTGCTTCTACATACTGGTAAGTGTTATTCACCAACATTTCCCTCTGATTTTATGGATAAATTATGGCGATGGTTTGGAATAGGGAAAGGATTAGAACTAATTTTTTGGATGGGAATGTTCCAGTATAAACAAAATATCATGTCTTACCTGGAAAAATCACGGTGACTTTGTTACTATACCATATGCTTTCAAGTTAAATACACATTTCAATAGTTTTACAAATAGTGCATTTGCTTGTTTCCCAGTCCATCAATGCAATGCAATTGTAGATGATTTGTCTTTGTGAAGCTAGAGAATCTCCCAGATTCAGAAAACCTTTTTTCTCTTTTATGATATATTGGGATTCATGTGTTTTGTTGTCTCAACAGAATCCAAACAAAAAGTTAGGAGTGCGACCCTATGACCCAGCACAGTATGAAAATGAATAATAGACTTGCAGGAACCGATACACCTGCCATTCACCGAGTTTTACGCGTCCTTTGTTCATTTGCGCGTTTATTTACTACATTGGCACATTTGAATAGTGCTCTCAGCTCCATGTAAAATATTTTATCAGGAATAAATCCATTCTGCAGATTTTCCCCCAAAATCAGCACACAAAAAGAAGTCTGTAGATTCCACCTGGACCTGATAACGGATCGTTTGTGGTCCTGAAGCAGAAGTGTCATGTCTCAAAAGGGAAGAAATGTCTGCAAAAGGCACATTTCCTTGTTGTAAAGGAAACTCTTCAATCTGTGCCTCGGTGTCAATTGTCATCATTCTCATCCTCGTCCTTCCTCTGTTTCCTTGTGAAAAACCCCAACTGTGAAGAAACATTTAACACATTGAGACTGTAGAGTGCTAGCATTTAGCATTTATAAACGTTTTGAGTGCTAATTCACTTCAGATGTAACCACTCTGCTGTAAACCTGCTTAAGACTAAAGTCTTTGTGTCCTTTACCTTCCAAAGAACGAATACTAAGAGTGCAAGAAGCAGCAGTCCTCCGATGATGCTACCAATCAGAATCCAGAGAGATATCGGGATCGAACGCCCCTTCAGCACTTCCAAAACTGTCTATAACAGATACAGAGACCGCAAGAGATTTTAGCGTTTTGTTTTGTTTTTTGTCAACAATTAATTTTTCTCTGATATTTAATGGAAAAACAACTAGCACTGTAGAAATTACGTTATGTGCAAACAAGATTTTATGTACAGTGGGTTTCCAAAAGTTTAAAATCTTACATTTAAAACATAATTTAAACCTGGAAATAAAGCATTAGTGTTTTGTGGGACTAAATGGTAATACAAAAAATATAAACAATGTTCAAATAAGTAAAATTGTGATTATGAATTTAATAAAAATGTTCTCTTAAATTGTCATGCTTGTATGAATTAAAATGTGTAATGGAAAAAAGTAAAACAGAAACGTTTTACAAGTGGTCTCACACTTTTGGATACCCAGTACATAATCTGCAAATGCTGAAAAACACATATTTGTCCAGTTTACTCAATATTATGTGATCTATGCAACAAAAAATGCTCTCTTCTAAACTTGATTTCAATGCTTTTGATTAATGTAATTCTCTGAACTGTGATAGGCCTATCTACTAAATTGAATTAAGGCAAATGTGAATCAATTACTCAAATAAATTGTGAAACAAGTAGGCCTACTCAAAAATTATTTTTGCTGAAACCGTTTCCAAGCACACCTTGCCTTGAACTTAATGGGGAGCGTAAAATGTTATTGTATGCGTTTTTGAGCAAGATGAGAAAAGGGGAGACTTGAAGGTGTTTAATGTTAAATTGTGTTTCCATTATTAGAACTGTGTATATTAAACTGGGTCACCTTTGTGGAGAAGAGTGGAGCATTTGCTTAGGCTGTGGACTCGTACAGCACATGAGATTTCTACTTTAAAAGATGTGATTAATACTTAACACTTAGCATGCTAATATGTGCTATTGCTAACAAATAGCTTATAAGCTAGCTTGCACAATCTTGTGGCTGCATTAGTAAACTTAAGAAGCTAAGCTTGTTGGCTCTCTGCTTCAGGTAACCACTTTGAAGGCAGTGTTTGTGCACGCAGATATATAACTAAACTGATTTCAGACAGATTTCTGAGTCAGCATAACAATTTAATGATCTACAAACAAAATAGAGTGAGCTTTGGTGAGAATTAAGTGAATTTTTAATTACAACATTGTCATTTTTCATTAGAAAATTCATCAGATGAGGAAAACGTTGGTCTAAAACATACATTTTTATATACAAATGACCAGCAACCATCTTTAAGCTCAATTGTCACAAAATGGAAAGCACAGGATTGTGTGATATCAAAGGCAGTGAAAGATACATCTATGCTGTCTTCAAAAATCGATCAGATGAAGGTATCTTAAGTGATAGGATCTGAAGTTGACATCGAATTGAGAAATGCTTTAATTGCCTTGGATTGCCTCTGAAGGCAGCATTTTTAGGCTTTTGGACACAGCCTTAAAAATCTTATTGTACTACCTTATTGGGTCACTAAAAAATGAATTATTCCATGATGTTGAAATTATATGAACTAATTACAGTATATCTGTTTAACTTAATGGATTCATGTGGGACAAATGTACGAAATTAAATCATGGATGTCCAGTCAGTTCCCTTACCTCCCTCAAGAGGGCAGCATTTCCCATTGTAATCAGATTGGATTCCCGAGCAGATAGCTGGTAAGAGCCAACAATTGTCACTGCTTTAAACTTGGCCTGCCAAAAACAAATAGGAGTTAGAAGTTAGAGACTGAAACTCAAACTTATCAACAGTACATATTTTGTGAGTTTTGACTTTGATCTCAGGAACCATTTTCCAGCACATACTAAAATGTGTGTGTGTGCGTGTGAATACCGCAAGTGTAAGAGATGTCACCTGTCTGAAGAAGTTGTCGTGTATTCTCCTGGTGATGCGGATGAAGGCCATCTCACCCTTCAGTAGCTGCTGAATGTTACATACGACCTCCACACACCATGAGGAGGAGCAATTCTAAAAATGAAATAAATTGTACTTTATTTTGCCTTGTACTTTAGGTTAGGTGTTTCAAATCAGGGTCTGCAAGGAAGTAATGGGCAGGTTTGTGGAAATTTAAACAAAAACTATAATAAATAAATAAGACAATAAATTAATTAATAGAAAAATTCTGTACTAAAAACATTATAATGTAACTTCAATTTTTCCAAGCAAATTTTAAGATACATTTATAATATACATCATTCACAGTATAAATTGGATCTTTCAACAAGAAACTATATAGATGCCTTATACATTTTAGGATGGGGTCCCCTCACATAAGGATGACCATATTTGGTGGTCAATCCCATTCTCATGTCTTGAGTAATGTCTGTAACCATAGCAACAGACAACAGTATTACATTTCAAATAAATGTAATGTCTTTCTATTGTGGGCAACTCCTGCTGCTTTCACCCTGATATGAAGCCAAAACTCTTTGGTTTGTTCCAGTTTGTTTTTAATCTCTTTCTCCTCCACCCGTACACTTAACAGGAGTTTTGTCTCCCATTCCAACCAAACAAAAAGAGGTTGACTATGGTGCCGTTTACACCCGGTGTAAAGATGTGTTTTGGTCGATCAGATCACAAGTAGATGAGGGAGACACATACTCATTTACACCTGGTGTTTTAATGAATCTCTTTTGTCCACTTTCAACCACTACTGTGCAGATTTCTTCAAGAGGAAGGGACCATGGGAGGGTAAATGTATGTATGTTCAGATCTTTTGATCTAATGGACAAAATAAGCTTGTGTAGTTTACAAATGAACGTGATCAGAGACAACAGAAAACCATACGGAGAGCAGCAGCTTTTTGATCACCACAAGACTACGGCAAAAAATGAATGCACTTTAGAAAACAGGAATGGTGAGGGAATATTGTGCTTGGTATGTTTTTCATCTTCAAACCAAACTTGGGTTTCCAACGGACAAAGTCAGTTTATATCCCGTCTGGCTAATGAGCTCATGATTAGGTCAGTAAGTGGTGAGTAGACGTTTTTTTGTGGCTGTTCGAACACACTTGACCACTTGAGCGTTAACACTACAAAAGCAATACGGTCAAATGTGTTTTTGACTACCTCTGGAAGTAGTCGAAAGAGGACAAGATCAAAACGTTTAGAGCCTTGTCCACTTGTGATCTGATTGACCAAAATGTATCTAAATGGGGCTATGTCGTGGTATAGTATAGAAATTAGCAAGAAATCATTAAGTTTCAGAAGCCAAAAGTTTAGACTTTATCAGCCAAGTCAACAAAGCTGATCATTTGACTATGCCACTACAAATTCTCATTCTTGTACAGTTTCTTATAACCTGTTTACAACCTATTACACAATGAGCATATTTTTATACTATTTTTGATGTTCCCATTGCATTCGTTTGCCACAATTAATTATCAAATGCCGTGCTGCCAAAAAGTGTATTTCTTAAAAAGAACAGATTTAATCCCATATACCAAGAAAGTAAACATCACATATAAAATTACTAGAGCAGCTTGATTAATGATTGTACCATTCAGTGACTGGTGGATATTTCTCCACTTACTATCATTGCTGAGATGACACAGGACATACAGACGTGGCCTACTGAGGTTTTTAAAGTTACCTGGTACCGTAATGCCCAGGCTATTCTACAAATACATTTTATGTGTCTAATAAAAACATACTATAACATCTCTAGCATACGTGATTTGATAGAAAATAATAATGCTTATGCAGACATAAGTCTGTTAATCACAAATCAACTGAACTCGCTTGCAAAATTCAGTTGTAAGTCTTGATAAACTTAATTGAGTTATCTTCAGTTTTTTGGTTTTCAATATTTTCATAACCATACTGTGTGTGAACAGTGTCTGTATTCTCACCAACAGTTCAGTTTTCTTCATGTCTTCCGGGTGAAGTGGACGTACATCTCTCTGACTGGACTTCAACTTTGAAAGATCACTGACTACACTGCAGTTCACACCTGAAGCCTACAAGTAAATGCAGATAAAAGCATCAACTTTACAAGAACACAAAGGTGATTAAGAATTACAGAAAGGCTTGCAGTGAGATACTAACATTATGAGAAAATGCATCAACCACAGTCGCAAAAACTCTGTCTCCTGAAGCCACGGAGGGCAAATTGACGATCAGCTCCAGATTACTGACAGCGTAACAGCCCAGATTCTGCACCTGATAACAACAAACACTCACATGGAGTCATGAGCTTTGATTTTAAACAGAGACGATGAGCCTATCAGGTTTAATTTCCCCCACCTTAAATTGTGTGAAGAACTCCGGTCCTGTCCCCTCTGACACTGTCCTGGTCGGATGGACCTCATAGCGGTTCAGGTTGGAGTCACTGTGGTGAATTGAAACAAAATAAGACCACAACATATATGGATGCTGTACTCTGAACATGCATATAGTTTTGAGGTTGTAATTAGGTGTAAAAGATGATGTTGGGAAACATAAAGGAAATAACAATAACATTTTATGAGGAGTTATAATAGTATTTTCATTATTATTTGTGTTATAATAATAATAATAATATTATTATTATGATTAATATTATTAGTGGTAGAAGTAGTATTTTTTTCTTATTTTTGTTTTAGTATGACAATGACAATAATGCTAATACTAACTAACCTTTTGTTACAATTATATAATAATAATAATAATAATGATAATAATTCATATTTAAATATAATAATAATATTAATAATATTAATAATAATAATAATAATAATATATTAGAATAATTATAATATAAATTATAATAATACTACTACTAATGATAATACTAATAAATATTTAAATATAATAATAATTATTATTATTATCATTATAATTATTATTATTAGTAGTATTTTATTATTAGTTTTGTTTTAATGTAGTAATAATAATAATCAAAATCATAAAAAAACATATATGATACAATTTATATTATTATTATTATTTTATTCTTGCTTATTATGGTATTATATTATTCATATCATTATAATAATAACAACAATAACAATAATAAATATCTCTGATGGCCTTTATTACTTGTCACAACTGATGTGAACTTGAATAACTATAATATAATTAACAACAATAATAAAATAATAATAATAATTATTATTATTAAAGATGTGTGCTCCTATAACTATACTACTGAAGACATGCATGCAAATTTGTCACGTCTCAATGTTCCCATTACTGGTTGGTGATTAAGAAAGGCAGGCATTTAGTTAGTTAGCCCTGGATCAGTGCATTAAGTAACTAACCTTGTGATGAAGAGATCAGGCTCATACTGTACAATACTCTGTAACTGAACACTGTTGTCCGACAACGTTCCTTCATTCTCCACACTGTCACTGCGGCAACACATAAAAACTCAGTTTACATTTTAACATATCAGCGGATACACTTATTTACCACTTTGAATGTGTATTTCCAAATGCTGTACACACATATTGGTGCACTGTGTGCAGAATGACAAAGAAGTGTAATTTGTGTAACAAAGATTTCTTTGATAAATTAAGTTGCACAGTTATTCTAGGTAAAATGCATGGTTTTTACTCACTGTCAAATTATATAATACAAAAATTCTCCTTTAATTGTAAAATACATTTACATATTTGGCTTTTATCCAAAGCGACTTACATTGCATTCAAGAATCAGTTCTTGCTTTCCCTGGGATCGAACCCATGACCTTGGCGTTGCAAACACCAATGCTCTGCTGGTTGAGCTACAGGAAAGCTAAACTTGTATATATGTCAAAATATATTTCTGCCCAAAAGGCTATGACTTTGTGTTTATTTTTTCTAGGGCACCAAATGAGCCACGACCACCTTGGTGACCCATCCAAAAATGTTTATATGATATCCCTGGATAATAAACCATTTGCTAATGGTTTAAAATGTATGTGTTTGTGTGTACCTGGAAGCAACAAGCCTCATCTGGACCTTACTGATGAGAGACGTACAACTGAACTCAAATTCCAGCATGAAGTTCACCTGAGAAAAATGAGGCAGTTGGGAGAATCAATGAATCAAAACGGCTTAGTGACTGTTTTAATGAACCATGACGACAAAACTTTTCTTCTTCCAGGGCCTTACCTTCGAGTGAGAGCGGAACACTGGGTAGCTGACATTACAGGAGTGACTGTTTGAGCTCAGAGCCGTACATTCAATCTTAAACTGGGCGTCTTCCTACAGAGAGAGAATGAGACAAACATGAGGCAGAAAGAAAAATGAAGATGCCAGACAAAATGTCGTTGAGTGTCAATAGAGTTTTTTTTATTTAAATAATTACACTACCATTCAAATTTTTTAAAATGTTTTTGAAAGAAGTCTCTTCAAGGCAGCAACAACAATATAACAAATTATATATTACAATTTAAAATGTTCTATCTTAATATACTTTAAAATGTAATTTATTCCTGTGACGGTAACGCTGAATTTTCAGCATCTTCAGTGTCACATGATACTTCAGAAATTATTCTAATATGATGATTTGCAACTTATGATAAATTTCCCATTATTATTATCAATGCTGAAAACAGTTGTGCTGCTTAATATTTTGGTAGAAACTATGATTATTTTTGTTCTTAAATAAAGATTATTAAATAAATGCATATATTAAATATATATTAAATATAAGAGTTTATATGAAACAATTATTTTATAATTGTCTTAATTTGAGGCAGTCACTGAGGGAGTCACTCACTTTTGATCAATTTATTACGTCTTTGCTAAATGAAAGACAACTTTCTGATACTAAAATATTGAACATTAATGCATATTTTGTATGCATAATTATATTCACTATACCTATTATTAATGCTTTTATGTTTTAAGAGGAGAGATTATGTTGGTACCCGTATACTCAGGCTGCTGAAATGCAGATTTTTGGAGTAATGAAGAGTGAGACTAGTGTTATAAGCATTTTCCAGTTGATTTCGTAGCTGCACTTCTACTGCAAGCCGACGTCGAGGACTACGTATAACATACGGTTGTTGCCTACAAGAACAGATAAGAGCAACATTGAAGTTACATGCACAAGTTATTTTAATCCCCATTTCAAGTTTAGCAGTCAGTTACTCTAAACTTATTATAAATATTACAAGAGGATTAGGAATTGAACCAACTAGTTCTGCTAGCATGCTCAAATGCATAGTCATAGTCACAGCAGTTGTAAATCCCATGATTTTAGTTGTGCATATTCCCTGCCAACAGCTGGAAGACAATTTCTCTGTTACCTTGTTCCGCGAATGTCCATATGAGCCTGCAAAACCAGATCAGTTACACATACGTCATCCTCCCCACAGCCTTTATAGAATGGGATCTAAAGGCAAAAACAAACAATAAAAATCAAACATTTCTGTTAAAAAACAGCTGTATGAGCAGAAAACCCTTCATTCACACTGGACATGATGCTAAATGAATTTATATTGCAGTTTTCAAATAGGAATAGTGCTTTTGAATAGCACTCACAGACTTCTTGAAAGTTGTTGGCCAGCCTTCGTCCAGCACTGGGCCGCTATCTGTGTCATTGATTTTGAAACGCAAAGTGAAGCTGATTGGTCGGATGTAATCAGCCGTATCCTAGATGTACAAAGGAAGTGTGAAAGAGAGAAGAACAATTTTCTTTGAAAACAATCACTAAGTAGTCATGTAACGAGGGGGATAATGCACAGTCAGCCTGCCATTAGGGCAAAACAAACCTCTTTTTACAATATCGACCAGCTAATTGTACATTATCCTTTGCTTCATTGATTTTTAAAAGACATTTGGACTTACAAAGACATGAAACGGTAACGTGTAGCACATGGCCTCCCCCACACGAACACTGACGCCCATTAGGGTCTGCCGCTGGGAGTTGTAGTCAAATAGAGCACGAGCCGAGATCTTTCTGTCGTCTAACATGGCCCCCATCTGCATATCTATACAAATAAGCAGATGTGGTAGTTTAGGAAGTGTATCACAGTTGTTATTAATAGAGTTGCCGTATATGAGCGGAATTTAGTACAGCAATGAAATGAACATAGTTTTTGGTTACATGACACTTTACCAAAATATGTGCCATAAGAGCCAGGAGAACGAGACAGGGCCAGGAAGCAAACCGTGGCGTTAAGGCATGCAGAGTCTCGACCAGCCCTGTGGCAGTTCTTCTGGATCACGTTTATGGAGTGTGGCTGGAAGGACATGCTGATGTTGATCTGCACTATACTGCGTGACCTGTAGAGGACACACAGAGGTCAGGGGTTTGTTGTCACCACAGGTCATTATCAGACCTGACTTTACTGTTTTTTTGACAAAATTTAACATGACGAATTGTTGACAGCAGCATTTAGATGATATATAAAAACACAAGATTGCAATGAGGCATAGAGTACTTGAGCAGGACGGCAGTGCCCTGTGCTCCCACTGCAAGATCCAACAACTCATCCCCATCCAGATCCAGCAGAGCACTCAAGCTACGGCCAAAATACTGCAGCCCTGCAGAGAGAGAGGAGCCTGGAATACGCTAGAGAGAAAAAGAGCGATTTATTAGTGCGTGAAGGATAAATTACATGTGATATTAACTCTTAAGGTCTTAAAAGTTGATACCTTATTGAAAATATTAGTAAATCTCAAAGTAAATATTGAAATTAACATTAACAAAGATGAATAAATGCTGAAGAAGTGCAGTTCGTTATTAGTTCATGTTAACTAATGTAGTAAGAAACGTTTCCTGAACAGCAAATCAGCATATTAGAATGATTTCAAAAGAACCATGTGACACTGAAGACTGGTAAGTAAACTGAAAACAGTTATAATATTTAATCGTACCAACCCCAAACAATTAAATAGAAGTGTATATTCTCAAAATTTAATTTTCTATTCATTTAAATCATTTCAAATTAAATGCTTAGCAGATTTGAGTGCAAAAATTTGTATTTATTTTACATCCTAAAACTTTATTTAGGTAGAGGGTAAAAAAAAATCTCATTGGATTTATTTGACTGTACACATGAAAAAGTGTTATATTTACCTGTTTGTACTGTGGTATGATGTAGTATTCGTCGCCGTGGTAGATGTAAAGAGCTCCCTGATGATCATCTTCTAACGGAGCTCCCACGAGCAGGTCAGCGTAGCCATCGTGGTTTAAGTCAGCGGCTACAGTCATAGCATAACCAAAGCGTGCATCCTGTGCCTTCTGCTGAGAGTGCAGTGTGCCATTAGGTGCAAAACCATCCTGGAAGAGAGAAGCAGATATAGAGATATAGAGTGAGAGATAGCGGGGGCAGATTTCAGATACAATATTCAAACTTTTTTATTTATAATACTTATACATGTATAACGGAAATGGTATAAGTTTCAGACTAAAAAGAGGAATAAATTGTTTAGCATGAAGGGCATTTCCCCTAGCGTATACCAGTGATATTGAATCTCTCTCTGTCTGTCTCTCATATTTACCTATGCATCGGTTGCACTTTATTTGACAGTATGTGCACTTATGTGTACTTACCTAGGAGTACTGGGTAATATAATTATAAATTATATCAAATAAAACTTACATGAGTTAATGTACAGTTTAAGGGTAGGTTCAGGCTTTGTACCTAGTTATTACCCCGTAATTGTAATTGCTATAATAAGAACATACAGGACTGTAAAATAAAGTGCAACCTATATATCACACAAATAGTACAGACTCTGTGGTTCTCACCCCATCTAAACAGTAGACATAGACTTTGCCTGTTTCTTTGTTTCCGGCTCCCAGGAACATGGGAGCAGCTATGAGCAGGATATCTGTTATTCCGTCCTGATCCACATCCACCACGCATACCTCACTGCCAAAATATGAGCCAATCTGGAGAGACAGAGAAAAGATGTTAGGCTATCTGGAGATTCCCACACTTCTTGAATGTACTTTCATTAGGGATGCACCGATATTAAAACTTTGGTGGATGTGATAAGCCAATAATTACTTTGATGTGACCAACAACTGATAAATGACATCTACTGAAATATACAGGGAGTGCAGAATTATTAGGCAAGTTGTATTTTTGAGGATTAATTTTATTATTGAACAATTGAATTATTAGGCAACTTAACAAAAAACAAATTTATACCCATTTCAATTATTTATTTTTACCAGTGAAACCAATATAACATCTCAACATTCACAAATATACATTTCTGACATTCAAAAACCAAACAAAAACAAATCAGTGACCAATATAGCCACCTTTCTTTGCAAGGACACTCAAAAGCCTGCCATCCATGGATTCTGTCAGTGTTTTGATCTCTTCACCATCAACATTGCGTGCAGCAGCAACCACAGCCTCCCAGACACTGTTCAGAGAGGTGTACTGTTTTCCCTCCTTGTAAATCGCACATTTGATGATGGACCACAGGTTCTCAATGGGGTTCAGATCAGGTAAACAAGGAGGCCATACCATTAGATTTTCGTCTTTTATACCCTTTCTTGCCAGCCACGCTGTGGAGTACTTGGACGCGTGTGATGGAGCATTGTCCTGCATGAAAATCATGTTTTTCTTGAAGGATGCAGACTTCTTCCTGTACCACTGCTTGAAGAAGGTGTCTTCCAGAAACTGGTAGTAGGACTGGGAGTTGAGCTTGACTCCATCCTCAACCCGAAAAGGCCCCACAAGCTCATCTTTGATGATACCAGCCCAAACCAGTACTCCACCTCCACCTTGCTGGTGTCTGAGTCGGACTGGAGCTCTCTGCCCTTTACCAATCCAGCCACGGGCCCATCCATCTGGCCCATCAAGACTCACTCTCATTTCATCAGTCCATAAAACCTTAGAAAAATCAGTCTTGAGATATTTCTTGGCCCAGTCTTGACGTTTCAGCTTGTGTGTCTTGTTCAGTGGTGGTCGACTTTCTGCCTTTCTTACCTTGGCCATGTCTCTGAGTATTGCACACCTTGTGCTTTTGGGCACTCCAGTGATGTTGCAGCTCTGAAATATGGCCAAACTGGTGGCAAGTGGCATCTTGGCAGCTGCACGCTTGACTTTTCTCAGTTCACGGGCAGTTATTTTGCGCCTTGGTTTTTCCGCACGCTTCTTGCGACCCTGTTGACTATTTTGAATGAAACGCTTGATTGTTCGATGATCACGCTTCAGAAGCTTGGCTATTTTAAGACTGCTGCATCCCTCTGCAATATATCTCACTATTTTTGACTTTTCTGAGCCTGTCAAGTCCTTCTTTTGACCCATTTTGCCAAAGGAAAGGAAGTTGCCTAATAATTATGCACACCTGATATAGGGTGTTGATGTCATTAGACCACACCCCTTCTCATTACAGAGATGCACATCACCTAATATGCTTAATTGGTAGTAGGCTTTCCAGCCTATACAGCTTGGAGTAAGACAACATGCATAACGAGGATGATGTGGTCAAAATACTCATTTGCCTAATAATTCTGCACTCCCTGTATACATACATGAAATATATGTATACGAGTTAATTTTTTTAAATAAATCAATAATAATAAGTAATACAAATTCAGCAATAATGCATTCATTTATCCATAAAGACATTTATGACGTTAGAAAATATTTATATTTTATTTCAAAGTGTATTACAGTTTCCATAAAAATATTAATCAGCACAACTGTTTTCAACATCTAAAATGCTTCTTGAGCAGCATATGAGAATGTTTTCTGAAGGATCATGTGACGATAGATAGATAGATAGATAGATAGATAGATAGATAGATAGATAGATAGATAGATAGATAAAATTAATTAAATAACCATAAATTGGTAAATAACCAAAAATTAATTAACCATTTGAATGATTCAACAACAACAAATCTTTCACAAATCAATGTTTGAAAGCTGGTTTTACTCTCCAAAATCTTTTCTGGTTGATTAAGTATTTATTTGTAATGTACATTTTTAAGATTTTATTCATTTCTGGGACTTTTCTAGGGCCAGAAACAATCTAGAAGCCTGATTTATCCAGGTTTTCCATAACTATGAAAACCCTCACTCTGGATTTTGTTCTGAGAATCACTTAGGAGCGGCCTGAGAAAATGAAACTCATTTGCTTTTGTTTGATAAAAAAATAAACTCATTAATTGTGAGAGCGCAGGAATGTGGTGTAAAAGAAATAGGACTGAGAGAGGAAAGCAATAAAAGTTCAACTCAGAAAAGAAGGATATTGCAAAACTAAAAAAACTGGGACTTCACACAAGGATTTGATAGAGATTTCATCTGTGCTGTATCAGAGACAATGTGTGTGAAGGGAGGAGTGTGTCAGTGTAAATAAACATAGCAATGAAGGAGAGATCGCCACCTGTTCTCCATTTAAGGCCTGTGTGATTATGACATCGCCTTCAGGAGTGAGGTCAAACAAGATGACCTTTCCTTTGTGCTTGAATCTGGGCGCACCAGCAACATACAACCTCCTCCAGTCACCTACAACCACCGATGACACGGTGTAACCTGCAACAGATAAATCTGACCATCAATATCATCATACAAATTGTTATAAATAGTTGTAAATGTTACGTTAAGGTAAAAACTGTGTTATTTGGCATTTGGTTTTTGAAGCGAAACATTACCTAGGTAGGCTGCATGGTTCTTCAGCTCCAGTGGGAACTCTTTCTCGAAGGCCTCTCGTGAGGGCATAAGCCGCCCTTCTTTGCTCTCCTTCAAGACGCCTCCCTCCCAGTCATATGCCCCCACCATGCCAAACAAGATGCCATCCTACAGTCCAAAATATGAGTGATTGCATGTTTTATTCTCAGTTTCATTGTATTTCAAATATTTGAATAGGCACAACTACACTTGGACATAAAGCACATTGAGACTCACATCCAAAATGTGTGTCGAAAAACCAATCTGAGACATCTCCATGAGAAAGGCACTTTCATTGTATCCCAGGGTTCCTGTAACAGCACAACGCATCATTGAATCACAAACTGTCAATTAATAGGAAGCATTAAATTAATCAAAAAATTGATTGATTTCGTTTAAAATAAATGTTGTTCTCTTGAACAGTCTATTCATCAAAGAATCAAGAATTCAATTATTTTAAATCATAAACCAGTTATTTTAAATTGTAATTATGTTTCACATTAATACTGTTTTTAAAATTCACAAAATTCTCTTTTCTCCCTCTATTCCCAATGCTTGTACTACCTGTGTATATAATGTTCGAAACTCTGTATTGTAAGCACTTATGTACTTTTGTATCCTCAAGACAAATCGCTTTCTATGCTCCTCAAATTTTAAGTCGCTTTGGATAAAAGCATCTGCTAAATGAATAAATGTACAATAATTGTTTATAAATCTGTTAAATAGGAACATACTGAAATATGGAAGAAAGTTTGAAACATAGCTTAAGGTTACCAAGTTAAACATTATCAGAACAGGATGACAGTACAAGACAGCTGACTATCTTACATGCAATGTGAATTCGTGTTAATGCACAGCCTTGGCTAATCATATTTATTCCCATTTATCTAACTTATGTGTCCTGTGGATGCACAGCTGTGCCAACTCTAAGGTCATTCAACTCCTCCCTTCCATCCTTCCTGCCTGGCTTTCCTCAGAATCAAGTCTCACACCCTGTTCTTCAGGGAACTGTTTTTAATAAAAAATACATCTTGTCCTGTCTTTTCACCTATATTTTGTGATGTCTATCACCAACTACTTTTTATTTATTTATCTTGCAGCATACTCATTCCTACAAGGTTCATAGTCACTTTAAATGAGTGACAAAAATAAAACACACACACACACACACACATATATATATATTTCTATGGCTACTGAGAACAAATGTTCTTCTTACCCTCTAGACTGAAAATGCGATCTCCCAATGCATCTACAATGTCATTTAAAGCAGCTTCATCCGTCACATTGAAGAAGTATTTCTCATCCGGGTCACTGGCAATGTATTTGATCTCACTGATAAATGTCTCTGGATCCTGCTGTCTGCGGATGTAGTGACCTAATACCTGTGGAAGAGAGATAGTTACGTGTTTAAAGAACATTTATCAGAAACGTTGATTCCTCTGGATTTTGTCCATGGATTATGTTTGAGACAAGTCATATAGTAGGGGAAGAGGAATAACAGCAGAGATTTTCTCATCTATGAAGCCAACACATCCTCCACACCATTTGGATGAAAGCAGATGATCTGATAAATCGATTAATGAAGTGATACAGGTCTCAGAGGAAACTCATCCTAGAAACAAAACACCTACACAGAGGAAACAGAAAGAATATTACTCACACCCACAGATAGCACACCACAAGTGACAAGCCTTGAAAACCATTGGTGCCAGATCATGAGTTTAATCTCCATTGACATTTACCTATATCTTTCCCAACAAAACAATTGATTGAATATGCTGACTTGAACTGTTTTTAATTCTGTAGCAAACCTTTCTTGACTAAATAAAGGAGAATGCGCTCAGGGTGAAAAGTCCAAGGCTGTAACTGTCGACGCTGTCTGTTTGCTAGAAACGTTACAGAAAGAACGGGATGGGGCAAGGGGTTCTTGCATTCTTGTGTGCAGATTGCTGATTGGTATGGTGTAACCTGAGATGAAGAAATCTACCTGATAACACTGATTGCTATGGTGTAACCAATGAAGAAATCTGCCTGACAACAGTCACTGTATGGAGAGGCGGACTCGAGGGAGGAATTGAAAGTCAAGAATATATAAACTACTTGCATATGCTTGTGAGACATTCTGGACTGCCCAGATGTCAGCTTATGGCATTGTGGTCCTGTAATCCTGAGCTCAGAGAGACAGCCTATCAGACAGCCTATCAGCGCCAGCTGTCAGAGTGACAGTACAAGCGCCAGAGAAAACAACCCTCGCGAGAAAGAAAAACAGAAAGAAAATACAGCAAAAAAACAAATATATTTAAATAATTATTATGTTAAAAAAATTGTGATATAGCCCATGCCCTTATATAACCCACACCCCCCGCAGGGTTTATGAAATCGTGTATAAGCCGCGGGTTAAATGCGGGAAAATACATTAATTTTTCAAAATGTCTTGCAACGTGACTTCATAGTTTGCACAGTTTTAAGAGCCCTCACAGTAATCTGCCAAAATGTATTATATTATTGGTCGGAGCCGACAAAAAAAAAAAAAAAAACTACGGAAAGTGCTATGACGTGCTATCAGTTGCTTTTCAGCCGACATAAGTTTGAGTCCTGACCTGTGGTCCTTTCCTGATTCTGTCCCCTTCTCATTCCCATTATTGACTTCCTTTCAGTTCCCATCCCAATAAAAGCAAAAAACAACAACATTTAATCAGAATACACAGCTACCTTTAAATAGCCATCAAAAGAGGTGCAGTTATAGCATCTACCAGTAAGGAGCTTATCGGTCCAGCCAAAGGAATATTCATGTGATCAAGAGATGATGGCTCAGCACCCTGGACAGAGATCTGAGGATTTCTTATTTGGGTATCATCTGAGGCTGGAGCTCATCCTGTCCTCAAAAACAATCAGACAGCAATGGGTGGAAACTTTCCAAGCATGTTCCAAATTCCATCTAGTATTTGGTTTATGAAATTTGAGTTAATAAGCAATCATTCAGCAGTCAAGCCTGTAATATTCAATTAATTATAGATCATATCTGCTTTACTTTGCTATGGAAACCGTTGTACATTCTTAGAATCTTGTTCTGAACTTCCACCCACTTCCCCACCCACCATGCTCACATTCCCAGCATCTCTATCCTGTAATGTCTAAAACATATCCTGGCTGCGCCACATGACCAATACAGTGAGGTTGTTTCTCTACTCTCCCACGAGTGCTTCACTTTTCCATCCATTCCCTGGTTCTGTGCAGGAAGAAGAGAACGAGAAAGGGGAAAGGGAGAACATAAAACACATCAAAACATGAAAGCTATGCTTTGGCTGGTGATGTATTAAAACCAGCTGTCGTAATTTTATTCCACAGTTTCCCTGAGGAGATGCAGAGAGACATATTACCCAGATGACTCTGCAAATCCGGACACCATTCTGGCACTGTTTGTGTAAGAGAGCAAAACATGGGCTCATTCAGGAGCAGGTTTACATGCTGTCCCCCGTTCCAATGAGTGAGAGTTAAGTAGAAATGTCTAATCATTTTGGGGTATTTAAAATTGAAACGTAAATGACTTTAAAACATTCTGACATTTACTTTGGTTCTTTTTAATTCTTTGGACTCTTTAAAGTGGTTTAGCAGCACTGTATTATCCAATGGGTTTATATTCAATTTTGTTAGAGATCGTACTAGGAAAACTTAAAAATTGCACCAGTCTTTTTGATTATGAGCTGTCAATGTCTGCGGCTTATGGAAAAAACAAAACAAAATTACTCAACTATATGCACTACAAAATGTCAGAAAAAATGTTAGAAGGCTTAAGAAATATTATTATATTATTAATATATATATTTTATAATTTAATATGGAAACGAGGGAATATGAGCTCATTATAAGAATATCATAATCAGTGTTTTTAAACTATTAAAAATGTGTTTTCGTTAATTAAGGTAAAGTAGAAATAAAATAAATTAAATATTAGAAGAATGAAAGTTGGCAACTAACTGAAACAAACTTAAGTATAAAATTACTAAAATTTAAATAAATTTAAAATAACAGAAATAAAAAAACTAATAAAATGACAAAATATTTTTACTAAGAAAAAATCTTTTCTATAAAAATGTAAACAAATATAAAGATGAAAAATGAAAATATAAAAATAAAAGCTCATTCAAAATATTAATATATAGGCCTACTATTATAGTATACGCAATAAATAATACTAAAACAACACAAACAAGTTTATTGGCACTTGTATTTATACATTCTCAATGTCTAGACTACTCGTTTTTAATAACAAATGTCATTGTTTGTTTTATAGAAACTATAACCACATCTAGTCCTGGTAATGTGGAGCCATGTATCATTTTAGATGTGGTTACTATGGTCTTATTACAAATACCACAATTAAAATATGCAAGAGCTCTCCATGAACCCCCTGTGAGTTAGACCAAACTATCAGCTTTCCTCCTGTGAAATCTGTTCTGTTCAGGATCTATTCTGTTGGACGTATCTCTGATTGTAGCCAAAAAAAGTCAAGACATGACTGCAATCATGAACAGCCTGATGAAAGGAAACCAATGTCTGTTAAGGAGTTCAAACTCAGTTCCACTGTCAGACTATTTTAAAGTGTGTAATTTCTACACCACTAGTGGCAGCAAATAAAGATTACTTCCAAGTTTGCAAGTTTAAAATAACCCACCCTCTATTGGTCAGACAGTCAAAGTAAATATGTCCCAGCCCATAGCTCTATATATAAATTAGGCATTCTTGTTCTATACAAACTTTGGCGTAACTCGTCCTGCACCATTTGTCTTAGACCCACGAACAAGGTGTCAAATCGTGCGGCTTATTGAGAAGAGGTTTGCTATGACGTTTATAAGTGATCGGGCGTACGATGTGAGCACAGCAGACAAACAATTGGCAAAAACACCTTAGACATCAGACATAACTTTGTGTCATCGTATCTTCGCATGAGAATGTCAGACTCTTGAGGATGGGTTCATTTGACTCAGCTTAGCAAGCAACCAATAAATACTGACATTTAAACTTTGTAAACACGCTTTAGCATCCACTTACAGCACCTTATTAACTATAGATTTCCACACAAAAAAGGTGAGAGGGATAGCTGTGGATCAGAACATCGTAGAGACAGGTGGCCTCCTTTGACTCAGGACTGGCAAGTAGGGCTTACATCCATTCTATTAGGTTCACCCTGGCAACGGTCAAGCTCCACCCAAGCAACCATTTAGAGCACCCTAGCAACCATAAGGTAGTATGAATAATCCATATCTCAGCACCAGAACATCTTTAAGACAAAGAGTTTGGCTTTTTGTTTTGCTTGGAAACTGTACGCATCACATACTAGCAACCTTTTAGAGAACCCTAGCAACTGTACAAGCCTTATCTCAACATCAGAACCAGTGGTGGATCACGATAGTAGATGATGGGTGGACCTCTAAACATATGGGTGGACTGGAATAATTTACATCATCCCAAGTATTTCAGTGAGCTTAATTTGAGAGAAAAAAATTACAGACTTGTCCCTGTGTGGCACTATAAACTCCTATGACTTTAGCACTGTCATGTTCTGCAACAGAGAGGAGCCAGAAGTGATGTATTCAAATCAATAATGCTTTATTAATCAACTTTAACAGTTAGGCCGCAGCACAGCGAACTGAGCCAGAGTCTAAATTGGCAAAAGTACAGACAAAAGTGATTTTCACACTTGAAATAGGGTCATTCTAATCCCTGGGTAAATGGAAAAACTGAAATGAATGTTTATGCAACACGAGGAGACAAGAAAAGAGAGAGATGAGAGACAGGAGAGAGTTCAAACCCGAGTGCTGACAACCACAATAAAGTGACCTGCTCTGTTTCGTCTGTTGTGCGTTGTCAGTGTTCTCTATGCTCTGCAATGTATTTTTCCCCACTGTATTAGAAAACGTAGGCTTGTATGAGTTGGCTGCCCTATGTAATATTAGAGTTCCAATGCATTAAAAAAACAAATCACATTTAAAGCAATTATGGAAGAATTTTTCCATTTGTTCCATGGATCTGACAGGGTGGGCAAACTGTAAATCTGGGTGTAACTAGACCCACTGATCAGAACATTGCACATACTTGGGGGCTAACATTTTAGAAATCATGAAAAAGACCCAAATAACAGCATAACTAATATGTCAGGGAATTGTAGGAGAGCGAGGACTCAATTGCAAGGAGGACAGGTCTTTATTGAAAAAATATTAAAAAAAATTCAAACATAAACCACCCTGACGGGGGAAAACATAACTGGGTTCGACTTGACAGGATAAGAAACAACAAGATACAAGAACCGACAAAGAGTAGACACGTAGACAAACACGAAGGGATTAAATAGACACAGGAGGGAAGATAATTGGATGGGAAACAGCTGGGACAAATCAAAGTAAAGCAATGACAAATCAAATGGTTCTCAATGACAGGACAAGAACATGCAGCCAATGCATCGCTTTTGTGAAACCAAACTGCAACACGAAAACACAAAATGAAAGCATGCGGCCGATGTAAACACGAACCACATGCTCCAACAATGCACAAAGACGCGAGAGCACGCGGTTCAAGCAAACCCTGAAACCACGCCCACTCACATAACAGAGCGCGCGAGAACGAGCAACCCCTCATCTCGCTCGCTCACGACAAGGACGAACACACAAGTTATGAATGCCCGAACCCCCGGCACAAAACCAAAACTAAACAAGATCAAAGTATCAGGACCGGACATCATAACCTCCACACAAGATGTTACACAGACAAGACTGTGCGCGACTCAAATCCGCGCGCACACACAAAACACTAGACGTTACGGTAGTGTCAGTGTTCTGCCACAAAACCAAGAAATGACTAGACAGAATGTGATAGAACCTTGACATAATAACTGTACATAAACAGTTGATTCTATATAAGCTTTTGACTGCTTTAAGGTCAAATGTGCATTACAATGTGTCCCCAAAGGCCCCCTATGAAGTCAGATAATATACAGTGGAATACGGTGATCTCGACGGCCTCAGGGGTTGCAAAAAAGCATTGAGATAACCGTTTATCGAGATACCCAACAGCCAATATGGCGATTTATTTGATGAAGCGATCGGCATGCTATAAAAATATACATACACTGTATATGTTTGCTAACAACAAAAGGCATATGTGCACCAACTACCAGCTGAGATTTACCAGTATACAATAAAAAACACCTTCGATTCTCGATACAAACCTTTAATTATATTCTCCAACATTGCAAACACAATTTCGCTCACAGCATAAACAGTCATAACATATTCATGAGGTCATCATGCTGTACTAGATTGCATACTTTTTCTAGCGTTCTGCCTGCCTAATGTGCTTTCTCAACAAATTCAGCTTCAGCCCGTCTTTTAACAACCTCGGCTCTTCAGTCCGCAGCGGCGCTGAGTAGAGCGTGTGTCAGAACAGAAACAGTGATGTGTGTGTGTGTGTGTGTGTGTGCGTGTGTGTGTGTGTGTGTGTGTGTGTGTGTGTGTGTGTTCATCTAAGCCTCATACTCATTGGTTGGTAACTGCTCGTCAATGTCAAAATATTTGAGAAAACCAATCAAATCAGAGAAGGTGGGCTTTATGTGCACACAGAAGCGGATCAGGCTTTGGGATGGGGGTGGACGAAGTTGAATGGAAACTGAATATTGTTGCGTTATTGGGTGAATCTCAGAAACTTATCAAGAATATGCCATATCAGTGAGAAGAGTAAGAATGTGAATGTGCTTTCACTTCAGAGAGTCCTATGAGTAAAGCGTCACTGACAGAGCGACCAGGACCACTACCACTAACTCAGCGCATGCGCAGTGAACTAGGTACGCTCATGACTCACGAGATAACCATGTGAAGTGGTAAATTTGTCCCTCTTTTGTGCTCGAGATATTAGTGTTCGGCAACATTAAATGCTTAGACAAATAGGGAGTTTTGAGGTTCCACTTCAAAAACGTTGACATAATAGGATTGGCGTGTTAACCGTGAGTCGAGATAAGTGAACTCCACTCTATTGCTCATATAATAAATTAAATTCATTATAAATTGAAACGAACACAAAATATACCCAACTGTCCATTATTAAAAGTTCATCATTGTGCGTTTATGAATAAAGACAGTAAATTGAGAGGATAAACATACCCTTTGAGTTTTCTAGTATGTATTTGTGTATTTTAAGATGCAGATAAATAGACTACAAAATGGAAGCTATTTTGGCTATATTGACACTGACGCTCTGGTGGAGGCAGCTTCATTTTGTCTTTTTCTTGCGCTGTTGGGGTTTAGGGCGGGAGTAAAGGAGTACAATCCGCCCACTGACCCACCAAGAGGGGCAGGTTGTCAGTGTAGAGAGGTTTTAGGCTGTGGTTCATTCCTCTGATGTGAGGAACCCCGTTTAAGTCTATTTCTGAGCAGTAATAACGTGGTTATGATTGTTTAAAGAATGAGGGAAGACAGCTTTATCATTCAAGCACAGACAGTGAGTGAGAGAACCGGGTGGAGCTGAGCAGAGACACTGAAAATAGAGCAGTGCCAATTATGGTCAGTTTAAGTGGAGATCTGATATTCAGGCATTCACTCGGTTGCTCGCAGTTTTTTTTAGGAGGGGTTGTAGGTTTTTCCAGCCTACATCAGGGGTCAGGTTTAATTATGATATGAATGTGGATTTGTACTCACAGCGATGGCATATCTGGTGATATTACGTTTTTCACATTCAACCAGGGCCTCAGGAAGGTCTTCCCCATCATGAGACTCTCCATCCGTCACGACTATCATCACTTTAGTGGCACCTTCCCTTGCTCCTCTATCTGGACTGAAGGCCTCCGTGCTAGATTTGAATGAGAGGGAGAGAACAGTTAAATAAGCATTAGGGTCTGTAACATGTTTTTAAAGAAACGTCAGTAATGATCAAAAGTAAACGATAAAGAAATTTTATGAACTGCAACAAAAAGAAATCTATAAAATAAACACTGCTTTCTGTTTTCTATTCATAAAAGAATTCTGTAGAAGAAAAAAACATATCACGGTTTCCACACAAAAAAAAGCAGCACAACTGAAAATAAATGTTTCTGAAGCAGCAAATCATCATATCAGAATGATTTCTGAAGGATCGTGTGAAACTGAAGATTGAAGTAATGAGGCTGAAAATTCCATCACAGGAATACATTACAATTTAAAATATATTTAAATAGAAAACAGTTCTTTTAAATTGTAATATGGTTCACAATATTACTGTTTTTACTGTATTTTTATTTGATGACGTTAGAGTTATTTACAGTGGTCCCAAAAGGTTTGCTTAAATATTTAGTTTGTTCTATATTTAAGTAAAATAAATGTCATATGGTTTAATATTGTACATTTTAAGTGTAGATTCAGTTTCCAAATACTTTTTGGAAACCCTGTATGATTCCAGATCTGAAATCTGTCCATATTTCATATTACAATTCACACAAACACAAACTATCAGGCCAAAGACACATGCAGAATGGTTCAGTGCTGTTTGTAGGAGGGTGACCTGCATTTTTCAAGATGTAAGTTTCGTGGCAGAGCCAGCCTTATTCAACTTAGTGATTTTCAGGCGGTCGTCCAGACTCTAGCTAAATATAACTATGTGGCTACCCGCAGGAGTGCAGAGTTTAAAAACAACCAGCAGCCTTCCGCCTAATTACATCCAGTGGAGGAGAGGAAAGGAGAAGAGAAGAGAAGAGAGAGATGTAATGAAGCAAACAATAGTGAAAACTAAAATATTTGTGTAAATAACATCTGTGAATGGCATGGTATCAAAATCATGTAGAAAAATGGCTCTGATTGTCTTCACAAAGAAACAAAAGGAGAACTGAAAAAAAAGAGTAAAGGACTGTTTTGATGTGGCATGTGAAAAATAGAGGGCAGGTTTTAATGATGGAGAAAAATGTTTGTTTCATGAAGATATTTAAAACACAAGACAGACATCTTTAAACAAGTCTTGATTATGAGAAAAATGCAGAGCTTGTTATACAGATGTTTCAGACTGGGATTTTATTAATTATGAATGCAGATTTAGAAAGGGATTTGGAAAGTATTTTAATTGTATTGAATTTGCATTTGTAGTTTGTTTCAAATCTTAAAAGTATGTTTAAAAAAACATATACTTGCAGATAAAATAATATCAATGCAATGAAAGATTACTTAAGTTTATGTACAGAGAGTACACTTTCATGACTGGTCCTCTTAAAACACTTTTGTAAAAAAAAATTAAATATCATTTTAAATAAATCTTTTAATTTGACATTACAACAAACATTTTAAATCCTTATGCTTTAATAATCTTTTGCAGATACAGTGGAGTTATCTTGAGTCACGGTTAACTCGCCAATCCTATTATGTCGACGTTTTTGAAGTGGAACCGCCAAACTCCCTATTTGTCTTCGTATTTTCTTATGGGTTATGTTGATTCTTTTATGTCGCCGAACCCTAATATCTTGAGCAAAAAGAGGGACAAATTCGCCACTTCACATGGTTATCTCGTGACTAATGATGGTACCTAGTTCACTGCTCATATTGTACTGGCCTTGTTAGGTTAGTCTGGCATCTAACTATCCAGTAAGTTAAACAGTGCCTCAAAAAACTTCGCTGGAGACATCGGGTCGTTTCTGAAGTCTTTATGATTCAACTGTGAAACTAAAATATACAAAAGTATACAATCACTACACATGAAATACAAATATGACACATTAACAATAGAGAATAATTATCCAAAGAAAATAAACATCTTAACATCCAAATAACTTCTCAATTCAATCTCAGCTGGATTATACAATAAACTTAACATTGAATACTTACAAACAATGCGTCTAACAGACACAAAGAAAGATGATGTTCAAAGATGTTGCACAGCTACCACATTTTACTGAACTGCTGCAGTACCACCTGCTTCCTGAACAAAGAGGTTGACTAAACTGCTTTTCAAAATTAAAGTCCTCATTAAAGTAGACATACAAAATATTAAATTTCTTGAAAAAACTAAATCAATTCAGTCCTGCACAAATATGCTGAGTTTGCGTTGCACGTCGCTCTGTCAGTGACGCTTCTCTCACAGCACTGCGCAGCACTCTCTGACGTGAAAGCACATATCTTACGCTTCTCAACGAGCAGCGAGTGCTGCCGTGGGTCCCACCCCCATCCCAAAGCCTCATCTGCTTCTGTGTGCACATAAAGCCCGTCTTCTCTGATTTGATTGTTTTTTTCCAATTATTTTGACATTGGTCAGTAACGAGCGGTTACCGACCAATGACTACGAGGCTTAGATAAACACACACACACCCTGTTTCTGTTCTGACACACGCTCTGCTCAGCGCCGCTGCGGATTGAAGAACCCGGTTGTTAAAAGACGGGACGAAGCTGAATTTGTTGTGAAAGCACATTAGACAGGCAGAACGCAAGAAAGTATGCAATCTAGTACAGCATGATGACCTCACGAATATGTTATGAGTGACTGTGTTTACGCTGTGAGTGATCATTGTGTTTGCAATGTTGGAGAATATGATTAAAGGTTTGTATCGAGAATCGAAAGTGTTTTTTATTTTGTGTACTGGTAAATCTGTGCTGTTAGTTGGTACACATATGCCTTTTGTTGTTAGCAAACATATACAGTGTATGTATATTTTTATAGCATGCCGATCGCTTCATCAAACAAATCGCCATATTGGCTGTTGGTTATCTCGATCATCGGTTATCTCAATGCTTTTTTGCAACCCCCGAGGCCATTGAGATCACCAGATTCCACTGTATTTAAAAAAATTGTTGGTAACCAGACAGTTGAAGGTAGCCGTTGACTCCCATTGTACTTTCTTCTTACTATGAAAGTCAATGGCTACCATCAACTGTCATATGTTTCTTGTGTTCAACAGAAGAAAGTAACTTGAGAGTGAACAAGTGAGGGTAAAATTTTTGGGCGAACCATCCTTTTAAGTTCATACTCATTTATTTACTATAGTATGAATAACAAGTAATAATTTTTAAAGAAAGCTAAAGTGCACTTTTTTTCACAAGGGAAAGAAAGAAAGTTGGAGGGAAAGTGATTTGAGCAAATAAGTCTGTTAATTGCCGTGGCTGGTGTTATTTAAAGGCTGCTGTGCTTTTATTGAGTGCTACATCTGGACTCATGTGGTTTTTAACTCACACTCTCTTTCATTTTACTGTGTGTTTGAATTAATTACTATATTTGAATTCTCTCACGTTCATATTTGCGTGTGTGTGTGAGTGTGAATGTATGAACACGGTCATGTGTGTTTGAACAGCTGCAGAGGCGAAAGCAAAGTCTACTGGATGGTGACCACACCTGCGGCTCTGCTGAGACAGCTCTCCCCTCTCTCTGCATCAGCAAACCTGAATGTTATGACAACCTTCCTCACCTCACCTCACCCAGCTACTGCTATCACTTCATCTACCGTGAGAGTGTGTGTCTGTCTAAAGTGTGCCTTCCAAGTAACGGAAAGTCTTAAATGAGTATTTAATTGTGTAGAAACAAAGGCATACACCACAAACAAACCCTCAGTAAGAGAGCTGAAGGACATGCTATCAATGAAAAAGGTCCATGAAACCCTTCGACTTCTGTGGAGAAGACAAAATGAAGGACTGTGCTTAGCCCTCACCAAGATTTTTGACCAGATTCCTGAACATTTTAGTTGATTCAGTTTCATTTCTAACCACACACTGTTTGATTCAATAAAAAGAAATAGCTAACAAAAGTAATTTGTTTGAGAATTAGACCTTTTGATGCAGTAAAAAGCATTACTCCAGTCATCAGTGTCACATGATCCTTCAGAAATTATATAGATAAAATGTTGTTTTCCTTGACATGGTCCAATTAAAAAGCACTTGCCTTTAATTAGACTAGATTGTTCAAATCTCATATTCAGACAGCAGTCTCTCTAAAGCAGTCACTGAAAATTTGAGACGAGTTTCATTTTGTGAGCTTTTACTTTTGTGGTCAGCAAGTGCCAGCTATGGTTAGTGTCCTGCGTGTGTATATATGTGTGCTGGAGGGATTCGGCATTGGGATGCCAATAAAGAAGAATTACAAAAGCAAAAATGACAGGAATGGAAGGAGTGTGAATGGGACAGAGAATGAATATGAGCCTCTTTAAACAAATCTTTGCTCGTGCATGCGAGTCTCTGGGGAAAGAATGGAATTACAGTTTTGAGGAGGCACCTTCATAAGCATCAACATAATACAAAGGCACTACTGACCAGACAGACTCAACTATGCTACACACTTTACACTTTTCTCTGGATGTGGTGGGGATCAGGGAAAGGACAAAATGTACATCAAGCGATATCTTTAAAAAAGGAGTATGAAAGAGAGGGCTGTGCTACATTTGTTTTGAATGAGCAGTGGGTCGCCATACCAAGCCATTTGGATGGCGTATGCAGTGCGGGTCTCACGCCCCTCCTGACGACTGATGTTCTTGGCGGCTTCAACCACATCCTGTGTTGTCTGATAGTCCCTGAGAGACCACTCGTGTACTGAGATCTCCCCGTACTGCAGGACACCAACCTACACACCATAGTCACAAACAGTGAAGTTAAAGTTGATATAAGTCATTTCTGATGTTAACATTTTCCCCATTTCAGTTAAAGGCAGGGCAGACAATTTGTTTTATATAAACTTTTTGTTATATTTTTTATCTGATTGAAACTCTCTTCACATCCTGATATCAATCAATAATAGAAGTGTGAATCTAAGTCTAAAAGTCTAAATATTAAAACAAACATCTTCTGTGAAAGTTTAAGGACATCAAGTAATTTAAAACCATCGATCGTGATGCTTTACACAGAATCTGCTGTGTGCGTTCATGTGTTTTGGAGTTAAGCTGTAACCCCAATTAAACACACCTGAACAAGCTAATCAAGGTCTTACTAGGCATACTAGAAACTGCATGTGTGTTGAGACAAGTTGGAGCTAAACGCTACAGGACAGTGGCCCTCCAGGACCAAGTTTGGACTCCCCTGACCTAAATTATATATATTAGAACCTTTTTAAAGTAAGTTTAGTATATTTTAAAATGACATTTATTCCTGTGATGGTAAAGGAGTGTCATGGTTCTGTTGAGTTAATTTCATTTTCATGAACTATTAGTTTGTTATTTTTGAATCACGTGTTCCTTCAGTATTCCCATTCCCTTACCAGTTGTCATTGTGATTCATTTACTCTCACAGGTGTTTATCATTGTTTCCCTCATTTGGTTTCGGTTTCAATTCCCATTGATCTTGAATGCAATGCAATGTAAGTCGCTTTGGATAAAAGCGTCTGCCAAATGTAAATTGCAGTCTTTTCAGTTTTAAGTTGTTTGTTATTGTTAATGTATGAGTTGATCTTGTTTGTAGTTAGCATCTGAGTTTATAATTAAAGATTTTTAACCTAATCTTCTCAGTCATGGTCCGCTTTGACAACTATGCGTGACAGAAGAATGGACCAAAGATCAAGAATGGAAATTGCTTCCGTTAACGTTGCCCCTATAAGAGACGTCCGGCCTCTGATCCCTTCACTCTCCCTCGATCTGTGAAACAATCAATGCTGTCTTGAAAAAAAGTTTTTTTTTCTGTATGTAACACAACAACAGTAATTTGTGCAGAGTGGATAACACTAGAATGAGATGTAGATGAGATTGGCATCTCCACCATGCACTCTGCCCCACCAGCAGGAAGGCCCAAATTTGCTGGAGCAAGATATGCGCCACAAACCAGAGGAATTTCCTTTTACCTCGAATTGCCCCCAGCCTGCCTACCGCCTTAAACATCTCACATAAAACAAAAGCACAGACCTAGAAGGAAGATACACATTCATCTTTCCATCTCTCTCAATCCATCCATCAGTTCATCTTCCTTTTATTACATTCTGGTTTCACACTACTCTAGTGTGCATTCATATATTTCTAACTCTGTACCTTCTATCTTTTATCCTCTAGAAACACAACAACTGTCTATTCATATTAACATTGTCATCTATTTAACCACGGTTTCTGTTTGGGTTCAGTTCTCTCTGCAGACTGGCTTGTAGTTCTATTACTCAATGCATCAAAGGTAGATCTGTGTTAGAGCGGCCGATAGCAGGATTTAAGTTTAAAAGTCAGTTCTACACATCTATCAAAACCTCAGCCAGGTCTCTGCTACCTAAAAGCATATTGTTTAGAAAAAGAGGTTTTGTTCACTTACTTTGCTCTATGCTTATGCATATTACATTATGATCAATGAATTTCCATGATTTGTCCAGTCATTTATAATGGCTGTGTAATGAAATTATTTAAATAAATAAAAAATATTTTTTTGTTTTTAAAAGTCAAATTGTCAAGTATTTTCCAGGCATGGAAAAAAAGAGGAACCATTATTTAGAACAAAAATAATTTTGTGAGTCAAATCGGGAAAGAACATATTTTAAGGCATTTTTAAATAACACACGCACACAAAAGATTCCTCAAAACCCACATGCTAAAATACTAAATAAACAGGAACTATGTAAATTAGGATTTAAAAAAACAAAACATACCTGCATTTGTTCAGGGCTTATGTGGAATTTGCTGAGAATGTTGCTAAGGAAGTTTTGCACCTCAGACCATGGGTAAATACTATTAGAACCATCTAAAACAATCACTATGTCCATGTAAGTGGTGCATCCTGTGAAAAATACACACACAAAAGAAGTTTAGTTAAATACGGTTGTTTCATTAAACCGAACAGGTCAGATAAACAGAGGATGTTTATCTCACTCTGGGCAGTGGGTGCAATGATGTCCTTGGGCTCCATGTCATTGGTAACAGACGCACAGATTCCTGTGCTGAACAGAGATGTACCACATTCCTGGGACCACAGTGGAGCACAGGCCTAAAGATGACAGAAAATATTATATTTATGCAAGTCATCCAGCATCTGTAGTATCTGGTTTCTAAATTTTAAACAATCAAGGTTCACTGCAGACTTATAATGAGCAAAGGCTCACAGAACATGTGTGCATAAATGAGGGATTTTGTAAGTATTTCACATTCAATTCTCAGTGTAAATGTTAAGTCTGGTATTTAGGGCTTTTTCTGACATATTTCCTCTGTTTAAATGGAGCTAAGCTCTGTGTGCTGGTCAGACCAATAAAATCTACTGAAGTGAAGTGAACCAGGGAAAGTAGGAGAGAGAAACAGTAGGAAAGAGAGAAGCAAAGAAAGGAAAGCCTTGATGAGCATAAGAGAAAATCATAAAAAAGTCATTAAAAAAAGCCCAAAGTTTTGAACAATAGTGTCAATGCCTAAAACTCCTTATAGGAGTTAAATCTAAATAAAAATAATAATAATAATAATAATAATAATAATAATAATAATAATAATACATTTTTCACAAATTATTATTTTATAATATAGAGCTATGTAAAATGAATTTGGAATATTCTGACAATTTTTAAATGTACTTTGTTTTGTTGTTGTAATATTTAAGTTCATTTTCACATCATATAGATCTGCCCAGAATTCAGGTATTGTTAAGATCCCTATTGAAACTTTGGTTCTTTATTTGAGTCTGAAATATTTGGTCATCTCTATAGGAAAATGTGAAAAACAGAAAACTTTAGCAAAAGTCTGCATGCCATTTGCTCTCCAATTCATTCTATTGCTGCCTAGAAGAAAGAAATGCGATTTTAAAAATCTCTCATTTGTACATTTAATGTGCTTTGGGGATATAATCACTAAATTGGGTTAGAGAGAGAGAGGTAGAATAAGAATGAGAAGAGAATGAATAATATGAACAGAGAATTGTTGATAAATGTCGGTTATTGTCATAAATGCTTTAACAGAGTTGGCGGCTGCTCCTGCAATGAAGCAATTTAAACGTACTTGGTGGGAATTGTGGGGATAAGGGCAAAAAGCACATAAAAGTAGTACATCTTCAAAGCGAACCATTTATGTGCCTGAAAAACCATTGTGAGGATTGGTGAGGGAAATAATGGAGAGAAAGAAAACATACCAAAAGTTAAAAGAGGGAGAATGAGACAAAAGAACGACGTGTTTGGAAGAAGTGGTTAAGGGGGGTAAAAAAATTCTGCGATTCCACGCCCTGTTATTATGAAAGCCTGTAACAGAGGGATGGGAGGATGGAGAAAGGGAAAGGAAAAAGGATAGTATGAGTGTGAGAGACAGAATTGAAGTGGCAATGAGGTTGAGAGGTGCTATGGCTTTTCCACGGCCTGTCATTACAAAGGGCTTGAGTCACATTCTTATCCTGTTATAGCATTGACCAAAGGAACAAACACTGACTCACAAATCCTCAAACAGGTACATTCAAATAGATGCTTATGTTAGTGATATTTGAATTTGCAATGTGGGGGTTCATTACATCCACACTGTGAGTGCTAGTTTTAGTTGGCAAACACCATGGTGAACTATGTGTGACTCCATCTCAAAAGCTGTGCTCACTTGCTCTCCGTTTAACCCTAGTCTCACAAACACACACACAAAAACATTTTTTTAACACACATACCCTGACTCCCTCCGCCAAAACATTTGCTTGCTCTCATAAAAAGTCTGACTACTGGCGAACGCCACCCAGCAATTCCACCAAAGCCACAGCAGAGCAGCTCCAGAACTGGACTGATCTGGTTCACTGCGTTCTGCCCAACACAAAAAAAGCCCTGTGTATGTGGAAGAGAGAGCGTGTGTGCGGGTAAAAGAATTTTAGAGGCTGAAACCATGAATATATTAAGAAGACGACTAACTTTTCTGGTCAGGATTTAGGTCAGGTGAGGTTTTAGCTTGTTTTTTTATGTTTCTCTTTCTATCCATCCATCCATCCATCCATCGGTTTTTAAATTAATAGTTCACTCACAAATGAAACCTGTCATCAAACTACATTGTTCCAAACCTGTACAGCTTTCTTCACTTTCAATGCAAATCAGGACTTGGTACTTTTATAAGACTTGTTTGCTATAGTTAAAAAAATGTTTAAGGTCATCTGCTAGTTTTATAAGAGAAGCAGATAAAAGATTACATTATTATTCATTTGAAGTCTTGATATCCAACTTCTCCTAAGCACTTTGTTTTGGAGAAGAATTAGTTTTCCATTTGTGAATGAATAAAAAGCTCCAGTCCTAATTCTTTGAAAATACATAGATGGGAAAATGAGTACATTTCACTAAATATGTAATTTTGCATTCCACAGAAGAATGAAAGTCATACGGTTTGAAATTAAACAAGGGTGAGTAAATTATGACAGAATTTTCATTTTCCAGCGTACTGTCTCTTTAAGAATGCACAACCAATATATAGACAAAACTGACTCAACAATGTCTCATTTCAATAGTGGCCACTGTTTTCCAGGTGGTCACATGAACATAGATGGTGGTTATAGCAGATGGTGGTGACTGGGTGAGACGTGAAGGGGAATTTAGAACCACTCATCTTACACACCATACCACAGATATGCACACACTCATGCCTACTAACATATGCTGTACATAAAAACACAAACATGTATGATTAATCCAAATATAGCTGTTATGTCAGTTGTCAAAAATGAGATGTTTTAGGAATTTAAAAACCGTCTGCAGAGTTTCAAATATAATCTCACCAGGAAGCCATCTGAAGCAGCCGGGGTCAGCGTCATCCCCAAATGAGAGTTTTTGAGATTTCGAGACACGTTCTGAAATGCATTTTCACCTACACACAGAATGACACAAAAACATGTTGTAAACTATTACTCTATGCACAACACTGCTATTGAAGTAAATTCTGATAGCCAGAGAGTTAATCCAATACCTAGGTTAACTTTTGAGCAATTGGAATTGATCTCATCTCCCACAATGCACTTGTAAATATCTCCCTTTCTGGTATTTTGTGGTCCATCCCATGGAGCACCAACCAGGATTCTGTTAATAAAACAATGAGTCACTTTATAATAATAAAATAAAATATCAAAACAACCTTTAAAAAGGAGACATTGAAAGAGCAGAAAAGCATTATGCATATATAAGCTTGATTTGGTATAGTTACTCGCCTCATGGCATCTTAATAAAATGGAACCTAGTACAGTGGAATCCGGCCTCAGGGGTTGCAAAAAAGCGTTGAGATAATCAACAGTCAATATGGCGCACAACGCACGTGTAAACACATTCGCTCATAACATATTCGTGGGATCATCCCGCTGTACTAGATTGCATTCTTTCTTGCGTTCTGCCTGTCTAATGTGCTTTCTCAACAAATTCGGCTTTGTCCCGTCTTTTAATAACCGTGTTCTTCAATCCCCAGCGGCGCTGAGCAGAGCGTGTGTCAGAACAGAAACAGGGTGTGTGTGTGTTTATCTAAGCCTCATACTCATTGGTTGGTAACTGCTCGTCAATGTCAAAATATTTGAGAAAACCAATCAAATCAGAGAAGACGGGCTTTATGTGCACACAGAAGCAGATGAGGCTTTGGGATGGGATGGGCCCATGGCAGCACTTGCTGCTCGTTGAGAAGCGTAAGAACGACATGTGCTTTCACTTCAGAGAGTCTCCAAAAGTCTCCAATAACTCCAGATAAAGTCGTTAGATTTGTTGCTAGTAGCTTTTTTGAAAATGTGGTCTGAATACTCGCTAAATATAGCAACAAAGGCGCTAAGTTGGCAACATTGTCTGCGAGTTCTTCTGCGGCTGCGCAGCACCACTGGAGATTCACGTGCAATCCACGTGCATCGCGAACTAAGCGCATGCGCAGTGAGCTAGGTATGATCTTAGTCACAAGATGTAAAGTGGTGAAAGTGGTGTAACCATGTAAAGTGGTGAATATGTCCTTCTTTTGTGCTCGACATACTAGGGTTCGTCGACATTAAAGAATCGATAATAGGGAGTTTTCCATAATAGGATTAGGCGAGTTAACCATGAGTTGAGATAAGTGAACTCCACTGTACTTTATTTTTCATCAAGAACCTCTAAATGTGAATTGAAAACTAAAAAGTACTGAAAAGTACTCACGATTTTTCTCCATTGTCCTCATGCTGTAGCACAGAGAAGCCGAACAGAGCATCTTCAGGCCCACTGAAGATTCGTGGCCTCTTCACATCAATATTAAAACACTCACACAGACCTAAAAGAGAGATCCAGATTAAGTCTTACTATAGTAGCATATTGTATATAGTATAGTAGGTTATATAGAAGTAAATATTATAGACATCTTCACTCCTAAAAGATTATGCATTAGATAATGGATGGATTACATAGTAATATAATTTATACAGTAGTTAACATAAATATTAAATAATTACACTACTAAATGTATTTGATCAAAAATACAGTAAAAATAGCCATACTGTGAAACATTGTTAAAATATAAAATAACTTATAACTCATGTAATATCTTCCCGTTATGGCAAGGATGAAGTCAATGAGCGACCAAGAGACAAAAGAAATATGGCGGTGTATATACACAGGAAAACAAACTAACAAAGCACAGGTGATTGCAATCAATCAACAAGTGTAGTGTCTGGACCGTGGCCCAAAATGATCATAGGCCCAAAAAAGGGTCAGAGAAAATGCACTACAAAATAAAGGTCCTTGAACACAGTGGGAAAACTAGGATGCAGTTGTTGTTGTTTTTTCAGGATTCTTGGATGAATAGAAAGGTAAGAAATGCAGTTTTAATTTGACATAAAAATCAGTTTTAACATTATAAGTGTCACTTTTGAAAAATAATGCAAAATTAATGCATCTTCACTGAACAAATTTGTTTATAAAAATCGTATTGCCTCAAAGGTTGTGATTTTGGCACGTTAGACAATTAGTGTACTTCTTTTAAACTTAAAATAAGAAAGTATAGATTCAGTCTTTCTCAGAAATATACTTAAATTGCACATGTACTTGACTATTGAGAGAAAAATGTAAGTATGGTTGACCTATGCTTGTTGTACTCAATCTTTTGACCCAGATATACTTTTATCATTATATAAAATTATAATTAAATATTATAAATATATTTGTTTACTCTTTTGTTTGAACAATATCTGAACATGCAATATATCAAAAGAAAGAACAGAGCCTCTGCTTCTAAACAACAATAACAAAAATGTACTCTTTTTTTTACAGACACTTGAATGTGGGCAAGTTTAATAAAAAATAAATAAAAAACAAACATTTTGAGAAAAAAGCTGAGAAAAATCACATTTTAGTATAAATCAGTCAAAAGACTAAAATCAGAAGCAAATTATAGGTGAACCAGAATGGTATAGAGGCCCCTAAACCTTGTTATAACTCTCAACTTTACATTAACTGCACACTAATCCCTCAAATCTGATTGGTTAATTAGAAAATTATTCCAGGATCAACAAGGATACCAAAATGCAAAGGTGATAAAGATATGTAAAGATAAAGCTCAAGAAAGATTCATAATGGCATCTTAAGTGTCCAGATTCTGGAGAGTAAGAGCATTAGAGCAGCTGTAGTTGATGAATGAACTGGAAGGATAGAGTGACAGACAGGAAGAAAAAGAGTTAAAAAGAGAAGGAAGGGCGTCGGTTGCAATAACTACCGAACATAGTGGTTCCCTGTCATGACATACAGACCTGGCTTTTATATAACTGAAAGAGAGAGAGAGAGAGAGAGAGAGAGAGAGAGAGTAACTGAAGGCAAAGTTCACTGGTGGATTTGTAGCTTGCAGCAAGTGTAATTCAAAACAACACGATTGGCCAAAACAGATGTGTGGAACAAAGATGACCAGGCAATCACACTCCTAGCATAATACCAATAGTACGATTTTGTTTGTGTGTGTGTGATAAGGTTTTGACCCACACGTACACTGAGGGTGAAGTTCACTGTGGGTGAAGCTGTGCTCTTAGTGGATTTCTTAGGATTGTTTACCCAGAAAGCAGAGGGGGAGGCATTCAGAAACGGGGCAGGCAGAGAACCAAACCCCACAGACCTCAAACAGGGTGCCTGCATTTCTTTCTTTCAGTCTCTCATCCTCTCTCTCTCTTTCCAGTGGAACAAGAACATGGAGGGGGATCCATATGGATCAAAGAAGCAATGGGACACGCTCTATAATTCATTCTTTTTTTCTGCCCAAATGTTCACAAAACAAACTATTTCTTCTGATCTCTGTCTTGCAATTTTCCCTTTGTTGTAGTTATGCTGACTAGTCACTACTTAATGTAACATACAATTCTTTGAAGGTATACATTTGATCAGTTTGTGCATTCCCAGAGAATTGAACCCATGTTATTTATGTTGATGACACTACACTACAAGTCACACTAATAACGTTTATTTAGAAAAAAACTAAAAATGTTAATAGATGATAATATGTATATTTGGTTCAAAATGAAGATGAAAGTTTTGGCCCATTAGGTCATTAGGGAGCCTCAGCAATCCTTTTCTATTTATTTATTTTTTCATAGCTTTGCGGACCCAAAGTAGCGCTGGGGAAGTTTTCCTTTTTCCATGCTGAAAAAATACAATGGAGACCAAATCGTGCTCGAATGGATGTTACATAACATGAACTTACCCACCAAGAAGTACTACACATGGAATCCTATCTGAAGAGAGAGAACTTCTACAAGCACAGTGACTGATGGCAGAGCAAGGCTCTACCCAGAGGAAGGCACAGGTTTATCATCAGGGAAACCGTATTGTGAAGAATACCATCAGGGAATCAATACATATGAAGAACTTAGCCATTAGCATACAGGATGAAACTGCTTCAACCTGGAGATTGTAAAATCTTTGGAAGGTATTGGGTATAGACTAGTCTGCTGCTCTACAGAGATTTGTTAGAAAGGTGCCATTCACAAAAGATGCAACACTTCTTGTGTAGTGTGCATGCACTCCCAAAGGCACAGCACACCTTGGGACTGGTATACCATATGCAATGGCATCCACAATACACGGGTCCTTCCTATGTTTGGAGTCTTCTTGAGTCTCGTCCAGCCTTCTGCCTTCCCCAAAACAGACAAAGAACTTCTCAGAGCTTCAAAAGCTTTGTGTGTGATCCAAGTAAACATGCAGGGTGGGTACTGGACAGCAAAGACAATGCTGGGTCTGCCTCAATCCGAGGCAGAGCTTGCATGTTCTCCTCTTGGTCCCTAAAAGGGATAATGGGATATTTGGGTACGTAGCCCAGCCGGAGTTTCAGAATCACAAGAACGCACACCAGACAGAGAATGCCTGCAGGCTCCTAACTCTCCTAATGGAAGTGAGTGTGGTCAGGGGTCTTCAAACTCATCAGACTCCAGTAGTTCAAAAGGAGCTCTCTGTAAGCTCAGCAAGACTACATAGAGGTCTCTAGAGCCACCTTGTGATCAGGTTAAGAGTCCCTGAAGACCTACCATCCACTCCATTGGCAGCCACATAAACCTTCAAGGTGGAGGGGACAGACCCTCCGACTTTTCCTGCAGGAAGGAAAGCACTAACCAGACTGCACATCTCTGTGTATTCTCCCCTCAGGAGTATCTGGTAAAAGGCCACTAAGGTCTACCATGTCCCATCCAGGGGACAAACATGGATGTTTCAGAGGCCTGAGCACATGTGCCAAATTGGGTCTTGTCCCTGAGTCCTTCCTCAGGGGAATTTGCCAGAGAGTCACATGGAGCATGAGCTTTGAGAACCAAGTCTGGGTGGGCCAATATGATGTAAACAGCAAGACCAATTTTCGGTCTTCCCTGACTTTCCACAATATCAGTGCAATACGACTCACTGGGGATACTCATTCTTGCAAAGGCTCTGGGGCCAGCTGTGGGCCAGTGCATCAGTCCCAAGGGAGGCTTCGTCAGGGAATACCCTCTGGGGATGGAGTCTCCACTCAAGTGTAATTCTTTGTTGGAGCTTTTCCGCGGCACGATTGAATTAGGCTGGCCTCCAGTGACATCGGTCATGGCTGACTCCAGAGGAGGAGATGGTGGACGAGTTGCGACATACGTCATAAGTGTAACCACCTTGGCGGTAGATATATGCTACTGCCATCATCTTGTTTGCCCTTGTCCATGCGCGTATGTTTGCTCAAAAGTCGAAACCCCTGCAGAGCCAGCAAAATCACTAGCAAATCCAGGCAGTTGATGTCCAGGCTGTTGACCCGTCATGGAGCTTAATCACAGCAAGTCTTAGCAACACATCTGGAACCCCTGCCCATAGAAATGCAAGGTCTGTCCAAAGGATGAATGAGCTATGATAAATCAGTGTTAAAACCACACAATGTGACATAGAATATTGGGTCTTAGAATATTGTGTTGGAAAGTGGGTGGCATTCAAATCAAAAAGGTTGAGAATCACTGTGTTAGTGGAACATGGCAATAGTTAATGTGATGAACTACACCTGTGGTTACTCTGCAGGACAGTGAACTTGAGGTGAACTGACTTCATGCATCCATTTATATGACAAATATTCTAGAGTTCTAACATATGATCCAATTACATTCAGTAATGTTTAAATGTGACTTAAGTGTCCAAATCTGGCTTTCGGGGGGTATTTATCTCTTCTAAACTATCTTCATCCAACACCACCCAGCAGAAACTCCTCTCTTCTCATTCACACTTGTTTTGATCTGATTCTTCAATGTTTATGTGTGAAAGAGATCTTGAGTATATTTGGTCCTCTGTCTCAGCTCTGTGGGTTTTCTTGGTCCATGCCTCCAGAACCCCTCCAGGCCCTGTCATGACAACTGTAAACATTTATGTAACTTGGTGGTGAGTAGTCTGGAAAAGCTGCCGAGATTATCTCACTCCTTACACACAAAACACACATATACACTGTTATACACATAAATGCTTTCCTTAACCACACTGAGAGAGGCATTCGCACCCACCACTGGAGGGATGTCACTTTGAATGAGTCTTATAGAAATGCAAATTAACAGTTCAGCCATGCCAGCATGAGTAATATCTGAACACATATGGGACACATTACCGATAGAGAATGTTACTAAGAAACCCACTGAATTGGAATTTTTTTTTTTAATTTAACATTTTAAACAATGACATTTAAATGGTGCAGTTTAGTTATTCCTACTCTATTTTCTTTAGTTATTCTTACTTAATTTTCTCTCTCTCATTTCAGCTACAATATATATCGCTGAAAGTATATATATTTTATTCACTTTTGAGAATGATCATTAAGCTATGTATTATTATTACAACTACTATTATTATTATTTATAGTATTCATTTAATAAATATCATTAGCTTTTGGGGTCAAAATGTAAAATTATCAAATTTTTCTAAAGACTTGAAATTCAGGAAGTATTTTTTTTTCATGTTTAATGTATCTGCTCCACACCATTTCAGTGGATTTCTTGTCTACAGCTTTCCTTTACTGGCTTATGTTGTCCAAATTTTTCATGTAATGTCTCAATCAACCCTCCTAAGAGGTGGGGGCGGAAGGCTTGTGTGTGAGAAATGCAGGGAGAAATGGAGGGGGCCAAAGGGGTGGAATTCCCAGAGTCCACACCTGTGTTCTCTATCTAAAGCACAGAAGAACATAGCTGAACACAAGACAGCTTGCACATCACTGAGCATCTGCAGAATCTATCAGCAGCCACAGCAGCATACATGCACAAAAACAGACACCAACACCTACAGTATGCAGTCTAAGAAACAAAAGGTATAGAAACATGCACACATAGGTAGTATGTGGGAACAATATAGTGGCATTACACTTAACTACAGTCTGGAAATACTTCAACTGCATCTGTTGTGGTCCATTAAAGCACCATTTCAACCGCTTACAGCAATTTGTCTAGATTTGTGACTTTGTATACCTAATTGTGTTATGATAAGCAGGCTACTTTATCTAAAATCACGTTTTTTTCTAGTTTAAGCAAAAAAATCCCTCAAAATCTCCATAGTTTGATCTGTTGATGTCTTGATGAAGTTGGTTAATAGGGAATATAACTCTATAATACATGTAATTCCAGTAAAACTGCAAGGATAGTGATGGTGTTGTGAGTAGATAAAAACTTTTTCATGCCTTACAATTTAAATAGTAATTACTCTATATATCATTAAATTGTGGTAAAAAATACTTTAGCTGAACAAATATATAATGTCCTTAGAGTTACAATCAACAGCTTGGGTTACAAGACTTCAAGACAAGATTGACTTCAAATGCTTTAACTTAAAGCATTATTTGCAGGTTTTCAATGATCTAAGAAATTAAAGAAATTAATTCACACGAACATCCCGTGATTGAGAGAGTAGCACAAATAAACGCAATTAAACACTTGATTAAACTGGTTAGACTCACCTTTGAGAAGAACAGTGATCTTTAACAACAGCAGGTATTTGTGGATCTCCATTTGTCAGTTATGTGATTCAGTCTCTTTTTCTCCTTCTTCAATTTGGAAATGTCAGCAGTGATTGTAAATACAGCGCGCGTGCGCGCGTGTGTTCTCTCAGGTGCAGATGTGCTTCCTCTCCAGTGGCATACTGTAACTCACGCGCTCATAGTGCACTACTGTAGCACACGCGCCGCTCTCACGTTCCCTGCGCATGAAAGACAGTACTGTATAATAATCTGGCCTTGACACAACGTTTTACTCTCTTTGGCTCAAACTACTATAAAAAAAATAGTTTGACCATGTGTCAAATAAGTAAAAATACACTGTGTGTAGCCTATATAGCCTACGTTGTTGGTGTTTTAATAACAACAACGATTTTCGCTCGTATGTTTTCTAATAATAATACACGATAAATAAATGTCAAACTACACGGAACCAAAATGAAAATTCATGAATTTGCTCACCCTATGTTATTCCAAAACCGACCTTTTTCTTTCGTGTTACACAAATGGAGATAGTCTAGTCTTTGATAGTCTTTTCTTATATAAAGTGTGTTAATAAAGTGAATAGTGAGTTAAACTAATTTTTAGTCCCCATTCACATGTACTTTTGTGTCCCATAGAAGAACAACTCTGAGTGGTAAGTCATAACAGAGTCAATTTTCAAACGGGCTAACACGAAATTTAGTGGTAGGTATTAAGAAAAACTTGATACAAATTAAAAATGTAGGTAACTTACCGTCTTGTTCCCCACATAAACAAGGACTATTCAAAATTCAGGTACGCACGTCTCCGACACCTGCTGTCGTTAAATAAGCGCGCGCACGAATTTAGTCCAGCTCTTGCAAACGAGCGTTTCTCCCCCAAAAAAATAGCCTACATTCACAAAAACGACTGACAAAAAGATTATATCCAGGGATTTTCGTGGAGAATGTTGTTAAAAAAGCCTTTATCCTTTACACTTTACATTTCTCCTTTACATTTCTCCTGAGGAGAAATTAAGTGCCTCCGTAGCTGCTTTCCTTGAGCCGCAATGTGTATCCAAAATACACCAGAAAAATGAAAGAGCGCCTTGATTCTGTAGCAAGATCTAAGTCTCCCTCAGTCAAATGGGCCCTCTTTGAGCCTGGCCCACAAATTCTCTCTCTCTCTCTCTCTCTCTCTCTCTCTCTCTCTCTCTCTCACACACACACACACACACACACAAACACACACACAGACACTGTACAACTCTCTCTCTCTCTCTCTCTCTCACACACACACACACACACACACACTGTGCAACTTTATTTTACTCTTGTCCTATTTGAAGCTAGTACATCAGATGTGGTTTTGTTAGAAAGATTTGAGGGGAAAATAAAATAGTATTATAATTTCCAACCGGAGTTACCAAATATATTGTGGATTTGCCAAGATTCAGATTCTAGTTAAAATAACATATACAAATTAGCGCGTTTCCTTTAAACAGAATATTTTGTCATCCAACTCATCAATATGTATTAAGGCTATAAGAGACCATTAGAAAAGCAGTCTGACCTTCTGTTTAAAAAGCATTATTTGGTTGACTTTTTTCTCTCTCTCTCACCACAGTCATGGCACATATACCAGCTCTGTTATGTTAAGATTTTGTCAAAACATGTAGTGCCTTGGGTCATGTCTGAGTTCACCACAACCCAGAAAGCTCATGTAGTGTTCTCCATTGGCCAGTGAAGTAATATGAGCATTCCTTTACTTTTTTTAAACGCAGGCTGACAAACTTAAAAGGACTATTAAGCCCATAATAAGTCAAATTGCTTATGCAAATCTCTTAACCACTGCAGTGTCCTGTTAACAGCAGGTAAGCTAATTGTATTCAATTGTATTCTGACATAACAATAGCTGCCAAATGAACAATTTTGTATAAAGCGTTGTTAACATCCAGAATCAAAACTTTTGATGTAGACAGTTCAATGTTGGATATTTATTATAACAGGAGGCTAGTGTTTCTGCTCGGACTGCTTTAAATGAGAGTTGCTACTTCTAACAGGTCCACCTCCCGGCATAGTATGCTAAATGTACACACAATGGTGCAGGAGTGACCATGCAATACATGGTCCAGATCAGCCTCCTGACAGCAGATGGATTCTGTCACTGTGGGCATCGGCATACACCATCCACACCAAGTAGGGTTTCCGACCCATTCTTCATCCCAAACCAGTGGGTTCATGACTTTTTCCTGAAACAATATTACAACAATGGCCCCCTCATGGCTACGCCACTGGAATACACATCATGGGATGATGACATCATGAACCAGGAGGAAACCAGAAGCGGCAGCCAAACAGTGTCTGAAACAAGACGTCTGGCAGACGTTTAGGAGATGTGGTAAAAGATGCAGCGTCTTAATCCCTGTTCAGGAAACTCAGATTTACAACACAGGGCAGTTCTGTCGATGTAGGCGTCGAGTGCTAGCAGTGGACATACCTTATTTTTTTTAACTCCTGGTCCTGGTTACTAAAAGGTGGAGGACAGAATTTACAGTGCCAAAGTAGACAGTGAGATATCTCTTGAGACGAAAACAAATCTACTTGTGTTTTACCAAATTTCTCCCAAATCTGCTCTACGACTTCGGATGGAGTCTCCATTCCCTGGGCCTCGACCCCTGCCTTGACAGGATGTCTGCTCCCAAATTTCGGGTCCCAGGGATATGCATGGCTCGAAGAGAGAGTAGTTTTCCTTGGGACCAGAGGAGGATCTTTCGCACCAACTCGTAAAGCGGATACAAGCGCAGACCCCCTTGATGATATATGTAGGACACCACCAATGTGTTGGCTGTCTGGACAACGACATGATGCCCCCTGAGGTCTGGAAGAAGTGCTTAACAAGCCATACGGACGGCCAACATCTCTTGACAGTGAGTGACTGGCCTAATTTGATGCTCTTGACTGCTGACAGGATGGCATTGATGTGCCCAGGGGAAAGCTGAACTGACATCGACACCAAGTCCCAAACAACGCCTAGGAAGGTGGTCCTCCGAAGAGGAGAGAGCTTCTTCACCCTCAACCTCAACTTCTTCATGTGAGCGATAACGACATTACACATCGGTTAAGAAGTTGCGAGAATGGGTCGCAACCCTCCATCCTTCTTGGGACCTATGAAGTACTGGCTTTAAAACCCTGATTCTCTGGCTGGGTATATATTCTATGGCCCCTTTCTCCAGCAGTGAGACTACTTCCATTACCAGATCCTGCACGGGGTCCACCACAAAAGGTAGGACCCTGCTGAACCCGGCCGGGCGAGACCCAAACTGAATGACATAACCCTTTTAAATGGTGCACAGGACCCACTGAGAGATATCTGGTAGGCATGTCCATATGGCCAGAAACTCTACTAGGGGAACCAGTTTCTCGTGGCTGGCCTCTGGTATTTGTTAAACATCCACTCCAGGGCCCTGGCTACTAGGGTACACCTGGAGTGAGTGCTCTAGGACCTTACTTGGAGGGGGCGACCTCCCCAGTGCAACCTGACACAGCTGGGAAAACCTACCTCAGACCTGTGTGCCCTGGCTCCCTCGGGATACCAGGAATGGCACTGAGACATGGGCACCACATGCTCGACGGAGCTGCCCTGAGGGTAAAACCAGGATTACTACAAATAATTGGGGTGCGTAGGAACAGCCTCATGACCTTGATTGTGAGAGGTGGGTTGCCCCTCAGGGAAAACCCCTCTGGTTTTGAGCCACTACTGAAGGAATCACGTGTACAGATGAATGAACTGAACTGAACTGTGACTGGCTTGCAGCTTCCAACTTCGGGACCAAAAACGTTTTTGGTGATAAAGATTGTAGAGTGAGGTAGCTCTCAAGCGCCTCCTCATTTTTGGTGTCCCATAGCCATGACTTATTTTATTTTTGTTTATTTTTTGATCTGAATACCTCTGTGTGAGGATCAAAAGAAGGAGGTAACGCATACTTGAGTTTCAACTCACAAACTGGAAATTGAAGTGGCGAGTCTAACGAGTCTAACAACATCCAACTCCTCAGAGCTGGATAACTGCAGCACCACACAAATAGCACAAATAACCGCAGCACATGCTTCAAGATCCCGGGAGAGGATATTGGAGCTGCCAGGTGAGGGCAGAGATAAGGCAAGGGCCATTTCTAACCACTCTGACAGGTCTATTTGCTAACCCCAGGATGAGGATCACGAACCTGGGCAGAGTTTATTTTAAATACTGCCAAGTGGGAGTTTGCATATACAGCCAGCGTCCTCAATCACTGACCGTGCATGCTCTGCTCCCAAACAAACAACTCAAAGACTGTGTGTATCCCTGCTCGTGATTGTAGTGAGGGCAGCGAGAAACACAGAATCTAAACTGCTGTTCACTCGCCATAGTAGTTTTTTTTGTATGGTGTGGGATGCCCTGTTCTTTTTAAAGTATCTGGGGATCTTTCAAACACAAATACACTGCCAGCAACATTTCACTTTGACTGTTTCACAGAGCTTGTTGAAGATACTGTTTAGCTGCCGCTGCGGCTTCCGGTTTATTCTTAAACCTCCTGGTTCATGACATCATCATCCTGCAATGTCCATTCATGCGAACGATTTGACTGTGCTTCACGAAACAACTGATTTTTTCAAAGCAGCTTTACAGTATTCACAGAAAAACAATAAAAACAAAGTTTGGTTTGGCTGTATAGCAGCTCTAGAAGAGCAGGCCAGTCAATAATACAGATGAATATTAAGTGTTAAGTGTCCCCAACTAAGCATGCCAGACTCAGTTCTCCACTGGCCAACAGCCAAACAGTACATGATTATAATAATAATAATAATAATTCATTACATTTATATAGCGCTTTATCATAGACACTCAAAGCGCTTCTAGTAGAGTCATGGTCTCTGCAGACACTTCAGGGCTGTGTTGTGGCCGTTTCGAGGTGCAGGTATTTAATCGGATCTGGATACGGCCCGGATCCGGCTGACCATGGGCTTACCTCCAGCTGACCTAGGGATAAACAGAGACTAATATCAGCGTAGATGCAATTCTTCTGATGATGTAATAAGTACATCAGGTGTTATGGGACATGATCCTGGATTTGGCTGACCTAAATTATGCAGCCTAACAATCACTTTACATGATTTGAATTAAAAAAAAAAAAAGTATAATATGCCAGGTTGAAGAGATATGTTTTAAGTCTAGATTTAAACTGACAGAGTTTGATATTCTAGGTATTATCAACTGGTCAGAATTTTGGGATCGCAATAGACGTGAAGGACTATAATGTGTTAAGAGATCGCTTAAGTACTGTGGAGCTAAACCATTTAATGCTTTGTAAGTAATTATCAAGATTTTAGAATGTATTCTGTGCTTAATAGGGAGCCAATACAGTGTTGACAAAACAGGGCTAATATGCTTGGTTTATTAATAGTTTATTAATTGTGCACGGCAACCACCCAGTAGAGCATTACAATAATCTAGCATTGAACTCATGAACGCATGAACTAACTTTTCCGCATTTGTCTTTGAGAGCATATGTCGTATTTAGATATATTTTTAAGATGGAAGAATGCGGTTTTACAGATGCTAAAAACGTGGCTTTCAAATGAATTGGCATCAAAGAGAACACCCAGGTTTCTAACTGACGATGAAGACTTGACAGAGCATCCATGGAGTGTTAGACAATAGTCCAGGTTATTACTGTAACAACAAGGCTGGCGTGCGATACGGAGAAAGAGAGAGGACTCGGAGTAGAAACAGAAAGTACTTTTAATAAAACAGAAAGCAAAGGCACACGGGGGTGCAAAACACGGAGAACGGACATCCACACAACCTCCTCATGAAACGTTAACAAACGACAATGACATGTGCTAACACAAGGATATAAATACACTAGGAAATGACAAACAGGTGGCGAACTAAATGGGTAATCAAACTAACTAGACAACTACGGTAACACATGAGGGACAAACATAAGGATCATGACAGGACTGTGACAATTACACACATAACTTTTTGGTCTAATAATTAGAATCTCTGTTTTTTTTTAAATTAAGTAGTAGAAAATTACAAGTCATCCAATTTTTTGTATCAGTTGTGCATTAGGTTTGATATCGTCCTGTAATTAACTAATTCTGTAGAATCAAGTTTTCTAATAAGCTGTGTAATTATGGCCAGCTTAAAGGTTTTTGGTATGTATTCTAATGACAAAGACTAAATAATGATATTAAGAAGAGGATCTATGACCTCTGGAAGCATCTCATTCAGTAGCTCAGTTGGTATCGGGTCTAGCACACATTTTGTTGATTTTGATGATTTAACGAGTTTAGATTCTTCTTCCTCGATAGCAACGAAAGAGTGAAATTTTTCTTCACGGACACTACAATTTACTGTATTTTGTGATACTGTAGTAGACGCTTGCATAGTTATAATTTTCTCTCTACTATCCTTTAAGTAAAGAAGTTCAAAAACTCATTACTGCAGTGCTGTTTGGAAGCGTCTGGGATTGAAGCTTTATTTCTCATTAATTTAGTCACTGTATCAAAAAAATACCTTGGGCTGAATTTGTTTTCTTCTTAGAGGGTATAAAAATAAGCAGATCTAGCAGAATGCATAATTAAATTCATCAAAAACCAGCCCAAATTTTATCAACCAGCCCAATGCATTTTTCCCCCGGTCAGACGTGACCAAAAGGAGCCCAATTAGGCGGGAACCCGCCCAATCTGGCAACACTGGTCATGTGCCTGCAATATTCATTCAGCAGATGGCGACGGAGTAACACATTTGTCAAAAAAATTGTTTCTTCTAACATTTTCGGCAAGAATCCTCAAGATGGTGCTATTTCGCTTTAAGTTTTCTATCAAAGCCCATCGGCGTTAAAGGGATGGTTCACCTAAAAATGAAAATTCTGTCATTATTTACTCACACTCAAGTTGTCCCAAACCTGTATGAGTTTCTATCTTCTGATAAACACATGAAAAATATTAGTAACCAAACAGTTTTGGGGCATCACTGACTTCCATAGTGTCTCATTTTTGGGTGAGCTATCCATTGAGTAAATGTTTGTTACAGGTAATCAGTCTTCCCTGATAATCAATGTAGTTGATAACCAAGGGGTGTTAAGGTTCACAATAAAACAAAATATTTTTAACCGCAGAAAATTGTGTAATTCACCTGTGGGGATGTGATGCAATGCTTGTCACGGTGTGTCACACAGCTAACAGTTATGTGGGAGTAGAAACGTTTTAAAAGTCTTTCTGTTTTTAACATCTCTCTCTCACACACACATACACTCATACAGAATAAAAGCATTAATGCAAAAGTTTATGCAAATTAGTCGGTTTGCAAAACAACAACAAAAATAGATAATTGCATTAATTATCATATTTGTGACAATCATATTTGTCACATTTTGGGAAAAGCAATCTGGTCTTAAAACAACACTGATGTCACTGCACCACCATGGACACAGATACCCACAAACACTAGTCATGTACATGCAAAAGCTACAATTCAAATCAAATATTATTAACTAGACTAGCAGGATTTTCCTTCTGACTCACCCTTATGTAATAATAATAATTAAAAAAAACTAAACAGGGTGTTCCCATCATCTCCAAGTACACCCTCTCTTGCCATTAAAGAGTGAGCATTGAGGCCAAAACATAGTCGAACAAAAGAACAGATTTTGACCGTTTCTTGTCTTCTGCCTCCATTCTCTGAACTAATCAAAACTCAGCAGTCACCTGACCCTGCCAGATGCCTGGTGTTACTATCAATGTGGCTTCCCACAGATACAGTACAATACAGCATCACATGAAACCTGTAGATTGGAACTTCATTCTGTTATGTGAGTGATGATGGATGAATGTGCAAATAGTGAGCAAAGAGAGAGAGAAAAAGCCATGTTTAAGCATCAGCAGAATGCAGTTTTCCTTTATTTCAGTGCTTAATACAGTTAAAGTCACCATGAAATCAAAATGGACAATTCATGTTTCTGTAATTTAATATTGCAGTGTTTATTAAAAATTGATTATCCATGAACATCTTTTTTTTTTGCCTCTTTTGGCCTTTTTAGTCAATTTACACCTCCCCCACCAGTCCATTCCGATAAAATCCCAAAGGACAAAATCAAGTCTCACCATCCATTATTTCTTGTTCGAGAAATACATCACAATAGGGAAGAAAGGATAGCAGAGAAAAATGGCTACTTCTGTTTAATGCCGACTTGAAGTTTATTTTGGATATTTATGAGAGTGACCACCACATTCTGTAGCCTGTGAATTCGACTTAGTCTCAACCATATTTAGGGTGAACCCCTTCTGTTTGAACACAATTGAATCATGTCGCTTTTTCAGTGTGAGAACAAAAAAGGGGGCTGACAACAATTAATTGTTCGGTATTGACTTGAATACTGTATGCAAGATGTTTGGTGAACGAGACAGTTTAAGACTCTTGTAATTAAAAATGTATGTCTAGCCCAAATGCTGACTGTGTGAACATAACCTAAATGTCACCTTATTATCGTCTGCACTCTTCCTCTTCATGCGTTGAGCTCCATGTAATGATATCTTACCCTATAAAAACCACAGTGAGTCATCGAGGTCAATGCTGTGATCTTTTGGTAATGTCTGCTGATCTCATCTACCCTTTCGGGCATCAGTAATTTTCCTTATGCTCTCTGGACACTTTTTCCAAACTGCCTCAATATCATTTTATCCAAATGAGCCAGAAGCCTAAATAAATATTTTGGGTTCAATACAGCTTAAGATCAGTTGACAGCATTTGCAGCATTATGTTAATTACTACAAAAAGTAATTTTGACTGGTCTATGGCGTTCTTAAAAAAAAAAAAGAAGCAATAATAAAAGAGGTAATATGGTAAGGCACTTGTAATGGAAGTGAACAGGGATATATATATATATATATATATATATATATATATATATATATATATATATATATCCCTGGTCACTTCCATTTCAGTGCTTAATACAGTTAAAGTCACCATGAAATCAAAATGGACAATTCATGTTTCTGTAATTTAATATTGCAGTGTTTATTAAAAATTGTTTATCCATGAACATCTTCGACTTAGTCGGGCATCAGTATATATATATATATATATATTAGGATTTCAAAGTAGAAATGTGTAGCTTTAACATCAACATTGTGCCAGAAATGCCGTCGATTTAACTAACCTTGTCCTGAACCCAGAATATTCCTTTAAACTGACAGTTGACCTATAAGCCTGGCCGTGAGATGCGACTGTTTCCGTGTGATTCTGCCCTCCACACCTCGGTGTGGGACTCACTCTTTCCGCACGTCTGGAATCTTGGAATCTTCACCGTCAGCTCACTTTGAATCAGCACCATTGTGAGAAATGTTTTAGACTGTTTCTCTTTTTCTGTTGGAAGTGCATGCCCAAGTGCATGTGTGTAGGTGTGTACAAATTGCCTTTTTGGTAGTGTGCAAGCAAAATGTGCAGAGTGATGGGTGTGAAAAACATATTTGTCGAACTTAACTCTGTTTACTTTTGTGTGTGTGAATCTCACAAACTTCCCTCAAGGTTCATGGATCAGGGCCAGCTGTGATCCACCAATAAGCTGTAAGGTGACAGTTGTTGGTTTGACCCATAATGCTTTGCATTAAGACTGCAGGGCCTTTGGAGTGTTTTGTCTGCGGGCTGTTTCTCACTGTTAACTGTCTGACACACACACACGCTTGTGCATGTCATACTTGGGAAAACTCTGTGCCCACACAGATTCTGCACATACACCCTCCTCTTCAGTTTTCCTTTCTGTTTCCACTTAGAGTCCTTGACAAATTGTTTTTGCCGGCATGCACAACCATACACAGATACAGTCATATAAATCTTTCACAGTGTCCTGTGCAGTCTTTGCTGCAGGGCAGAAATATTATCATACCCAACTGTCTGTCCATATATTTACATGCATAAATCTGATCCAAATCGCACCGTGCTGTCGGATTTAACACAGATCTGATATATCTGTTATCTTTCAACAACTGAGATTAAGATCTGACTTTGAATGACAGCCAGCTCATATTTTCAGTACCACAAGCTTACATCCCATGGTTTGTCTAAACCACACACAAAATTATGTACAAGCTTTTCTTCATAAAATAGTAAAATAGTATGAGAGATTAAAGTGAATTTTATAGAGTTGTTACTAACAACATTGATGCTGGTAATGGAATTTAGTGTATTAATTTAAGGAAATAAAAGTTTTGTATTTTTTAAATGAAAGTATACACAGGCCTACTACTATTTATATTTTAAAGAAACCATTGCATTTATTCAGAAAGGATGCAATAAATTGATTAAAAGTGACAGTAAAGACTTTGTTCTACATTGTTCTTTTTAACTTTGTTAGAACAAAACAAAAGCAGTATTCAACCCTGATAATAACAAAAATTGTTTCTTGAACACCAAAATATGCATATTAGAATGATCTATAAAAGATCAACACTCAAAATTCAAGTTTGAACTAATGGCTAGTGAAAATTATAGACTAAATGTTAGGGTTAGGGTTATTAGGAGCAAAATAGTTCAGTGTGGGGGAATTGACGACACAGTTGTACTTTAAAAACAAAAACAGAGAAAATTATAAATCATCACAATTATTTTTGAGACTGAATAGGTGCGGCTCATTCAGCACAGCTCCTTAGCTTGTGAATCAGCATGTTGTGTACATAAATTCAGGTATCAGTTAGGACCCTGGTTAACTACTTTCACATTTATGCATTTGGCAGACGCTTTTATCCAAAGCAACTTACATTGCATTGACATTTTAATCAGTTCTTGCTTTTCCTGGGAATCAAACCCATGCCCTTGGCGTTTGATACCAGTTCTCTGGTAGCACTGCTTGAACTACAGGAAAGCTGCTTACTGATGGATTCTACTTGACCTGCTCCAAGCAGGATTTAAACCAGGGTCTCCAGCATGGGAGGCAGGCACACCAACAAAGACCACAGCCACTAGTGTGCCTTTTGAGGCCAGGGAGTGAGATTTACACACATCTGTTACTCACCCCTAAACCTCACTCGGCCACGGCACCAAATATAACTGGTCCAACTTGCCACGTTCCAAGCAGGATTCAAACCACGGTCTCCAGCATAGGAGACCACAGACTCTTGAGGTTTATAGACTTACTGGCCCATGTCTGTTAAAGTGACATGGCAACATCCTCATTGTACAACATCACTACTGGTATCATTAATGCTCCCTGACTACTGGACTTGGGGTTACTGCTGTTTCAAATAATACTTGAAAAATGTGAAAATTGTGAAATATCTTGAGAACTTGCTGAATTTTGTAGTTTTGAAAGCTAAAAGTAGGGAGCTGATTGTGATGCACCCAGAGTCTAGAATTGGAAATTTGCTCTTGAATGTCTTTGAAATTAGTCACTTCACTATTGAGTTCTTTTGGATGTCATTTTCATGTTTGTAGATGCAACGTTGACTTTATAAGAGACAGAGAGAGAGAGAGAGAGAGAGAGAGAGAGAGAGAGAGTGTGTGTGTTCTGTTGCATAAATGCTTATCTGCCTGTCAAATTGCCTGCCAGCCAAATACAGAGCAAGCAAAGTAGATGTTGGGAAGAGATTGTCATTCCAGATTTACCTGCCCTGCGCATAGTTGGGCAAAATCAGCATTTGTGTGTGTGTGTGTGTGTGTTTATGAGTTGCTAGACTATCTGCTTGTGTTCCTTTGAAGTTAATGACCAAACATGTGAGTGTTTCTGGCACATTACAGCCCATTACTGGCTGAGTGCATTCAAAAGTTTGAGAGTGTGTATGTGTGCGGTTTTATGTTCTGTGCTCACAGTGACCAAAGTGTTTGATGGCACATGTGAATGTTCTAAAGAATGTGCATGTTTGGTTTCATATGTGTGCAAATGTGCGGGTGGTTTTTTCGAGAGGAGAGAGACAGCTGCCTTTTACTGCCCCAGGGGATAATAAAGGAGGAAGGAGGGCCAGTTATTTGGGGTCTTTTATAGGGGCAGGAGGTAGAGAGGGGTTGGTTTTATTAGGGTCACACAGTAACCAAGTACAGCTGCAGGCATCACCCCTAAACCTCTCTGCATTCCACCACCACCTCTATTCCTACCTTTGTTTTCTTATCAGTGCAAATACATTTGATTATGTCTATTAATCTCTATATTTCTGTTCTTAACTGTCCTGGATGGGTGTACTATGTATTACAGATATATGTACAGTATATACATAGCCATATAGGTGTATGTTAGTCCTTTTTTTTTGAGTTCCTATTCCTTCCTATGATCCTGCTTCTTGTTAAGCACATCTGCCGTTAATCATCTTCACCTTGTAATCCAACTGGCATTTCCTGCTCGGAATGGATAGTTGGCTTCTTTGCCTGGATCTGTTTTATTTAACAGATTTATCCCATTGACTAATTTAGTGTCCAAAAAATGACCCTTGGTTGACACATCTTATGCTGCTGGCATGGCAATGGAAATGTTAATGTTTGGAGTGGAAGATCAAGTAACTGGGGATATTTCTTTGATGTCTTGTGGGTGTTTTCCATCCATTTTTCCATTACAATACATTCACATTCCATTCATTTGAACAGTGATTAGTGAATTAAAAGTGTAGCGTCTTGCAAAATCAAGAGCTGAAAGACAGGAACCAGAGACAGAGAGTGATAATGATGAGAAAGAAAGACTGAGATGGAAAGATCAGGGAGAGACCCCTGATGAGAGGTGGAGAGCGACAGACAAGTTATTCTAGTTACAGCCAGCTGGCAGAAATACTAAAATAAAATGTGGACCCACCAGTATGTATGAGTGAGAAAAGAGAGTGAGAAAGAGGGTGAGTTGGTTATAAAGGTTAATGCGATTTCTTTCATTTCTTCCGATTTTGAAATATAAAGAGTTGACATTCATTCCATTGACATCATGGATCCACGACTAAGCTATATATGTGGATAAATGCTACTGAATGATAGAAAACACATAATCTTGGCAATAACCTTTATTGTCCATGCAAAAAAATTTAAGTAACTATTGCTGAAATGATGTATAAAAAACATAATAAAAAGAGAGTTTGGATGAAACTTCAGATTCAGATTTTATTAAAATATGTACAAAAATGAAAGAGAAAAAGAGAAGGCTGAGATTGGAGATGCAGAGGTTTCTAATCACAATTGACCCTTTGTTTAGCCCCGCCCCCTTTGGAACTGTTGCTAATTCAGACAAGATTTACTGAAAGTCACATAGGAATGAAATGGAGATTTCAATGAACGGCAAGATTTGAAGTAAAATATTGATTGGACATTGTCCTTACTTGAGCTGGAATGAATTAAAGTTGAAACACACTTAATCAGCCATTTTTTCTTTAAACAAATGGTTTAATTATGCTGTAACGTGTAAACCTTGGCAACAGCAAATGAGAAAGGAGGCAAACACTTCTCACAATTAAACCATTGCTAAGGAAGGATTGGTCAGTAACATTTTAAGACAGAGCTTAGCAAAGGGTCAACTGAGAAACCCCCCCAAAACTGATTGACTTAACTACAGACATAACATGTTCATATCGTACATTGCCGTACATTCTTAAGGTGCGGTTACATTCATGAATTTTTGCAGACAAAAAAACATCCAATTGTCTATTGTCATTGGTGTAGTGATGTATGAAGCATAGCTCACTTTCAAGTCACTTTCAAACCAAGAACTTTTCTGTCGGTTGACGCTGCGAATCAGTTGAATCCTTTGCGAAAACTGAATGGGGAAAGCTATTGAAATGTCTGGATTTTGTTTGTGAAAGTTCTGCGAACTGCGATAGATGTGACTGCACCTTTTACGAGATTTTTACTGTGGTGATTATGGACTGTCTTACGAAAGGCTGATTTCCAAGCTTTAGATTTTCAGGTCTTCATCTATGTGGAGACCAACCCTCAAAAGTGCTTTTGAGCCCAAGTGATGTATTTGTTAAATGACCAATCATTGCCTTACTCAAAAAATCTTTGCTTGGATTTCTGAAACCTCACATGAATTATTTGCATGGCTCTGTAATGTACTATTCAAATACATTGTCAACAAAAAAGCATGAAAGAAGAGATGAGGGAGAAAGGAAATAGATGATATAAAATCACAGTCAATGGTTAACAAGGAAAGAGATGATCTGGATGGATATTCTTCCTTTTTCCTCATACTTTCACTCTCTGATATAAACTCTTGTGCACACCACATCGTCTGCAGTCATGGTCTGCAAAAAAAGAAGGAAAAAGGCTATTAAAAGACAATTTGTCAAAAAATCATAAGTACAACACATAACAGCAGGAAGGAATCTTACCAGAATCAGTTCGCTGTCATTGGTTATCTCCCTGGTCCATGAGGTTTTTGGACCCTCGCCCTTCTGCAAGGTCTGTTCACAGCTGATCTTGCTGTCTGTTTCCCAGCGAGGAAAGCTCTGGGAGAAACAGAGACAGACAAAAACTGTTTTAATATGTGACCGTAAAAGAGACAGAACGAGTAAGAAACAGATCAGTGCCCATGAGAATGTGATTTCCAGAGATGGAGGCTGAAGGAAAGGGCGTGGATCAAGTTTGATAGCTCCTCTGAGATGAAGGGTGTGAGTTCAAATACTGACATTTCATAGTTATTTTTTTTTTTTACGTTTTGGAAAATAGACAAATGTTGGATGAAGAGTTTAAGTGTTTTTATATGGGTGTGTTTATACCGTGCAGGGACGTCCATCCACAGTGGCCTCATTAAACTCCTGTCCAACTGTGAAGGTGACATGGGTGGTCCTCACAGAGGTGGAGGTCTTGATTGACAGTGTCTCTCCCTCTTGCGTAATCTCCACAGATGGCTTTGACGCTGCAGCAACCGCAATCTTACGCAGCATCACGTTCACACCTGATGAAAAAACATGCAAATAAGAGCAATCACTTGAAGAACAGTTAGTACTCTGACGTCCACAGAAGTTATAGGAAAGTAGAGTGTATCTGTAGAGTTTTTTAGAGTGACGTTATTTCTGTAAGGCTGGCTGTACTCCACATATCTGCACTCTCAGCCGACATCACCTGATACAATCCAGAATACTAGTAAATCAATTTGATAAGCTGAAGTGCCCAATTTTTTCTTTTTATAAAACGTATGGTAATGCACAAAAGTTATCAGTACATAGTCTTACAACTAGAGAATGTATGATATACTGTAATCACAACAAATTTAATATACATGTAAATGTTGATTTATTATACCAATTTAATTAGTCACCAATATCCAGAGCCTATTATAATTATTATTTTTTTAACACAAATAACCCAATAATTGTCAGACTGTGACCAGAAAAACCTAACATTCATAATAATAATCTATGCAATTATGAATACTATTTATTTACTAATACGTACCTATTATGATTAATATTATTGGTATACGTAAATATTCTCAGTTGTTATTATAAGTAATATTTTGTGTTGTTTTTCCTGCACATTTCTCACTTGAGAATGCATTTTATAGATAAATAATCATGCAAATGATATAAATAAATAGAATTAATCATCCAAAAATGGGGTGATACCAATCAAACTGTGACATTTATTTAAATTGGTAAGCCCAATTTTTAAAAGGAACAGTTCATCCAAAAATAAAAAAATGTCATTATTTACTCACTGTCAAGTTGTTACAAACCTGCATGCATTTCTTTTTTCTGCTGAATATTATGGAAGTCAATGGGGCCCATCAACTGTTCGGTTACCAACATTCTTCAAAATATCTTCTTTTGTGTTCAACAAAGAAAAAAAATTCATAGAGGATTGGGACAACCAGGATTTTCATTTTTGGGTGAACTATCCCTTTAAAAAAAACTATAACAAGAGAAAAGCTGAATACTGGTAAAATGTGTTCTAGCACACTTAAAACATTCTACTGTACATTTAACATTCAATAAAGTATAACTAATTATCTTATTCCTCCAGTATCAGATTGTTAGTTTAAAAAAAAGGTTTGTTACATTTTTTCTGAGACCGTTCGCTCTGTATGAACTAGCTTTTACAGATAGATTTAGTACTGCATTTCAAATGGAGTCTTGCTGTGTGTGTGTGTGTGTGTGTGTGTGTGTGTGTGTGTGTGTGTGTGTGTGTGTGTGTGTGTGTGTGTGTGTGTGTGTGTGTGTGTGTGTGTGTGTGTGTGTAGGTGGGTGAACATTGAGAGGGGGGAAGTTATTCAACCAGCCACAGGGGATGCTGTAATCTATTAAACCTTCCTGACAGGAAATGGATAGAGTGCAGTGTGGAACTAGGGAAGGGCAACAATGAAAAAAAGCATGGCACAGTTGAGGGAGGGCAAGATTACTGACAAAAGAAGAAAAAGGAGTAGAGACATACAAAATGGGTATTCAAGTCTGGAAAAAGTTACTAGATATAAAGAGGCACGTCTCTGTGTATGTATGTGTGTGCGCGCGCCTCTGTGCTCGAGTAGAATTTCACACTACTTACCTCACACACATTCCCACCTGTCACCAAGGGTAAATATATACACATGATGGCAGACATGAGGGTGGCCAAAACTTAGACACAGATTCAGGCAGATGTGTGGAAACAAATTGTCAGTAACTCCAATGATTATTTGCATAATCCATTAGCACATACACATATTAACGTACAATTTGTGTTATGAACACAAGAAAACCTAGCCTAATGTAAAAAAAACATTAGCTAATAAAGTTAAACTAACTCCTGTCAGATCAAGCTCTGCTTCAAACCCCGTAACTAACCGAGAAAATATGCCGCAGGAGTCAGACGGTCAGTGTCGTAGGTTAAAGGTCAAAGGAAGTATTTCAGAATAGAGGGATGGAGATGAGGACAAGAGATGGAGGAGGGTGGATGAAAGGGTGTGGAGACAGGTCGGGCCCAGTTTTGCACAGGAATAGTTGTGTGGTGAAAATAATTTTAGTGAGTGTGAATTTAAGAGTTAAATTAATGTGTGTGTTTCTGTGTAAAACTGTAAAACAAGTGGCAAAGTTCATTCTTCTACCAACCTATCAATCAATCAATCAATCAATCAATCATGTACATTCCTCACATGTAGCCACGCCCCTTAGTTTTACGATGGCATTTGCAGATCTCAGATCTCATCTCCTGCAGTTTGAGGTATTCTAATACATCATGTTCCCATGTCAGAAACAGCGGGACCCCCTCTCTATTGTGCTCCTTCTCCTCCCTCTTTAACCTGTCTGCTTCATTTCATCATTCTTTTGAATGGCGAAATAAAGCACCCACTCTCCCTTCGTAAGGAAGCCGCTTCTTTTGTTCGACACAGACTGTTGAAGAGGGGTGTTCTGGGTGGCAGCAGTGCCCTCGTTAAAACAGAAATCAGTCAAATTTTGGGAATCCACAAACAAGTTTGAGCAAATGGTAAATATTTAAACAAGAATATTCTGATTTCAGCGAGAAATACAGCAGTTCAACCGAATTCCCATCACACACGTGCAATTTAGGTACGCACACACACACAATAATAATAATTGTTTGCGCGAGGAATCTTTCTGTCTTGCGCACAGACGTAAACGACTGGACGAATGGATCTTTAAAGCACCAGCCAGAGCAGTAGGATAATATTGCTCAAGCAAATGAAGCAAAATAAGCTTCAGTTGCTTTTAACCTGACTAATTTAATTAAAACTATTAAGATACACCAGTGTCTAGTAATAATGTTTCTAGCAAATACGCGGTAAAGTTGGAATACATACCATAGCCTAACGATAGTATAATTTATATTTAAGTAACAAATAAATAATAGCCTAAGTAGGTGACTTGTAACATAAAAACATGTAGCTATATGGGAAAAATATTAAATAATTTTGTTGGTCTGTAACGCAATCCATGCCCGCGCGTTTAGGATTGATGATCCCCGGCATCACTTTAAACTCTTACCCAGTGCTTTGAGAAGCTCCTCAAAGTTCTCGGAGCTTTTCATTTTCCAGGTACCAGCAAAATTGGGGATTTTGCGATCCATCGTGCGTCCTGTTGAGCCTTAGAGTGTATCCCACTATTATTCTCTCTGGTGTGTGGCTGAGTGACAGTCCTCGATCCTGACACCCTCTGAAAGTACCTGCAACTTTGATTCTGAAAGCAATGTTCCCACTGATAGTTAAAAGGATTGTTCTTCTATTGCTCTCTCTCTCTGTCTGTCTGTCTGTCTGTCTGTCTGTCTTCAGCTGTTGACAAGAGAAACCGATGATGTCAATCTGTGCCTTTTTCTACCCGTCTAAGGCTTTCATTCAGTTCTTCCAGACGTTTTATCTTGCGGTGAATAGGTTGAACCTAGAATTTGGGTCAGTTATCACTGTTAATCTGCGAGCGCGCACACACCCCTTTTTGAGAAACCCCACCCTCTCTTTGACCTGTCAAATCAGGGCGCCAATGAAACTTCGAGTGGATCTTGTCCCTCCCACACCACGCCCCGTTTAAAACATGTGCGCGTTTGAAAACGCCCATTAGAGCGAATTTTATGGATTCAATTATTTGTATATTTTTTCCTGAAATATTTTTACCGACTTTTTTTCTTATTGTACATTGAAAAATATTGCTATAACTTTCTCTTTATGTCTAACTGGTATATTCACAATCTTGCCAAAGCCTAACAGGAGTTTTCAATCTTTTAGATGCCACACACTCAAAACCTGATCATCCTCCAGTCCTTCAAGGGACCCCCATCCTCACCTTAAATATATCTATATATAATTATACTGTGATATTCAATATAATTATTGTACTTTTTTTTAAATTATGTAACATTACCATCACTGTTATTTGTAGCATTTGTTGCTAACGTTAACTCAACTTTTTTACATTTTGAAAAAAAAAAAAAAAAAACTTATTTACAAACAATTTTACACTGTTTTTCGTTCAACATTTCCAAGGACTGCCGAGCACTCCTTGTGGGCCCCGGACCCTAGCTTGAAAACTCTTGGCCTAAGCAGTAGACAAATACACAAAATAAAAGGGGACAATCTAATGAACAAAATAAATGAAATGTGGATTTACTTACACACAGATATGTAATATAGACAACAAATTATGCAAATCTATAATAAAAAAATATTGGAACCCATCATAATAGGGTTCCAACAATTGGTGTTGTTGTTTCTCAAGCCATTTATTGCTGTGTTTTACATTAACTTTTATTTTTAAATCATTATAAAAATAAAAACAGTGACAATTTTTTTGGAAAGATAATATAATATTAATAATATAAGCTGTAGGCCTAGAATGTAGAATTGAATAAACATTTAACATGATATAATGCACAAAGGATGTAGTGAACAGATGTCTCTCTCTTTCTCTATGGCAAACAAGCTGAGTAAAAGTATAGGACACATATATGGAAATATGAGCATAAAGCATTCAGGACAATTTATAAGACTGATAGCAAAAACAGAGCTCTGTCAAATTCAGTCCCTCTTGTCCGTTCCCGCGGTTATCTAAATCAACGCACACTCAAATCTCCTGTAACCGGATCTGCCTCGGTTACCGTGTGATGGAGACACGGAGGGTCTTCTGAGGGAGGAGGACATTCCAGAGCTCCTGACGGGAGCGAGAGAACGCGAGGGAAGAGAAAGACGCAGGCACAAAAGGTGACCTGGCAGAGGCCAGGAGGTTGCAGCAGTGTCCCCGAGGGCCTTTAGTCTCCCCCCTCACCCCTGCTGTGGAAGCGGAAGAAAAGAGCTCAGCACATTGGGGGTAGGGGCTTGGTAAAAGGTGGAGAGGCGAAGTTTGGGTCTTTAATGAAGACGTGCGCCATGGAGACTGGATGATGAATGTGAGTCCTACAAAGAAGCCGTTAACCATTTACTCTTGATGGATGGTCTTCCGAGCCTCTGCGAACTGCAGATTTTAATGCACGGGTTACCCCGGTGACAGCATGGACCGCTTGTGCTCCTCAGTCTCTCTGGGGTTGCCATATCCTCTTATCATACACGTGAGGGGGATTTAAGTCGTTAATAAAAACGAGTTATCACCGGTCCATTATTGACCTTATTTACAGAACACAGTGAAGTTTTGAGGGATTGCTGGTGCTTGAACATAAAGTATGACCACCAATAGTCTAGCAGCTTTTCAAAATCCTCAAAACCACATACTATTCAAGACACACTATGGAGTACCATTATCAGTCACCATAGATGTATACTATTACCTATTAATAATAAATACATCAATTTTATTATTATATAAACATTTATACAATTAATTAAGTGTGCATTTGAATATGTAAATTATTTAGGTAGTTTTGGAAAAAGATAATTATTTTTAATTGTTGAAAATATCTGTATAATGTATCAAAATTTATCCCAGCGTTTCCGACTATATTTAATGCAATATAATAATAAAAAAAAGCTTTCTATTTTGATTGGTATAATAATTAAGCAATTGACCACGAACAGAACAAACTGTTTTTCTCGTCCAATCTGGCAACAACGAATCACTCAATCGTACGCTTCGAATTACTTTCTTACTCACAGCCCCCTACACACTTAAATTTTACGATTATTAGTTTTAAACATACCGCACAACGTTGTTTCTTATTGCGGGACTTCCTTCTCCCCTGTACTGAGAGGAATGCAGACCTGTGGGGTCGCGGCCGCTCTCACTGAATGTGTGTACAATGCGCGACGCTTGTATTACAAGCACTTGACAGAGATAGCGCGAGGCGATGCGTCACACATCACACACCTTGCCGATTGTGTTCACACAATAGCTTCATGTCCACACATGTTCCTCTTCGTACAACAACAGACGATAGTCATTACACTCTCATATCAATGGAGCTATTTGTCTTCTTATCGCCGTCCTAATCTCCCCTTTACTGCATCCACTGCATCGCCGTCCTAATCTCCCCTTTACTGCATCCACTGCTGTCTCTGCTTTGTAAATGACTTGTTAGCTGCAGGCGTGTAAGGTAGAAAGAAGAGTTATCGACGGTGTATAAATACCCCAGTCAAGACACTTAGTGGGTTGTGCCCACTATCAAGATGTTCGCAGATAAAAGCATTCTTGCATAGGCAAGACACGTTTGACCTCAGGACAAACTAGTGCTTTGGTAACAGTTGACATGAGAAATTAGCAAAGGATTTCATTTGTTGTTTTTTGGTAAACATTTACAATCTCGTGTCTGTCCTGGGTGGCCCTTGACACTGAACACCCTCTCGCTCCTCTTTTCTATTCTCATCCCCCCTTTCTCCCCTCTTTGCCTTACTCATTTTCATTCCCACCCACTTATCTTTTGTTCTTTTGTGCTTAGGTCATTTTTTATTACTTTGTTCGGGTCTGGTGAAAAGAGGAAAGAATATGTGAGAGAAAGAGATCAAAGCCCAATGGGGAATGGCAAAGATGGAGAAAGGGATGAGAGACAAAGAAGACAGAGTGAGAGAGAGAGAGAGAGAGAGTTGAAGGGAATAAGCAGAGGTGCTTGGCAATGAGGGCATAAATATTTCTGTGCACTTTGAAAGAGGAATTAGGGTTTCATTTTACATTTCTCTCACTTTCCCTCCCTCTCTTCCTCTCTCTCTTTCTGCTTCTCACTCGTCTTGCCAAGAACTCAGCAGGGTAAGTGATACTCCACTCCGGGGACTCACATAACCCCGAACACATGCCACCAGCACGTTGGTTTACACGCTTACGTCTGGAACACCACACGCAATTGCACCTCCTCTCATCCTTGACGCCACACTCATACTGTATGTTGGATTCAATATGTTATGAAAGACATCATACAGACACAAGGATTTTTATACAAAGGTGTTTCCAAAACCCTAACTTGCCCCCAAAACCGCACACCATCCTGTCAATATTATTAATTTGAAAGCTAAACAGCCTTTCAAGTAGTGAAGACCACTTCAAAAGTCCACGCAAGTTGATTCTCGAATTATTTCACTGATTGTGAGGACTTTTGACTCTCAGGCCTGTGGAAGTGTAGCCAAACCTGCACACCCACACGCTGACCGACAAATAGGTCAATGATGTGATGCTCATATGTTTTTGTCTTGTTAATTTATTCAAAAATACTTTTAAAGAGCTTGTATACTCACTGAGAAACGTTTTGTCAGCATGACTCTGACGGTTTAATCAGTAAAACAGTATAAGAACTTAAACGCTAAAATAAATTTCTCACTATAGCAATGTAATAACAGCTCTGTTCTGGAGCAGATCAACTTAGTTTCGCTATTGGAGATGCTGCTGCCAAACATTGTTGAGAGATGGCCAGACTTGATAACTCCCCCCCCCCCCTCTATAACTGCATTAATAACTGCAATAGACTGTTATCAGTGGCTGAAGTCTCCATTACTACCTCTAAAGTAACAATTCTGGAATTAAATTAATTAAATGTGTAAGAAATTAGACCTAGGACAAAAAACTGACATATGTCTTGAAATAAAACTAAATGAAAAGTTGTGCAAAAAATAAATAAATAAACAACTGGATCAAAGTGGGGACCCCTGCAAACCTCATGTTTTTTCTTTTTTTTTCTTTCAATAACTCCACAAAAATTGGATAAACTAATGCGTCCTACCGCTGTAAAATCACAATCTGACTGGGCAAATGTAAAGCAGCCGGAAAGACCGGAAAGACCAAAAATGGTCATGGCATGTGCGTGCAACGCAAACTCTGCGCATGGGAGGTACGATCATTAGTCATGGGGATCGAGATAACCGATGTTAAGTGGCGAATTTGTCCCTCTTTTGTACTCGAGGTATTAGGGTTCGGTGACATAAAAGAATCGACATAACCCATAAGAAAATGCTTAAACAATGAGGGAGTTTGGCGGTTCCACTTCAAAAACGTCAACATAATAGGGTTGGCGAGTTAACCGAGGTCGAAATAAATGGACTCCACTGTAATTTGATCTTTTTATGGCAAGGTTAGATCAGGTTGTATATTGTTATGGTACTCCACCACTTTTTTTCTTTTCTTTTCTTCCTTACGATGGGCACACTTGTACGTTTTGCCATGCTCATACAAAAACTCACAAATGCATCTGAAGAAAGGGACGATTTATATTGGATGAAGCTAAATTAATTTGGGTGAATAAGTAAATGCAGATCATGCCTGACTGTGACTCATTACCTCTTACAGTATAACCATTAATACTAACACAAATTTAACACGAACCACATGATTTCTTCAATCAAGCGCTTCCTCTTTCTTTCTTCTTCAATATACATCATGTTTCTCCCTTTTTTCCTTTTTTCCCCATGTGTTATTCATTCTCTCTCAGTCCACCCTTTGCTCATTATCAAACTGTTGCACTTTTCATCTCTCTCTCTCTCTCTCTCTCTCTCTCTCTCTCTCTCTCTCTCTCTCTCTCTCTCATTGAGTCTGTATCCTACTTACACAGTCAAATCAGTCTCAAACATTAATCTACCCATATAGCTGGCTTCTTATCTCTAAAATCTCTTCCTATACTGTCTTCGGTTCTCCATCCTGTTTCCGTCAGCTCAAACACACACCGTTAGTCTTGTAAATGTTGTTCACCTTCTTCTTGGTCACACTTCCGACAAACCACAGCCACTCCAGCACTAAACTTGACCCGACCTTTGACTTGGTGTCCAATGACATCAATTACTATCAGGCTGTTTCTTCCCCTTGTTCTGAAAAGGGGCATTTCAGAATCCAATATACCAGTGAATGTTCTCCTGTTTTGTTTCTTGAATTTGATCCAAAATGCTGCATAAATGAACTCTTTAACCTCAACAAACATCAGTCCTCTGAGGCTGCTGTAAGTGTGTGCGTTAAAACTGGCACTTGAAATGAAAAGGCTCGTTCCTTACTCACCAGGCATCCGTGTTAGCTGCTTTCTGTGCCAAAGCATTTGTTTCTTGTTTATTCTTCCCTGTTGGTTTTAGTCTGGAGGTTGAAAGTCAAATTGAAATGCCAGTTTCATATTGGAACAATGCAGAAAGAACAAACAGTGATGTTAAATCAAATACAGTAACTGTATATGGTAAAGAGTCCTTGGATCAAATACCTCAGCAAATGCTAAAACATTTTTGGTCACTAACGCCAATAAAACAGGCAGCTGACCTGAATTCTTTCAGAAGAAAGAAGAACAGAGTTTAGCTGAGGTAACAGAGTTAAATGCAATTATAATGTATGCTAAATCTATTCATTTCTTTCTTTCTATCTCTCTAAGTAGGGGATTTCTGAGATTGATATTTTGCCGTATAAATGAACTCTTCCACCCACATCTTTCAATCATTTAAACCTCGAGTTTGTGGTTAATAAACAAGTCTTATGACTCTATTTTTTTAATGAATCGTGTCTGTAAATGCTGACGACACCTTTTTTAGGCTATTCACAGAATGACTACTAAATAAACACTGAATCATGACTCACTTAATGAACTGTCAAGTCCCGAGTCAATTAATCATTACTCTTATATGCTGTGCAACCTTAGTTATGTGTTTGTTCATAGTTACTTTTATAGCCTTACAGTAATAAGTAGGCATGAAAGTAATAAGTAGAAGTATGAAAAAAAAATTAGAACTATAATTATAGAAAAAGACCTGGGAAGAAAAGCAAGAGGCTTTTCCCAGCCTCTCACCTTAGTTTATGTACAAACCTCTTATTTTCTTGCTTTTTTTAGGCTAAAAGTTCAATTTAAGTACAAGCCCAGTTTCCAACACTCCACCCTTTTCAACCCAAAGCCTTTCACTCTTCACTCATTCTTTTAGTTCATTCTTTCCTCCTTTCTCCTCAAAACCAATTGTTACATTTACTGACTCTGCCTGGTGTGTGCATGTATTGATTTGCCTATAATGTCATAATTGTGTCATGACCTATTGACTGAAGTTAGTGCCAGCTTGCCAGAGCTTAAGGCTTGATTGATTGTTTTTCATTGGAGTCTAAAAGGGATTGAACAGGGAGTGTTTAGGTAAGATAAAATGCATCAGATATATCTAAGCAAATAAAATGTGCGGCAACTTTGTGTCTGGTTTCAATGATTCTAACATTTAGGTTGCCTGTAGCCATGAGAAGTGTATATGGAAAAGGGATAAAAGAAAGAAATGAATAGGGCAGAGTCAAGAGGAGAAAGAAAAGGGGTGGAAATATGGTGGAATGCTTGTAAAGAAAGGCCAGATTCCTGTACAATAACGGCACGTGGAGAGCCCAGGGAAGTGATTTAATGGGTGGAGAGGTGAAGAAGAGGTTAAAGGTGTTTTAATTTTTCCTTGATTTCCCAAGTGTGCTCTGTGGTGCTATAAGAACATGTCTGAGCATCAACAGAAGCCTAACGGAAGCTCTATAATACCTGGTGGCTCCTCAGCTTCTGTGGATTACGAGAGAGCAAACACATCCACACTTCAGAATCATGTCAGGTTGAGCATTTCAAAATCTTAGCAAATGCAGTCAGTTATCTGGGTAATGTTTGCTTGTTTAATGAAGAGGTATGCGGATATCATGCTCATATGATGCAGCTTTTTGCATGCTATAATAGGATATGCAGATTTTGAATGCAATTAATAATTTATGCAATAACACTTTTAAAAATATTAAAATATAAAGAAGGAAAGAAATAGTATCGAGATTAAAATTCATTACAAGGGCACTTAAATATTAGTTTCACCCTGTTGCCATCATTCGAGAAATCTTGATGACCTTATTAAGAAATTTGTATTGAGGAAAAAAAGGGCCGAATGCCAATATGAACGGGGAAAATTTGTCTCGTGCTGTGCGATTAAATACGAGCATAGTGTCATCTCGTGGATAAACTGAGGTAACAAAATCTGTCTTTGCAGAGGGAGTTTGCAGATCGGGGTGTAGAAAGCCACAAATAGTTAAAAAATGACACCAGGAAATAAAGTTCTATAGACAAATAAAGTCTGTATAGCTGAAAAGCCGAGGCTGACGATCACAGGAGGGAAACGGAAATATTTGCGTGCTGTTAAGATGCGAATAGCGGGGAGTTGAATGCATCTTAACGCATTTTCATATTTAATACGATTACACAGAGTAAAGATGAATATACATCCTTTTTTATATCTCATCTCTTAACAGCAGGCTCACATGCATGCCGTTTTCCCCCGGAAGTTGTCACTGGACAGCAGAATGCTGTGATATAAAATGTTCGTTATAAATAAGCTTATAGTTAAACAATAGTTAAGATAGAATGTCTCCTATCTATCTATCTATCTATCTATCTATCTATCTATCTATCTATCTATCTATCTATCTATCTATCTATCTATCTATCTATCTATCTATCTATCTATCTATCTATCTATCTATCTATCTATATATCTATCTATCTATATATATATCTATATCTGTTGCTGCACAAACAACTCTTAGTGCAACTCACCTTGTAATATATCCTACTAGAGTAGCTAAATCTGTCGGGTAAATTTGTATTTTTCCTAAAGTTTTGTTCGGGTTCTGAAATATTGTTCTTTTTTTTTTTTTTTTTTTTGGTTGAGTAATACCCTATCTGGTGCACAAGAGCCCTCTGGCGGAAAATAACAATTAAATAACAACTCATGAGTAAATCTGAGTGAAATAATTCACGCTGCACCTACAGCCGAGAATTTCAAATGAAAAAGGTGAGGATCGATTACAAAACTGAATTACAGTGTGTTATGTTTTGTTTGTTAGTGACAAATGTGTTAGGCTACAGCAGCTACTCCATTTCCTCACACTGACCTGATATCAAAGATTCATGACCCAATTATATGCTATAGCTGTCCCAACAGCGCAATACCACATATCACTTCTGCATTTTCAAATGTTTTTTCTCTCTCTCTCTCTCTCTCTCTCTCTCTCTCTCTCTCTCTCTCTCTCTCACCTCGGTCGTCTCGGTTATGGTTTCTGTTCAACTTTAACTTCCTGACAGAAAAAACACCTGTTTCACAAAAACATTGAGACAGAAATGGCCGTCATCGACAATTTAGGCCCAAAACATTTTATTAAATTATTTTTTAATGAATCTGGTAATAAGCGTACAATTAACTACAGGTCAACTCAAATCCCTGTGGTATCCAGCTATTCATTTTATCAACTTTACAGTGGCTAGAAAAATTCCTTTTCGACGTATTATTGTGCATGGTTTATGTCGTAGAACAAAAGAACGTCACTTAAAAGTCTAAAACCCCAATTGAATTCCTGAGGAACCATAACTCGACATTCTAATTCTCTTCTGGGTTTTAACCATCTATATGGACTAATTTACCATTTCTTCGTGAATGTAACAACGTTTTGTACTTATGTTTTTTTGCGGCCAAACAAAAAAAACTGAAAGAAAAAAAAGACGAAGTCAAAGAAGAATTGGCATCAAGGTCCATCTGCGCCAATTATAGCTCGTTTGAAGTAACAGCTTGTCAATTGCAGTCGTTTTAACAGTAAACCTACTTCATTTATTATTCATGCACAATTATTAACCATATGTTTCACACCTTTTTGTTAGACTGTAAGAAATAATCAAATATACATACAAGTACCACTAAAAACATCATTTTAGAGTCTCACACAACGTAAACCATTACTACCAAAGTAGCCAGAAACGAGAGTACGTTTATCACGGTAGTTTTAGTCCCCGAGCTCCCCTTAGCCCCGCAGTCCAGCTGGTTATTGCTTGGCGCTCTGTTTTCTGGGTTTCCCTCAAAATGCACCGGCTGACAGGCATCTCCTATCTCTTCACAAGCGAGGATGATGTGTTTGGTTTCATTGCGTATGCTTCTGATCCCACACGCGCCATCAGTGGTATCGATCCTCACCGTTACGAAGGAGAAATTCTCTTTACTGATACACAGGTTACCGGACATGGTCTTTCCCCCAGCTTTCGTACACACATTTTCCACTCGCTGTTTCTCGCTGGAACGGAAAAACGACTGCGTCGGTCTTCCGCACGTTTGAATTTTTCTCACGAAAGTTTCCCATGCGTTTTGGTCCCACGTTTTTGGCACTCCTTCGGGAATATGGCGCTTGAGGAAAACATTATGAGCGTTGTTGTACTTCGCTGGCATACAAGGCTTGGAGTTTGTATCCACTGAGTGACTCTGAGGCAAAGCAAATGCCAAAAGTACCAAAATAGGAATCATTTTGAAGCCCTAAAGAGAGAGAAAAGCAGATGTTCCTCAAAACTACTACGCCTTGCATTCACAGTTCCTAATGCCGAGGTCCCCTCTCAAAGTCATCTAAAAATAGCATGCATTATAAATGCTGGAGTCTGTGGCTCACGCCTGGTTCTCTCCCTAAAAATCAAACATTAATCATTAATCATTAATCTCATAAAAAATAATACTTACCGAAATGTTGCAGACCTACTTGTTGGTGTACAGTCTCTTTCGCTTCCTTGCTTAGCTGAACGAAGTAGTTTTTTCCCTCATCTGGTGTGTATTTCTCTCTTTGAGTTTCAATCCTCAAGTGTATGACCAAAATCCTGAATCTTGTTATGACACGTCATCCAAGCTCCCTCAGTTTTGATTGCGAGCCAATAAGTTATACAATGTCTCACGATCTTTTTACGGCACATTATACATTACAGAGTAGAAAGAAAACATTTATTCTATCTTTTTTATCAAACATTCTTCACATTTAAAATCACGTTTTTTATTATGAATATAAATTCATATACATATTTAATTGATACCCATTTAAATTCATAATATCAAACTCAAATTGAAATTCATAAGTCTGAATGAAAGTCTTTATGAAATATGTAGTGTAAGAATTCCTCTTCTGACACTAGGTGATGCTGCCGAGTGGTTGCACACTCCCATTCAAGCCGGAGCCTGCAGTTTTAGGACCGCATTTCTAGGTCTCAGGATTTTTATTTATTTATTTAATTTTTTTGGGGGGGGGATGTAGGTCTATTAGTAATTTATTTTTTAATTACATTCAATTCTGTATCTATATTATTATTTTTCGTGAATAATTTAGTTGTCTAGACTGTTTTCTGTGTATGTGCAACTGTCAGGGTTCTGTCCCTTAAGTTGGGTTTCTAGTGTGTTGCTTGACAGAGCTCTGACACTGCCCCTTTGTTGTGTGTTGTGATTGTAAACCCCTCCCATCTTGTTACCCTGTTTTACCTAAGTGTTGTCAGCTGTTCTCAGCTCGTTACCTCTCCTCATGTGTTCCCTATTTAATCCCAGTGTGTTTGCTGTCCTGTGTCGTGTCGTTGTCATTCCTCGTCTGTTCCTGCATTCCCAGTTTCTGATTTCCCGTTCCATCCGGTTTGTTGTGTTCTTTGGATGTTATGTTATTGTGTTTAAGTTAATGTTTACGAGTAATGTTTTCCCCCCTCGTGGGTATGTTCTTTTGTGTTTATGTTTTATTTTGTTATTATTAAATCCTCCTTCCCTGCACTTGAGTCCTCCCGTACTTGAACCGTGACAGCAACATACATGTCCGGAGCTTCATGTCCGACACTTAACAAAGTACAGTAAAGATAAAACAATTGCTTTACACACTAGTGTGTTTTGTTAGTATGTTATGGTAATGAATTTAAATAATTTGAAAACAAAAATCAGTTTACAATATCCAGCAGTTGAATGTTTAGTACATATAAATAATAACCGGAGACTGCTGTTATGTTCAAAATAAGCTGGAAAGATACAAAAAAAGTGAATAATTTCTGTGTGTCTAGTCTTTGCATCTGTTTGTTTGAATCAGATCTGTTGGAGAAGTGTAAAAAATTATATTGCAGCAGTATAGTTTTGGCACTCAGAGAACCTTATAGGCCTAACAGATGTCTCGTGAAAGTCATTAAAACAGTGACAGTGAGAAAGTTGTTTTATATATGAAATTTATTCCTTTTTTCTTTCATCAATCGACAGAAAACAAACTCTGAACTCTGTTCTTTGTTACTCAGGTTAGAGTTACATTACAGCCAGGAAAATACTTTCTCCTCATAGATAGACTTGAACTTTGGTTTACTGCAGTCTTGTTTGTTATTATTTGGTTTGAATCCTTTTGTATTTGGCTGAAAATGATCAGGGAGACATTTGTTTTTAAATTTATCACAGGCTAGAATAACATGCTGTTCCTGATCTTTGACATCTTTGATTATTTTGTTCTTACTGTCGACTTCAACAGTGATGAACTTGAAAGGCTTCTTGCTGATGCAGAGGTTGTTCTTATACATCTTTCCTCCTTTTGAACACACAGCTATGACGTTGTTTTTTTCACTGAAGGGAAAGAATGACTGAATCGGCCTGTTCCATGTGTCAATTTTATTAATGAACTTCTTCCAGCTCTCTTTTTTTAGATCGGTGGGTGTGTTTTTGCGTACGTGCCGGTGAAGGAAAGTATCATACGCATTCTGGTTCTCTGCCTCAGTGCAGGGCTCAGATGGGTGCAGCATGTCCGGCTCACTCAAGATGATCATGAATGACAGCATTTTTAGAACCTAAAAATGTTTGTATAAAATAAAAAATGTGAAAATTACATGGATAAGAAATTACAGATCATTCAACAGTTACACACTCTTTTATATGATGCATACAGATCTATTAAATCCATAATTAGGAACAGTATACATTACCATATTGTAAGAAGCGTTCAGTCCCACCAGGCACAGTCAGATCTTTGCTGATTCTCTTCTGTTCACTTCTGGTCTTGCATAGGACATGGGCAGCTCATAATGAAGTCAACAGGAAGCAGGAAACCACATATCTTTTATCATTAACCATATTTTCTTTCTTTAACTTTTTCAGTTTAGTTTAATTGATATGTTGTGCTTTATATTGACCTGTGAAGCAATAGCTGCCAGTCAACACAAAGAAAAGATTATACAATAGGCTAAAGCACAGTACACAAAAATTGCAGTTTCGTGATGTGATACAAGATTGCTTCACACAGAAAAAATATATAGGTTAAATTATCAGCCTGTTGCTAAAATCATTGAACATTCAGGTTTCACTTCAATATTTTGACATTAGTGAAATTTGAATGTACTGTGTTCATTTCGGAATATGTATGGTAACACTGACAACATAGTGTTAAAATGAAGAACAAAAAGTTGACAGGTCAGATTTGTAAAAGGAGTAGGTTTATGCTTTGTGTTATGTTGTATTCAAGTGTTCTGCATTTTCCAGGTATATTGATGGACGGCTCTCACTGCATCTTTTTGCATGCTATAAGCTGACTTTGTGGTCTGTCTTGGAGGTTGTGAGTAATAGCGTAAAAGTTCACCTTGGTCAGTGTATGGCTTCAACACAACATCTTTCACACGCTCAACTAAAAGCAGCATAATTCAGTTTTAGCTGGTAAGTTTGAGAATCAAAGGGACAGTTAATGTCACAGTATGCAAACTAAATAAAACAATAGTTAACTACCATTACCACAGTTGGACAGTTTTACTGATATCTTACTGTCAACCACCACATTAGCCGGTGTATAATACATAATCACCAGCCAATATTTATGTACAGTTTTATGCAAAGGTTTGGACACCCCTGATAATTACAGTGATCCCTCGTTTATCGTGGTTAATGTGGACCGGAACCCCTCGCAATAGGTGAAAATCCGAGAAGTAGGATTGGCCCCCCTAGCAATTTCCGTATGTGTGTGTAGATACCAGAATGTTTAAAATATGTACAGTGGAATCCACTTATTTCAACTTCGGCTATCTCGCCAAGCCAGTTATGTCGATGTTTTTGAAGTGGAACTGTCAAACTCCCATTTTTCGTAACATTTTCTTATCGGTTATGACGATTCTTTTAGGTCACCGAACCCTGATATCTCGAGCACAAAAGAGGGACAAATTCACCACTTTACATTGGTTATCTCGATGCCCTTGACTAATGATAGTACTGAGTTCACTGTGCATGCGCTGAGTTTGCGTTGCACGTGCATCAGTGAGCTTCACTCACTCTGTGCAGTGCTGTGCAGCTAAACCGTAACCGTAGTAATCGCGTGTGCAATACTTTCAGAACTGTCCGAGCAAAATGACTGTGTTATGAGCAAATGTGTTTATGTGTGTTGTGACTGTTTAAGCTGTGAGCGAAATTGTGTTTGCAATGTTGGAGAATAAAATTAAAGTTTTGTATCGAGAATTGAAGGTGATTTTTATCGTATACTGGTAAATCTTGCACTGGTTTATAGATGGGTTTCACACTCTTCTCAAACATGTAAAGAGTGTAAGTACAAACCAGGAAAAGGAAAACACTCTGACAAACATCACAAATAAAAGAATGAAAATAGAAACAGTAGATTATGCTATACAATAGTTAGCGGTAGAGCAGCCATCTCCACACTCAAAAACACACCAGCACAGCACACACAAATACATACGCCGTCTTAAAGGTATATTCCCAACATAAACAAAAAGTACTAGTTACAATCTCTGCTGTTAGTTGCTGCACATATGCCTTTTGTTGTTAGCAAACATATAGAGTGTATGTACATTTTTATAGCATGTAAATCTATTTATCTCTCTCTCATACGATGCATATTATGGTGCTCTACACTCATCAATGACAGTAGTATCTTGAGACTTGACTCCAGTAATGACGACAATGACAGACCTGTGCAGTTTGATGAATGTGATGATAATGATGATGATGATGATGATGATGATGATGGTGTTACTGCACTGGTATAATGAGGCCTTTAAACCATTTCGGGAAGCGCCTCATCGTCAGATATCGACGCTGGATCGTCAACATTTGCTTCTGAGAGAGGCGAAGAGGCTCCAACTCCACTCGTGCTCTCATTGGTCGATCTAGCGCCAGGAACCAATCACATGCTTGTCTGAGTGCCCGTGGGTGTGTACAAAACCTCTGAGAGAGTTTCTCTCTTTGTCTGGCATCCTGGGAAACCGTTTCTCTCGCATCACGAGCTGCTGCAACGCTGCTTTCCGCAATACGGCTGCCAATGTGGCAGTATTTTTGAAATTTTATTTTTCTATTAATATTTTTGAAAAATCCGCAATGCACTGATGCCACGAAACTTGAACCTCGAAGCGGCGAGGGATTACTGTATCATAATTTAAATTTGTAATCTGCTGTGCTTTCAAAGCCACAACTTCATTTGGATATAATGTATACCTTATGAAAACAGTAACATTTCAGTTCTGAAATAACATTTAGTGAATCACAGAAATAATACAATTTGAGTCATAACAGAAACAGACAGGTGCAAAAATGTGGGCACACCAATGGAGTTATCACATTAATATTTAGGAAAGCCCCCTTTTGCTGAAATAATAGCTTGTAGTTGCTTCTTATAGCCACTGATAAGTCTCTGGATTCTGGTTGCAGGTAGTTTGGACCATTCTTCCTTGCAAAATGTCTCCAGTTCAGTCAGGTTTGATGGTTTCCGAGTGTGGACAGCCCGCTTCAAATCATTCCATAGATTTTCGATGATATTTAAGTCTGGGGACTGGGATGGCTATTCTAGAACATTATCTGTGTCTGAGCATGAATTCCTTGGTAGATTTGGAACAATGCTTTGGATCATTATCCTTCTAAAACAATCAACCCTGGCGTAACTTCATCTTCTTGACTGATTCTTGAACATTGTTCTTAAGAATCTGCTGATACTGGATGGAATCCATTCGACCTTCAACTTTGACAAGGTTTCCAGTACCTGTGCTTGCCACACAGCCCCATAGCATGAAGGACCCACCACCAAATTTTACAGTATAAGTTCTTCTCCTGGAACGCTGTGTTTGCGCCACACAAAGCGCTTCTGGTTGTGACCAAATAGATCTATCTTAGTTTCATCTGTCCACAGCACATTATTCCAAAATGATTCTGGCTTGTCTTGATGAGCCTTTGCATACCTCAAACGACTCTGCTTGTTGGCCGTACGCAGAAAAGGCTTTTTCCGCATCACCCTTCCATTGAGCTGTTCCTGGTGCAAAGTTCGCTGTACTGTGGAACAATCTTGTTCTTGGAGCTCTTTGGAGGTGATCTTTTGTTTGTCTGTGACCATTCTAACCATTCTTCGCCTTTGCCTTTCAGAGATCTTTCTTGGCCTGCCACATCTTCCTTCACATGGACTGTTCCTGTTGCCTTCCATTTTCTAACTATATTCTGACTGTGGAGACAGGGACCTTAAACCTTTGTAATAACTTTTTATATCCGTCTCCTAATTGATACTGATGAATTATCCTAGTTTTTAAGTCATTGGGGAGATCTTTAGAGGTTCCCATGTTGCTACTTTCCAGTAGAGAATCAAAGAGAATCACATCTAGATATTAGCTAACTTGAATGTCCTTTTTCATGATTGGTTGCACCTGTGTTTCCAGTCTAATGTTCATTGAGCCAATAACATTAGTTTTGTGTTGCAATCAATCAGCATTAAGTGACTCTAGGTATTCAAATCAACACAATTGAAAGGGTGGCCAAACGTTTGCACCGCCTATTTGTCAGATTTTATTTTATTTCATACAACTCAATACCGCTACACACTAAGAGTTTTGGTCTGAAAAACATTGCTTTATCAAGCTTTCTCTAGAAACTGAATGGCATATCACTAGAATCTTTACTTAAAATGATTGAGCAGATTATCATGCAGCCTCAGAGAGGTGCCTAAACTTGTGCATAAAAACTGTATATAACAACATTACAGCCATTACATATACAGAGAAAATAACACCAAACTGAAGCAGACCACTGGTCTAGAATATAAAAAGACCTTTCGATTACAATAAAAAGTAATTGTGAAAAAAATGATTATTGTTTCAAACTAATTCACCTTAAACTGAGAATTTCTTCTTGAATATATACTGCTTTGATTAAAACATCTTTTGATCAAATCGAACTGTGGTATCAACTGAACTAAATGAGGTGAACTTAGTCACACTCCTACAGACAAGAAGACAGACCACAGGCTGTCACCAGTTGACCAGTGACTAAGAGCTTGCAACACACACGCACCTGAGGGTACCAACAAAATTATAATATTATTCAATTTTCATTTTATATTTAAATTAAATGTCTAATTCAAAATTCTCTCAAAAATATCAGTGTCAGACAGTCATGATTTTCTGCAGTATTCTAGTCTGGAGTTCAGTACTTCATTGCCATCGAAACCTCTGCTTAAACACTCTTTCATGACTTGCATTTTTTCTTTCATGAATGCATTTTTTCATTAGTTTCTTCTTCATTTTCCTGTTATTGGGAATTTGAAATTACAATTATATCATTTTTCAAAAGTATGTTAAATATGTTCCAACATGATCATAATTCTTTCAAAAAAAAGAAAAGAAAAAGAAAAGATAAAGCCACAGGGTGTCATTTTATGTGAATTTTAAAGTGAGAAAAGGGGCTTGAAGATGGTTGGCCACTTCCTTATTCATTGCTTTCCATACAGCCCCTTACCTATATAAACCTTAACGCAGTCAAAGACCGACACACATCTGACTGGACACAATAATGGTGATATGATCATTCTTATTGTCTTGTAACTCCGTTGTCTTGTATGTTTATTTATTGTTTTATTAATGAGACTCTTTTAACTGTTGTTGAATTGCTTTAGTAGTAGTCATTAATAAACCAAATTTGATTGTACTGCATTTGAAATATGCACAGTTCAACTTATTAATGCTGACAATCTGCTTTATGAAATAATTTTTTTTTGCACTTGCACAAACATCCTTAGGTTCCTAAAATGCTGTCATTCATGCTCATCTTGACTGTTGCACTCCACATCTGTGTGAGTGAGCTGGACAAGCAGCATCCATCTGAGCCCTGCACTGAAGCAAAGAACAAGAATGCATATGATACTTTCCTTCACCGGCATCTGCGCAAGGACATCCCAACTAATCCACGCAAACTAAGAGAATGGCAGAATCTCATCAACAAAATCGACACCTGGGACAGGCCGATTCAGTCATTCTTACCCTTTAAAGAAGCTAAAAAGGTGATGTCTGTGTGTTCATCAGGAGGAAAGGTGTATGAGAAAAACCTCTGCATCAGTAAGGACCCTTTCACATTCTTCACTGTTTACATCAAGAATAGGAAGCAGGTCAAGGATGTCAAAGTTCAGAAACAACATATTATTCTTGGCTGTGATAAAATTGAAAAGAAATGTCGACCTGTTCATTTTGAGGCAAACAAAAACGATGTAGCACCAGATAATAATGATCCAGACTGCAGTAAAGCAATGGCAAATACAAGCTTTATTCCTTTTGAGGAATTGTTTTAAAATCTAAGCGCATGACCTGCAGTAAATACATCTGGATGTTATTTGTAGCTTTGCTGCTTTAATTGTTATCTAGCTTATGTTGAAACTGCAGTATTGTGAGGATTTCTGCTCACATACACAAAGACATATCCATAATTCATTACTAAATAAAGATTGCAATAAAAAGAAAACCTGTGTCCTCTGTGTTTAAAATCTTAACTGTGATCAATTACATTTTATTTTGCTTAAATTGTTATGTAGGTTATATATTTTCTTTAGTCTTTACTTTCACCACACAAAACTTCACCACATGAATATAAAATAAGTTGTTTGCATCTCTTTTATGTGCTGATTATATTGGAGAATAGTAATCATCTAAATGTTGGAGTTAATTGCACAACACAGTTTGTTAATGTTAACAAAATTCTCCACAGAATATGTTTAACAGTGAGAATTGTAGTTCCCTTTCAAGGGAACTCGCGCTGCGTCGAACGCTAGGGGAATACCTTGATGAAGTCTCGTGAAGCACTTATGAAAACGATCGAACGACTGACCGAGTTTGAGTGACAGCCGCAAGTCGGTGACGTCACGAACCAGGGTGATAAAGGTGCGCCAAAAAACGGAGACAGTAGCTTAGAGGAGTGTCTGAAGCAAGCCTGAAAAGGCGCAAGGAGCTGAGGCCAAAGACTCAGCGTCTCGTTCCCTCTTCAGGGAACTATGGTTACATACGTAACCTGAGACGTTTTCTATGGTAGACAGTGGTTTTTAAATGAAATGTCCACCAGGTGGCTCTGAAAGCCCTTCGATATGTTATTATTGATGATTGCCGAGGGTAAGCGTCACTGTTGTTCTCTTGAATTCTTCTTCTTCTTCGCCTATGAACGAGGTGTCAAAATGTGCGGCCTATTGAGGAGAGGTGTGTTATATCTTTTCATGTTGGAGTTAATTGCACAGCACAGTTTATTAATATATTAACTAAATTCTCCACAGAATGATATGTTTAAAGGTGAGAATGACAGTTTGCTCTGTTAGACAGCAGTTTTTAAATTAAATGTCCACCAGGTGGCTCTAAAAGCCCTTTAATATATTAGTTTAATTATTATTTTCAATTCCTATTTAAAGAACTTTGGCACACAAACATATCTTCTGCTTTCACAATACCAGGCTGATAATAATAATAATAATAGAAAGGTTTTAGTTCTGTCATGGAAGAGGTGGTTAGTCATTTAGAGACTAATACATATTTACAAAGAGTTTATTAATATTCGTCACACCTAGTTATTATGTAATCGTCACAGATCAATGGTAGTTTGAAAGTGTTTGCCGTTTTTTGAACTCCCAAAACGAACTTCAAAATTACCTCACAACCAGTTTGTCCTTCGATTTCATTCATCAAGGCCTGAACCCTAATCCCATCCCTATCCTAAATCCTACCATCACTTCAGAATTCAGTGTTCAATTTAGTTTCAGTGTCGAGGTCTTGAGATTCATGTTCTATGTTTTGTATTTTCGGGTTGATTGTTTATTCCATATTAATAGTATTCATTATAGGTTTGTAAAAGGAGTAGGTTTATGCTTTTTGTTGTCTTGTATACAAGTGTTCTGTGTATTGATGAACGGCTTTCACTGGATCTTTTTGCAAGCTATAAGTGGACGTTTATGTCCTAAACCAGAAGGTGATTTTGTGGTCTGTTTTGGAGGTTGTGAGTAATCGTGTAAAAGTTCACCTTACCTTGCTCAGTGTATGGTTTCAGGACAACATCTCTCCCGCATAATTCGGTTTAGCTGGCAAGTGTGAAAATACAAGGGAAGAAAACACACAACAGACAAAATCACATTAGTAAGTGAACAAAATAAAACAATAGTTAACTACCATTACCACAGTTGGACAGTCTTACTGGGTCAGCCACCACATCAGCTGGTGTATAATATATAATCACCAGCCATTATTTATATATAACAGTATTACAGCCATTAAATATATATATGTAAATAAAAAATCTACAATAAACCGAAGTAGAACAATGGAGCACTCCATGCTTGTTCCTCTGTACAAAAGTCGAGAATTCAAAAAGACCTTACGATTACAATAAAAAGAAATTGTGAAACCACTGATTGTTGTTTCAAACTAATTGTTACACAAGGTACTCACAGACAGAAATCCAAATGCTTGTCTTTAATAAGAGTAGTCATACAGGCAGGGGTAATCAGGACAGGCAGAGAACATACATAAACGATATTCCAGGCAAGGGTCAGAAAGGCTGAGAGAATCAGGTACGATAATCCAGGCGGGGAAGTCAAGACAGGCAGATAACATACACAAGCAATAATTAGTGATGGCCGTCTGACACCGATGCTCGGACACAAGCTTCGAACTCGAAGCAGGATTTTTTATGAACTACTGCTTCGGAGCTTGCTTTGGTGCGGAAAAACACACGTGACCGATGATGTCCGAAGCAGCAACTGCTTCGGTTCTCTGAGTTAATCACGTGACTGGTTCAGACCATTCGATACTGCTTCGCAACGCGAGAGGCTTCGTGACGCGAGACTTTGCTGCACGCACGCTTCAGCAGGTTTTTTGGCGCGTAATATGACTATATAGCGAGAGGTTAAGGCGATGGATTAGAAGTCCATTGGGGATTCCCCGCGCAGGTTCGAATCCTGCCGACTACATAACCCCCCCTCCCCTGTCAATAATCGCGCGCAGTTTGGCACCCTAATTTTAAGCTGAGCACCCTCAACAAAAATTTTTTCTGGCTACGCCCCTGCTATATAGATGCCCAAAATGATGCACAAGATGTGGGTTTATTGTAGTAGGAGCTTGCATTGGTGTTATCATTGCATTTGTTTGATCATCATCATCATGGTGAGCATGATGGTGAGCTACTCAACATTAAGTAGCATTATAGTGATGTATGTAATAATTCGTTTATTTACATCATTCACACAAACGTCTCAAGTTACTTACGTAACCCTAGTTCCCTTAGAGGGAACGAGACACTGCGTCGACAACGCATATGGGAACGCATTAGTGTAATTGTCTCTTGAAGCGCAATAGAAACCAGGTGTGCGAGTGCACGTAGCCGAGTGTGACGTCATGAGCCAGGAGTATAACTGCACGCAGCAAACTAGCAGCCTCAGCTTAACTAGTGTCTGAAACAGCCGGCGTGCGATGGAGCTGAGGCTACGAGACGCAGTGTCTCGTTCCCTCTAAGGGAACTAGGGTTACGTAAGTAACCTGAGACGTTCCCTGTCAAGGGAACTCAACACTGCGTCGACAACGCATATGGGAACGAGAATACCCGCGCTGCCTCAGCGAACGGAGTACGCCAAGCTAACGTAGCTCACTACGAAAGGGCCAAGGTTCCCAAAGCAGGGTTAAGGTCTAACTGGTAGAACCTAATAAAGGTATGCGGTGAGGACCAGCCAGCCGCATCACAAATATCGGCAAGGGGAGCCCCTGCGCAAAAAGCTTTAGAGGTAGCCATGCTCCGAGTAGAATGGGCGCGGACATGCAGAGGACACTGCTGACCCGTCAGTTCATAAGCTAGTGAGATAGTCTCGACTATCCACCTGCTTAAAGTAGGTTTAGATGCTGGAGCTCCCTTAGGAGCCCCGAAGCATACAAAGAGTTGGTCCGACCTACGCCATGGGGCCGCTTTGCGGACGTAGGCGTCCAGTGCTCGCACTGGACAGACCTTGTTCTTGAACTCCTGGTCATGATCATCAAAGGGGGGAGGACATAAGGCCTGCAGTACAATGTGACGAGCTGGGCTCGAGAGGACCTTCAGAACATAACCTGGTCTGGGAGAGAGAAAGGCTTTTGCCAGACCAGGAGCAAACTCCAGACAGGAGGGGGCCACTGACAGGGCCTGAAGGTCAGCAACCCTCTTGAATGAGGAAATGGCTAGGAGGAACACCGTTTTAAGAGTGAGAAATTCACAGTGCCGTCTAGGAGGGACACCAAGTCCGAGAACCACACCCTGCCCGGCCACCGCGGGGCAACTAAGGTGAGACGGACCCTGTCCTGGCGAACTTTCTCTAGAACCCCCGGGAGCAGAGCTACTGGGGGAAAGGCGTACAGGGGTAGCCTCGGCCACTCCTGTTGCATCGCGTCCAGTCCCAACGGAGCTGGAGGAGAGAGGGAGTACCACAGAGGGCAGTGGGTCGCCTCGTGGGACGCAAAGAGGTCCACCTGGGCTTGACCGAATTTCTCCCATATCTGCTCCACCACCTCGGTGTGGAGCATCCATTCCCCGGGCTTTGGCCCCTGCCTCGACAGGAGGTCTGCTTCCGTGTTCTGGGATCCCGGAATATAAACTGCCCGAAGGGAGCAGAGTTTGTTCCGAGCCCAGAGGAGGATCCGCCCGGCCAGCTTGGAAAGCCGGAGGGAGCGGAGACCCCCCTGATGGTTTATGTAGGATACCACCGCCGTGTTGTCGGACTGGACTAACACATGGTGGCCCCGGAGGTCTGGGAGAAAGGCTTGAAGCGCCTTCCAAACTGCCAACATCTCTAACGCATTGATATGCAGAGAGAGGCAGGCCTCGTTCCATAAACCCTGAGCTGAGCGGTCCCTCAGGACCGCCCCCCAACCCGAGCGGGAAGCGTCTGTCGACAGCATTACGCGGTGACAGACTGGTCCCAGTACGGGTCCTTGGGCAAGAAACCAGGGATTCTTCCACTGACTCAAGGCTTGCAGGCAACGCCTTGAGACCTTGATCAGGCGGAAAGGGTTCCCCCTCGGGGAAAACCCCCTGGTCTTGAGCCACCACTGCAGACGTCTCATGTGAAGCAAACCTAGCGGTATCACGCAAGAGGCTGCTGCCATGAGCCCCAGAACTTTCTGGAAATGTCTGACAGTGATCAGCTGGCCTAGCTTTATGTCGTTGACTGAAGATAGGATTGATGTAATGCGCACGGGGGAGAGCCGCGCTGCCATTGACACAGAATCCCATACAACGCCTAGGAAAGTAGTGCTCTGCCTCGGCCAGAGTACACTCTTTTTGGCGTTTAGTCTCAGCCCGAGCTCCTTCATATGTGCGAGAACAACATCTCGATGCTGAATCGCCAAATCTCGAGACTGGGCCAGAATGAGCCAGTCGTCGATGTAATTCAAGATCCGGATCCCTCGGGATCGGAGCGGAGCTAGAGCTGCGTCCACGCACTTGGTGAAAGTGCGAGGAGACAAAGCCAGGCCGAACGGAAGGACCCGATATTGATAAGCCTTCCCCCCGAAGGCGAATCTGAAGAACTTCCGATGCTGAGGAAGGATGGAGACATGGAAATACGCGTCTTTGAGATCTATCGAGACAAACCAGTCCTCGGACCTGATTTGAGCTACGATCTGCTTCAGAGTTAACATTCTGAATTTCAGTCGCCTGACAGAATTGTTCAGAGTGCGAAGATCTAAGATAGGGCGTAAGCCTCCACCCTTCTTGGGAACTATGAAGTACCGACTGTAGAAACCTGATTCTCTGGCTGAGAGGGGTACATATTCTATGGCCTCTTTCCTCAGCAGTGAGTCTACTTCTTGTTCCATGACCAGAGCCTGCTCGGGGTTCACCACTGTTGGTAAGACACCCGCGAAGCCGGGAGGATGAACCCGGAACTGAACAGCGTATCCTTTTGATACTGTACGCAGGACCCAACGAGAGATACCTGGGAGGCGCTGCCACGCCGCCAGGAAGTCTACTAGGGGTATCAGTCTCTCGAGACCGACCTCTGGACATAAATATTTTGCCACCCCGGGGCCCTGGCCGAAACCAGAGAGCCGCCGGGGCGGATGCTCTAGGACCCTCCTCAGAGGGGGCAACCTGCCCAGCACGGCCCGAGAGGAGCGTGACTGGACGGGACTGCCCGCGTTGAGCATGGCCCGAGTCCCTCGAGACCCAGAGCCATACACCGCGCTTAGCATGCACTGATCCGCCTCTCCGGCGACCTGCGCCACCACCCGACTGGGGAGGTTGGCGTGAGGCCACGCTCTGCCGTTGAGCAGCGCGGTGGGAGGAGCTGCTGCTGGGCTGCGGCTGGCTCGCAGACCCAGCGGGACGAGGGCGGCGGGGGAGGATTTTCCTGAACGCTACCTCCTGCTTGGCAGCCTCCTGGAATCTCTCGACAGCCATCTTGACGGCATCGCCGAAGAGACCAGGAGGCGAAAGAGGAGCGTCAATCAGGATATTTTTATCCTTCTCTCTGAGGGTTGTGAGGTTAAGCCACAGATGTCGTTCTGTGGCCACCAGGGCTGCCATAGAGCGACCGATTGAACTGGCCGTTTCCCTGGCAGCCCGCAGAGAGAGATCAGTGGCCCTGCGCAGCTCGGCTACTGCCTCAGGGCCAATACCCCCGCCCTCGTCGAGGTCAGAGAGCAGGTCCGCCTGATAGGCTTGCAGCAGTGATGAGGTGTGTAAACACGCTGCAGCCTGACCAGCCGCGGAGTACGCTCTGCCCACCATTGTAGATGTAACCCGGAGGGGTTTGGTGGGCAGCGTCGGGGTTTTTAGGGGCGGCGATGAATGGGGGGCGAGGTAGTTAGCCAACGCCTCCTCCACCTTAGGCATCGCCCCGTAACCGCGCTCTTTGGCTCCCACAAGGGAAGCATAGCTAGCAGCAGCGCTGCTATGAACCCTGTGGGAGGCGGGCCGCTTCCATGACCTCGACACCTCAGTGTGGAGGTCTGGAAAGAACGGCAAACCCCGGCGCTGAGGCTGTACCCGGGCGGGTAGGTAACGTTCGTCGAGCCGACTCTTAGGACGAACATCCCTGGGCTCGGCCGGCCACTCGAGACCAAGCCTTGCCGTTGCCCGAGTAACCACCTCGAGCAGCTCCTCGAATGCGGGAGAAACCGATGGCGGCTCGGCTTCCTCCACATCAACACTGACCACATCCACCTCCAGCTCCTCAGAACTGGAGAGGTTGAGCAGTGCGTCATCACCCAGGTCGGAAGTAATCACCGCATGGTGCGCTTCCGCGTCCTGAGTGAGAACAGACTCAGCAGGTAAAGGAGGAGAAAAGGCATCGCCCGTCTCCATCCCCGCTGCTAAATCTAGCTGCGATCCCCACGAGTGCAGCCGCCGCTGAGCCTCAGCCACAGCGGGACCAGACCCACGAGGACCGCGTGCTTGAGCTGCCTCCTCGAAGACAGCTAAGCGTGAGCGGAGAGTGCGCAGCGGCAGCTGCAAACACTCTGCACACTCAGAGCCCTCAAGCGCTGAGCGTGCGTGTTCCTCGCCCAAACAATAGACACAGAGAGCGTGTGTATCCTTACCCGTGATAAAACGCGGGCAAGGAGGGACACAACGCTTAAAAGACTGTGTATCCGCCATTTCTTAGAGGTAAGTGAAAGATATCGACTTACAGCCAGCAGAGCAACTCAAACACACGTTAGCTTCGAGCGCTGTTGAAGACACTAAGCTGAGGCTGCTAGTTTGCTGCGTGCAGTTATACTCCTGGCTCATGACGTCACACTCGGCTACGTGCACTCGCACACCTGGTTTCTATTGCGCTTCAAGAGACAATTACACTAATGCGTTCCCATATGCGTTGTCGACGCAGTGTTGAGTTCCCTTGACAGGGAACCCTAGTTACACTCAAACTGACATTATTTGCCATCTACAATTTCGCCACTAGACACAGAAATAAACGCTCTGAAATGTTAGCAATGCTAGAACAAGACTTTGCAGTATGTGTGTGGATGATGGAGTCTTTTATAGTCCTGATGATGATAAACAGCTGGAGGGTAATCATTTCAAAATGTTGGTTTCTGGGATATGTAGTATATGTGTATGTGTGTGTATCAGTATAAGTGTGTTAGCTCCCTCCGGTGGTCAGAGGGGGGAAGCGTGGAGCTCATATTCAAAACACTAATTCACCTTAAACTGAGAATTTCTTCTTAAATATATACTGCTTTGATCAAAACATCTTTTGTGGAAAATTAACTGTGGTATCAACTGAACTACATGAGGTGAACTTAGTCATACTCTTACAGACAAGCTCAGAAGAAGACAGACTTTGAGTGTCAGTCATGATTTTCTGCACTATTCTAGTCTGGAGTTCAGTCCCTCATTGCCAGCGAAACCTCTGCTCAAACACTCTTTCATGACTTCAACTGGTGCAAAACATTAAAAATGAAACAATATCTTAATGCATTTTGCAAAAATATAATAAATGTATAATAATTGCAAAATATATTATTTTTTTAAAGTGTTAAATATGTTTCAACATGATCATTCTTCTTTCACAAATGAAAGCCATATGGTGTCATTTTATGTGAATATTAAAGTGTGAAAATTAGCTGAAAGATGGTTAGTCACTTCCTCCCAGACTTACTACCATCATTATTTTTCACACAGCACACTTCCCTATATAAACCTGAACGCAGTCAAACACTGGCAGACATCTGACTGGACACAATAATGGTGATATGCTATTTCTAATTGTCTTGTATCTCCGTTGTCTTGTATATTTTTTTTATTGTTTTAGGAACAAGATTATTTTTTACTGTTATTGAATTGCCATAGAAGTAGTTATTAATTAACCACATTTGATGATACTGCATTTGAAATGCATACAGTTTAAGTTTTAAAAGTTGACAATCTACTTTATGAAATAATTTTTTTTTGCACTTTCTCAATCATCCTCAGGTTCCTAAAATGCTCATCTTGACTGTCGCGCTCCACATCTGTGTGAGTGAGCTGGACAAGCCGCATCCATCTCAGCCCTGCACTAAAGCAGAGAACCAGAATGCATATGATACTTTCCTTCACCGGCATCTGCGCAAGGATATCCCAACTAATCCACGCAAACTAGGAGAATGGCAGAATCTCATCAACAAAATCGACACCTGGGACAGGCCGATTCAGTCATTCTTACCATTTAAAGTAGCTCAAATGGTGATGTCTGTGTGTTCATCAGGAGGAAAGATGTATGGGGGAAACCTCTGCATCAGTAAAAAGTTTTTCACGTTCTTCAATGTTTACATCAATGATAGGAAGCAGGTCAAGGACGTCAAACTCAAGCAACAACATATTATTCTTGGCTGTGATAAAATTGAAAATAAATGTCGACCTGTTCATTTTGAGGCAAACAAAAACGATGTTGTACCAGATAATAACAAACCAGACTGCAGTAAAGCAATGGCAAATGCAAGCTTTCTTCCTTTTGAGGAATTGTTTTAAAATCTAAGCGCATGACCTGCAGTAAATACATCTGGATGTTATTTGTAGCTTTGCTGCTTTAATTTTTATCTAGCTTATGTTGAAACTGCAGTATTGTGAGGATTTCTGCTCACATACACAAAGACATATCCATAATTCATTACTAAATAAAGATTGCAAAAAAGTGTCCACTGTGTTTAAAATCTTAACTGTGATAAATGATATTTTACATTGTTTAAATTATGTAGGTTATATATTTTCTTTAGTCTTTACTTTCAAAACTTCACCACACGAATATAAAAGAAGTTGTTTGCATTTCTTTACCTGTATCTCTTTTATGTATGTTGAATGTTAATCACGTTCACGTTGAGTTAATTGCACAACACAGTTTATTAATATACAGGAGAGTTCGGTTATGTCGATGGCCTCGGGGGTTCCAAAAAAGCATTGCGATAACCGTTTATCGAGATGTGATGGAATTTTATAAATCATATGTTTTCTCTTAACATTATTGATTATTGTGTGAGATTAATTGTATATTACAAATACAATATTGTATATAATTGTTTTATTCTGTAGAACTAGTAAGTAAAATATAATAAGTCTGAAGAAATACACTTGAGGTATAAAGAGAGTAATGTGTTGCTGATAAGGAATGGAAAATTATGGAGTCTTTAGCCTTGACTAGAGATATAAGTGTCGAAGGGGCCCTCCCTTCTTTATCGCACTCTGCAGGGCAGCTTCGATGTCTGTATGACTGTTGACCTTTTCTTGCAAGAAAATAAACCTTTTTAAATTACAATTGGGCTATTTGTCTCTTATTCAGAACCGAGAAAAGATTTTGCCACCACAGAGATAACCCATATAACATATATCACCGATTTTCCCACATATAACCCGCAGACGCAGATAATCCGCACACTCATATAACCAGCGGGTTTTGGGTTTTGTGTAAAAAAATCGTTGGCATAACCTGCACCCATAGATTGATGAACTTTTTTGTGTAAGATCACATTTCAAATTTCAAATGTGGCTCGCATGACTTTAATTATCCATAACTGTTCAGGCTCGGTACACAGTGCTTGTGCGCGAAATTCTCTCCCTTGCGTCCCTTTAAGAAGCTTGTCGGATGAGATGAGAAGAGCACGCTCTCATGGCAGCACAGCCAATCACATCTTCTTGTATGATTGACAGGTCAGACAGCCTATCAGCACAGCTGTCAGAGTGATAGTGCAAGCGAAGCCAGCTGTCAGCTGTCAGAGCGCCAAAGACAACAACCCTCGCAAGAAAGAAAAATGAAAATTTATTGATGTACACGATATAAGTTATTAAATGAGAATGTGCATGCTCGTGTTTTTGGTGTCTTTTTACACAACAGTGTTGCCGCGATTTGTTTGATGAAGCAATCGGCATTCATCTAAAAAAATGTACTTACTCTGTACTGTGTATATGTTTGCTAACAACAAAAGGCATTTGTAAAACCACCACAATTAAAAACCACCTTTGACTCTTGATACAAACCTTTAATTATATTCTCCAACAATGCAAACACAAAGATTGCTCAAAAAATCACAAAAAACGTGCGGGATGCTACAGCGTGTTATCCCTCAGACAAGATCAACGACAGGGAGTGAACTGTGAGCGCACCGCGATCCACGTGCAAGGCAAACTCAGTGCATTGAACTAGGTACGCTAAATAGTCACTAGATAATCTTGTGAAGTGCGAATTTGTCCCTCTTTTATGCTCGAGATATTAGATTTTGGCGACATTAAATAATCGAAATTAAAGAATCGAAAATGCTAAAACAAATATGGAGTTTGGCGGTTCCACTTCAAAAACGTCTACATAATAGGATTCGTGAGTTAACCGTGAGTCGAGATAAGTGAACTCCACTGTATTAACAGAATGCTATGTTTAAAGGTGAGAATTACAGTTTGCTATGTTAGACAGAGGTTTTTAAATGAAAAGATTATAAAGCCATTTCTAAAGAAAAAATCTTGATGATCCCCAAGACTTTTGGGAAAATACTCTGATAGACAAAAGTTGTAACTTTTTGTTAGGTGAGTGTATCAAAAAATCGCGAATAGTAATGTCCATCTATCTCTTCGATCCAAAGCAAACTTGGCTTCTGCAGCAGGACAATGATCCAAAACACACCAGCGAGTCCACCTCTGAATAGATGAAGAAAAACAAAATGAAGATTTTAAAATTGCCTAGTCAAAGTTCTGACCTGAATCCTATTGAGACGCTGTGGCATGACCTTAAAAAGACAGTTTCAAGTGTCAGTTTGACTGAATTATAACAATTCTGCAAAGATAAGTGTGCTAAAGTCCTCCACAGACTAATTGCAAGTTCCCTGTCAAGGGAACTCAACACTGCGTCGAATGCATATTGGAACGCCTTAGCGTGATTGTCTCTTGAAGCGCAATTGAAACCAGGTGTGCGAGTGCACATCGCCGAGGGTGACGTCATGAGCCAGGAGTATATAGGCACGCAGTGAACTAGAAGCCGCAGCTTTAGTGTCTTCAACAGCGCTCGAAGCTAACGTGTGTGTAAAGTGCACTTGCTGGCTGTAAGTTTGATTTTCTTTTTGATCACTGTAATGGAGTTAAACGTTCAGGGAGGAAGGAGGCGGGAACCGGCAGACATTCAAAGACTTTAATAATCAAAATAAAACATAAATACAAAACGAAAGTAATGGCGGCAGCCCCTCGCGGTCGACTGCCGCCCACATAAAACACAACATAAATCCAGGCCTGGTCCTCTCTCGTCTTCACTGTCGTCGCTCCTTCTTTTAAGTCTCCGCTCCTCCGTGAGACGAGAGACACCGGTGGCTTCGCAGGTGGCGCTCATTACCAATCACGCCACCGGCTCTCGTGACGCTCTCACGGTCCCTCGACCCCGCCCTGCTCGCCACAATCACTTACCTGTGTTTTGATGGCGGTTACACAGATTTTCTGGCGTTGTGTCACTCCCTGCCCGCGTTTCATCACGGGCAGTGATACACACGCTCTCTGTGTCACATGTTTGGGCCATGCACGCTCAGTGCTCGAAGGCTCTGAGTGTGCAGAGTGTTTGCGGCTGCCGCTGCGCACTCTCCGCTCATGCCTGGCAGTTTTTGAGCTCTTACCTGCACTCTTACCTGCGCTCTGCTCACCACCTCCATAGGTAAAAAAATAAGAACTGTTATTCACTGCTAGCCTCTTGTTTGGATTTTACTTGTGTGTTGCATTGTTCTGTTCTGTGTCCGAAGACTAGACCAACATACACCAAGAAGCAGATTCAAATGACACCAGCAAGCCGAATTAGTTCAAGCACTCTGTCACGCACTTCAATCACCTGTCCCCACTTCTTCGACATCTACCTCTGCCAGTAGCATGGCTCGACCAGCGACCTACTCAGGTGAGTCGGAGGAATGCAACAGGTTCATGGTACAATGTTCATTATTCTTTGACATGCAGCTTCGGCTGTTCCAAGTTGACTAAGAAAATATTGCATGCATAATTTCACTGCTGAAAGATTGTGCATTGCAGCGAACAAGGTCCGTTTGGGAATGCCCTGATCTGTTGAATGCAAAATATCAACAGAGAACCCACAATTGATTGTGCCTGTACTGTGGTGCAGTGTCATCTTGTCCCTGTCTGTCTAGTCAGATCACCACAGCCATCGGTGAGTACCATCCATATTCCTTCTTCAATTGCTTGAGTACTATTCATATTTACATTCATGTATTTTGACATAATTCAAATGCCTCCTCCACTAAGCTCCTTGCTGTGCAGTGTAACACCGAAACTGCCTTCAACCAGCTAAAGAAAGCTTACCTTCACCTATCCAAATGTCTTCTATCTCACCAAAACTTCCCTTCATCATTGAGGGAATGCTTCCATCACCTGGGTAGGAGCAGATCTATCTCAGCGGCAGGTTGAGCCTCCTAAACTCTATCCATGTGGCTTCTATAGAAGAAACTGTCCTTAGTGAAGTGTAATTACAACATAGGCAACCGCAAACTGCTGGCCATCAACTGGCCATCCTTTTCTCAACTCGTCATTTATCTGGTATAGCCCAAAATCTGTTAGCATCAAAATAAAAGTAGACAATGTTTATCAGTTTTTAACACCAAGAATAACAGGCCATTCCAGGCATTTTACACTTTTGATTTTAAAGACCCAAGTGTTGATCAGCAGTGGAACTTGGATTTCAATCAGGGCAGAGGACATAAAAAAAATCTAGTCCAAATTTTTATACTTTTTTTAAAAACACTGTTTTGGATATAAATTGTATTTACCTGTATAAAGTCATTCACAAGCTATAAACGCACTAAAGCAGTATTTACAACCACTTTTGCAGTCTTTTGTGTGCAATGTCTTTGTTTATTTGATTCCCATTCTAAACACTTTGATAAGACTGACTGTATATTGTTAATATAGTCTACAGAGTTTCTTTTTTTTTGTTACATTTTCGGTTGGTGGTGTGCCTTGTGAACCCCCCCATGTAAAAAAATAATTACATTATTGATATCTGAAATGCTATCATATTAATTTATTCTCCGATCAGCATATGTAAATCCTCATTGTCAGAAGTATTTATCGATTATATATTTTACTGGGGCACAGGGTTTAGTGATGCACTTTTTTTTAGGCCTATTGTAATGGAAATTTGCAATTTACATATGCTTAATGGAAATGTACTTATGCTTACTGAAGTAATTCTGTAGGCTGAAGTTTATTTGTGTCTTTCATGACAGTTAAAGTGTGCAAACATTGTCTGCTCAACAGGAAGTGTTTAAAGGCCGAGATAAAGGTGTTGGTATTGATGCAGGGAAACTGTCGTTATAAATAACGAATGTGTGAAGGTTTTATGTTAATGACATCTGCACAATTCTCAATTCTAGGAAATGTTTTTGGCTGAAATAAGTGTTTGGGTGACGTAAAGTAATTTGCAGAGCATAGGCATTAGAGCCGTGCTCGGCCATTCCTTTTTAGGAAATGGTCTTGATAGAAATCTTGTGTAGCCCTTAAGGTATATAAGGGGTGTGAGGGACTGCCTCTCCACTCCTCTCATGCATGCTTGATGTGTGTAAGACGAGTCCTTGTACAAGTGAATAAATATATTATTTTACTTCTGACCACTCTTGACTCTCTGATTGATATTTGAGAAAATTCCACAACACAATGGCGACGAGGATGGGATCCAATCCTGAGGAAAGGTCAATGGTCTGATCAACTCATCTCCAGAAAGGTGACCCAAACCCCCTTCTTCAGGGATGTGGGCATTGACCTGCCCGAAGGAGACGGAATCCTAAAGAACCCAAGTGGAATTTAGCATAGAGACACGGTAGGAAAATTACCTCAAATTATTAATGTGCGTAGAATAATACGTTAGCTGATCCTGAAACAGGGATCGCTTAAAATTATTCAGGTGCGTCGGATGATACGTTAGCTGATCCTGAAAAAGGGATCGCTTAAAATTATTCAGGTGCGTCGGATGATACGTTAGCTGATCCTGAAAAAGGGATCGCTTAAAATTATTCAGGTGCGTCGGATGATACGTTAGCTGATCCTGAAAAAGGGATCGCTTAAAATTATTCAGGTGCGTCGGATGATACGTTAGCTGATCCTGAAACAGGGATCGCTTAAAATTATTCAGGTGCGTCGGATAATATGTTAGCTGATCCTGAAACAGGGATCGCTTAAAATCATTCTAGTTGAGACAACTCTGAAAGAGGGGTTGGTCCACTATATAGATTGGTCGTAATGGGTAATAATAATGCCAAGGGAACTAGCGCCTCCCAAGGCCAGTGTCGAACGGAGAGTGGGTTGTCAGAAGAAGAAGTTAAGAAAAATAAAAGAAGTGATGAGCAAATATACATATATATATATATATATATATATATATATATATATATATATATATATATATATATATATATATATATATATATATATATATATATATATATATATATAAGAAGAATGCATGTGCTTAAAATATTATATCTAGAGATGTTTAAGATATGCATCTCATTGTCCCTGAAGGCAGCATGTAAAATGATTTATGGCAGTGTAAACTATAATAACTGAACTAGAGTGAGATTGGGTGACCAAATGAAGAGAAACAGTTTAAAAGGGAATTTTTTTTTTGATGATGGTTGAGGAAAACCTTATTCACCACCATTAGATTATTTTGAACACTGCATGCAAAAATAGAAAAATTATGACTGATTTTATGATAGGGAAAATTATTGAATTGTATTATACTCTGATAATTGAAGATAGATTATTGCTGCATAATGCAAAGAAGAAATGGCTTGCTTTTTCCTTCAACGAAGAACTTGCTTCACTAAAAACAGAAAAGGGGAATTGCTGTTGTCAACCAGTGAGATTTTTAGATAAGGAAACATTTAGGTTAAAGAGTGGAATCAGGAGACAGAGCTGATTGCTCTGACAGAATGTATTTAGAGTTTTTGGAAGTTCAATTTGATTCATGCGGATCTCTTGAGTGTTCAAATTTCAGATGCTTCTGGAATTCTGCCTTGATGAGAGGAAGCAACAAATGAGAAGATAAAGACATGTCTGCAGAGCGAAGAAGAGAGAGTGGGTGATGGGCTTCCAGCCCCTTCCTGAAGAATAATTCAACACTGTCTGAGAGGACAGCATGGACAAAGACTGATCACTGCAGGAGAAGGTGAAACTTTCACTTGAGACAATGAGAACAATGAGAACATCCTGAGATACGAAACTGTGACGAGATACATGAAAAGCCAAAGCTAACCAGAGGAAGAACTACAGGAAGGAGCAGAGCTGGTACTCGACTGCACAAAACCAGCCATTCGAGTAACATCACAGCCTGACGAGACAATGCCGTGCAAGAGCCAAACGGCTTCAACAGACTGATGATCCAAGCAGAAGAACTGACTCCACAAGGCACAGGTGTGGCATCTATAATGATCACAAGAGAGACCGCTTCAAATGTATTTACTTATTATATTAACTGAATTTATTCTGATTATTCACTGGTCTCAAAGCAGTTCCTTGAATTCTCTGCTAAACTAACCTTTCTGCTAGGAACCAATCCAGCCCAATAAAAAAAAGAAAGAAGAAATTCATTGAAAGACAGAAGTGGGCTTTTAACTCACCAAACAGATCAAACTGAGGCTGGATTTGGTATAGTGAGGGTTTAGGTTACATTGAACACTTAGGAATAGAAGTATAATATAATGATTTTCTGACAGAGAAAATATCATCATAAGAATAACGTTAGAAAAATACCTTTACTGGTCACTCCATCTTGTTTAATGGTAATTTTATAGAACTAGATTGAATAAGATTAATAAACAGCTCTAAAGTCTAAATTCATGAAATCATGAATGCTGTCATCGCTGGGGTAATGAGATGGAAATGTTGTTGACCATGGATCCATGATTAGGCAGAAATCTACAATTTATTAAAAATAGCTCATGAGCAGTAACAAAAGTATAGGAAAAATCTTCATTAGACGAAGAATAAAATGCATTTGAGGAAATTTCACTATACTTAGGCCTACAATTATAAATTACGATAAAACAGAAAGAGAGGAAAACAAAGATTCATAAGAGTCTAAAATGAAATGTAGTGCCTAGATTCAGAAGGGTTTGACGAAGTTTTGTTCAGACCTTGTGGAATTCAACAGCTAAACTTGTATGTTTCCCATGAAGATCGGAAGTGGCTGATCAGCAGACTCAGAGAAAATGGCCAGTGTGAGTGTGAATGAGTGTGAATGGAGTGAGAGATGGTGTCTGAAGAGACAAAAAGGCAAATCAAACATTTTGCCAGAACAGCTGTATTTCAATATTGATTTGACCATGGATGAATTGGATTAAGTTTCCTGGTCAAAACCTAGGTCAAGGTTGTTGTGGCTGAAAGAAACAAAAGTGCCACATTTGCGCAAGCGATTAACTTCTATTTTTCCTTCACAGAATATCATGAGGGAGCTGATTCTGTGTCAAAAGTGTCAAATGTTGACTTGTAACTATTAACTTGAACAAAGTGGTTTGAATGTTTTCCAAAGGTCTAAGAAATTATGAGATGATAGTGAAATATAAGACAATGAAGTAACTAGGTTGAATTTACTATTGTAAAGGATAAAAGGGGAAATGTACTGTTGAAAAAATTAAAATCACTAAACTGTGAGAAAAATAAAAGGGACCAGGACAGCATTCAGCCCACATGCACTTTCCACAGGTCAGGTTGTTGAGCCAGATGAGGAATACTGTTAATATATATGTGGACAGCCGTTATGCTTTTGGGGTGTTGCATGAATTTGGGGCCTTGTGGAAACAGCGTGATTTTCTAAAAGCTGATGGAAAAATGCTGGTTGTTCAAAAGACTCAAAGGGGGTATGGATGGGCCTAGTAAACTCAAAACAAAGGCCATGCCTGCCATCCCATTTCTTCCACACCTATTGCACGATAAGCCATGGCCTAGACCACGTGGGAAAAGGAGGCATGCATAATTCTATTAATGAGTCATTTTTCACAAAAGGTTTTTCCACAGCAGCAGAAAAGCACTGCTCAAAAAGCATGGTCTGTGCATGGTTCAACCCAGAAAAGGGAGAACGGCACATTGAAAACTAAATTGGCAAAAATAACTGCGGAAACTGACCTGGGTTGGACAGATGCCCTGTCCATTGCATTAATGTATCAGAGGATGAGGGTAAGGTCAGTGAATGGAATGACCCCTTATGAAATACTGTGGGGCAGAGCTCCCCCACAGTAGGAGGGACCACCATAGAGGGACTAGAAGGTATGCTTGACTATTGTTTTAACTTGGGAAGGTTGTTGCGGAATAACTATGTGCAGGTATCCCAGGCGTGACCAGACAAAAGTCAAGGGGAGGTGAGCCATGGCATCGAACCAGGAGACTGGGTGGTGATCAAGGACTTCAGACAACGTCACTGGAATTCTGAAAGGTGGAACGGACCGTTCCAAGTCTTGCTGACGACAAGAATGGCAGTGAAGGTGGCTGAAAGAGTGACTTGGATCCACGGCACACACTACAAATGGGTGCCAGGCCCCAACGAGGAAGGGTCAGAGGCTCAAAGAGACCCTTCGGACCGAATTGGACCGGACATCGCGGCTGGGAGTTCCTAGAGGAGGACTGGCCGAGTCCCTACAGGACTCCGTGGGCGATACCGAATAGAGGACAACAGAGACAGTGTGAATCGGTGGCAAGAGAACTGTTGCACGGCGATCCAGCAGTATTGGCGGTAGGGTTTCGATTCACTGTGAACTGCATCCCGGTTGTCCCGGAAGGGAGCAACACAACATCAGACGGGTGGTTTTTTTCATCTGATTCTTGCACTGACACGACGATTAACAACTATAAGTATGTGTTTCAAAGGTGCAGGGAGGGCAGTTCTGGCCGGTGGAAAGGCCTGGAGCTCTCTGGGGTTGGCACTGGGAGTCCTGTTCCTATCCTCAGGACTGACCAGAGCCGACTCAAGACGAGTTAGACATGTATATGAGGGGGAAAATGTTGAATTTGAATGTAATGTCGTTGATAGAAATTACCAGACGTGTGAATATATGGCGATTTCCCCTCCAGAAGTATATGTGACCGGGGCACGACCCATCAGAATATTGGGAATTAAAAATATTAGACCAAAGACAGAAATCAGAAGCAGAAAAGCAAATAGAACAAGAAAAGGAATTAGAAGCTAAACTAGAGAGACTGGAAGTGCGAGATTTAATAATAGAAACCTCAGCAGAGGAGGAAGAGGCCAGACTGGTGTTAGAAGCATGCCAGGGGAATCATGCTTGTGCTTTGGCCATTTTACAGCACAAGGCTATGAACATTAGCGAAAACTGCTGGTGGTGTTTACATATGGGTAGTCAATGGAAAGCTGAATCTCTGAAGAAAAAACCAAGAAAATTTAGTAATGGCCCATTTTCTAATATCAGAAACGCACCGCAGGTTTTTGACATGATTTTTGAATTGCCTATTTATACTAGGCCACTGCCTAAGGCAGGTGGGACATGGGTCACTGCGAGCCCACTAACAGTCGAACGAACAATAGGTCAAATATGTGTTTGTAAGGTTGGGAACATACCAGTAGGAAATTCTAGATGTGAAAAATACATCAATATGTTTAAAAATGGGAGTAGTATACTAACTGAAGACGGAAAGGAAGACATAATGTTGAGCATAGGCACAGAAACATTAACAAAAATGACACTGCAGCCGATTGAGAGCCCAGCCTTTGCATGGGTATGCGGAAGCTTAGCGACACATCAGCTACCAAAGGGATGAAGTGAGGGGTATAGAAGCGCAGTAGAAGTTAGTACCATTAATGCAAGGGGCAAAACATTAGAAATGAGGGAGATGAAGAGGAAGGTGATCTCGAAGGAAATTTTTGGTAAATGAAGCTGTGACTGCAATGACCAGATAACAAGGTTAAGGTCAACAGTGGAAGATGGCTAGAAACGATTCAAGCCAATGTTTTTATATCTTTTGTCTTTAAGTTTTTTGTTTTTCAAAGTGTTTTTAATATCATTTGTTTCATATTGTACAAGGGTTTCATATAGTGTGTTGTCTTTTATAAGGGGTTTTTATATAGTGTGTCTTAAGATGTTTTCTTTTTCATTCTTTTCTTTTCTAGGGTTTTTTTTAATATCATCTGTTTTTTTGTTTTTTTTTTATCTTTCATATAAGGTGTTTTCCATATATCATTCATTTTATAGAGGGTTTTTATCCACGTATATAACTGTCATTCGGACAAGGGGTGGATTGTAATGGAAATTTGCAATTTACATATGCTTAATGGAAATGTACTTATGCTTACTGAAGTAATTCTGTAGGCTGAAGTTTATTTCCATTAAGCATATGTAAATTGCAAATTTCCATTACAATCCACCCCTTGTCCGAATGACAGTTATATACGTGGATAAAAACCCTCTATAAAATGAATGATATATGGAAAACACCTTATATGAAAGATAAAAAAAACAAAAAAAAACAGATGATATTAAAAAAAACCCTAGAAAAGAAAAGAATGAAAAAGAAAACATCTTAAGACACACTATATAAAAACCCCTTATAAAAGACAACACACTATATGAAACCCTTGTACAATATGAAACAAATGATATTAAAAACACTTTGAAAAACAAAAAACTTAAAGACAAAAGATATAAAAACATTGGCTTGAATCGTTTCTAGCCATCTTCCACTGTTGACCTTAACCTTGTTATCTGGTCATTGCAGTCACAGCTTCATTTACCAAAAATTTCCTTCGAGATCACCTTCCTCTTCATCTCCCTCATTTCTAATGTTTTGCCCCTTGCATTAATGGTACTAACTTCTACTGCGCTTCTATACCCCTCACTTCATCCCTTTGGTAGCTGATGTGTCGCTAAGCTTCCGCATACCCATGCAAAGGCTGGGCTCTCAATCGGCTGCAGTGTCATTTTTGTTAATGTTTCTGTGCCTATGCTCAACATTATGTCTTCCTTTCCGTCTTCAGTTAGTATACTACTCCCATTTTTAAACATATTGATGTATTTTTCACATCTAGAATTTCCTACTGGTATGTTCCCAACCTTACAAACACATATTTGACCTATTGTTCGTTCGACTGTTAGTGGGCTCGCAGTGACCCATGTCCCACCTGCCTTAGGCAGTGGCCTAGTATAAATAGGCAATTCAAAAATCATGTCAAAAATCGCTTCTCGGCCTTTTGGCTAAGATCAAGTGTAGTATCTGTTCTTATCAGTTTAATATCTGATACGTGCCCTACCCGGGCACCATATATTAAATTGATTTTTGGAGTAGGGAGAATTGTAATGGAAATTTGCAATTTACATATGCTTAATGGAAATGTACTTATGCTTACTGAAGTAATTCTGTAGGCTGAAGTTTATTTGTGTCTTTCATGACAGTTAAAGTGTGCAAACATTGTCTGCTCAACAGGAAGTGTTTAAAGGCCGAGATAAAGGTGTTGGTATTGATGCAGGGAAACTGTCGTTATAAATAACGAATGTGTGAAGGTTTTATGTTAATGACATCTGCACAATTCTCAATTCTAGGAAATGTTTTTGGCTGAAATAAGTGTTTGGGTGACGTAAAGTAATTTGCAGAGCATAGGCATTAGAGCCGTGCTCGGCCATTCCTTTTTAGGAAATGGTCTTGATAGAAATCTTGTGTAGCCCTTAAGGTATATAAGGGGTGTGAGGGACTGCCTCTCCACTCCTCTCATGCATGCTTGATGTGTGTAAGACGAGTCCTTGTACAAGTGAATAAATATATTATTTTACTTCTGACCACTCTTGACTCTCTGATTGATATTTGAGAAAATTCCACAACACCTATCAATTCTTTTTATTGAAGGAAAGACTGACTTGTCCGATTACAGGTCTTGGTTTTGTTAATAAACCTAACCTACTTATTATTTTCCAGATCAGCTGGTTTTCCATAAGCTTTCTTGTTGTTCACAGATGTCCAGGGCTTATCAGCTTTCATGTTCAGAGGAAGTAAAGCACTCAGTTCTTAATAACTTAAGGATTCTGATGTAAATAATGAATATTGCATCTGAAGACTTCACTATATTTGAGTCCACATGCCATACTAACATGAATCTACGGTATGCTTCTAACCACAGGTCGAGAGCTCTAGTTTCAACCACACAACTTTGTGATGTCATGGAACTATGGTTTCACACCCCCCCCAAAAATCGTTAAACTATGCAAGTAAGAACAGAACTTACTTTCAGAACTTAAGAATAGTCACTAACAATGTTGTAGTGAAAAGCATATTTTAGGGCATTGCAGGGCTCAGTTTTATGGCAGGGCCGCTCTCTGACTGCAACAGTGGAGAAAGTTTTGTTACATTTCAACTGAACTAATTAGGACTAATTCAAACAAAAGTTCAACCATCAGATAAGGCTGTGCTGAGCAATATACACTTTATGCATGTGTGTACATGATGACATTTTTACATACTGAGAACTCGCAAAGAGCTCATAAAATGTGTAAAGGTGTCAACTTCTGCGTCACACTAATAAACTAAGAACTGCTACGGCTCCAATGCCTGTACTGATCTGTAATGGGTCACATTTGCAATTATGACGAGAAAAACATATATGCTTGGGTATTCTGTCCTTTTAGGGTTACATCTCATCCTGATTTTGGTCTGTTTAAATGTCTTTGGTCTGGGTTGCCTTTATATTTCAGTTGAAATATAAATGAGAGATTCTTTTCAGGGGTCTCTGTCTGCTTGTTTGGTGCACAGCAATTACTTGGATAGCAGTATTCACACTTAATCAAGTTAACCGTACTAACAGAGCAATTGTACCAACATTTATTTTAACCTAATGTACCATGTGAACACACCTTGCGTCCTTGAGCTGCGGAAAGGCGCTATATAAATAAAACTTATTATTATTATTATTATTATTACCCTTAGAGTTGAAGAAGACCCAAAGTACCAACACCAGGAAGGACAGGTATTTTCACTGGTTTACTCGAGCTTTCTGCCCTTCACCCATCTTGATTCTTAATCCTAGGGTTTTGGCTAGGATCACAATAAAAAAATAGGACCATTTATTTGAAACAAAGAGGGGCCACAAGTATCATTCATAACCGTATTTAGAAACTATGAAATAGATTTAGCCCACAACATACAGTAATCCCTCGCCACTTCGCGGTTCAAAAACATTTATCGAAAAATAAAAATTCAAATATACCGCCATATCGGCACCCGTATTGCGGAAAGCAGCGTTGTTTTATCGTGATGCGTGAGAGAAATGGTTTCCCAGGATGCCCTTCAAAGAGAGAAACTCTCTCAGAGGCTTTGAACCGCAATAAAAGAGGGATCACTGTATATTTATTCAGAGAAAGAAATATTCTCATTGTATTCCCAGTTATTTGTAGTGCAAAAATTTAGCTGTTAATATACGAATGAAGAAGTCCTCTACGGTCTCCAGCACTGGAAAGCTTTTCTAAAATTACCACAGTTCCAAAAGCTCTTGTCTGATCATAACCCTTCTTTTTCCAGTGATATTCCTCTGATCTTTTCTCTTTTGTAATGTCTCTAAGGTATCTTTCCTTCTACAGTCTTGAAATCTCCCTTTTGCACACACTCTGTCCTCCCCCATCATGAGTGCATACCCCCCCCTACCACTGATTGGCGACAAGCTTATGGTCGTGCTCGGTCCAATTCACTTTCAACAGTGTTTTTCAGAAATTGCTTACTGTACCTTTTAATATTGTTCATACTGCATATCCTGTGAAATCAATTTCACGTGTTCTGAACCAGAAAGACTATGCTAAAACATAAAAGGGAAAACATAGTTTTTTACGTATGATATATTTTTTTAATTTTTCATCATCAAGTGCATCAATGGTTATACAGAAAAGGAATAAAGAGATGCTAAAAGAAATCTTCAACAGGTCAATAATCTGCAGTTACATTAGAGCCAGTAAAAAACTTCCTCATAAACAGATGTTGCATTTGCTGTAAGCTTTGATTTACTGCAGTCTTGTCTGTTTTTATTTGGTTTAATATTTTCTTTATTTTCTTCAAAATGAACAGGTAAACATTTGTTGTCAATTTTACCACAGGCAAGAATAACATGTTGTTTCTGAAATTGGACACTTTTGACTATTTTCTTCTTGATGTTGACCTCAACAGTGAAAAAAGAAAAAGATTTCTTGCTGATGCAGAAGTTGTCCTTATACATTTTTCCTCCTGATGAACACACAGCTATGACACTCTTTGATTCACGAAAGTGGAAAAAAGACTGTTTCTTCCTCTTCCAGGTGTTGAGTTTTGTAATGAACTTCTGCCATTTCCTTTTGTTCAGATCAGTTGGAATGTCTTTCCGTAGATGTCGGCTAAGAAATGTGTTGTAACCGTTCTGGTTCTCCGCTTCAGAGCAGGGCTGAGATGGGTGCAGCATGTCCGGTTCACTCAGACAGGTGTGGAGCGTGAGACTCAAGATGACCAAAAAGGACAGCATTTTTAAGATCTGAGGATGTTTGTGTAAGTGCAAAACTGTTGTTATTTCACAAAGTAGAGATTGTAGAGAAGGAAAAATTATGTACTGAAAGATACTTTAAGATTGAATTTGTAAAGAGTATTAGAAAAGGTACATTACCCTTTTGTGAGACGTGTGTAGCAACATCAGACGCAGTCAAATCTTTGCTGATTCACTTTTGCTAAAGGGTGTCATTGCTTATAGGTTGGTGGTCTTGCATGAAACAGGGGAGATGGTGATGATGTCAAAAGGATGTGGCACACCATCTTTCCTTTTAGTCAGCATCTGTCTTCCTTTAACTCTTCATGTTCAAATCATTTGAAATGTTGTGCATGCCTCATTGAAAGAAGGATGGAACAGCCAGTTACGTTAACACTGTACAGAGAATATACAATAATAGTTCTGTGCACAGTATACAAAACTTTAGACATCCAGTTCATGTAACATAAAAAACAACCCCACTGGTGGAATAGCTCCTAATTCCTAGAGGTGAAGCTTGACGACATGCCTCGTAGGCTAGGGCAATTGCATCCCTCATCCAGTGTGACATTGTTTCGACCACTCATAGCAGACGAAGAGTTGCTCTGACTTACGCCACTGGCAAGTGTAGTGAACATAGGCCTGAAAAGCATGGACTGGACACAGTTGTTGAAGTTTCTCCAGCTCCTGTGTTGTGAACAGTGGAGGACAGAAAACTTCAAAAGAAACCGGATGCATGTTTGAGAAAAAAACCCTAGGTTGTCAGGGTGAGCATACAAAATCGCTTTCACAATCCTTGAGGTAAAGTCTAAGCAGGATGGAGAGGTCAACAGAGCCTGCAAATCCCCAATTCTTTTATTTTTATTTTCTTATTCAGTAGTTATAACCATGAAGAAAACCATCTTTTGGGTCAGAAGCTGTTTTTTAGGCACTGATTTTCGAGGTTCAAAGGGGAACTATTCAAAAACTATTATAGTCCTTCAAGAACTATGGCTAAGTTCCACGAGGGAATCTTGGTTCTAATGGGAGGCCTCAGTTTCCTAACATAGAGTGGCCACAAAAACCCTGAGAGTGGAACTTATAAAGTTCTTTTATAAGTTTGCAGGCTCTTGAGACTGGGCCAGTATCAGCCAGTCGTCTATGTTGCTCAAAATGCGTATGCCCTGATGCTGTGTATGAGCACAGTGATAAGGCTGGGCAGAATAGAAGAACTCTATATTGGTAAGCTTTGCCCTCGAAAGCAAAACCTCAGGAACTTCCTGTGTTGTGGCAATATATATAAATATATATGAATGTGTGACAGTAATTTTGACAGGTAGCATCTAGCATTCAAGCCACAAAGATCTAAAATTGGACGTAACCGTCTGTAGTAGTCTGACTTTCTCTCTTTGCGAGAGGTTCATGTTCTATCGCCCCTTTGCCCAGAAGAGATTACAACTCTCTGGTTTCAAGGTAGTGGGGATCTTTTGGACTCAATGAGAGAAACCTGGCAGTAGCCAAGGTCTCTGAAAGGGGTCCTAATTTCATTACTTCCTGTTGTGGGGAGCTGAATGTTCAGTGTCTTGGGCAATAACAGGAAGTGATAGAACAGTCACTTGAAACGTGCTGGGAATTGTATTTGATGTATTTTTATGCATCCTGTCCTTAAAAAATAAAAATCACGAGCAGTGTATATTCGTTGCTCTTATTTTATTCTGCAATATCTTCTTTTGTCCTTTCTTTTCCTCTATACTCTGATCTTAACAATCTTCATTTGTTACCACAATACTTTGGTTTTTATTCTAAACTATTATTAACTTGGTTAATTTGTCTTCTTTGGCCTCCATAAAAACGAAGTTTTTACCATTTTGAAGTTTTACCATTACTGATTCAGTCGAGATGTGAATTCATCAGATATTCTAAATAACCATCAACAGCGTTAAAAACTTTATAACCGGTCACAGATAGTATGCTTCTTTGAATCATGATTCTCGCACTCATGGCAGCTCGTAAAAAGAAAACCGTATGAATAGCGGTATTAAGCACAAAATATGTGACTGATAAGCGTATATAAAGTCGCTGTAACAGTCCACATATTTACGCTGTTATCTTAAGGCAGGAGAGCCCCGGGATGTTTTCTTTCGATAGGACGATTTTCAGCATGCCCAGGAGACACTATCATCGGGGAACATAAACAGAGCCACGAATCGACTCATTGCATGCAAATCAACTAATGTACATAATCGATTGCGTCGACACGTCATTCCAGATCACGCCTAACACAGCAGATTGCTTTTTTCACTTTTTTTTTGTAATCATATCGCTTATGATAATACTATTATGTAAGAAAGCGATTTTAATCAGGGAAAACAAGCATGCTTATTTGCAACTGCAATCTTTAAATGACTGAACTACAAACAAAAGCACATAGAACTAAAGTGCATATTACAAACAGAATAATTTTATAAAAAAATGTTTATTTTGTCAATAAAGTAAAAATAACAATCCACACTAAGCTCACAATATTTAATATGAACATATAAACTGAAGAACATAAAAGGCAACAGTCATTGGCTTTGATGTCAAGTTGCTACAGGTCTTCTCGAATTGTAGACCTTAATGCCATTTTTCACAGATGAACGGGCATGTTTGGTAAGCAGGGCTCCAGTCGTCTGTTTCTCTCCACAGAGATCTCTGTAGAAGAAACAACAATCAGTTGGGGGTTGTGTCTATAAATATTCAAAATGGCTTAAAAAAAAAGTATGTTAATGTCCATGTTAGAGGACGGATGGTCTGCAGTTGCAGTAGGGCAGTTCAGCATTTGCACAAGTAGAACATTCACAGCAGTAATTATTTTGAATGATATTGAATTGGATTGCTTGGAAAGAAATAAAGTTTTTATTAAATAGGTCATATTATGCCCTTTCATACTTGAATACTCAAGCACAGTACCTCACATATTTTACATTGTTGAGGCACCCTACAGTACCTCACATATTTTACATTGTTGCAGCACACTTCTTTCCGGTCTGTCAGTAATGCACTGTATAGATCCAATCTCTATGAGTGCGACCCCTCTTTGAGAAAAGAGCAATGTGGTCTGATTGATCCACAGCTTTGAATGCATTTTGGAAATGTCGCCTTTTATTTTAACATACTTTAACACAGGGTTTCTCAACCTTTTGCCTATTGCGACCCACTTTTTTTTGTATGACAGTCCTACGACCCACTAAGGCTAGAAATAAATAAATAAAAATAGTAAATAATAAGTAATGAAAAAAAAGGAAATAATTTGTTAGACCTATACTGTGTGTGCTCATAATTAATTTCACAAAACACTTTTTCAAAAATTAGGCAGAACTGATTTATTTATTTTCACTCACGTTCACACACGTTAATGTGACATTTGAGACTGCCGCTCTGAAACGATGATATCCAGACGCGGTGGAATTGGGGAAAGGGCCACTCGTAGTGTCGCACTCAAACTAGAAGTTGTCAGTCTATTCCTGCTTTTTGTTTTCGTTGCAGTCACCGTCGAAAATCCCGACTCGCAAAGATAGGTAGTGCTAAATGGCAGAAGAAACTTTGTTGCACGACCTGCGCCACAATACTGCTTTGCTGTCTTTTAAGTACATCGCGCTTTCGCACAAATTAATCCACAGGATTACCGACACATGTTGGATGTTTAGTCTGAAGGTGACGTTCAAGTTTTGATGGCTTCATGGACTCCTTTGCTAAGACCTCACCACACTCAACGCATTGTGGTTTTTCGTCCGACGTAGTAAATCCATATTTAATATACAGTGACCCCTCGCTACTTCGCTGTTCGACCATCGCGGATTCACGACTTCGCGGACTTTTTTCATTACGTATGTATATATTATAAAAGAAATATATCGCAGATTTTCCGGAAATTTCGAAAATAGACGCGATAGCTATATGAACATTAGAACGGCTTGCCAACGGCTTGCCTGGGTGGGCCTGGGCCCCCTCATTTACATGTTCGGCCCCCTCAGATTTTCAATTGTTTAAAATCGCAACTGAAAACAAAATTAAAAGCACATATCGCCCGCTGCACAAAACGATCGCAACGCACTCCCAAAGTCAAGATTGGCGCGCTGCGCGTTGCATCATAACTAGTTCTGGCAGAGTGATTAAGGCGCTAGACTAGAAATCCATTGGGCTTTCCCAGCACAGGTTCGAATCCTGCCGTCTATGTTATGCTCGCCCACCACCCCTGTCAACAATCGCGCGCAGTTTGGCCCCTCATTTTAAGCTGGACCCCCTCAAAAAAAAAATCTGGCTACTCCCCTGGAACACAGTAAAACTCGCGACCCCCTCTGGAATGTTCCGCGACCCACCGGTTGAGAAACAGTGCTTTAACATACTTGAGTGGGAATTTTTTAAATCAGGGGTATTGTAACAAGTGATGTCGTTCCAGGAAGAAAACGAATGACTATTGAAGCATTTCAGGGAGTTCAAAAACAGTGCGTACTGATATAGAAATATAGTGCTTTGTAACTTTGCAGACCTTTGTCATGCTCAAACAGAAACATTACACACTAAAAAAAACGTTGAAAATGTACAAAACCATAATAGGCCCCCTTTAAAACAATTAAAATATCAAAATACACACTGTATGTAGGGTTCAATGTCATCTTGTGTCCATTTTTCTCTCAGGCTGAAGAGGCTGTTGAATCGCTCCATTGTGTCTTCAGGCAAATCTTCTACCCGCAGCAGTGAGATGGTCTCTGGTTTAGAGCTTCGATCTAATAGAGCTAAACCCTAAATGACAAAAAATATTTATATACATAACTCTGACACTTGAAGCAACAAATCACACAATCTGTAAATCTAAGAGAAATACTTAAAGTTAAACACTTCTAAAGTTCTCAGTCGAGCATGTTACTGATGTCAGACAATGTTTGTGTAAGTGTGCTTTGAGTTGGTTCTTGAGTTGACTCAAGTCCTCACCCGGAGCTGATCCAGTCTAGTGCTCATTCCTTCAGGAACACTCTGCTGCCAAACTTCCTGGAACTCTGACAGGTTGAACTTCACAGCATTTTGCAGGAGCAGCTGAGCTGTGGCCCTACATACTTTATCCTCATTCAGTGCATACATCACCTGACCATCTAATGGAAATGATAATGATAAGGGGTTGTTCCATTCATTAAATACTAATTAATTAAATATATACTGACCTTCACTTGTGTAGCATCTTCCATAACAGTTGAGACAGTGTTCTATCATGGCTCTGTTCACAAAACATCAAAATAGTTGAGGATGAATCTGATCTGCTTTTTTTCCCCAGGTCACGTTTTTCTTATCTTTAATATTTACTCACTTCGGCTCAAGAGATCCCAGCTCTTCCAGACAAACAGAGAGAGGAACTTTGCTAAAAGACCAAGACTCTGAGTCCACCAGCTGGGTCACATGGCCCAGGAGCTTCAACTCATAATCGAAATCCAGGACCCTCCAAAATCCTACAAACACAGGTCTATCAGTTCACTTCACCTATGACTTAATGAATTAATATAGAAATTATTTTAGCATGTACACAACGATAATGCATGCAATATATTGTTATGGAATAAATTGAAACATTTGCCAATTTAGGTTTTATAATACATTATTGAAAATGTAACAATTGGGATAAGAGGACTTTGACTTTTGCAAAATTTTAAAGTGCATCTGAAACTAATTCTAATCATGTCTTTAAGAGTTATATTTAATAAAAGTTGTTACTAATGTAAAATACAAAATCAAATCATAATTTGGGCATTTTGATAATTTAATAAAAATTGAATAACAACAAATCAAATGAAATCCCACTGAAAGAGATGCTTCTGAAAGGTACAGCTGTACTTTTAATTCTATACTTTTTTTCAAGGAAGGTAATCTCCATTATTAATGATCAAGAATCAATATGGAATTATTAAATAACAACTAACTACAAATTCTAATAATTTGTAATAATAATAATAATAATACCAGCAGCCCACCCAAAGTTAATTTCACTTTTCATATCCAAAATATATACATCTTATACCACATAGAGGTCTTATCCCAATATTCTGATCTATTTTTAAGAGAAAAAGACCAAAAACGGCCTCAGCTCACCGTCAATTTCACAAGCGTGAACATTTTGAAGATGTTTCTCAATTTCTTCTCTACTTGCTTGGATTCTCTCAAGAAGGTCATCCATAGTGTACTAACAGATGGAACAAATACAAAATGTTTGATGTTATTTCAGAGCACAATAAATTATCTTAATTTTACAACGTTTTTAAAAGTACACACATTGTTAGTGGATTAGTAATTCATCTAAACACACCTAAGCCTTACTTACACCATGGTCTAAATACTTGATTCTGGCAAATGACCATGGTATAAGCGGGATAATCCACAACTAGCTTTGTATTAAACAATTTGAATGCACTATGCTTTGTGTCGGCAGTTCTTTGCCTTCGGTTGTGCATTTTTTCCATTTATTATTATTTATTGACTGACAGCTCTTCTGTCTCCATGTTGAGAAAATTTGGGAGTGTGGAGAGGAGTTGAATGTACACATGATGGATATTGTTGTTCTAGACTAAATGTGAGCATTTACTCATCTCACTTGCAGAAGAAATATTCAGTATTCCTCAAAGTGAATAAAATCAGTGAAATGCAAAATCAGAATGCTATTCAAACCTGCAGTAATATGTTAAATTAAACAAATATTTTCATGCATTTAATCTCACTTTATTGACCAATGTATTTGCTGCTGACCTTTCAGTTAAACCAAAAATTGCCTTTAGATTTTTTGTTTTATTGGTGAATGGTAGCAGCTGAACTGTCTATTTGAGTGGCGCTCTCTGCTGTTCTTGCGTGAATTTACATTCTTTTCAGCCTTGTTATTTAAATTTTGGTGCAAAAGGGCCTTTATATTTGCCCAAAATTAGTACTTTTTGATATTAAAATAAATAAGAAATAACTCAAACACACAATCCCAGCTAAGAAGACATAAAAAAGTAACACAAAATTAAAGTAACCCATTACTCTTCTTAAAAAGTAATGCAGTAACGATATTTTTTACTTTATAAGTTAGAAACGCAATATTATAATGCATTACTTTTATTGTAAGTAACTTTCCCCAACACTGTTCCTGGTGTACCTTCTCTCCTGGCGCCTCCTCCTGAATGCCCACCGCTGGACCATCATATGGATTCTCCATGAGCAGTTTCTTCAGTTTCTTCAACCTTGGTCTGTGCCTTCTCAGCTCCCAATAACTATTTGAAAAACCCCAAATCTGGAAAATAATTACATTTCTGTCAATGCACACAATCAGCACTACACATTACTTCCATAATCACCTAAGTATAAAATCACATCTTCAGAAACAACTTCTGCAGTCACCTGTGCATGCACGAGTTGAGATGACGAGCTGTCGTGCAGCTGATCTGGCGTTTTACATCCCGGGACAAACAGGAGCAGATTTGAAGTGTCCGCAATTTTCAAGTCGTACGTTTTGTCTTCACTGCACAGAACTGCATGCTCGTCTTTATCACCTCTGATAATAAGACTAAAGAGAAACATAAACAGACATCAGGACAAATGAACAAAACTCACAAAATTTAATTAAACATGCATTTGAAATGCACTGAAATGTACATTTTAAAAACCCTATCCTTGCAGATAATATTATTGAAATAAAAAGGACACTTAAGTGTATTTACTGTATAGAGTACATTTTAATTTTTCTTAATACTAACTTACAGCTTTTTAAAGTATACTTATCTAAGTACTTGATTATAATGTTCACTATTATTTGATGTTACATTTGAGGTTAATATATTTTAAACGCACTTACAGTAACTACAACTTCACAACTTTCAAATATTTTAAATACATGACATATGTTTCAAGAGAAATTACATTAAAGTATATTTTGGTTTACCTAATTAAAAGAATACATTGAAAATAACATGCATTCAGTTGGCACTTATGCATTGTCTTTTCATTTTCGTAATATGTAAAGTATCATAAATGTACCTCTTTTCCATGCAATGGGGTGGTATCATAATTTGTGTTAAAAACGTAATTCAAACGGCATTTATTTCAGTCTAAAATAATACTGAGATCTTAAAAGGAAAGCAGTATTCACCTCTTTCCACCTTCGATGTGTTTGCAAAGTGTGTCATCCAGCTCCATGAGACAGTAATCGCCCGACGACACGTTCTCTCCGAAAGAGAGGCAGTAAGTGATGGGCTGCAGGTCTTCTTCTTTTACTTTAGCTATTTGCAGTGTGGCTTGAACCTCTTCTAATGTCCTCATGTTGTCGGAATTATCCAAATCGATCGAACACGACATAAACACCGGTGCTGCTGTCAGCGCTCAACTTTCCCGCAATATTTAGACCGGAAGACCAGTTTGATTGACAGCAGTACGAGCCAATGAACGCTCTCAGGCGGGCGCGTAAACGTCACTAGTCCGTTAGATGGCGCTACATAACGCAAGTTCATTGACCGACTGTGTTTCATTGTTCTGATGCTCACAGGAATCTGCACTGCAACTGAACACTGAATTCCCAGAGTTCAAACTTTGCAGCATTATCCTGCTTTAAAAATCTGCTTTGAAACAATCTCTATTGTAAAAAGCGCCATATAAATAAAAGTGACTTGACTCGATTATTCATTGAAACTATTGTTCTTTTAAACACTAAAACAAAATAGTTTGTTGTGGTGGACATGAAACAACAACTGTGGACAGATTTGTATTTTTTTGACAAACAAAATAAGGATACAAATATGTTCACACAATAAATATTGTACATTTTAAATTATTTATGTTTATCTGTCTCTTTTCATACTTTTAAACATTTAATAATATTTTAGATTAATAATTATGGTTAGTTTAAAATTCAGGATTGAAAGTCTAGGTCTGGGATAAGAATAAACCAACAAAATATATAGGTTATTATTGGTATAATAAAATCGACACTTTTGTTTGTTTGACTTTTTAAATAATTTACTTGACTTTTTATGGTTTTACTGTATATTTTCTATTTCTTATTCATCTGTTATGTTTGTTTTATGTTTTTTTAAATACCCTTTTATGCAAAGCACTCTGATTTACCATTATGTATGAAATGTGCTATATAAATAAAAAGACATTTGAAAAATGGCAAAAATAAAGTATCGGCATGTGCAATACTTTCATAAACCGCAAATTAAACATGTTTTTAAGAAACATCAGAATATTTTGTTTGATTCACAACTATTATCCAGTACGAAATAACTAATCTTCGATTAAAACGGGTGTTGTTATTGTATTTAAAGTGAGTATTTGGGGCCCCAGACTCCGCCCCTCATGGTGAAACTCCCCTTCAGGATGGGCAAGTTGACTCGCCCTGCATCACGGACAGAAACGTGCTTTCACTGGAGAATAATAAACAATCCACTGTGGAAGGAAGAAGACCCATCGAGCGGAGTCCGTCTTCAGAAATCCTCCGCGGTTTGATGCTTCGGTGTGATTTATCGCAGCGATCGCTCGGTTCATGCACGTGAACGCGCGCGCTGACGGATGAGGGCACTTGATGGCACACAAAAGACACAAGTTATTTGGAGCAGGTTTAAGCTTGATCGACAGAACAGTGATGCTCTTTTAGTGACATCGCCGGTATTCCTCTGCAAAAATTATTTCGGATCAGTTTGAAGACTCTGCGTCGGTATTTATAAGGTAAACAATGTTTTCACCTGACCGCGTTCTTGTTTTGACGTTCTTACATAATGAAGATTATATCATTATAATCATATAACTATATCATTATATTATGAAGATATATATGTGTGTGTGTGTCTAATACTAAATGTAATAAATAAATATAATATAATTTAATATAATATAATACGCCGCTGTGTTGTGGCCAGTTGGTCAACCTCAAATATTAAAGCTGTCAGAATATCAAGCCTCTCCCAATTGAATCAATTGCGCTGCACGAGAGGCGTGTTTGTCGCACCCAATACAAATTCAAGCACGCTGTGCATGTCGGTTCGTTTTTTCTCCTCCACAAGTTGATTTGTCACATTCACACGAGTATGATTTCATGTTCAGCGGCTGTGAGAGATGGACGGCTTTGGGAACAGCACGCAGAAGAGAGCAGCTGAGCTGGAGCGCATGGCCGAGGTCCTCGTTACCGGAGAACAGTTACGGTAGGTGTGGCTTGACACCCCAAATCACACGCGACGCGTCAAAACCAGGGCTGCGTCCGACAGCCACACTCTCTTGAGTAGACTAGAGGTACTTATTTTGATCAAGTCATTTCTTCACGACGGTTTATACAGTGTGGATCTGTGTAGTATGAATGTAATCTGGACATATGGTGCGTTCAAGTCATGTTGAAAAGATCGTATTACGTTACATGAACGCCACCATAAAGTCGTAAATACGAGTGGGAAACTCGGGATTTTCTTTAAGCCTCAATCTTTATGAGTTGGAGGCGGGCCAGTGAGAATGCGGAATATTATAATATTTATAGGTGTTTAGCAGTGACATTGTCAGGCTTTTTTATTTACTAAGTATAATAGCATTGTAATATAACAATATAATATGTAACAATACAGTACACAGTGGCTTTATAGATGAATAAAACACTTTAAAAAGCAAAACACACCTGATTCACATTCATTGTTCTTAATTTTCTAGAAGTAGATTTTGAAAACGCACCTGATGCAGTAAACACGACTTCTTAACTTGTTCATATGAACTTCCCAGGAGGACTTGAACGTACCGATACTACATTTACCATGTTGTCATTATCATGTCACCCACCAGTGTCGGTTACATCGCTTCACTACCGTTTATAAATCCCCTCCCGTGGCCTCCCTCCATCATCTGCACTCTTCAGAGTCTTGCCGGATGAATTAGGTCATCTGGATATTTTTTGCATACTGTTTTATAAGTACATTGACTTCAGACATATTTCTTTCGTCTTATACTGTTTTTTGCCTACTGCATAGTAGGGAATTATGAGATTTTGGATGCAGCCTAGAGCGATCCGTGGGACATCACATCTTTTCAAATTTACGCTGCGGCGATTTGAAGTCACCATGAAATCAAAGTGAACAATTCTTTTTTTTTTTTTTTTTATGGAATATTGCAGTGTATATTATAAAAGATTGATCTGTGCATACTATTTTTTTTTTCATGTGCCATATTTAATTAATCAAATTAACTTCCCACTTGCAGTGACATATCTTTATTTCTCCTATGATGAGCTGTTTACTGGCTTGAGGGCGGAACAACCTATGTCTCACATGAGATCACAGCTATAGAAAACTACAGTGGTACCTCGAGATACTAAATTAATCCGTTCCGAGGCGGCCTTCGTATAATGAGTTTTTCGTATCTTGGAACACATTTTACATGTAAAATGGCTAATCCGTTCCAAGTCCTCCAAAAACACCCCATTAAATTTAATAATAAAGCTAAATTGACCTATAAACAATGAAATAACGTAAAATGTCGAAGCTTACCTTTCGAGTGAGGCTATCTCCGAAAGTGGTGGCAGAGGAGGAGGAGGACAAATGGCAGATAATGTACGTACGTACGTACACTAAACTTTACGAAAACACATAAAAAATTTTAAGTTTCGGGTGCAGAGTGGCTGAGCTAAAGCACGCCAGCACGTATGTATAGAAGATGCATGATGGGAGGGATGCTGTCCAATTAGAAAGAAGGATCTCATGGCTTGGCTAGCATCAGGAACCAATGGGAGAGCAGGAGGATGGTGGCGAGTCTACTATAACTAAGATGGCGGTGCGCGGCGCGAGTTTCAAAATTGTTATGGGGCGAATCTCGGACTTTCAGAAACCTTTCGTATCTTGAAAACTTTTCGTATGTAGAGCAGTAATTAGCAGTAGTTTCGTCTTTGCTTTCGTAACTTGGATTTTTCGTAAGTTGAGCCTTTCGTATCTTGAGGTACTACTGTACTGAAAACTATGTGTTCTGATGCCAGGTGACTACAGGCCAGTAGTTGGCGATGTCACTTAAATCTGAACACATAAAGTGCATGCACATGACGTTACCGTTTTCAAAATCTACACATTTGTAGTTTACATGGTGGTGATAACGGTGCACTTTGAATCCCTTTTTTTTTTTAACATTTGCGTTTTCAGAGCCCAAAACACCATTGTCATGTAAATTAGTCATACATTAGATTTGAAATGTCTTGAAATCAGACATCTTTAGTTGAAAACGGTGTCGTGATAACGGCCCCTCAAATAAACATCACTCAATAGGGAGGAAAAGCTTATAGCAACTTCGACTATATGCTGACTAAAAATTAATGCACACCACATCTTTTATTACACATTTTGGATAAAAATGTAGTCGTAATCATATAGCACTTTAATGCATTTGTCATTGCTCAATTTTCCATTTTAAAAATTAGATTTTTAAAGTTTGACTTAAATTCACCTTCTTTTATTATAGATCTTATTATAAATGATTCATCCATGGTTATTTTTCATTTTACATTAATCTCCAATAATTCAATCTTCCGGTGAAACAAACAAACTTCTTCAATCTTTTATTCCAGTTGAACCCCGGCCCTCAACAAACGAGCACAAGCTCACAACAGCCGATGGATAGAATCAAGTCCTCATCCCACATTTTTCTTTGTTTTTCATTATTCCTTTTGGATGTCCAACATAATACAGAAGAATCAGTCACTACTTCCATTTCATTGTGACTTTAAAGTAGCCCACTTTAAGATTTTGAACATTTATTTAGGATTTATCAGTCAAAATAATGTCTTAAAGTATTAAAATTGCATTGTGCAATCTCAAAAGTTTAATTTAAATAAATAGCTCATGATAGGATGACTTTAACAGTTGACCGTAACTGTGGTTACAAGTGGTTAAATGGTTTGATTACAGTTTAAAGCTATAGCCTTGTGCATAAGTTGGTTGCACTACAAGGTGTTCATTGAAAAGATCATTTTAATGCGGGTATTTTTACAAATATCCTTTTTTCAGTAATCAGTTTTACTGTAGGAAGTCATGATACAGATCTATTAGATTTGACAATTTAAGAGACTAAATGGCATAAATGGCAACTTTTGTGTTATAAATATGTGTTAACCAAGACTTAAACTGTAAAAGGCACATTTCCTGTGTTCATCCACCGCATTCTCTAGAAGCTTGACATATATAGGGTTGCAGGGCTGCTGGAGCTTATCTCATTGTCTCAAGGAAACATTCTGAATGGATGGATGGATAGGAAAAATAGTATAGTTATGTCATATATACATTTATAGTTATGTCAAAATAACCCTTCAGAGTGTGAAGCTTTCAAGAAGTAGAATTTTCTGCCCTTTTACCACTGTGCATTATATATTGTTTGTCTATGTCTATAAAGGAAAACCTGATCAGAGTTTTAGCAAAGATTTTCTACTGTGACTGATTGGAGAACAACGTTTGAGTGTCATGTCCTTTCCCAGAGAACTGCTCTGTTTACAGTGAACTGAGACAGTGATAGTGAATGGAGCAGAAAGGTGTTTAGTCAATACGTCTGATTAATGATTTCTGAACCACAGTACAGTACACCGTAGTTTCTCAATTACACCATCTACCAACTTTTATTATTATTATTTACAAGCTCAGCTATTTTACTGAGTTGAATACATGTCAGATTCAATGTCATGAATGTGCGATGGTTTCAGGTGCAGGTTATTGGATCTCTAACAGACTCCCTGGGAGTAAAGACATCAGTTGGTGGGCTAGAGAAAGATTTTATTTCCCAGTTGTGGGAATATCAGTACCGCAGGACTGGCCGTGCTATTGTAGGTCACAGTGAACCAGTTTTTTCTGCCGATTTCTGGTATCACTTCCATTTTGCTATGTACAGCTGACTCAGGTTTGTATAATCAGTAATCAAGCAGTGACAGCAGACCCACATTTTACCCTGTCCCAGCTCAGGTGTTCCTGATTCAGATATCAGGCCATCTGGTTAGCTGTAAGTTTGCTGTTGGTAGTCAGAACAGCGTTTAGTCAAAGTCCTTCTTTTAAAGAGCAGCTGTTTCAGTCATGCAAATACAACTTAAATTTAAGTGGATTTACTTATTGAAGAGTTGATTAAATTTATCAGTAGATCGGGAAGATTTTAAAACAAGTGGTTCTTTCATAAATACATAAGATCTTACCTTCATGCTGTCGATATACAAACCAGAACATAACGCAACGCAACACAAGTGCTGAAAAGAGGCAGGGCTACATAAGATCCATATGAGTGCACCATTTTTGTATACCTAAAGTCTTTGGTTTAGTTGAATTAAGGTGAGGGGTTCCAAAAATATGGAAGTGCCTTAATATTGTTAGACAAAATAATAGTATTTTTTTTTTTTTTATAAAATAAGAAATGTAATAAATTATTAGATAAAATGGTGGCTAAAGCCAATTATTGTAGAGTAACATTGTCCAAAAATGGATAAAGTTTCTCACTCTCATGCATCAATACAGGGTTTGTCACAGAACTGGGACGGTGTGCGATGCGGAGAGACGAGGAGCAGACTCGGAAATCCAAAATGAAAACACTTTATTATGAAATTAAAACAAAGCGTCACTTAACAGTGCAGAAACACAGACTGAGCATCCACACACAAGGGAACCGACATGTAAACAGTTTCAATAATCGACAAAGACAAGGGAGAACATGGGGGTTTAAATAAACAGGATAACGGGGAGCACCTGACACGACTAACAAGGGGGAGTGGCTGATGTGACAGTGACGGAAACACAGAAGGCTCACACAGGAGGAAAGTGACGAGACACGACATGACTGTGACAGGGTTATTATTAAGGTTTTTAATTTTTAATTTAGTTTTTATTTTCAGTTTGTCTTTTCAAATTAGTTTTCACTGTCATCTTTTGCTTTAGTTTGAGTTTTCAAGTTTCTGTCAGTGTAGTTTTTAAGTCTTTTTTTGGACTAACACAATAATAGTTTTATTTAATATCAAATAAATGTAGTGGTATAATTTAAAGATGTTTAACGGCTTTAAATTTCTCATTTTTATTTTATTTTGGTTAGCTTTAACCAAATGGTATTAAAGTCATAAAAATATATTTTAGTCATAAAAATGTAATTTAGTTTGGATTCCATTTTTTCTGTTTTTATTTCAGTTTTAGTTTTAGTTTCATTAATGATGATAGCACTGCATCCAAAATAAGAACTGGATGTGTAGCATGAAATTATTTAGAACTGATCATTAAATCAGACTATTAGTTCATTCGCTCTAAATGACTGCAAACCAAATCACCATTTATTTGCCTCCTAATTTCAGATGGCCACCACTTGCCATTGGAAAATGCTAGTTGTAGCTGACATTTCACTCACAGCATAATAATGTTCTATCACGTGTCTCACATTGCTCTGTTGTTCGGTGTTAGAAAGTGCCAAAGTGCAATTTAATAGTATAACCAACTGGCTGCACGCTGCTATAGTCATGTGAGTCTTTGTTACAGGTTGTTTAGTTACTTGTCACCCCCATTCCGTTATGTTAACTGCTCTATGTCTGCTTGTTGCTGATAATATAATTCAGAATATGTGTTAGAACAAGATATGATGGAAACTTCTATTGGCACTTATGGTGTACATAAACTTTGCAGTCATACTTTTTTTTTTTTTTTTTACTGCAGTTCGTTCTTTTGGTTGTAAACAAACCGAAATGTCAGAAATGAAACCTGTGTGACTGTCTTCTGTGGAAAACACACACACACACACACACACACACACACACACACACACACACACACACACACACACACACACACACACACACACACACACACACACATGCGCGTGCACACACACAAACGCACACCCATATTTTGAATGTTTTTGTCCATACAATGAAAGTCTTCAACATTTTGGACCCCATTGACAAAACAACCACACACTGTTCAGAATATTTTCTTTTGTGTGCCTAGATGTCATAAATTCAGTAATCTAACACAGAGGATTAAGTGAAAGGTGCAGTAAAGCTATTGCATAAGCTCAAATGACGTAATAATGATGAATACAATTAGACAATTACAGTTTAGTCGTGATCACTGTTCCAAGCCACAAATGGACACTTGAATTTAAATGACGTTCTCATAGATTAGTCTAATTACATTACACATTTGAGTTTAGGTGAACTGGAATATGAATCTCAATGTAACTGTTAATCTTTATATCAACTATCTGTTCTATAGAACTTTTGTTCTTTTTAAGACAAACCAGGAACCTATTTTAAGACTAAATATTTATGGATTGACCCAGTAAAAGATATAGCTGTGTAAATGTAGGTATGGAGGTCAGTTTTAAAAAGTATGTCGTGATGTTACAGGTTTTTGGGCTGCAGGTTATTTAAAATGTAATTCTTAATGGAGAATTCACACTGAAACAGGTGGGAAGATGTCTCTTGGTCTGATTGATTTCTTGCTTTCCAGGCTGCGACTCCATGAGAGCAAGGTGATTAAAGACAGAAGGCATCATCTCCGCACTTACCCGAACTGCTTTGTAGCTAAGGAGATTCTTGATTGGCTAATTGAGCACAAAGAAGCATCTGACAGAGATACTGCCATCACGATCATGCAGAAACTTCTTGACCAGAGCATCATTCACCATGGTGGGTTTTTCCAACGCAGACTTGAATTCCTATATTTGTATTTGATTAAAGGGAATATTGTCATTAATTACTAGGACAGAGACAATACACCTATCTCCCGAATTGATGCTATCACAATACTTGGGTGCCGATATGATATGTTCGCTTAAGATATAAGTGTCACAGTCTTGTCTTGTCGCATCTGTCATATTCGGGTTCCTTTATGGATCTTCCAGGTCCTGCACGTCCCCGTTTGTGTCTAATCACATCCCAAGTCTCGTCAGCTGTTTCCTATCCCGTGTTTGTCCTTAAATACCCTCCTGTGCCCCTTCAGTCATTGACGTTGTAATGTTTCCAAACCTGTAAGACATTCGTTGTAATGTTTGTCGTTGTGGTGTAGTGTGTTTTCTGGTTTTCGTTAGTTTATGCACAAGTGTGCTGTTTTCTGTTCTTATTTAAAGTGTTTCCGTTTTTGTTTAATAAATACTTTTACGTTGATCCCTTGTTTTCTCGCCTTCATCATTCCCACTACAAAATAAGAGACTATGGTTATTAGGATACTCGCTTTTAATTTTCTTTCTCCAAGCCCTACTAATTTCTCTTGTCGTTCCAAACCTCTCTGAAGGTTATCCTGGCTAATGTTATTATGAAGCTCGAAAAGGAAAATAAAAGCTCCATCATAAAATTGGTCCATAAGAATTCCATAAGTGTTCCATCTAATGCTGTCGATATATAGTTTTTTTTAAATCCCTTTTTGACTTAAGTATGTTTCGGAGCTTCAGTGGAGAAGAACGTCAATGAATGACAGCTTAAATTTCAGTCATTATGACAAAAGTCATATGGATCACTTTTGTTCGAATTTTAGGATGATTGTTTTTGTCATTTGGAGCTTGACAGGCCCACTTTCTATTCACGTTCATTATATGGCCGAGATATTCTTTTGAACTTAACCTTTTTCATGGAAGAAAAGAAACCCATAAGGGTTTGGAACAACATGAGGTTGAGTACATGATCCCTGCAATATTTTATTTGCAAAGGAAATGTTCCACTGTCAAAGAAACCAGTTTAATCTTTAGACCATGACTTGTGCTTGTAGCTGTGTCTTTGTTAATTCTTTAACTTTTCAGCTGCACTTAACTTACAACAAACCTGTTTTGAATTTGTTTGTCCTCACAGTTTGTGACGAACACAAGGAGTTCAAAGACATGAAGCTGTTCTACCGTTTCAGGAAGGATGACGGAACCTTTCCTCTGGACAGTCAAGCCAAAGTTTTTATGCGAGGCCAACGGATATATGAGAAGTAAGCATTTTAATACATCATGAGAGGTTATATTATAATTAGTAGTTTACTGTTTGTTTTGATGTCCACTTGTTTTAAACATTAACATTATCATGTTTTCCCTTGTCATCTAATCCATTATTAAAGTAGAGCTTGTTAAAGACCAAGAAAGGTAGTTTCCTCTCGACTGAGTTGGATCTGTAAAATAGAATGCGCATGTGTTGTGACACAAGTCTGTACATATTGATTTTGAACATATGGAGCCCATCCGGTAAACCAACAGTGTCCATAGTAACATGGATTTCAAGCAGCTTGAGCATGCTGTGTTCCAACCGGATACATTTAGAAGTAGCTGCTCGACCTGCAAGTTGTTGCTTGTTAATACAGCTCAGCACAAAACCACACTGTCTATAGGTTAACTATAAAGAAATAGGATAAAACTTCCTTTAGGTCTACCTTTAGTGGATTTTTAGTTTTGTTCTTGCCCCAAATTTGTCTTGTCTTCAGTATATTGATCATCTGAATCATTTTAAGCATGCATACTGTTGCATACTGTTATGCACTGTTGCACACGACTCAATTAAACAGTTAAATCTTTTAGTTATAATAATTTAGAAAGTAGGAAATAGACATGCTGTTGGAGAAATAAGGAATCTAGTCATTTTGGAATGCTACATTTAAGTAATTTTGTAATTAGTAACAGATTCAAAGTGTCCCTATTATGCTATTTTAAAGGCTGCTAATTTTGTTTTGGAGGTCTACTTTAATAGATTTGGATCTAAGGTCAAAGGACACATTCATTTTCTCTGGATTTTACTTTGCAGCATGACTTCTTTTCTGATTTAGTAAAGGATACGGTCTCACTTAGTCTCTCTTGACGTACTGTGAAATGTACACTCTACTATTAATCTGAGCCAAGAATGTTTAACCCATCTTGCAATAGCAGCTTGTGTTTGCTCTGCGATTAAGACCAGGATGAGGCCGACGTAGTAGCATGCTGTGCTGCACCGTATTCGTTGCTCTGCGGGCCACCTTGCTCTTGCATAACAGGAAGATGAAGTCCAGCGGGAGACATCTGTCACACAAACCACCAGTGTGCTTTTATGTAATCACCATGGACACATTTGTACTTGTGGTCAGTATTTACAGACTTTGCTCTTAGGGAAGCTTGTTTGGTTTGCTTGTTTCTCATTATCCCCGAAGAGCTCAGTCTGCTGATTGAGCATAAATATAAAAATATATTTTTGAGAGTAAATGGTACTCTGTCTGACTACGGTTCAAGAACTACATAAATAAATGGCCTGGAATGTTTTGTCATCTGTCTCTAAGCAACCGTGATTAGCCTTTGTCAACTACCTTGGTAGTTTTTTTTATGCCTTCCCGGTATTGTGGACATTTTTAAAAAGGGCTGTTTGCTGGTGTTCTCAGTGTATACTAAAACCAAATGTAAAAAGAGGGGTAAGGCCCCTTAAATAGCTTCAAGAACTTCCTGTTTCTCTGTTTATTCAGATTGTTCCCTTTTGTCCTAATGAAGTTCTTTGAGATGTCGAAAACATCTATTAGCATCTGGTTCCCTTTATTCACAGACGTCCACTTAGAACTTAACTGTTGTAGAAAATGTGTGCTGAAACAAACAAAGAATGAATAATGTCTATATTTACTGTTTTTTTTTTATAGAAGGATTAAAAATGCTCAAATGATCTTCTGAAAATTACACCCAGTGTTAAAATATAAGGATTTTTTTTCCACTTCAACTTCCCCTGGTATTAAATTTGAAAAGTATTTTTTTATTGTTATTATTTTTTTAATTAAGGTATGTTTCAAAAACATATATATGTGTGTGTGTGTGTGTATATATACACCTATATAAATCTTTTTGAAATGCACCTCGATTCAAATAAAGTAAATAATAAATAAAGTGATGCAAGTGCTTTGTTATATATATATATATATATTAACAGAAAGCTCTAAGATTTCATTAAAAAGGTCTTCATTTGTGTTTTGAAGATGAATAAATGTCTTACAGGTTTGGAATGACATGAGAGTGAGTAATTAATGACAGAATTTTCATTTTTGGATGAACTATCGCTTTAATAGAAAGGTAGTTTGACCCCAAACGTTTGAATGGTAATGTACATCTGCAGAATTCACCATAATTTACAAAACAACCATGTTTAAAAATTATCTTGCCATCAGCCTGTCCAGAACTCTCTCACACTGGGACCGGACCATCAGGCCACCCTTATTGTTGAGCTCTGGCATTGTTTCACATGACTTGACAAGACTGCAGCACTAAGCAATATTTAGATAAAGAAACTCAAAAGTAGGCCAATGTAATATTTTTTTCTTGTGAAAGTCAGTCATTAATATTTGGTTGCTCAAGTGCAAGCGGTTTGAAATCGCTGTTTGCCTTGAAAGGCACGAGAATTGACATACATGGCACACATCTAATACGCCAGCTCATATTGCTGGCACAGCATGTTTACTGATAGTGAGTCACTTGTGCCCTTGTTTGGCCTATGTAGATGTTTGCTTAAGCTGTTTCAGCTGCATCATACTTTTTTCTTTCTTGAAGATTTTTATCCAACTGGCCTGCATTTGTAATATCTACTAGGCATATGGGCATTCTATCTCAAATGATCAGTTCTGATGGTCCTGATGGTCCTGACATGTTGGTAGAGTTAGCAAGATTGTTTTTTTTCTTCTTCTGCGGTTGTTTCTTAGAAATTCACATTTTAATCTAAAGACTTGTATCTCTCAAGGCAATCTTTATTTAGCTATGGTTGTGTGCTTACAGCTAAACACTGAGTCTTTGTCAATGGCATGCATGTAAGCGTTGGATTTTGACCTGTCAGGACCTGTCTTTAAATGGTGGAGAATGTTACATTTCTTGAAAGTTATGTTGCTCTTCTTTTGTTGACGTAAAGTACATATTTAGCTGCACTGTTCAACTTTGAATTTGTTTTGTTAAAAATTGCTTCCCGAATCATGCTGTTTTGCGGTAAATGATCTCATAATTATTTACGCAGTGAGTTTGACATTTTAACATTTGCTAACGAGTACACTGTCTCTCTCCACAGGTTGATGAACACTGAAAATACTGTGCTGCAAACGCGTGAAGAGGAGGCTGTGACGTATGAGCGAACACTGGTGGCCTCAGAATTTATAGACTGGCTCCTACAGGAAGGTGAAATGCCTACCAGGGAGGAAGCCGAGCACTTGGGACGCAGGCTGCTGGAGCATGGCATCATTCAGCATGGTGAGCAAATGCATGATATACAATTATATATATATAGTCCTGCAGCATAAACCTAAAGCTACATTTACTCTACCAGTCTGTTTCTCGCTGCACGCTGCCAGTGGCTGGTGGTGAGGTTGCTAGTGGGCTTTCCCACCATTGATTGTCTAGAAATGTTTGTGAAGGACATTGACAAAGTTTCTTGAAATGGTATAAGTTAAAAACACTAAAGACACTAAATCAAGCTTTCATTTAGTCATGGACCTACTGAACCAAAGTCATAGATTGACATTGCTCTGACATATAGAGTAACAATGCAAAATAACGTGTTGGGGTAATGACTGTAACCCTTGTCCACTGAGAATGCTGTCAAAGACGACAATGTGGGGAATGCCTCGAGCATGATAGCATCTGAAGCACTTGTGGAACTAGTCCAATTAGTATTGCGTAATGACGTCACATATGACGGCATACATGGAAGCTACAGCAGCCCGCAGACAACGGTGTTAACTTCTGGTAGGTCAAAGCAAGTCAGGAATTGTAGCAAAGGGACACAGCAAACAAGGGTTATAGTAGTAACCCAAGACATTCACTATCGAGAGAACTTGCACTGCATCAAGAAAAACTCTTTGGGGAATGAAATACCCATTGCACCACACTGATGTAAGGACTTGAGAACCTGGCGTAGAAGGCAGTTCCAGGCTATAATATTTAATGAAGGTGTGCGGGGAGACCCAGCCAGCAGCATCACAGACCTCTTGAAGGGAAACCTCTGACACCTGGGCTTTGGAGGATGCCACACCTTTAGTTGAATGGGCTCTTGTCAGAAGAGGTGAGGGCAGACTGCGCATATCATACGGTGAAGAGATAGCTGCCACAATCTACCTTCTATTTATCTCCTTAGAGGCAGTGACCCAAAACATGGCTGACACAATCCACAATCCACCTTCTAATTGTCTCCTTAGAGCAGTGCTTCTCAATTATTTTCTGTCACGCCCCCCTAGGAAGACGTAAACATTTTGCGCGCCCCCCCTCCTCCCATTTTGGAACTTTCGCCTTATTGTTTCCAGGGCAACGTGTCATGCTTGTCAGGTGACATACCGCAGTCACAAAAAGCGCTGTATAATAGATAGATCCCATTTATTTAGTTTTTTCTTTTTTATTCAAAATAGTCACCAACTTTTTGGCTCAACTTGTTGAAACCTAATCGAAACCTTATGTGTTTGAAAAATTGTTGTGATAAATGACAAGCTCTGAGCGCGTCTTTTTTTGGATCAGTGCCAGATATCGCGTGAAAACACGTGTGTTTAGTGGTTGATCACGTGACACATGAACACCGGTGTGATCGTATGTGTCAAAGGATGAGGGGATGGTTATCTGAACTTCATATCTGCTGCTCTTGTTCAGTGCAAGAAAACTACTCCCTGGCAAAAAAAAAGCATGTACCCCAGGGTCACGCGCACTCCCCCTGGCCCCACTATTTGAGAACCACTGCCTTAGAGGCAGTGACCTAAAACATGGCTGACACATATGGTGAAGGATGAAAGGTTTGTAGGATAATCGACTGTGCCACATTTAGCGCCACTTTGGGTCTGGACTAGGATGGAAAATGGCCTTTACCCTCCCGGGAGCAATAGATAGAGCCTGGTGGTCTCCAGCTCTCTCGAGTGACATAATAGCTAGCTAAACTTTAAAAATGAGAAACGTCTCCGACACCTCGTCATGTCCGAAGGGTGGCAGGGATAACCCCTCAAGAACCACTGCCTGGTCCTAAACAGGAACCCTGGATTGGATGACAGGCCTCATCCTCTGAGCACCACTAGGAAAATAAAAAAGGAAATAAACTATTAGTTTTTGTTTCCCCTAAGGGCCACTGCTTAGAGGCATGTGGAAGGCAGCTATGTCTGTCACATACACCTTAAGTGTGGATGGGGAAAAACCATTAGAGAAATGGCTTTGGAGGAACTCTAGCACTGAAGCCACTGGCCAGTTAACTGGGTTCAACTGGGATTCTCTGCACCAAAGCTTAAAGTTTCCTTCTGGAGGGAGTTTAAGATGGTCTCCAGAACATTGGATACGAGACCAGTGCATAGGTGTTGGTCCCCCTCAGGTGCCAGACCCATAGCTTCCATTGCTCCAGCCACAAGGGGTGTACTGAGCCCTCGGCTTGACAGAGGAGGTCCCCCCTGATGGGAATTGCTAAGAGTGCTATGATGCCTGAGAACCAAACTCGGAACAGCCAGTACAGGGGCTAGCAGAAGTTATAAGACGCCGTCCCAACTGATCCTCTCTAGAACTCCCGGGAGAAGAGCAATCAAAGGAAACGCCCCCAACACAAGGCCCCGTGACAAGAACCCCAGTTTCTGTCACATAGCCAAAGAACGAATGCATCCACAGATTTTTTGATCATGTGGAATGGGTTTCCCCACTTGAGCCACCACTGCAGGGGTCTCATGTACAGCAGTCTAAAGGTTTTACATTGGACACTGCTGCAAAGAACCCCAGCACTGTCTGAAAGTGTTTGACAGGCCTGATGTTGGTGACTGTAGTCAAGATGGCCTCTATCCAAGCAGGAGACAGCTGTGCCCGGATCGTATTTGAGTGCCACACTACTCCCAGGAAAGTAGTTCTCTGCTGGGAGAAAGTGAACTCTTCTTGATATTGAGTCTCACATATAAACACCAAATATGCAGACAAGAGCAACACCATATGCTTGCTGAAGAGCATAAGCTAACAATGTTGTGTTCCGCCTCGCCTTTGTACCTTCTGTGTTTACGTCGTCACATGTGATGTCATGACACAATACCAATCAAGATTGGACTAATTCCACACATAGTTTAGACACGCTGGAGGCGTTCCCCAAAGTGTTCATTCCCCAGCGCGAGTTCCCTCAAAAGGGAGCCAAATTTAAGTTAATGGTTTGCTGCATGACCTTAGTACTGTACATTAATTAACAACTGTTTTGTAGAAATACATTTTTATGGTTCATTTTAGTGCATATAAGCTTCAGAACATCTTCAGGAGTTCACTAATCATGAAATGCGTCATGTTTAGAAATATAAATGCATTCAAGTAAATGTGCAATATAATGTCATGCAAGTTATTAAATAATAAAAGGGAGATGTTAAGTCATTACTTGACAGGAGGAAAGACTTTGATGGTTTGCAACAGATGGACATACCTTTGACCAGGCAACAGACAAACACATTGACTCACTGGAACTCATCTACACAAAACGATTCACATGCATAATACTGCTGTACCCTATAGTTCAGTCACACACACCAACAGTCACATGCATGGCAGTACAATCAGTGCCCTGTTGAGTCTGATACAGTGTATTTGTCTGACAGCACCTTTCCTGTCTGATTTCTGCTGACTGAGAAATCTGCTAAAGGCCTCACAGGCCAGCTCCTCTGCCCTCCCCCACTACCACCAAAAAATTCAAATGTGAATAAAATTTAATTGCAGATAACTTTTCCAACACATTTAGGTTAAGCCTTTGGGATGTGTTCTAGTCTTGCACTTAAATTTGAATGCCCACCAGATGCAATGTAAATGGAAAAGTAGGATTCAAACTCATGCACTCATGCAATGAATGCAGACCACATGCCTGTTTCAAAGACATTATTACCTAAACCCAGTATTAAAATTTTACTATATTATATTACATAAACTTATTATATATTTGATTTTTATATTACATTTCCCTTTTTCTAATTTTGGCTTATTTCACTTATTTCACATGCACAACATGAATGAATAAACCATTTTCAGTTGTATTTCATACATACAGTTATTTAAATTTTAGAGTTCACTTTAAAATGTATATTTTATTAACCATCAGTTAATTAAATTAAACTGATTAGTTTAATCAGCTAATTAAACTATAAAAACAAATATGTTTATATTTCACAAACACACACACCATATGTGAATCAGTGTGTCTTGAGTACATATACAGTAATGTCTTGAGATACAAGCATAATCTGTTCCAGGACAGTGCTCGTAACTCGAATTGCTCGTATCTCAAATAATTTTTTCCTATAAGAAATAACAGAAAAAATCAAGCTGTTCCGGCCCTCTAAAAAACTCCCTTATTAATGCTATTAACATATTTTTATTGTTTTAGAGACGGAGGGGGAGGAGGGAGGGATAATGTAGATTACGCAAACACAATACGGAAGTGTAGTGTTTTTTCCCGCGTAGTCAATTGGATAGCCTCAGAACCTCATATTTATTATTATTGAACACACAAAACTTGTGCTGCTCCCAGCATAATACTCTGAATCACTCGTCGCCCCCGGTAACCCCATCTGTAACACGAAGGTGGCCCTCTAGTGGAGATCATATGCAGTAAATGAGGCGGCTTGAGCTGCTCTGAGTGCTCGACTATCTAGCGTCGGCATCTGTAAGCTGCTCGTATCTCAAAGCAAAAAAAATTTAAAGCTCTAAGGCTTGCTCATATCTCGTAATACTTGTATGTTGGGATGCTCATATCTCAAGGTATTACTGTATTATAGTCATAGATTTGACATAAAGTAAAAACCACACCATAACTGAACAAAGGTTTGTGTCCTGACTTGAATTTAGCTGACACATTTGGATGCAGCAAACATAAGCAGATAATTACAGGGCATCTCATAAAATCATCAGTTATATTCATCTCTTTTTGCCTGTGGTGGTACGGTAAAGCATAGGGTGAAGATGAAAGGAGGGAAAAAAGCAGGCGTTCAGCCCTTTTGCTCTTTTGCCACTTGTTAACCTTTAGCTGTCAACGGAGAGGCCACCTGAAGTTGCAGAACTGCCTGAAAGTGTTGAGATTGATTGTGAATGGCACTGCACTATGCGTATGTAAATCTATTGTCAGTGTTTCATTGCCACCCAAAGTTGCCCTGCACTGTTGTACGATGAATAAGCATGAAAAAGGATGGCCATGCTGCACACACAAGTGTATGAACTCATTCCCCTCATCAGGGTGGAGACAGCAGTGCTCTCCAGAACCAGAAAGCATGTTCTCTGCTTTCCCTGCTTTTGCTTGTGGGTTAAATGTCACTGCATGTGCTTGGCAGTGTGTGTGACTTTTGTACAGGAGGCTTAAAAGACACAGTGAGCAGAGAGTTTAAATCAGAGAGCTGAGTGTGACAGCACCATATGGTAATATTTTCATCAGATTTTATTGTTGAGTTATGAGTCATGTCCATGAAACAATCATGTAAGTTATTTTGGATATAATTTGTACTTAAAAGATCAATGTTTTTACACATTTCATCAGTGTTATTGCAGTTGTCTTTCACTATATTTTCCACAATAAGTCTTGAGCCTTAGGATGCAATGCTAAACTTTCAGTTTAATTTGCAGCATTTTGCACTTCCAGTTGCTGGAGAGATACCCATCTAATCATGTGGGGTGGGCCACATGTGTGGCGAATGAGTGTTGTAGTATTGCATTTACATTACATTTATGCATTTGGCAGATGCTTTTATCCAAAGCGACCTACATTGCATTCAAAGAACACTATTGAATTAGTTCTTGCTTTCCCTGGGATTGAACCCATGACCTTGGTGTTGTAAAGGAAAGTATTGCAGTGGTATCAGGCTGTTTTGCAACCGGATGCATATATACTTGTCAAGTTTGATCTGGAATATGTTCCAAACCACCTCTTGATAAGAGATAAATCGGTCTTAAAAACGTTTTGGAGGGATGGTCTATTTACAATTGGATATCTATCTGATCCGAGTGACCAGGAGTAAATTAGACCATAGATTTCAAATTAACCCACTCCTAAATGTCACTTAAAAAATAGTAGAAAACTGTTCACTGTAAAGATGTTGAATACCAACACACAAAAAGATGCCTTTATGACTACGTTCACACTGTCAGTACAAATCCAATGAATTGTATATCTAATTTGGAAACTGATCTAAAGGTTTGACTGTCCGCACCATGTATCAAAAATCGTCTCAGGTTACGTATGTAACCATAGTTCCCTGAGAGGGAACGAGACGCTGCGTCATCGCTATGGGAACGCCCCCGCGTCATCAACTCTTGAAGCACAATAGAAAACACCTGTGAGAATGACGCGGATGACGTCATGAGCCAGGAAACAAAAGGCACGCCGAAACCGGCACCGACAGCTTGCGAACGTCTGAAACAAGCGCGGCATGCGGGAGAGCTAGGGCTGATGCTGATGACGCAGCGTCTCGTTCCCTCTCAGGGAACTATGGTTACATACGTAACCTGAGACGTTCCCTTTCAAGGGAACTCGAGCTGCGTCATCGCTATGGGAACGCTATACCAACGCCACCCTAGCGGAAAAGCATGCCCCAAAGTGCTCCAGTGGAGATGTTCTGGCACCCTCGGGAAAACCAGTCTCTCACGGCAAGATAGCCTCAGCTAGAACTTGCCCCACTGAGTGATCTGCACGGCTCGTCGGGCCTCAGCCCCCGGAGAGCCATACCCAATGCTCGCACTGGGCTGCAGACCTCCTGACCCATGACGAGAGGGAAAAAACCCCCGCAGAAGGAGGAACCGCAAAGCGGCCCTTGCGCTCTCCTAGCCTCAGCCAGGGAGAGTAACCTTAAATCCTGCGGGAGACCCCCTCAGTGAGGAGACCGGACTCACAACCTCAGTTGTGAACCGGAACTCCGCGGCTGCGGTAGCGGCTCTCGGCCCAGTAGCGAACCTGGGGAGTGTCTACCACAAATTGACCCCAGGACGCCCAAGGTGGTGGCCCTAAGAGAGGGCCACCGACAGACTGCGCATCGCAGCGCCAGCCGAGGAGCAGCCACCCAACCACAAGACCGCCTAAAACCCGAAGGTAACAAGGCGTAGGCGAGGTGAACCCGAAATACATATGGGGACTTAAGCACTGTTGTGCTGCCCGGCCCAGAACCGTAAGTAGTGAGAGTTAAACCTGACCTGAGGCACTTCTCAAAATGGTCTGGTTTGAGGCACTTGCCTAGGGGTCACCTTATCGCCAAGGAGGTCCAACACGCATCGAGCTACAACAACCGTCAGGCCTAGGCCAGAGCACGGCCGGAGCTACTACTACGCATCGGGAAGTGGCTCCCAGTAGAAGACCGACCACAACCCAGTGACGCGTAGAACCTTCCTCAGAAGGTAGGTACGCCCAGCACCAGGGGAATAACGAGGCGCCCGGGGCCTCCCGGGTTAACGCTGACACCACCCTGGAGATGCTAGGGAGATGGCCCCCCGAAGGGGACCCTCCAGTAAATGCGCCAAACCCGTTGGCTACCAGGACCATATATATAAAGGGAGAAGAGCTTGATGAGGGGCGGATGACTGCCCAAGCTCGACTGCTGATGCCACGGGGCCAGAGGCTTCGACCGTGGCAGGACAGCGTACTCCCAGGAACCTACTACGCGGCACAACGGTGGCTCCCCCCTTAGGGAAGCTGGGAGCTCACACCATGCGTAGGTCTTAAACTTGGAGGGAGGCATGGCAACAACAGGGGAAAAACGGAATTGGTAACATAAACCCCCCGAAGATGCCTAGGGCAGTGGTCCCAGGGGGATCCAGAGCGGCCTAACATGCGTCATGCCTTGCCGACTCACATTCAGGGAGGAGAGCTTGAAAAAGGGGCGGTTGACCGCCCAAGCTCAACTGCTGATGCCACGGGGCCAAAGGCTTCGGCCGTGGCAGGACAGCGTACTCCCAGGAACTAACTACGCGGCACAACGGTGGCTCCCCCCTCAGGGAAACTGGGAGCTCACACCATGCGTAGGAGTTAATCATGAAACTCTGTGGCTGCAGTCGCTGCCCCCGGCCCAGCAAAGCGAGCCTGGGAAGTGTAACAAACACCCCCAGGAGCCCCAAGGTGATGGCCCTCCGGGGAGGGACCACCGCACCTCAAGTGTGTCGCCATTGAAAGCCGTGGAGCCGCCACTACAGCCGCAAGACCGCCAAGACCCGAAGGTAACAAGGCGTAGGCGAGGTGAACCGAAACCCAACGGGGACTTAAGCACTACAGTGCTGCCCGGTACCAGATCCGTACGCTGTTAGAGTCGCATCTCTCTAGAGGCACTCCTGAAATGGTCTGGTTTAAGGCACCTGCCTAAGGGGTCCATCACGCATCGAGCTACAACAACCGTCAGGCCTAGGCCAGAGCACGGCTGGAGCTACTACTACACACCGGGGAGTGGCTCCCGAGGAGATAGACCACACCCCAGTGACGCGTAGAACCTTCCTCAGAAGGCGAGTAAGCCCAGCAACAGGGAAACAGAGGCAACACCGACAACACCCTGGAGACACCTAGGGAGATGGTCCCCCGGAGGGGATCCAAAGCACCCTAGTAAATGCGTCACAACATGCTGGCTACCAGGACCTCATACGGGGAGCAGAGCTTGAAGAGGGGCGATTGACCGCCCAAGCTCAGCTGGTGACTACCTGGGGCCACCTAAAGGCTTTCGCCAAGTAACACTGCAAACTACCAAACCCACACTACGTGGAAACGTGGCTCTCCCCTCAAGGGAGCCGGAAACTCTATAGACCTTTCACTGAAAGGGAGGTATGGCAACCATCGCCCGGGACCTCCCGGGTAACAATGATAGCAACAGAACCTGCTCCACCTGTGACACCACGGGGCCAAAGAAAGCTACAGCCATGGCAAGGAGTATATTTTCACCCAGTCTATACGCAAAACGTTGCATACTTTTGCTGTCAGTTCCTTTCTAGGAAACAAATGGTGTTGAGGCGCACGGAATTGGTATCATTGCCAGCACTAATCAGTCTCTAAAAGACGCCTAGGGAGGTGGCCCCCCCCACGGAGGGCCTACACACCCAAATGAAAGCGTCACAACGACACTGTCCGTTCCTCAGAACCGATAAGGCTTTTACTTTATTTCCCTTTTTGGAAGGTAGTGCGGGAAACTGATCCAACCGCGCTGACCACACACCCATCTACCACACTGCGTAGGCAGGCTGAGAGAAGTCTGGCACTTTTGTGAATACAATGCCCAACTCCTCAGAGCTAGGTCGTTGTTAATCAAGTCGGAAGAAACCGCACAGGGCGTGCTTCCGGAACTTAAGAAGTCCCCGCGATAGCGATCGCCGCTGAGCCTCAGCTGCAGCAGGACCTAAACCTTTTTCCTCGAAGACTGTCAGACAGAATGGCAACCTACACAGTCGACGCCCTCGAGCGCAGACCATGTAAGACTAGCCCTCCCTCGCACCTTCCAGCGAGCGAGAACGACACCTCGATGCCGAACTACTAACTGCCATGACTGAGCCATGATGAGGTTCAGAACATGGATATCTTGAAGGCGCAGTGCCCAAGATTAGTGAAGGTGCAGTTAGGAAGTTTGCTATATCTGCGCACTTTTCTCAATCACACGTGAAATCCCTTTTCTTTTAAACTGGACTCGGGGCACGCGATCAGCAAATATATCTTCGTCTAGTCAGACGCTAATACAGCAAAGCTGGAAAAGTGCAACAGAGTGGGTTCCGAACCCGAATCCCGTGAAAGGTAAACGCAGTGTCCGCTATACCACAGTAGACACATATTAACTGCCATGAGATGCGAAATTGTTACAACAAAGCTCCTCGGAGCTGGACCACATTCTAATCCAAGTCGGAAGAAACCGCCACAAGACGTGTTTCCGGACCTTGGGTAAGGGTAGACTATTGCCGTGGCCGTGAACCCAGCGTCAGCAATCGTCGCTGAGCCTCAGCAGCAGCGAGATCGAAACTGAGCTCACAAATCCGCAGCCAGCGCCCTCGAGCGATACGATGCAAGACTGTGTGCCTCCTGCTTGCGTGAGTATACGGGCAGGGAGACACACAGCGCTCTCCTTTTTTTTTTTTTTTTTGCAGACTGAGAGAAGTCTGGCAACTGCCAGAAACTCTAAAAAAGGAACCAGCCCCTCGAGGCTCCGATATTTTCCGAACATCCGCTTGAAAAAGCGGGAAATCCAGCTTGAGCCCAGTGCAACCTGGCGTCCTCAGGAAACCAGGTAGCATGGTAGAAATACTTCATTTCGCTCTCTCAGTCAAGATGCAAAATACAGCTCCTCAGAGCTGAAAAAGTACATCAGAGTGGGTCTCGAACCCGGGTCTATTGCATGAGAGGCAAACACAGTGTCCACTGCACCACAAAACACATATTCAAATTTAATCTAAGTCGGAATAATCCACCACAGGACGTGCTTCCTCGTGAACCCAGCATCAACGATCGTCGCTGAGCCTCAGCAGCAGCGAGATCGAAACTGTGCTCACAATACCCGCCGCCAGCGCCCCCGAGCGCTGACTGCGAGATGTAGTGCAGCCAGTGAAATAAACACTGACTGAGCACGATACGATGAAAGACTGTGTGCCTCCTGCTTGCGTGGGTACACGGGCATGGAGACACACAGCGCTTTCTTTCTTCTTTTCTTTCTCTCATACCGACAATACCCAGCTCCTCGAAACTGGACTGCCGCAGTAGAGAGTTTTCATCCCCCGAGTCTACGGGGCTCATCCTCAGACGAGCTCCGGAAGCCCGGGGGAATGGGGGTATATCCGGAGAACATATGTGATCCCCATGACCGGGACCGCCGCAACGCCTCAGCGGCAGCGGGACCCATGCCACGAGGACCACGCGCTCTAGCAGCCTCCCCGAAGGTTGCTAGGCGAGAGCAGAGAGTTAGCAGTGGAAACCGCTCACAATCCGCACAGGCACCGCCCTTGAGCGCTGCCAGTGCATGCTCTACCCCCCTGCATGACACTCGTAAAGTGTGCGTATCCCCGCCAGTAATAAATGGGAGAAGGGAAACACGCAGCGTAAAACTTTCTGCCATACTGAAAACTCTTGCTACACAGGCTTTCTAGTGCTTGTTGAAGACGAAAAAGCTGTCGGTGCCGGTTTCGGCGTGCCTTTTGTTTCCTGGCTCATGACGTCATCCGCGTCATTCTCACAGGTGTTTTCTATTGTGCTTCAAGAGTTGATGACGCGGGGGCGTTCCCATAGCGATGACGCAGCTCGAGTTCCCTTGAAAGGGAAGTTCAGATCTGATTTGTGTGTTCTTTGTTTTCCGGAATATCTGCTTTTGTTTCTATGGCAATGACATTTTTTTTTATAGTTCTACGAGGGTTTCGCAATGTTACCGTGTCTTACATTATATTACAATCTGTAGCTGTGGCACTGGACTACTACACCTAATGAAGCAGTGAAATAAACGTAGGAGGTTCTGCAACAACATGAGAGGTTTATACATTTTATGTGGCGTGAAAAAGTGACGAGCTAGAGGTCTACACAAAATACGGTTAGAACGGTCAGAGTGAAATGGATTTCCAGAAGTGAGATTTTATATTTCCAGTTTTTCCCCTTTTTTTCTTTCTTTTTGGTCATATGATCTAAATATGATCATATGAGCTGAAATTATTTTTTTCTAAATTTGGACAGAGGACAGTTAAGATAGCTTAACATATCTCTTTGGCATACATTTAAATTAGACATCAGATTTTATCTTGGTTATAAGGATAGAACTAGTATCCTTTATCAAATAAGTGTATTCTGCAAAATAAAATAAAAATAATATCCCCACCTTTTTACCTAATTAAACTGATTTTAAATGAAACACTACATTTGGAGCATTTAACATAAATTCAGAAATGACACAAAACCAGTCTTGCTTTGAGAAATGAGAACCTTTTATATAGACATACATCAGATAGACTTTGAACTTTCATATAATAATACAATTTATCTCACTTTCCCATAGACTGGATGCCACTCTGACCACGTACATATATTATTGTCATGACCACTCTCTGAGTGTTTGGGATGATAATGAATATGATAATGTTGATATGTTAGGTCTTGGCAGAATAGATCTTCACTGCTGCTGCAGAGCAAGTATGGGACAATGAATTACAGATTAAAACAGGTGGAGCTGAGAAAGGTTGAGGGTTGAGGGTTAGCGCTGCAGCTGCTACAGCAAATGCTGACACAGTATTTGAAGGTTGGGTAGTGAACAAATTGGTCACTCACATAATTCTTTTTTTGCTCTTGTTGTTTATATATATAGATAATATATGACATTGCTTATTTGCTCACAAAATTCAAAACGGCCACCTTACACATCCGTCACATGGTCTCTTCTTGTCTAGTTGGGTATTTCTTGGCCAGAATAAGCAGCAAAATGGAACAGACTTTTTGCGGAAATTCAAGACTTGCTCTGTGAGACAATGAGTAAGTGTTTAGCCCGTTTAGCTCCCCTCTCTCCCACGCACATCTGCATTCCTCTGGACTACAAACCATATGCATCCACTACGCTTCACGGTCCATAACATACATGTTTGATTTCACTTGTTTCAAAGTTTCCCAGTGTTTAAGAAATGATATTTTATTGTGTGTTGAATGCAAAGGAAATGTGAGCACATTATTCGTATTGGTGAAAAGAGGAATGTCATGTTGAACTTTTCCTGCTCTATGTCTTTGAAATATTGCTAAACTAAAGTAATGGTCCTATGATTAGAGGCATGGCAGAATAATAACACAGTAGAGCACTGAACATCGAAATAAAAATGGAAAGTTAATGCTGTCATGTAAAACTAAGTGCTGTTTTTGAAACCTGATATACTCATGGGATATTATGCAAGAAGGGAGTTTAGGATTGCCCTGTGACTCCTACATAGGACTATGGGATGGGATTTTTAGGTGGTATGTGCTTCTCTTACACAAACACACTTGTTCACTTACTAGACTTGTTTGAACTACTACTCCTGGTTCTTAAGAAGGTACTTCTCTTATGTTTTGCCACCTCTGCTCTGCCCCGTTCTCTTGGTAAAATAAATAAAAAAATAAATGTATAAACATAATTGTAATTTATATTTCACATTTCATTTATAAAACAAAAGCTTTTAAGGTACAATGCAAAATAAGGATATTTGGCTGAGTTTTATGTTTTTATGTCTTTCACTTCTAGATTTTAGACCATTGTGGCTTGACAGTTCATGTCTTTAGTTCCAATAAACAGACATATGACCTCCTATCTCTTCTCCCCCCCCCCCCCCCCCCCCCCCCCCCCCCATAGTTTCTAACAAGCACCATTTTGTGGATGGCGGACTGCTCTACCAATTCAGAATGAATTTCCGGCGGCGGCGGCGACTGATGGAGCTTTTGAACGAGCGTTGTCGCAGCATACCGGAGAACCATGACAGCCCTTTCTGTCTGCGCAAACAGGGCTCTGAGGGGGGAAACACCAGCTTCCTTTCAGGTTAGTGCACAATCTTAAAGGAAATCCACAGAATGCATGCACATTGGTGTTCATTACACCTAGTAGTTTATGATATTGATTTCTAGGTTTAGTGGACACTGTGATCATTTGCAGTGGCAGGTAGATAATGAACTTTTAGATGTCCATTCTTATGCATTTGAATTATCTGTTGATGCAGTGCATGTGCAGTTAATGTCATTAGGACAACCAAAATCAATTTCAGTGTTATAGTAAGGAAGTTGAAACTGAAATGACTAAACCCGTGTTTTAAAAACATTGCTTTTTATTTGAAGTGTCATATTTGTATATAAACATCTAATCAGATATAAAGGAGTTCATTTATTAAAATTCAATATATAATATTCAATATATAATATATGTTTATATATTATTATATAATTATAAGTATTTTGTGATTTACAAGAAAATAAATAAGCAAATAAATTACTATGAATTGCATATATCAATAACAAAGGTAATTAATTGACAGGCGAGTACAGAATTGAATGGACATTACAAAAAACTTGTATTGGCCCTCAGTACACAATAGTCCATTTTGATTGACAGTTTGATGTTTAGATGTTCTCATATACTTCTACTCATATAAGCTCTCAGATGGAAGTTCACATAGTTTTTCGGTTTAAATAAGGAAGGTTGTAGTTTCTCATTAGCACGGGTGTTTCAGATCTCCTTCGGAGAGTTATTTTGCTTAATTTGTCATATCATCTGTTGTACTTTTTTGTTGTTGTGATGAGTATGTGAAAGGTAAACATGTCAAGAAAACACAGCATGCTCTTTTTGCCTGGTTTCCCTCTGTTTGGTCTAGTTTGAATTATTTTGTATTCATCATTATTATAAATTTAACCTCCGTTTTTTAAAGACTACTCTTGTGATGCTTGTTTAGTTTTACCTGTAATTTAGATTCATGCTCTAGTGTTTTAGAACACAGTATAATAACTAGATAAAGCTGCAATTTAGCCTGGAACACATTGAATAATGTATGTAAACTTGTTTCAATCAAGTATTCAGTATTTTTTGCTTGTAGATTCAGTATCACGTCTCCATGAGTCAGTAGAGGAAATGAGCTCAGGGTGTTTGGGGACTGGGCCTCTCTGGTTCCTCTTCTCAGCGCTAAATAAAATATGTATTCTCATTTTCATAGGCCTGTGGTGTGTGTACTGTATGTATGTTAACTTATGCGAGTGCATGAACACTGAAAGTGAACGCACTTTAAAGTAAAGTGAAACCCAATTTACTTGCAGTGTGTTTACTCACAAAGGTACTGAGTAGTGTGAGGTAACTATGTGGGGTAAGGTTTAGGGGTTCAGGTTCAGCTTCAGTGTTAGTTGCTAGTTATTACCCAGTTAGTGTCAGTACTGCAATAAGTATGTTCATGGGAAAATACACAACACTTCTGTTCTGTACTTATTTTTGGTTTTAACAACAGTATAATCAGTCACGTTTGTTCACAATTTCACAGTGATATTACTTTAAAAATGAAGGAGTGGATTTCATTTATAAGTAAGTTAAATTATTATAAGTAAATTATTTTCTTATTTTTGTAAAAAAAACAAAAAAAACAATTGCAAACAAATAAATGAATTGGTTTTCCATTTACCAATAAATAGCTGTTTATTTGATTGGTATAAAAATTCTTAAAAATAAACCAAATCCTTAAGTATAAATTTAATAAACATTATGAAATTCGACTGTTTGAAAAATGATTTCTTTATATATATATTTTTAAATATGTGAATTCATATATTGATATCTTTCTTTCTTTACATTTCATTTTTAAGTGGCACTCCTAGTTACGTTAGCCTATTTAATTTTATAATAAAAAGTTTTGTTTTAATGTGGGGGTTAGTGTTTGGCTGTAGCAATTATAATTAGCTTTATATAAAGCTAGAAGTTTATGTAATGTTCATTTAGCTAGCTAAACATTTGTATCCATGTTCTGTTTGCTATACAGGACATTTTAATCAAAAGGAGAACTCTAGCAGATGTGATGCCTCTCTCCAGACTATTTTTTCAGTTATTAAATGCAAAAAAGGGATGTTTAGACACCAAAACGCTATCTAAACTGTTGAATCATGTGTAAATGCTGTTTTCAGCAGGCAGAAATGTTGCGTATTTTAACTGATCTCTATTTGCTCTTTCGCTTCCTCTTTCCCAGTCTCTTTCTAACCTTATTTGTCTTTCTCTATCTCCTTCCCTTCAGTAAGTCCCACTAAAGAGATAAAGGTGGTGTCAGCGGTACGGCGGAGCAGTATGAGCAGTAGTTGTGGCAGCAGCGGTTACTATAGCAGTAGCCCCACACTCAGCAGCAGCCCTCCTGTGCTCTGCAATCCCAAGTCTGGTAAGAAGAAACCCCTTCTAAGACCCCAAATCCCTACTTTTAAATTAAAAATGATACACACCATCTATAAATAAGCATTTTTTTTTTAATTTCTTGTTGTCTTTTAGCTTCTTAACCTTCACATTAACATTAGCATACCAACTAGCATTAGCTTTAGCAATTATTCTGCCCTGTTTTCATAAAACATATCCTCACGTTTAAATGTTTGTATAGCGCCAAAATATTGAGTTGCTGTAGCTTTAGTTTAGTTTAGTGTTTCATGACTGTTAGATTTGTTTTCCGGCGTGCCTCATTCCAGTCCTCTTTTTATTAACGGTTGAATGAATAAGTACTCAGCGCTGAGGGAGATAAATTGTCTCTCAACTTTATTCTTTATCTATTTGAATATATATAGAGAAATGTCTAGGGGAGTAACAGAGACAACCAATGAGAGAATATTGATAACATCATATAGGAATCTCAAACATGATAAGATCATATAGGAATTTCTATACATGCCAGAACCAAGTCTACATATGGTCAGTTGTCCAAGTTTTACCATGAATACATTGGGGCCCTGCTGGCCCTTCTGTTCCTTTACCATAGAAGTGGAGATTCATCCCCATGTTCACCTAATGGTCCATATACATATGTTGACATCTAACACAAAAACCCATTCATGTATTTTCAGATCTGATACTAATACTTAATCCCTCAAATCTTACAATGACCTTCAAGGGTATAGTTCACCCATATCAGCCCAAATGAGGAATGAAATTTTTTTTCATGAATATTAGTCACTCTATTTAGTCACTTTATTCCATGCAGTCATGTTGGATAGTGGCTCAATTCAAGCTTCAAAAAGGATGCGAATGTGTTGAAGTATTTAATGTATGTCATGGATTTATTTACATCTCCTGAAGGTATATGGTTTGTTTTAGAGGTTTTAGTGAGAAAATGCCTTGGTTACAACTGTAACCTTGGTTCTCTGAAGAGGGAATGAGACACTGCGTCGAAGACGCCTTGGGAATGCTTAGCGTGCTTAGTGTAACCAAGGGTGTGAATGCACGTCAGAAGCGGGTGATGTCATGAACCAGGAAATTATAAATGTATCCATCTACTAATTCGTAGAACCTGTCGAATATGTGTGGTGAGGACCAGCCTGCCACATCACAGAAGTCTGACAGCGATACTTCTGACAGAAGTACTAAGGAACAGATCCCACACCGGTATCCTTGTGCGTACTGCAGGCCTCAGCCTCAGGGTGCCACGGAGGAAATGGTAACTAGTGGGTCTCTCCCTAAAGACATTCCACCCAAAGGCATGTGGTAATTGGGCTATCAAGCCCCCTGCTTAGGACAGCAGGTCCCTCCTGAACACAAACAGATCCACTTTTGCTGGGCAAAATATTTTCCATAGCTGCTCCACTACTCAGGGTGGAGTCTCCAAAGCGGATGCAAACGCAGACTCCCCTAATGATTATGTAGGGGACCACCGATGTGTTGTCTGACTACACAGGTCTGGGAGAAAGACTCAGCCATCATCTCTAGGCGTTTTATGTTCCAAGAGAGCAGGTGTCCCCTCCACAGGCTTTGCTCTGAGCAATCCTCTAGGACTGCTCTCCACCACGTGAGGGAAGCGTCCATCGTTAGCATCTTGCGATGACAAGGAGCTCCCAATAAGGCACCTTAGGATAGCGATTGGGGTTTCTTCTAAATAAGTATCACCACGTGCCTTGATTATGCAATTAGGATTGTCCCTCAGGGGCCTCATATGCAGAAGGCTGAACGGACGCTGCTGCCATGAGACCCAACAGTCTCTGGAACTGTTTTACTGAATGACTGACCTATTTGATTGTGCACAGGACCCAATAAGATATAAGTGACAGAAGCTTCCACGCTGCCAGAAATTCTACTAAGGGAACCAGCCTCTTGAGACTTTCCTCTGGTGTTTTGCAAGCAACCAGTTGCTCTGAGACCCTCTTTGAAGGGAGCGAGCATCCCAGTGCCTGTATGTTTCAAAACAGACACTGATATGGGCTTGCTGGAGGCTGCTGCGTCCCAAAGGTGGCAGGGTTGGCAGAACGGCTCCCTGAGGGCACTGAACTGAAATGGGCACCATATAATGAGGTGTCCTCCTGACAATCCTAGGTTAGAGATGTAATGTTGAAGAAATTTTTAGTAAAAAAATATCGGTAATAATAGTAGACAAACTCTCTTAAATAGGCGCTTTTACATTTCGTGAAATGTTGACGTTTGAAACCAAATCTACTGCCATCGTCTTGTCAGTCAGAATAGTGAGGCAAAATGGGTGAAGTGAGGTGATTCGCAATCAATGTAACTGGTATTGTGGCTGAACGCTGTGTAACACTGGTACAACAGACTATTGAAGCAGGCCAATCCTTGGTAAAGTCCTGATTATCTCAATGGTTCTGTTGGTTATTGCTGCTACTGCTGCAGAGCAAGTACAGGACTTACTACAACCAATACATACACAAGTAAGACATGCTGCTGCAATACAATATAGCATACATGAATTACACATGGCAGATCTATATAGGTGGAGCTGGGGAAGGTTTACCATCTTGATGGTTCTGCAGATTATCTTATGTTATTATGTGTGTGTGTGTGTGTGTTAAAAATGATTGAATCTGCTTAGAAGACCTTTGGGGCCATTCTGATCTCAAATTTTAAATATCCAATATTGAATCCTGAGGACAGACATTCATACACACTTTAGATTGTCATGTGGAACGAAACGGTACAAAATCAGAAAGCGTGCTGACAGAGGAAGCCCATGTTCACATTCATAATCTGATTGTTTGTGAATTGTTAATGTCCAGTTCACCTGTGTCCTGTTAATCTTCTCCATCACCTGTCCCTCGTTAATTACCTCATTGGTTCCCTTTGTTTGGTCATGTATTTATACCCTGTGCTCTGCTTCATTCTCTGTCCATCCGCGTCATGTTGTGTGTTTCTGCTGTTCATTTACCAGAAGAAATTGTGTGGAGAGTGTCATATAGCTACAGCAGATATAGCAGACGTCTACTATGTGTCTTCAGAGCACTGTGGGTAGGGATGTGCCAAACGAAGCTTCTGAAGCAGTGAAGCTTTAACATGAAACTGTGTTGGTGCTTCGAAGCTTTTGACACAGTGCTCTACTCTGCCATCTGGTGCTCAATAAAAATTCCTACACCAACTGTGTCATTCAGAAATTTTGTTCATTGGGAAGGTTTATTTGTATGTTTAATAAGTTTAGTTGTATTGTGCAACTTTTTTTTGTCTGTGTGTATTCCTTACAAAACAACACAAACATGCAAATTGTTTTAAAACAAACTAAAAAACAAATGCACAATTACAAAATGAATAAATATTATCATATTTAATATAATTCATGCACAAGTACAATGAGGAGAGTAATAATATTTTTCTAATCTTCTTGCAGCAGGAACATAATTTCAATGTGAAATCAACAGTTTTGCAGGTGCAATCCATCTGACATATTTTTTGCATCCTTTATACACATTATTTCATTTTATATGTATTAATTTATGTACTCAAAACATCTGTGCACTGTGGGACGGCTCAGTCTCTGCGCTCTGTGAGTCCGTTGTGACGTGTTAGTGAGGTAACGAAGCTTCGTTCACACAGGTCACGTGACAGCCCCATTTCAAAGCGATGCTCCGAAACAGTGTTTCGAAGCACTAGTGTGTCGAAAACTCGAGACGTGTGTCGACACTGGGTGTCGAGCTACCCATCCCTAACTGTGGGTGAGTCAGAAGTTTGTGTGCTTTCAGGCCATAAAGCCACATCATCCCTCTCAAGCCTGTTCCGTTTGGCCATTTTCCACTGTAATTTTGCTGTTTGACAGTAATTCTATGAGGCGTCAACCATGTAGTTCCCATGAACTTCTCCACCCTTCTAACAGGGATTCTGCTTGTTAACTTGTACCAATAGGATGAGTTAAGAAGATTATATTCAAAGAATAGTTCACCCAGTAGTTTAATATGACAAGATAAAAACGGTTTCCTTGGTAGTGCAACAGTTCAGAACCTTGTTCTACATTTACACATTGAAGTCCAAAGCATACTACAGTTTGATGTTAACACTTAACATATGTGTATAGTCGAATATACAGCTTTTCAAAAGGAAGTTTCACATGTTGCATGTGTTCTAAACCCTACTTTTAACCTTGTTTAAAAGAATGTTTCACACTTACAATTTATCAAAGAGCTTAGTGAACAATGCTCCACTTTTGTGATATTACATAATGTCCAAATCAAACACAACACGACACATCTGGTTAGGACACGGTGTTACACCCCAAAGTACGTTCAGGAAAAACTGGATAGTACAGTTGGAAATATACAATATGAGAATGCATAATATTAGAGTTTTGAATTAAATAGGTTGTATGCTGCATTTTTCCAGTCAATGACACTGACACTGCAAATAAGCATTTTTCACCACAAGTTGACCTACTGTATAGAAAAATGTAATGCTGATTATTAAATGTGCATTGTATGTGTACCCCTCGGCTGAATATAATATCAAAAAGTTGTATGGACTCCAAACATTGCTATTTGAGACAAAACACAAAAGATTTCTGAGACAAAGGTATTTGTGTTTATTTTACGGCTTTGTATATAAAATATGTTTTATGCGATATATAACTAGATGGTATGGTCATATTTGTTTGAGCAAATGATGGGAGAATTTACATTTTTGAGTGGTTATTCAAATGGTTATCCTGATTTCTTTAGGATGTTTTCCATCACTGCCTTATGATTTTACAAATAATTAAAAATAAAAACTTATTGGTAGCATGTGTTTTCTTATTGTGTCTGATTTTACTCACTCTTTCTCCCTTCTGAGTGTGTTTGTGTGGAGTAGTAAACTCTCTGACCCATAAAAACTCTCATGGTGAGAACTTTGAACAGTCGTAGTACACGCGTTGTGTGTGTGTGTGAGAGTCTGGCAAGAACACATTGTCCCCGTCTGGAAAGGCAAGGAGCACAGCCAGCAGGCAGAGATAGAGGAACATTTTATACACACACTAAGGCTCATCCTCCACCACCACCAAATTAGAACATTGGGCTCCATGATGATCCAAGGCTGAAGCATGCCTGCTATGAAGCAATCCACACCTACCACATGACTCAGCCCTCATTTCACCACAGCATAACTCCCCGCTTCATTCTGCCCCGGGACAGTGAGGCCCACTGTTAAAACCAGACCTGTTTTTTTTTTCCAACAACAATGTGCATCCAAGATCCAATCTGTCATCAGAGCATTTAATATTATAACAAGTTGTACTTTTTGAATTTGTGAAGGAAATAGTCTGCATTTCCAGATGTGTTTTTTACTTGTGTGTTTTTACCAGCGTAAGGAGAAAAGCACGCTGTGTTTCGCAGTGCCATTGCCTGCCTCTGATTGGTTGGTTTGCTCATCCAATCCTGCGATTACTTAGCTCTCCACCCAGAATCAATGAAAGCAAATTAAACTCAAGATAAAAAGACAGAAAAATAGTGGGGCCCCAATATCTATTTGTTAATATTTTTTGGCATGTTATTTTAAATGTTCTCTCTCTCTCTCTCTCTCTCTCTCTCTCTCACACACACACACACACACACACACACACACAGATAATGCTTTATTCCTGCTTTAAAAAGGATGTGTTATTGTTTGTGAAAGGTTTCAGGCATGTAAAGAGTGAATTTGAAGGGGAATGGGGAATATTCTTTAACAGAAAAGAACAGTGTTGTGGTAACACATTACACGTTACTTTTAATTTTACTTTTAGAGTTACTTACTATTAGAGTTACTTTTTCAGCGTAAGTAATGAAAAAAAGTGTAAAAGCAAGTTACGTTGTTTTTACATTTACAGTAATACCTCAGTTTACGAGCGACTTGGTATACGAGCAAATCTAAATCTTCGAGCAAAAATGGTGTGGAAAAGTCCTAACGCTCAGCATGGTTGCGCGCATTTTTACTGGAAATATACTAAACACAGCCTCTCATAACACAGTCACGCGGTTCCAACCCCTTTATCATCCCTTAACTCATTCATTCTCTCAGCTTCATTTGGTTTGGTTGCATCATTCACCACAGTGATACTTTTATAAGTGATTTACAGCGGTTTTACCTCCTGTTGTTAACATTAATTAATTGTGACCGCTTTTGTTCACGTAGTGAAATATACACGTACAGTACCTCTAAGCAGTAACTGTCACGGTTCATGAATTCATTGTCTCCTAGTTCTGCCTGTGTGTGTGTGGTCACTGAGCACTGACACACCTGATTCTCATATCATCTCCCTATCTACCCGCTTTTCTTCGTTCGCAGCTCCCCGTCTCCCATGTTCCACTACTTTCACTCTGGATTATCACTTTGTTTGTTTTCTGCACTATTATAATAAATTCACTCAGTTGCACTTAAATCCTTGCTTTCCCCGCTCCCCCCTCCTCTCGTCTCCTCAGCTGAAGTGCATTACAGTAAAGTATTTTTAGAGTGTAATTGTCAATTATTAATTCGTATTTATATTGGATCTTAATGGTTATCATTTTAACTGCAATTAATAGGGTAAAACCAAAAAAATATTTAAAATGGGCATTTGTGGTCGTGTGGAACGAATAAATTGATTTTTTGTGCATTCCTATGAGGACATTTGTTTTGGTGTACAAGCATTTTGGTTTACGAGCTCACTCTTGGAATGAATTAAACTCGTAAACCGAGGTATTACTGTTTTTAATTTTTCCAAACTCCACCCTTGACCACACAGGTGTGAATTTAAAATTACAAAACAAATTTGAGATCACTAATCTTTATAAAACTTTTTTTTGTGTTTGTCGTTTCTTTGTTTCTGTGTATAATGGGCTCCAAGAGCCAATCAGCAGCCATGCAGTTGGATCCTGGATTGTGACCAAGTGGTTCAGAGTTTGGCTCACTTATTATATTACTGATTAAGTGATCAAACTGATCAGAACCACTTATGTGCTAAATTAGTCCATCACAGTGATGCCACAACCTCCTTGCTTCATTAAACACAAACCTTAAGTGCTTGATTACTCTCACACACACACACACACACTCTCTCTCTCTCTCTCTCAGTTTTTCTCTGAAGAAGCCCATGTTTTGTTTCAATGTTCAATTATTTAACAAAGGATTGTGGACTGCAGTATTATGTCATTAGGAGTAGAGTAAATAGTGAATCAAACCCAGTGTTGTTGCAGTGAATACTTAAACGGATCCTGTTACACGATGTGTTAAATTGTCAAGTTTTTGAAAATGGGCCTAGAGTTCATGACTGAGGATCACTGTGTGTGTATTTTTACAGTGCTGAAGAGGCAAGTGAGCCCAGAGGAACTTCAGGCTCCTGGTGGACCTTACATAAAGAAGACATTCACAGTAAGTCACCCACACACATGCCGAATGTGCACAGACTCCAAGCTCTAATTGCATAATTTACTATGTTTGGTTCCAAGAATCCATTTACAGGGAGGAAAAAGTTCAAGACTAAAATTAGCCAGGGGAAGTTTTTCCTCAGATGTTTGTGGAGATGGTTCTAGCCAAGAGCAATTTAGGATCTCATGAAAGCTGATGAAATCTTTGGCTGTCAAAATATCTGGACAAGACATGAAGTTTCATTGATTTGCTTCCACTGATAGTGTGCATGATTGCAGATTGTGGGAGATGCAGTGGGCTGGGGATTTGTGGTGAGAGGAAGTAAACCTTGCCACATCCAGGCTGTTGATCCTGGTGGACCTGCTGCAGCAGTGGGAATGAAGGTACAGTACAATCGCTTGTCCATATTTTATTCCATCTTATTCTAAAGGGATGCACAAATATTGGAATTTTATAAAAAAAACAATAAGACAGTAATTATTTTCACATTATGGCCAATAGCAAGTAAATGGCCATGACATTCCGATATGCACTCGTGATTTACCATTGTTTGTCCAATTTTCATTCATTCAGTCCTTTCAATAGGAATCCATGTGATCAGAAAGCTTTGTGTAAGGGTGAAGAATTTCCCCATGCAGATTTTGTAGACCAAGTTTAGCACATGGATTCACTGCATTTACCCAGGGCCGTAATCACCAAAGACATTGCGGGGGACAAGTACACCCAATATTTGAAATTCTTGTTGCAGCACACCATTACACACCGTTGTTAGGATGACAAAAAGTTTTAGAAGCTAACATTTTAGTCTAGTCTTCCTCAGTGGCCTAGGAGCATTGTCAATTGTCAAAAAGATTGAGATAGCCAATCAAATCAAAGAAGGCGAGTGTGAATTCCGAATGCAAAGGTCAAAAAGTGCATTGTAAAATGTAAGTAGCTAAATGTTTAATATTTGACAACTGTTTTACAATAGAAATGACCGACAAAAGCTGATATCCAGTGGGGCAGTCCAGGCCTAATGGTTAGAGAGTCAAACTAGTAACCCAAATGTTGGGGATTTGATTCTCAACTCCAACAGGAAACGACTGAGTTGCCCTTGAGCAAGTCACTAACTTGGATGGGTTAAATGCAGATGATAAATTCTGAGTATGGGTTTTCATACTTGGTCTTCACAAACAACTTTTTTGGTCCCAGTAGAATCTTCTAACCATAAATTTAGGCAGTGCAGATTCTGTATCTTAACGTTAGTTTGTTATAAACATTTTGTCACACACTAATTCTAATTTCGAATGCTAATTAGGATAGTATGCAAATTGGGACACAGCATTGGTTTACTACAGAAAGCTGCTTGGATTGAAAATTGTATCTGTGTGAGTTTTATTTCATACATCACTACATGACAATAAACAATGGGCTTGTTAAAAATTTCTCTGACCACACCTTCAGAAGTGTTCTTTAAAAAAAAGGATTAGGGTTTTGCCATTCAATATATGGCTATAAAGTTAATGCTACATTATGATCCAAGATATAGATAGAGATGATAAAGATTACAATATACCCAACCTACCCAGTCATTTAGGTTTGACCTTGGGCACAGTACACTGAGTGGAGCAGTCTTGATCTCCTCAAGTCCACTCAAAACACAGTCCTTTTGCCAGATTCTTTTTTTCATGCGGATCCAGGCTAAAACATTTTGAGTCTGCTGAAAGTGTGTATATGTCTAATTTACTGTAGTACCAGATGGAATAAAACCTGTTCTCCCTTTTCCTTCTATAAACGGTTCAGCATTCAGTAGCCTAATTTACAGCAATTATGAACCAATATGGTTATGCAGCTTTAAAAAAACACACACAAAAATATAGCTGCAAGCAGCAATGACCGGGGTTCAAACGTAGCAGGACCATCTGAGCTGTCATGAATGTTTGAGTTAGAGACTTCAATTTTGCTATGGTCAGTGATTGGACTGTCCTTAATGAGTGTGCCAACTTTTTTTCATTTTCCCGCTTACGGTTCTATGGGACCATCTGAGCTGTCATGACTGTTTGTGGTCAATCTGACTAGTTATCCTAATGTGCACAGTTCTGTGAAGTTTCTACTTTGTGCAAACAATGTATAGACATCTTTCAAAGATGTTCAGAATGAGATCAAATTATATTAATATTGTCAACTGAACATCTGAACTGTTTTGTCGATCTATGTCAATCTGACTTGTTCTCCACATAAACACAAATTTATGAAGTTTCTAGTTTGTGTAAACAATATATATATATACACATGTTAAACATTTTTTCAGTATAGAAAAATCTATCAAATGATATTAATATTACGTGCATGTGTTTAACACCATATATCATGTCATATGAACTGTTATGTCAGTCTATGTCAATCTGACTTGTTCTCCACATAAAAATATTTTCTAGCCTGACGGTGCCTCTTGTGGACAAAAGTAGTATTACATATTTTCTAAGATTTTAAAATATAGAGTGTTTATAATTTATTGTGAGCCCTATGAGCATCAGAAATACATGAAACCCAACACATTTCTTCAAAATGACTTGTTCTTAACATTTACACAGTTTTGTGAAGTTTCTTGTTTGTAGACAAGATATATAGGCTTTTTATTCACAATAGGCCAAACCTGAAATATATGAAAAATTATATCTGCTGAACGGTTTAACTAATCGAAATTCTTTGAATAACTTTTTCCCTTGAGTGTCCCTAGATGATGCGTGTGAATTTTCAAGCCAATCGTAGTGACGGCCTATGACGAGTTCGAAAAAGTTGAAATTTCTAAAATCTCCAATATTTCACAAACAATTTGATTGACAGCAGTGGTTCTTGAGGCAAAGTTGTTCAGTATGAGGAGATCTATCATATGGTATCAATATTGTGTGGATGCGTGAAACAACACGTGAGTAGAGACGCAAAAAACTCGTTAGCGCCAACTAGTATCCGATTTTTTTCAAAATTCTGACAGACCACTAGGGCCATGAGTCAAACACACCCATCGAGTTTCGTTCCGATCGACCTTCGGTAAGCTGGTCTAATTTATGCTTAAACTTCATTGGCCGATAACGGCCATGTTTTTTGAGATACGCCAATATCCTCATAGATCATCATGGCCCATTGGACAAAGACCGTGCATGACAAGTTTCAGAACAATCAGACAAACATGTGACCCTGTACAGGTGATTTAGTGTTTTTTTCACAATATAGCGCCACCAAGTGGTCAACTGGCCCAGTTTTTTTGGTGTGACCACAAAATTACCTTATACATGACTATATGAAGTTTGTTGAGATTATCTCTTTGCGTTCCAGAGTTATTACGATTTTAGCAAAAGTGTCTCCGCACTATGCGAACGTTTTAGCGTGTTGTTGCAAGCCTGAATCACCGATCGAAATTATTTGAATAACTTTTGGTCAGGAGAGTCTCTAGATGATATGTGTGAAGTTTCACATTATTTGGACAAACGGCCTATGAGGAGTTCGAAAAATTTTTTTTTCAGAAAATTCAAAATGGCGGAAAATTTTTATAGGCGGAAATGAAATCGGAGATATACATTTTTTAAGTCTTGAGCCAAGGATTCCAGGGATATAAGACACTTGAGTGTACGACAAACTGTCTATGAGTTATTAGCAATTTAGGTATTTTGATCGCTGTAGCGCCACCTATTGGCCAATCGGGGTCATATTTTGATACGTTCTCCCCAAATTGAGACCTACCTTCTGGCCAACTTTCAAGTCTCTAGACATTACGGTTTGGTCTGCACGATAAGAAGTACGGCAGAATAATAATAATAATAAATATAGCTGCAAGCAGCCATGACGGGGCCAAGCATAAGGAGGGCATTAAATGTTATGCCGACATGTCTGGCAGCATCAGACCAACAGCAGTAAGCATCTAAAGACATTTCAATATGACTTCAGTCTAAATGGCTGAAAAATTATCAATAAGGTCTTTAGTAATTCGATTTAACGGTTTATCACATTCAACCAAAAGGCAGCGCTGTAACCAAATTGATGTGTCAAATCATGTGGCATATCCAGAGTGAGGTGACAATGACACATGCAAAGTTTGGTGTCAATAGGGTAAAGCATTGATGAAACACAGCTTTAACGTCATGTGTTTGTTAAGCATAGCATTTCATGACAAAATTCTAAATAGCCGACAGTGAAAATGGCCGATATGAGAAAATTTGGTATCACAGGACTCGGCATGATGCACTGAATCTAAAGACAGCAATTTCATGATTTTTGGACAAAGCGTTCAGGAGTTATAATCAAAAATGTCATTTTTCATATCTCCTGACCACTAGGGGGCAGAGCGCCAAAACTCTGCAGGAAGCCTCAGATCATGATTGACATGACACACAGAAAGTTTGGTCAGAATACGCTAATGCGTTGCAGAGATATAGCCACGCTTTATTTGGTGGCCATTTGGTCAAATTCGTTCGCATTTTTATCGAATCCTGTTTGACGAATCAACTTAATTTTAATAACTTTTTGTCAGCATGGTCTGAAGATGTTATGATTCAATTTTGGTGAAAATTGGACAAACGGTGTGGGAGGAGTTCGAAAAAGTAGGTTTTTAAAGAAAAACAACATGGCGGACAGGAAGTTTGGCCGACTATGACAAATTTGGTATCTGTGTTCTCGGTTTGACCCAAGGAACATATAAAGACAACTTATTTTACCATAGGTTAACGTATTCAAAAGTTATTAGCATTTTTGTAAATTTGGTTATAACTTTTGACCACAAGGTGGCGCTGCCTCGAAACTTTTTGTGTTGTATCAGGCCCCAGTGCCGAAGACACATATCGAGTTACGTAACGATACGCCAATGTGTTTGTTAAATATAGCAATTTATGACAAAATTCAAAATGGCCGACCCTCAAAATGGCCGATATGGGAAAATTTGGTATCGCACGACTCGGCATGATGCCCTGAATCTAACGAGACCAGTTTTATGATTTTTGGTCGAAGCATTCAGAAGTTATAAGCAAATATTTCACTTTTTCATATCTCCAGACCACTAGGGGGCAGAGCGCTAAAACTCTGCAGGTAGCCTCAGACCATGATTGACATAACACACACCAAGTTTGGTCAGAATACGCTAATGCGTTTCGGAGATATAGCCTTGCTTTCATTTCTGCGGCCATTTTGTCAAATTCTTTCGCAAGTTATTCGTAAACGGTTTGACAATTCAACTTTCTTTTAATAACTTTTTGTACGCATAGTCTGGAGATGATGTGGTTCAATTTTCGTGGAAATCGCACGAACGGCCTAGGAGGAGTTCGAAAAAGTAGGTTTTTCGTAAAATTCAAAATGGCGGGAAAATTTTCATGACGGAAAATGACGCCATAGGGTGCAATCGAATCGTCTTGAGCCAAGGAATCAGTGAACGAAAGAATTTTGTTTCTAGTACATACGGTTCAAAAGTTATTTGCGTAAACGTGAGTGCAACTTTGGACAGTTGGTGGCGCTAGATTCAGTGAGTTAGAGACTTCAAATTTGCTATGGTCAATGATTGGCTTGTCCTCTATCAGTGTGCCAAATTTCATCATTTTCCCGCAAACGGTTCTATGGCCTGCCATAGACTCCAATGGCGGAAGCGGAAGCGGAAGCGGAAGCGGAAGCGGAAGAATAATAATAAGAACCGGAACAAAAACAATAGGTGCCTCCGCACCTTCGGTGCTTGGCCCCTAATAAAAATCCTAACAATTACAATAGGTTTTCAACGCTTCGCGTTTGAACCCCTAAAAACTACTCCCTCAGTGTCACTTCTGAGTGTTCATTACATAAGGTCATGTTTGTCACCTTATAAGCTCAGTGTGTCTCTGAGGTAAAAGCATTGTGCTATTTAAAATCCTGTGAGCTTAGACCCTAATAATGCATCTGCAAGTCCACCTCCCAGTTCTTTTTTTCGTTATTAACATTCTTCCATACACAATTAATACATAGTAAATCATACCAAATGAGTATACAATATTTTGAAATATTTTCTATTCCATTAATAAAATTGTTGCACTTAGTATTTTAAATAATTGAATAAGTTATAATATGTTAGCAATTTCAAATAATAATAAATAAAAATAATATGTTAGCAATTTCAAAGTTCTTTAGTAATGTTGAAAATGTTTAATTGGAAAACATAAATAAACACTGTAAATGTATACACACACACACACACACACACATATATATATATATATATATATTTATATTTATATTTATATTTATAATACAATAAAAAAAATCTGAAGTTTGGGGTTGATTCAATAAATTTTTAATTGTCAATGTAACTCTAAGTTTTACACAACTGTTCAAGAGAATGTTTGAATGTTGTTAGACCTGAAGAGCAATAAAATGCAATTATTGTTTTTTTTTAAATGTGTATTTAACCACTTTTTATTACAAATTAAAGTTATATTATTTTATATTTATCATATCAATCAAACAATCTATATCTTATCATCATATCATATTTCATTAACTTGGAGTGCCCCCCTAAGTTTTTACAGATTAATTTTTTGACAAATTCTACAAATGTTTTAAATGTTTTATACCTATTACCACAAATAAATAAAATGGTACAAACATTTTATTATAATAATTATGATCATTACATCAACTTGTTATTGTGTGAAATTTAAACTGACATTTCTGAATGAATTATTTTTGGTTTTACTTAGATTAAGATGTAGAAACTTAATAAATTTGATAAACTTTGGAAATTGGACATACAATGTGTTTATGTCTAAATTAAGTTAAATTAACTTAGTGTAGTTTGTTGGTTGAACATAATTATATTCATTATTTTCATGTCAAAAAGCTTGATGGAAATGTTTTTTTGTCAAACCAAAACATCCATTTTTAGACTGTAACTCTTAGCACAGATATTACAAATGCTGAAGTTGTACACATGCACCAGTGCACAGTAAAAACAGATGCTTTAATGCTGACAATTAAGCAAAATGGCAAGCTTTCAGATGTTGTTTATTTAACATTTGATGCTGATAACGGTAATGGGGTGACTCATTTCGGATGGTAGTTCCGTTATGGGTTTTCCAGGAAAGCTATTACGTTATTCGTTTGCAGAACCTCTCCGAGAGTTAATATAGCTACTTTTAAAAAGCACTCCTCTAATGTTCTCCTGAAAGGTGTAATTGTGTCATGTTGCTGCACTGAGAGAGATTACAATCTGTTTATTGTGTCATATATGTGGTTTATATGCTCCATATTCATTATGTGGTTTTATTTCCTTATCAAAGTACAAAAAGGGTATAACACTTGTGAGTAAATTTACAACTGCTATTATTTTACCTCATTAAATTTTTCTCATGCTCATCTCCCACAGGTGTGTCAGTTTGTGGTGGCAGTTAATGGCATGAATGTGCTGAGTCTGGACTACAGAACGGTCAGCAACATCATCCTCACTGGACCCAGAACAGTGGTCATGGAGGTTATGGAGGAAGGGGAATACTGAAGACAAGATCTTTGTGTTTTTCTGTTCTTCTCTTTGGACTTTCCTCTCTGAGTGTTTAATGGAGTGTTCAGGGAAGTGAACTCTTGATTCCGTTCATGATTCAAATCCATTAGTTTAAAGAGCATGACACTAATCTGTGCCTCCCATTGGCTCCTCATTGACTGTTACCGGTCCATGTCAGCTGAGGCTGTAACTGGACAGATTATATGGGGAAAGCAGCTGCCAAATATTGGTTTTGTCGAACCACAGCATTTAAAACACTCTTGGAAGGTAGTTTTTCAGAAGCAATGCCAAACAAATATATGAGTGCCATTCAGGTGAGAGCGCAATTCAATGCTCTTTTTTGACTGTTTCTTTATTCAAAGGTTAGGCTATGACCTTTGTAGGGTAAAAGAATACAACATTGTGTCAGTTTTTTTTTTCATATTTAGTTTTAAATAACCATTTTATATCCCTGTCATTTTTGCCGAGATTCAGTAAAATTATATATATATATTGACATCCATCAAAATGCAGGGTCAACCAACAACAGCACTTACAGACTTTCAATGAAACATAAGAGTGAATGTTTAAAACGCTACGCACATCTGAAAGATGCTGTTGTACTGTATAAAAGTAGGCTCTCTTTTGTCTAAATGCCATCAAAAAGGAACCTGTAGCTTTAATTCTAATAATATATGATAACATTAAATATAGTACTTATAGAGTGTTACAGCAAGACACATACTATATATATAAGTACGAGAACACAGACGTTTTAACATTACGTAACTTAACAACACGTTGCATTGGTTTGGTGGGAACAAGTCGTTGCACTTAATGGGGCGATTGAGTTGCATTCAAATATGTGCCACTTTAACCAGATGTGTTATTATTCAGTTATTTTAGCTACCATAGTTCCAATTCAAAATGTTGTTCCAGTAGGCCTAGTTGATATGAAAAAGAGAATCGACCCAGAAAAAAACGACATTGACGGTCATTTCTGCAATTTTTCTGTGTTTTTGAGTTGCATTAGGCCCATCTAAAAAAAAAAATTACTCTAAGAACGTTTTGCTGTTCACATTAAGTTATGAAAATGTTATTTCTGAATGTTCTCTGATTATTCAAAACGTTCCATGAATGATGTATAAATAATTTTTTTGAGCTAATTTGAGAACATTATTAAAGACCATATAACTTTGAAGGAATGTTCTATTAACGTTACTTAACGTTCTGGAAAAGTTTTGAGAATGTTCCCTGTTCGCTGGGGAGACATTTTTGGAGCACAACAATGAGTGAAACAAGTGTGCTTGCTTTCACATACTTAATTTTTGGGGTCTTACTGTAGAATTCGAAAACGAAAAACGAAAAAGTTCTGTAAGTTACAGAATAGTAGTTTGTTTATAGAGTAAAAAGCAATGAAAAAACAGTCTTGAATTTACTCACCAAATTTTGTAACTAGATTAAGAAATACAATTGTAATAGTCTTTAAGGATTTATTAGGTAAATGGGGAAATATAGGCTACAGTAGTACTATATGTATGAAATGTATGTATCGCAAAGCAGTCATCTGTGCAAGAATGACACAATATGATTCTTCATCTATTTGCCTTTGTGCTCATCTTCCACACATTCCTCACTGTGGAAACTACATTTTTGCAGGATACTTATTGTGCAATTGTACTCATTTATATTGATGAGAACAACAATAACAGTAAAGTAAGTTTGAATCTTCTGCCTTAATGACCTGTATTGTGCTGCTAATTCTCACGGCTGGTCACTTAACATCTCTAATTATAAAGGATATACCACATCTTCTATCAAAGACGGTAAAAGTGAAGATTTCAGGGGTGATCATGACAATCAGCATCAGGGTAGTCTGTTAAATACTGGTCCAGATATGTGCCACATATTCCCCACCGAGGGGAAGTATAAGCTAACCTAATAATTGTATAGTTAGTCTGTTCTGAAACAGAAAACGTTTTGTGGGTTCAATGTAACTAGGTTCAATGCACGTGTCTGTATAAGTAAACTCATGGTACCATATTGCCTGTTTGTATTTCCTCGTGCAGCTCAAAATCATGATTAATGTGTTTGATTAATGGCTTAATAAACGCCTTGATTTCATTAAAAAAACTTCTGTCTTTTGTCCAAAAACCACATCATTTGCACAAGTCTATCTTTTATCACAAAATTCTGGCATCTGGCATATGGACTCCACAGGTTTAAAAAACTTCAAATATTCAGTTTATTTACTATTTTAAGTGACAATTTAAATGCCAGATTTGCAATGCGGCCTCAGAGCTTTGGATCCCACAGTATATTGTTGTATCGAACTCTATTTACCCACATAATCATATGACAATAAGACATTTTCACACAAGCTCTTTGTGTAAAAGAAATGGGATGACGTAGTGCTGTTGACTAGCATTACAGGTTTGCTAGCGCCATCTATTGGCTAAACATATTTTCAGTATTTTATTAACATTTGCGCTCCGAACGTTATAAATATATACATTTTTAAAAACAAATTAAGTTAGTGTTATATTTTTAGATCTTTTTTGGGGGGTGTCTCACTCATTTTAGCTTCAAGGTTCTGACTAGCAGCAGATCCATTATTATGTGTTCAGTTTTTTGTGTAACAGCTAGAGGGCAGCGTTACTCTGTGCCTCGTCTTAAACGACATTTGCTTCACTTTAGTTCAGTAGAATTAAAGTTAAAAAACATTGGCCGTCAGCAGCCAGCACAATGTCAAGATGGCATTCCTTTAACCAACTGACCTTCTGAGTAATCTCTTAACAACTTGTTATAAATGTTTCACATTTGTTATTTTCTACCTGCATGATTCCCACTGAGGCAATATCCTATTAAAGTGTTCTGGTTTTAGCATATTAATCTTACCTGTTGTCTGAATGAACATACTGCAGCCATATTAAGTTTCCCTCCTTTTTACTTCAAGCATAGCTTACGTTTGCTCTGGCTGTAGGAGTAGACGAAGTGAGTTGTGAATGTTGATAGAAGGTGGTCTTTTTAAGGCAATAGAGGACCTTGGGTAATTCCCTACACACTAAATGAGGTAAGAGCAGACAAACAGACTTTAAACCTCTGTCTTCAGTCAACCATCCCCCATTGGGTTTAATATGCAATACTAACTTCTGTTTTTTCTCTCTCTCTATTCATTGTTGAGGACCTAACAATCGCCAGTGATTTTAATCAAATCCGACAAGATAAGAGCTATACAATTTACAAGATGTGATTAGAACAGATATCAAATAAATCATCTGATTACATAAATCAACTGATTACTGTGAATTAATTGAATGTGTGACTATACAAAAGGACAGAAGTGCAACAAGTGCATCGTTAAACTGTAGAAACAGGTGCTTCAGGACAGCCACATTTTTCTACATAAGTGGCCGTGCGAAGGTTTATCTCCTAAAGCAATGTTCTGCTCATTCCCAGAAGTGGGAGGGGAAGGGAGTTTAGCTGCTTTCTTTGTTCAATAGGCCACACAGTTCAGTGACAGATAATGAATGAATCTCATCAGATGCCAAGTGCTCCTTCTTTGGGAAAAAAACCAACAAACAAAAAGTGCCATATTACCTTTTTTAAATATATTTTTTTTATTATAATGTTGTCCACAGATCCACATTTATCCAAAGTGACTTACAACTTGAGGAACATAGACATATAATATGAACATTATGCATTTAACAACTTTTCGAAATAAGGCAATCTGTATAATAATATGTCTATAGGCCTCACAGAGAGAACGCAGTTGCATAGTTTTGCACCAGCTCTTCTGCTCATATCGTAGTAGACGTCTTTGCTCAAATCTCCGGAAACGACAGGCCACATAGCCCTTGCACTTTTATGAGCACAGAACATTGCCCAGGCTATTTATGCGAGATATCAGTGGCCAACAATGCAGTTAAGCACACTGATTACCTTCACAGACCGTCTGTGGAAAATATTAACCTTTTGTGTTAATGATGAATCCTTTGTGAAACCTCCTCACGGGCGAATCACAGTGAGATGAGAGCACTTGCCAAATTTTAAAAATAAGTCTTACAAGGGCATGGCTCATCAGCCCCTTCGTACTACTCAAAAAAGTCTGGAAACCAACCAGATTTACATGAATATGCAAACCTGAGCTGTATTCCATGTCCTTCCAAAGTTTGCTAAGGGATGCCATTGGCGTATTAAATAAACACTGAGACAGGCATATTCACAAATGGTTACTGAAGATAAAGAGGCTGAAATTTCAAAGATCGATATGCACTGGAATATCCCTGCCATGGCCGTGACCCCAGCGATGTTTGCGTTCGGCATCTCTAAAACCTTTATTCCAATAGACCTTTGTTCGTCCTTGAGAGGTGTGTCTGTTTTGCTGCTATATGCATCTTTACAATTCAATGCATCCAAACACTGTGTGTGAGAAAATTCCTTTATGTGCAAGCACGCATCTGCTTGTCTACGTGAACTGCTCTTTCCTGTATCCCCAGGGTCCTCCAAGCCATCATCTTTTGCCGTATCCCACGGTTAATTAGAAGTCGCTGGGTAATATAAGGTTCCTTTGGAGCCTGCTGAATGAACCCACTGATTAGCCCACAATGCCTCATTACGCTTGGCCTTGTCATTTGGGAATAAGCCATTCAGAGTTAAAGAGCTTACAGCCACTGCATCTCGGCATCCAGGTGTCACCGTTCCAGTCCCGCGCCGACTGTACATTGAAGTTGATAAATGCTGTATATGCTACATGCTGGGCTGCTTTCAAATGAGCCATTTATTCTGTGAATAAGACTTCGAAAGTATATAAGATTCTCTTAACTTTGAAATCAAAATGTCCTCTTTCTTTTAAAGGATGAGTTTGCAATTAAAGTGCTGTAAACACTTATAATGCACTATAATGCTCAGCAGTAAACAAGAGCACATCAAGACCGGTCCTCAGGAGAGATTCAAAGATTCAGAGATATTTGCATATTGTTATTGGCTGTAAATTGATATTCGACAGTCATTTTTGTTTGCACTGAAGTCAACAATGTGGATATAAACATGCATAACATTAGCATGATCTTAAAACCTTTAAAAAACATGTGGATTGAGGGCTTTCATGATCCCTTGATCATCTCTCTGTAATATATTTACTCATGAGATGAGTCATGTAAATGAAGCGGTTCATTCAGCTTGCAAATCTTCAGTCTCGTGGGAAGTGCTGCCACTGTGATGGCCCATGGCAATCAAATAATGAATAATGATAGTCAAATATTCTTTCATCCCCATAACCAAGCAGTGTGGAATGTGGATTACAAGAATCTGGTTCTGGGTTTTTACGAATCTGGGAAACCTTGGACAAAAGAACACCTGTTTAGTACTTTAGTATTGGTGATAAGTGTGAATTTGATGGATTTCTCGAGGTGTTGCGTAGCGCAGAAAGCTTCCAAAATAATGGCACTCTGGCTTCTGCCCATCAGAAGCCAGCACACAGTAGGAAAGATTTCATACACAATCTCACACATCTTTCACATCTCCTCCTTTCAACATTTCTTGTGTACATTCAGATAGCTTTGTTCTCTGCTCAACTTGGACTGATAAAGGTGTAGGTGCTACTGGAAGGATAAAACGTTCTTCCAAAAGGTCTTTGGAAATTCTTCTATGAAATACAATAGGATGATCCGTTTAAACTGTAGACACTTGAAAAAAGAATGGAAATAAATATTGTTTTGAGATAGCGAGACACAAAAGTGAGACTTTTTACATTGAATCTAGTGTGTGGTTTATGGGGTATTTAGGGGAAAGGGTCTGACCATCCAAATTAAAGTTAGTATAAAACTGAAACTGATAGTCTGTAATGCAGGGGTGCTCAAACTTACCTTCCTACAAAGCTCAGCTCCAACCCTGATCAAACACACCTGTCTGTAATTACCAAGAAGATCTTAATTAGCTGGTTCAGTTGTGTTTGATTAGGGTTGAAGATGAACTTTGCAGGAAGGCAGAAAACAGGAACAGGATTGGACACCCCTGATGTAATGTATATCCGAATGAAATGGCTTCTCGAAGAAGAAAAAAGTTGTCTTCACTTTGTTGTTTGCTATTTTGCAACATGTGAATGGATAAATCATTTAATAAATACCTGTAAACCTTTGGCAAATACTACTATATATATATGTATGTGTGTGTGTGTGTGTGTGTGTGTGTGTGTTTGAAACATATTTACTTATGTATCACATACAAAAAAGTGTGGTCTAAATGTTTTGGTTTAATGTGATAGGGGCAGCCTGACAAAACTAGACAAAACAGATGAAGCCTCACACATACTGAGAATAAGTCCTTTAAAATCAAATGTCGAAAATAACTGAATAATTGTGCACATTGACTGATTAAATTAATGTGGTTTAATATAGTATGAGACTTAACAGTCAACTTAATCATCCATCATACTGGTGTAGCCGTTATGATTGTTGATTACAGTTCAGTTCCCCTGGAATGTAATGATAATGGATTTTCTTGGCAGCGCTGAACAGCCCACATGTAGGCAGGATCAAGTATTTGAGAAGGGCTCTTGATTGTCGTGAGATCATTCGTCGTCTGTCCAGTGGCTGTAATTGGTCGCACGTATAGGGTTTTTTTTCTCGGAGACTGAAGACTAAAGGATGAAATGAGGTGCAGAGCAGAAGAGCTAAAGAAACGGGCGAATAAGGACAGACGACACACACGGAGAGCGCAGATCTGTCGGACTGACGCGAGTGAAGTCTGATCATCACAAGACTCGGGGATTTGATCACATTTGCATCAAGAGGATTTCATTGAAGCGAATGGTGTGAAAGGTAAGACCGCTGTAGGATTTCATCTGTTATACTCCCTAAATAATTTCATTATTTCTTCTGCGTTTGTGAAAACAACACTAATCAAAAAAGAGCTGCAAAAAGATAAAGCAATATTTGCGACATTTTTGCACTATTTTGCCACTTTTCTTTGTATTATGCATTTGTTTGAATTTATCTTAAAGTGTAATTGTTGGGACATCTTTTGTTCTATTCATTCTTTGAATGCATATACTCTACTTTAAAGTGCTTTTGAGGACACACACACACGCACACACGCACACACATACAGTACATGTATATATAATATTGTTTATGCTCGTAAAATATTCCCTTAACTAAACTGAAGCAAGTAGAACTTTAATATTTCATTAAAAACAATCTTTATATTCCTCTAGTTGTAGTTACATACAAGTTTTCTATTATAAAAAATCTCAGGGATGTCCCAAACACACCCCATGGCCAAGAATATACTTGATGTACCCCATCTATTTTTAAATTTACCGCGTTTCATCTTTACAGTGCTGTTGAGAATAGAAATGAAGCCAAGGTGAGCGCTTGATGTTTATTTCAGGATTCAGTAGCAGGTGAGACAGAGAGAGGGACAAAGACAGACATGCGAGGGAATTTTACAATGCATCCTGTGCTCTTCTTTTAGTACAAATATTTGACTGACACGACATGCTCAGTGCTTTAATAGCATGCCTTTTATCTAATTTTACAGAATACAAACAGCATGCTTCAAGGTAAATTACCAGTAAAATACTGTGATGGACGACCATGAGCAATCCAGACAAGCTTTAATTTAAATATTCCATTTTGTTTACAAAAAAATAAGTAATATGCAACTGTATTAGTTACAGTTATATGGTTCCAGAAGAATAAGCCATCTGTTATATCAGCAGAGGAAAACTAACTTAGTGAACTACATACAGCTAACCAGAATAATCTCTTGACCCTAATTCAGACCACTGTTTAAGTTAAGTGGGGGTGCCCTCTTGATCAAGCCCGGGTGGCTTCCTCTCTAAGCACACGTCAGCCTTCTAATCCAACATGAATGACAGGCGCTGTAGTGTCTTGCTTGTTCTCAGGAACAACAATGGTCCTCAGGAAGCACTTCTCACTGGCTGTCCGTCAAAATTCAACAAAGTCTTCACTGTTCTTGACCCGCAGAGACCGCCCCTTCATCGCTGTTTCTGAAATCCCCCTGAGGCTACACGGCTTCAGTGAATTCCTCCACTCACTCTCTGTTTCTCTCCCTCCTTAGGTTCAGGGCAAGCATCATTCACACAGCTATAAGGATGCAGGTGTCGGGATCGAGGATTAAGCTCTGGTGTCCACTTATCTCTCTGGCACTGATTCAGATTTTCGCCCCTGTTTCGGCTCAAGGTAATTGCTGTCTTCATGGTTCTGAATTGGCATTTTGCTCTAGTGGGTTGGCTTTTGTGTCATTGTGTAAAATATGAAGTCTTGTCCTAATCATTTGATGAAGAAGATATTTGAAGGCACATGGTTACTTCTGATTTGAACAAAATGAAATAATTGACCCTTAATGCACCTTCACATTTCCTAAGTGGACTCGTTTCAGTTTAATGTATCTCAGTAAGAAGGTAAAAAGGGCTAAAGTGAGTCTTGAGGGTTTTAGATGGGATAGAGATGTGGAAAGGCATTTAGTCTATCACAGGGGACGACAATGATAATATCCCTCAAGACTTAAAGGCTTAATTGGTTGCTCTGTTTGGAAGGAGTTTCACATTCCTCCTGGAACCTGCATCATCATCATCTGGAGTGGGAGTTACTGTTCGGAAGAAAAAGTTCAGATTGCTCTCTGAATTTTTTTGTTTTCAATTTTCTTCCCAGACCAGCTCTTGTGTGACCAGGTGTATGTTTTTAAATGTTTGCCACCTAGAAAGTTCTTTTCATCCCTAAAATAACTGAAAGCTGTTTTTTAAAGTGCTCAGTGGTGCAGCTGAACAGGGAACAAACAAACCAAACCAAATACATTCTAGGTTTAATACCAGTTAAGATGAATCAACAGCACTTGTGGCATAATGTTTATTACCACTAAAATTTCTAATTGTTGCTCCTTTAAAAAACAAAAGACAAGAAGGTGCAAAAATGTGGGTTGCAATGAGGTATTTACAATGGGAGTAAATGGAAAAAATCCATACATGTAAAAAACCTCAATCACTGCTTCCCGAAATCACATAGTGTCTGAGTTGGTACTACATCTGAATAACTTACTTTGTGACTGTTAAAAAAGTATGTTCCATTTCTATATAATATGAAGGAAATCAGGATGTTGTAGGGGAATTAGAGTTAAGACCCGAGGACCAGATATGTTGAATGAAGGCCAGGAGTCAGAAGTGCTGTCAATAGAAGAATTTTTAGTACAGTTTAGTTTGCAGTTTCATCAGCAGAAGCCAGTTTCAGGTCTCACAAAGAGTTCGTAGGCCGCCCCCCTTACAATAACATTGTTACAGCAATTATACTCTAACTGAGGGTACTAACCACGTCAATGATGACGGTTAAATGATTCTGATTGGCTAAGAAAGAAAGATAAACAAAACTAGTAATTTTCCACACAAGAGAAGACATCACTATTCTATGGAAAACTACAGAAAAGTAAAGAAAGGCTTTAACTAATAAAAATCCCTAACTTGATTATAAATCACTCTTTACAAATCATTCAAATAAGAAAAAGAAAATAATATATATATAAGCGGCAATGGATTTCCAAATAATCCCCACAATGTATTATAAAGGCAAACGTTTTATAGCAGCTTCATTGGCCAAGGACCATCCAGAGGTTGTCTGACTGACATGTAAAGCAACCAATCACAGTTTGCTTTGTTTAGCGTCATGTTTAGGGGCATGAAAATGTCGATATGCCTCCAATAACAGACCAATAAAACTCTTGGACATAGTTTAAAAAGTCTATTCTGTGAACTTCACACATTTGAAAATCCAATGTTTCGTTGATAAGTGCTCACTGTCATGGTTGTAAAACGCTGTAAAGATATTTCTTCTTCCATGAGGGCATTTGGTGGATAGTTTTGTGCTCCATATGTTATAGACTTACATCTAATGGTCTGTGAGCGTCACGTCTGAGACTAGGTTTAGGTTAGAGTTTAGTATAGGTGGTTCATTATTATCAAACGCAATAAAGCATTAACCTTTTAGTCCCTCACAGAACATTTAATTTCAAAACACCAGGATACGAACAACAATTTTTTGTGCTAATGAACACTATGCCACAAATTCTGTCAGTTAAGCTTAACTTGGCTTATTGAACCTGCCATTTTCTTTTAACGTGACCACCGATGAAGGTTCTTGAAGCATTGGAGTGAAAAGTGATACAAAGCATTTTGAAGCTGTAAAATGAGACATAATGAGCGTTTTGGAAGGCTCTTTATTGTGAAGTTGTGGAAAAATGAAGCAAAAGAAGGGAAGGTCAAACTAAACAGGGTGTCTGAAATCCTGTCAAAACACCAGCTGTCAAACACACATAAAAAAACAACAACAACAAAAAATACATCCACAGTTTTAAAGTAATTGTTGTTTGGATTTACATGGGCAGTGCATCTCATTACAAAACCCACTAATTAAGCAGCTTGTAGTGTTTTTACACATTGAGAGGTGGGAAATGTAGCCAAGCTTCTTTGATTTTTCATTTGGGTTTAAATAATTCCTGCTGCGACGATCTGTGGAAATTTACATCACATCCAGCAGACTTAGACGATTGTAAAGTGCAGAATGTTTTTGACTGCTCCCGGTAAGTAAAGTAGGCATTAATATTTTAATTCCCTCAACGGCGGTTTTTGTTCAAAACAAGTGTGGAGCACTCTGACAGGTGAGTAATTGGAAGCATGATGATAAAAGAATCCAGTGGATTTTGGAGTAAGAACTGTTTGAGTGTCTCCAAAAGGATGAAAGATAACCACATCAAAGACCTACGGATTTGTGGGTGCTCGTTTCTAATATACAGACAGATACAGGACCTCCTGCTCGTATTTCTCTCGTTTCAAGTTACAAGTCAGCTCTTGTCAACCTTAAACTACCATGGCCATTGTTCTTTTCCTCCCCCTCAATCTCCACAGGATTCTGTTTGGCACAGAACCTTTAATCACCAAAAGCCAGGAGACATGGATACCTGAGTTATACCCAAGACATTTTTTTTCAAGGAATATTCTATAAAACAGTCATGATACTGCTTACAGAAATCTGTTTTTTTTCCACGTCGACGAATGCATTACGTTCTTCTTCATTATTCATTCCTCATGAGCAGAGTTTTAGGATATCAACATTGTTGGATTTACTTTTCGAATGCATACATTTTTCATCTCCGTCCTGAGCTGCCACAACAACATGCTTTACCTCTCTATATTTGTACTACCAGGATGGTTACTTTTATACATGGATGATCTGCCAAGAAAAATGCTATACATTCTCTAAATCAGTACTATTTTCATCCCACTCACATGAATGACTAAGAATTATTACTGATACTTTCCATGAAATTGACACTTTGGTGTCCCATGACTTTTTCAAAGCACATGTATTGCACCATTTTTAGAATAATTCTGATCATAAAAATGATTTTTATTTAATCTATAGAAAATAAAGTTTATCAATAACCAGGAACAAACATTTGAAGATAGTCCGCTTAATTTAGGCTAAACGCTATTACTTGCAACCGTGGGTAGGTTCCAGTTTAGAAAGATAGAAACATTGATATGTGTTTCTATATGCTGATTGATGGAAATGAGTCGTAGTTCCCCAAAGACACATATTTGGACTGATTGTGGTCTGGGTGTCCATGAGAAGATGCTCACCACTCAGAAAACCCAGCAGTGTTCCGTTCCTCAGGTTGGTGCGCCAAGATCTGTTTTACGTCTTCTCTCTGTCTCCTAAATGCCCTGTGAATGCCATTCTTAGATGTTTTCCTTCTTCATACATAATTCACGTAGAACCTCGATTTCTTTCTCTGGGCAGAATTGTTGCATGTGAAGTGTGTGTGTGTGTGTATATATATATAAAAAAGAAACATTGATTAATCAATGTTTCATACCATACATGCAGGATGTGGTGATTTTCTCATAGGGCTAACACACAGTTTAACAACTGATTATGGGTCAGAAGGGATTTTTATGCTGTATAAAAATGTTTAAGATTGAATTAATAAAGACGACCCCTAATCGGTTGTTTAAGGCAATAGACTGAAGTAATATGCTTTGTTGAACTGTTTAAGACTGATCTTCCTTTTGAACCTCACTGTATTTAGAACGCTTTAGAAAATAGCAGAAAGATACACTTCTGACATTTAAGTCACATTCTCTTTTCAATAACCATCTTGTCATTTTTAATGAGAGAATAACTTTCCGTTCCTGATTTGATTTGGCATTTTGTCAGATACACAATAAAATAATAATATAAAATCACCTTAAATTTTATGTATCCCCATTCAGATTAATATTAAACTTAAAAATGGATGTTTCTAATGCAACAAGAATGAGAATATGACTTGAAACATACTTTTCCTTTGATTTGTTTGCAATTCCAATTTAAACTCTCCTCTGATCATTTTGTTGTTGTTGTCAATATGCAAATTGTTTGTTTGTAATTCCATTTATTCCTTGCAGTTGCAGCCCCAAGAAGACTTCGATTTAAAGTCCTGAGTGCAGGCAGGCTACTTGTCTCATGGAAGGAACCAAAAGGAGAATTTGATGGCTACAAATTCATATATAATAGTGAACCAGGTAAGAAGTAATGTGGTCAGTTAATTTTAATTAATGTAGTGGTACTATATTGTATATAGGTTTGCTTTAATGTGGATCCAAATCCATTATTCTGTTTTAATTTTTTTCTTTAAATGCATTCAGATATAGTCTCAGGCTTTCCTAACTTCCCTCTTTGAGCTTCAAAAGATGCATTGGTTAACCTTGCCAGATCTGAAGGACACTTTGTTTCTTCACATATTTGACACTTGTCCTTGTCTGGGGCTTTGATACGCCTGATAGCGCATAAACAGCCAAGGTCACTCTTTGGTTTTATGTAGACCAGGTGCACTAGCCATCAGTTCTGTAAACTTGCCCCTTTGTTAAACACTCACGACCCCCTTTTCTGGGGCAACAATGAACCATGTCTAAACTCGTTGTTTATTAGAGCACATTCCAGAGCTCTGTGTATACTAAGCCTGGTTCCATAGATATTCATTAGCCAGTTGGACATTCTCAAAAAATGGGAAAAGCACTCGTTTCAATTATAGCATGGTAATAATGGGTATGGCAATTCTCTCTGTTGGACAGAATTGAGATATTAAAGTGATGGAACAAGGCTGAATGGGGAATGTCTGGCTGGAGTACCTGGTCAAAATCAAGGAGGTCAGATTGAGGTTACTGTCAGATCCAGATGCATTTTATGGTATCCGATGTCAGCTGTGCCGAGGTCCAAATCCCACAGCAACATTGGTATCCTGTAGTTTGGTCTTTTTTTTTCCCAGACCAAAAAATACCAAGGGTGTCTTTGGATGATAAAATAAAATGGATGATAAAAACCTTTTATTTTTTTTACAGAATGCATTCAAAATGAGCATAACACTGACGCTGATGAAGTTAGCTTTTGTTTTAAACCATTTCACTGATGATGTTCACAACACAACATTTGTTTTAATACTTGTTAGCTGCAGGAATGTTAGAGGAGGCTGACACCAGGCCATAGTCTGATTTGTTCCTACATTGGCTATTGTTGTGTTGTTGATGGGGGAGATTATATCACATCATTAACTACCACACCATTGAACCTCCTGCACTCTTCAACATCTTTTTTTATCAATATCATTTCACATATCAGTCTATCTAAAAAAGTCCCTCATTTACTGCAACTATTATAAGTTTAGTTGTACTTCGTATTCATTTGCTTCAACTTAATGCTATCATTCTAGTCGTTGATTGCCTTGTAGTTATATTTATGTTATGCAGTCTTGTAAGACTAAAATGGGTACATTTTGTGTTAATTATGCTTCTCATAGAAAGTAAAAAATCTCACACAAAAAAATCACCAACATTTGTTTTGTAAAATATTTCAGTATTTTTGTCCAGAATACTATAAATGTATTCTAGAATATAGCTATTAATTTACACTTTAAATGCCCATTGAAGTGCCTTGAAACACACAGAATTATTCAATGAAGCGACAACATTTCTACAGAATCAGGAAGACAGAGTGGGACATATCGAGCATCTCCTCCCCTTTTTTAAACACCAAATAGCAAATTTTGTTTATATCACAGCTGGGCCAGAGCCATTGAGCTCAGTAAAGCCGCATTTAACGCCCACAGTCTAACTGGTTCCCCCTTTAGATTTATTGTGAACTGTAACTAAAGCAAAACAGTGAACATAATCAAGCTGAGGCTGTGTAGTTGGAAAAGTGTGCAACCTTTTTTACCCTACAGTGCTGCTTAATGCTGAGTTTGTCCGTTTCTCCTACTAATCTCCTCCATCTTGCGAGTCCAAATGGGTCTGGTACATTTTCTGACTGGGCGCATGACGCTAACGTGAAACCAGACTTAATTTGCCTCAATGGAAAGTATATGTCCACTGTCTGAATCGTTTCGTATCCCCAATATAGTGCACAAAGTGCCACTCACCATATAGAAAATAGCAATTGTGTTAAAAGTGACTGATTTTCAGCCGCAACGTTCATAGTCTAATTATAGTGTAGGAGCTTTAGAATGTATAGAGCATTTCATTTGTCTGATGAGAAACTAAAGTGCAGTGTGATGTCATTAAAATCATTGATCCATATTAGCGGAAGTGAGAGACTGTAAGTTTTTAAGGCTTATAACTTCTAAATGCAAGTTTTGTCATTGTTTTGGAGCACACTAGCTTATAGATAACCATAAGTCTAACCTATTCACTCTAAAAGCCAGAAATTTCACTTTTGATTTCATGGCAACTTTAAAACTTTATTGAGAATGCATTATTAAAATAGACTGATTTCACAAACTAAAAGCATAAATATAAGTAACGGTTCCTGGGTCATTTGCACTGGATAACCACAAGAATACTCATGTTTCACTGAGGAAATGCATTACGACTTTGAACGATTCACTGATTCAATAGTTTGATTCAAACAGATAATTAACAAGGTTGTTTTATGAATATTTTTGATTGACTCATCTAAAGAACAGGTTCATAAGAGTCGAAGTAGATGTTTAACTTGAAGCACACACCGGTCATCAACCGTGAGAGTGATTATTGAGGAGACGATCCATATGAAGTCATACAAAATCAGTATGCACAGCGCTGCTTCAAGTCGAACACACTTACTGACGTACTCCAGTGAGATGGTATAAAAAAAAAAATCCATTCGGTTGCACACAAAGGTATATTTTGTCCCAGGACATCTAGAGTATTTTCTCTTATGGATTTCCTGGCTTGAGAAGGTACAAGGTCTCCCTGAGCGCAAACAAAATAAACAGAATAAACTAAGTACCAAAATAAATGTTTCTGTTAATAAGAGTTTTTCTGTTTTACTTACATGTTCAGCAGCAGCTGTGGCCAAATATGAAAACAGAATAATTTGCATTGGGAAGCACAAATTGATTTCACATCTATTTTTAGATGTAACTATAAATTATTTTCCCCTCGAAAGCCCTCTGCTCCTCTCTTTTTAAAAATCAAATTGGGAAGTGAGGCGTTTGCTTGTGACAAAGTGACTTTGTCCTTTGGTCTCATTTAAACAAATGGGAATTGGAGTTCTTTGATGTTGTCGTGAGAACCGGTGACAGTTTGCTGTCTGCAGCAATCTTCTTTTACTTTTCTATGAAGCCTAATGTGCAAAGTCATCAGCAAACTGTGGCACTCCGGTTCTGACTCCCTTTGCTCTGAGTCTAACCCCAATCATGCTTCCACTGCTGCTGAATAAGCAACTTCCACTCCCCTTCAATTGATCTCTCGGTAAGCCACGAGGATTTTAATCAGGATCATTGGTCAGAGATCTGAATTACAGGGGCTGGCTTCTTCATCATATTGAGGGACCCGTGATATGAGTATGCTGCTTTCTGGCATGACTGATTCAAATGCAATGCATTTTGTCTGCACTTCTAGTTCATCATAAGCTTTTTTTGGACTATTTTAAATTATTCTATCCCTTAAAGCGACAGTCAACTAAAAAATGAAAATTCTCTCATTTACTCACCCTAAAGCTGTCACAGATATATATGGCTTCATTCTGTGGAACACAAATTGAGATTTATAAAAAAAACAAATTGGATGGATGGAACTCTCCAAGTTGGCGCTTCAAAAGAAACTCAGTCGTGAGGGCTTTCATTGGCAGCATGTTTGTGGCATGTTTCTTTTGAGCATATGGATTGTGATTGCGCTCATTGGCCACGTGCTGTTTTTGTTTTTTTTGCCATGGCTTGTCATGTTCGTTTCTATAAGCCATATGCTTTCCTGTAGCTCAATCAGTTGAGCATTGGTGTTTCTAACACCAAGGTCCATAGGTTTGATCCCAGGGAAAGCAAGAACTGATTCAATGTGTTCCTTGAATGCAATGTAAGTCGCTTTTGATAAAAGCTTCTGCCAAATGCATAAATGTAAATATGCTCTGTTGTCTTAACTCTGCACAATTGAGTCTTTACCTCAACCCCAACCCTGACACATGAAGTGAAACCATGGGTGTGTGAGGGGAAAATACATTGATTTATCAACGGTGGTCATTTAGATCACTACTGTGTTCAATTATATTTCCAAAAATCTGTTTGTTTTGATCTGAATAAAGCAAGTCATACATCTGAGACAGCATGAGGTTAAGAAAATGAGATGATGAGAGAATTTTCGTTTTTAGGTGGAGTATCCCTTTAAGTTAGTGAAGTTTTTTTCTTTTCTTTTTTTTCTTTCACAGTTCTCAAAATTACCAAAAGCAAACTTTTGCTTGAAGTCATAAACTCAGACTTTGCGACCAGGCAAGGATGTCATGAAACAAGAAAGATGAGTTTGCAGCCAAGACCTTTTTAGAACAGACCATTTGTCACTGTCAATACTGCAAACAAACTTCATGAAGTTGTTTGCTGTGCAATGGCCATAAAGCTTCCACCCACAGATTGTATTTGGGTGATATCTTGGCATCACAACTTGTCAGACCAGTACAATTCCTCCTCTGGCTTGGTTTGTGGAAGAGTAGAGGGAAGCTGTTTTGGACAGATTGTTTATCAGCCTATTTTGGACATTATGGAAATTTTGCTTTTGCATCGGAGAACTTGGATCACTGTCAGCCAGACCAGACTTTCACTGGGAAGTTTGGGGATCATTTTGAAACCCAAGTTCCCGAGATGGACTGGCCACAAACTTTAAACATGGCTAAAAGGGAGAAATATTGCTGCTGTGACTGGTATTTTTATTTATTTTTTCCACAACACTACATCACCTTGTCTTGTCGTTAAAGTAGTGCATATTTACATATATGAATAACCATTTGAAGCGTATTGCATGTATTATACGGAAATATCCTGTATTTGACTGAAATTTCAGAATCGTCAGCAAGCTGACTATAGGTAACTTCGTGAATGTTTATTTGGTTGTCAAAGAATGGGATACGAAATATCATTTTGGCTTAATAGGCAAGAATAAACCTGTGTCCTCCATAGTTCCTCTTCTTTCTGGCAACAAAGCATTTGAATGCAACAAGCTTATAATTACGACTTCAGATGTGGGAAGTAGGACATTTCCAATAGCACATGAAGGCAGCATAATGTACATGTTGTTAATTAATATCACTTAGTACTTAATTGTATAATTACACTGTAGCAAGCATACCTTCAAATAAAGTGTAACCAAGCTGAGTTATATATTATGTTCTTGTTATTTTTTTATATAGTTTTTATATTCATACTTTTGTGAATCACTTTTGTCAAGTGATTGGTTAATTTATTATTTTATTGTGTTCCCTCCAGAGTATTAATTATTATTAATTGCATTATCAGTATGAACATTTCCCTCCAACATTTCATCTAAACAAACTTCTTGGCACTAACATTGAGACAATAAAGAATTGGTTTTGATAGGTTTCTGAATTGAAGCATGCATGCAAGACTTCTCTGATTTCTCTGATTTGTTTCTGATGACAGGTGGAGAAACAAGCGAGTTGCAAATTGCAAGGGGAGAGAATAAAGCAATAATAAAGGATTTTAATCCCAAGAAGGAGTATTCAGTCAAGGTTATAGCTGTGAGTGGAAACCTGCACAGCCGAGCACTTCAGGGAAAATACACTGGTACGAAATGCCTTGTTTCTTTGAAGCAATCCCACTGAAACGGATTGCAAGTGAAAATAATGTGTTTGATTGTAGCCTCCTGTGTGTTTTAAGACAGCATTGGGAAGAAAAAAATAGTGCCTTGAAAATAGCTTCAATTGCACATTGTGACATTGTCTATACAAAATATATAGGGCTACTTGTTTACGATCAGTTAAAATATTCATATATATATATAAATATATTTAAATCTATGGCACAATATTTTGGACTTATTTAATACATTGTGTTTCTTCAGAAGAAGACCAGAACAGTGATGGAGACACCGTTCAACCTCAAAGACTAAAAGAAGCTGGACCCGTAGAAGAGGGCAATGAGATTTCTGGAGGTAAAGCCAAAGTTTAATCCTAACGAATGGAAATTTTACTGTTCAGATGTTGCTCTTTCATAGATCAGAAGCCTTAATGGATTTAAACGTTGAAAATTTGAGAAAGTCTTTAGGAGAAATAAACATGAGCCTGTTATTTCAAACATTAATTGGTAAACTGTTTTCATAAGAAGACATAACTATTTTATGAACTGGCAATTTTGATGATTTATGGAATTTAAGAAGATGTAAACGTACGAATGAGGTCTTCCATAATATACATAACATTTCTCCAACTTGAGAGTGTGCTGGTAAAAAAAAAAATCTTTTGGTTCTTGCTGGTTTTGGCTGATTCTGTTGGTATTGAAATCTCAGATTTTTGATGGAAAACTTTGGTAATACAGTTTGTGACGTTGTTGAAAGCATGTGGGGCTCTTTTTCAGCAAGATGCAATGCATAAAAATCACTCAATTCAGAGACAACTGAGCTATCAAAAAGATCTCTCTTGTGTTTTTTCTTTCCTATGGGTTCTTCTCTCTTCTGGGTCTCCCTTTTGTCTTCCTTTTCTATGTTACATCTTTCTTTTATCTTTCACGTTTTAACATTATAAGCTATATGAATTTCTCCATACGATCTTCTGAGACTTATTATTGCTGTTTTTCCAGTGAGATCTGCCCTCCTGTCAAGATATTTCAGACAAGGCAATGTCAATGAGGTATAAGAATCCAAACTGGCTGAAGTTGCAAAGGGCACCTCTCTGTAGGTGTCCCATCTTTGCTGGTTTTAATGTCCCTGGCATACTTGACAAAATTAGCATGTTCAGGAAGTCATAGTCAGAGTCAGTTCCTGTCTGAATATTTCTGCTGGAGTCTCTCAGGACCAGACCTTGGCCACAACTCAGTCAAATATCATGCAATTTGTTACAATTCTGAGGGTATTATGTACACAAAAGTATTTGTGCTAGATTTTTGACCAAAATCCAATGTTCTGATGAAACTGAGAAGGCACGAATTCAAGGAAAAGGTTACTGAGCTCATGGTTGACTGTGCAAGAGACGTGTCTCCAGCCCCTCTCTGTTGGCTTTTTGTAAGACTCAAAAGGGGGATTCGGCTTTGTTTAGCTGTGAACAATGTTTAGTGGGTGTAAAAACAGCCCAGGCTGCTTCGAGGCTTAAATGTGCTCTTGAGTGAAGTATTTAACTCGGGTCCCTCTGTAGGACGGCTGCTTTTGTACTACGTGGTCTTGCATCTGTTGTTCAGAGTCTTTGATTTAGAACACCTCAGTCTGCCTGCCAAATGGCAGAGATTTGAAACTGGTATGGCTCACACAGACCTTAGCTGTCTTGTTTAACTCTTTAGACTATCGACAGAGTGGGCAGGATTTAGTGCATGAACTCCAAGTGGGTGGTGAAGTTCTGATTCTGTTCTGTTAAGACTCACTGCATGCTTTTGATTATAACTGAGCGCTAATTTGATTCTCTGCTTAAGTTCCCATTAGGGCAGAATAACAATGAGATAATATTTCAAACTAAGGACTTCACGATGGGAAGTACCACAAGGGAGTTATCGCTGGGAGATAGATGATGTCCTGCTGTCTGCATATGTGTGTGCGCTAGTGGGTTGGGATAGTAGGCTATCACAAAATCAGACTCTCATTTGATGTTCCATATTTGGGTATGTGCCCAAGCAGACAGAATGAAAGTAAATGGATATCTGATCATCCGTGCTATCAATGTGGGCTGTACTTTGAGCTAAAAAAAGGTCAAACTTTTACATATCTCCCAATCCTCTTGTTCTCAAATGAGCATTTCCAGAACCAATTTGAAAGGTGTCATAAACACAAAGCTGTTGCCTCTTAATTTTTCACAAAGCTCATCTTTACGAGTCTTTAATTGTGATTCATACTCCACATCTGTGGATATAAATGGGGCAAGGACATACATTTCAGCCAGCAGTGTAAATGAACAAATATGCAGTCAAATGACAAACAAACACTCAAATGGCAAGCAGTTAATACTTATGTATGGCTAGCGCTCACTTCAGTTCATAAATCAGTTACAGGTGACTAATAGTGACCCATGACCCATTTTTATATATACAGTATGGTTCAAAAATTGGGGTCTGCAAGATTTTTCTAAAACATTTTTTTTTTAAAGAAATTAATATTTTTAATTCTGCAAGGACAGTAATAGTGACAGTAAAGACATGCATAATGTTACAAAAGATTTTAAAATAATGCTGTTCTTTTCACAAAAATATTATGCAACACTGATAATAATTTCTTGTGATCCTGACAGAAGCAACGATGCTGAAAATTCAGCTTTGACATCAAAGGAATACATTTTAAATAGAAAAGTTACTTTAAATATTAGTAATATTTTTCAATAGTACTGTTTTTACTGTATTTTTGATTAAAGCAAAATCTCACCATCCCCAAATGGTTCTGTGTTTATACGGGGTCATCATGACATCAAATGCTGGGAAATACATTGTAGAAGTAGTAGAGATTTGTCAGGTGTGGGGAGGAAGGGATGAGGTGAGGACTCAAGGATGCACGAGATGAGTGATTTTTTTAAAATAAGAAAAACAAAACAAAAACGCAACAGAAACCACCCAGAGGGGGAAAACAGGACTAGACTGAATCAAAGCGACTTGAATTAAAACAGGACAAACTTGGACTTGGAAGGAAATGGCGGCAGCAAAGACCCTTTCGATGAAGAACCAGCACAGGACAGCACACATAGGGAGACTAAATAGGGAGCACAAGGCAAATGAGGGAGAACAGGTGGGGCAAATCAATCTAATAACGAGGAAACCAGACGGGCGGGGTTACACACGTGACAGAAGAGCACATGGCACAAGCATGGCACAAAAACATGACATGAACACGCAGCCAATGAGAACTCACAAGCTCTGTGTCCACACAAAACAAGACATGACATGAAAGCACGCGGCCAATGTAAACACAAACCGTGTGCTACACAACAACACATGCAGACAAGAGCACGCACAGCTCGAGTGAAGTCGATACTGTGTGCACTCACAAGACATAAAGCGCATGAGCGAACACCCGTCTCATGCGCTCGGAAACAAAAGACAAACACACGGAGCATGGGTGTCCGAATCCCGAAATAGGACTGGAATCGGGATTGAACACCACACCCCACACACAAGACATACCACGAGGACAAAAAGCGCTCAGTTCGAGCAAGCTCCAAGCCATGCACTCACACAAAAGACGAGACTTTACAGTAGTGTCAGAGCTCTGCCACAAAACCAAGAAATGACTAGATCGAATATGATAGAACCCTGAAAAGATTTTGATTTATTCCTTTTTTATTTTATTAATAAAAAAAATTTTTTATCCCTTGTCTTATTGCAAGTAAATGGTAACAAGTGTGATTCTTATGCATGTTATGAGTCATTGAATCATTCATTGAGGATCGAACCAAGGATTCTTTAGAGTCATTGTTTTTCCCAAAAAAGATAGCAAAGCAGATCTATCAGTTTTTCCTTTTCTCCAGGTTTTATGCATTATTTTATCAAGCCAGTGAAAAAAATCCAATATTCATAGTTGAATATTAAGAATGATTAAAGAGTTTCAATAATGTCCACGTTATATTTATTCACGTTTAATTATTAATTTTCATCTGTCATTTTTATTGTCTCAGTCAGATACAAAGTCAGCCAGTCTTTGAAGGCAGAAAAGCAGGCAGGTACTTCAAAGGGAAAAAGTAAACGAGAATGATTTGTTCATTTAAAAGATTAATTACCAAACACTAGAAACAACATGCTGCAGTTATGATTGTTTAATGAGAAAGGTGTTCAGAATGCAATTTCTGCTGGTGAGGTTCAGTGGTCACGTCTGTTTCGCACAAGGCTCCCACCTCCCCAATAATAGTGTGGGAGGAGAAGCCTGATAATGGTCTTTTCTGACCTTATTTTTCAGAGGGCAGGTCACTGGACTAAGATGAGAGGGCTGTTATTTAGGAATTCAGTTCCTGTAGCCTCTGTAATCTAGAGAGAGGTGATATCAACCCTTGAGAGAAACCAAGGTGACTGTGCTGTGCTTCACCTCAGATGACCTTTTTTCTAATGAAAATCGGCCTCACCTGATAGTATTTTTAATGTTAGATTTTTCGCACAGGGAGGTGCTTTTAATAAGGGATCGTTGGTGTAGAACATTATTCTTGGAGGTGCTGTTTAAGGTGCAGAGATGGCTGTCTCTTAAAGCACTCCACTGCCCTGCATTAGGGTGTGTGACGCACTGGGAATGCTAATAATGTCTATTTTGGCTCCGGTCTCAGGTGGCAGGCTGCTGAGGTTAGCAGTGATAAGGGCAATGCTATGGATCTTCCTCACAAGGAGGAAGGAGCTCCAGGACTTTCTCTGAAGGAGACTTTCGGAGTGTGACGTCTTATCTGGCCCAGCGGCCCAGTGGTGGAGGGAGCCGATAGGGAGAGCGTGTGGCAACCGCAACTGTGAAGAAACAGCGCGTCAAATCACAGATAGACCGCTTTTTGGTGTGTCAGCTGAACTATGTCTTAAAGTGTGCTGCTCACTGTTGTGCAATACACATCTGTCTGGAAGTGCCTTCAGTAATACTTTTATATGACTACAGCACATTAAAATGACAAAAAGTAAATGCCATACCAATTTATTTAAATGTTAATCATGGTTGTATGCATTCTTTGGGGAGCCTGTCATACACGCACAACTTAATTTACACAATTAGGATATTTCTGGATCAATATCCATCCTATCCCTACCACTTAAACACAGACGTGGATTGGTTGTTAATCAGGCAATCAAAGAATATTGATCAAAGAAGCTGTCAAACATGGTCACAGTGATTTCTACAGTGAGCAGCAAAAAACCCTACTAATTAGATTTTTTTTTTTTAGATTCATTCAATAAGGGACTGTGTTCAGAAGCATTGTATTTTGTATATTAGTTTTTGGATATGAAATATTATGAAAATTTTCATTAAACAATATTAATACTAAAACTAAATGCACTCACCTAAAGGATTATTAGGAACAGCATACTAATACTGTGTTTGACCCCCTTTCACCTTCAAAACTGCCTTAATTCTACGTGGCATTACTGTATTTATTCGAGTATATCGCGCACACGTGTATAACGCGCACCCCTAATTTTCGATTAAAAATCGGTATAAAATTTTGTTTCACACCAAGCATTGTAATTGACAAAAAACGTTGTTGAACACGTGCCGCCATGATAAAAAACATTTATTTATTGTATAACATATACTTATATAACATATAAAACTTGTATAACATATATTTATTGACAACATAAACTAATGAACACAATACCGAAATAGAATTACCGGTAAAAATATTTATTTAAAATCATTCAACGTCGGATTCCTCATCAGAGACACTAGAGTTGCTCCCATTCTTCTGGAGTTAATTTTTCATCAGTGTCCCAGTTGGCAGGAACATCTGTTTCTCCGGTTTCTTCTGTGTCTGAATTCCACAGCAGGTCATCTTCTGTGCAGTCCATTTTATTGCTAATGCCTGTCTTCACAAAAAAACAAAAATGCCTGTCTTCTCCGTAACGTGTGGGCGAGGAAATGAAGCGGCGAGGGGACATTTTTTTTCTTCTTCGCCCTCGGGTAGAGTGAGAGGCTGCAGCTTGTAAAATGCGCAGCGCGAACTCACAATTCGCCGGCGCCCTCAAAGGACCGGCCGTCAAAACAAAGCCCAGCCCAGCCCTCGTGTATAACGCGCATCCCTAACTTTGATTTATTTTTTTGGTAGAAAATTTTGCGCGTTATACTCGAATAAATACGGTAATCAAAAAGGTGCTGAAAGCATTTTTTAGAAATGTTGGCCCATATTGATAGGATAGCATCTTGCAGTTGATGGAGATTTGTGGGATGCACATCCAGGGCAAGAAGCTCCTGTTCCACCACAACCCATAGATGCTCTATTGGGTTGAGATCTGGTGACTCTGGGGCCATTTTAGTACAGTGAACTCATTGTCATGTTCAAGAAACCAATTTGAAATAATTCGAGCTTTGTGACAAGGTGCATTATCCTGCTGGAAGTAGCCATCAGGATGGGTCCATGGTGGTCATGAAGGGATGGACATGGTCAGAAACAATGCCTAGGTAGTCTGTGGCATTTAAACGATGCCCAATTGGCACTAAGGGGCCTAAAGTGTGGCAAGAAAACATCCTCCACACCATTACACCACCACCACCAGCCTGCACAGTGGTAACAAGGCATTATGGATCCATGTTCTCATTCTGTTTACACCAAATTCTGACTCTACGATCTGAATGTCTCAACAGAAATCGAGACTCATCAGACCAGGCAACATTTTTCCAGTCTTCAACTGTCCAATTTTGGTGAGCTTGTGCAAATTGTAGCCTCTTTTTCCGATTTGTAGTGGAGATGAGTGGTACCCGGTGGGGTTTTCTGCTGTTGTAGACCATCTGCCTCAAGGTTGTGCGTGTTGTGGCTTCACAAATGCTTTGCTGCATACCTCGGTTGTAACGAGTGATTATTTCAGTCAAAGTTGCTCTTTTATCAGCTTGAATCAGTCGGCCCATTCTCCCTCTGACCTGACTGGATGTTTTTCCCTTTTCACACCATTCTTTGTAAACCCTAGAAATGGTTGTGTGTGAAAATTCCAGTAACTGAGCAGATAGTGAAATACTCAGACTGAGTGAGACATGAGATTACTTCTCATGCTGTATTGTTTTCAGTTACTAAAAAGAACCAACCGGTACACAAAATGGTAATTTGTTTTAAAATCTATATGGTTTTGAATTCATTGTTTGTTTTTTTCATTCACTAAAATAATAAATTCAAAAGAGTAATTTGTTCTGGAATCTGATTTCATGCAGTATATTAGTGCATATGCATATTGCTACTGAATAATGTTACAGGAAACATTATCAGACTATTTTACCAAGTCTTTAAAATTCCAGGCTGATCGTGAGTTCTAAAGCCATTCCCTCTTAATCTTGCGCTGATTAAGTGCGTATTCTAGGAATCTGTTTTGTGATTAATTTGTAGTTGCACTTGTGTAATCACATCAACCACATTGCAAGAGAGAGTGACGATCTTTGCCATGCCAGATGTGAAACCAAAGGCCATTACAACTACTTAGTATCACACAGCTGTCCACCTGGCCTTTTGCCCATACTAAGCAAACAAACTCTAGATGGAGCCAGCTGTTTATTAAGGCCTGATTGAATTTTTCATTACAATTGAAGTACAAGATCAGAAAGTCCACAAAAGACTTGTTATAGCTATAAGGCAGAATCTGCGTGAGTAAGGCATAAACCGCAGTTGACTTTATTTCAATAGTGCTGTTTCGGTCATGGCCGTCAAGGGACCAGGGCTTTGGATTAAACTGAAGCTGTTGGGAGATTTGTTTACTCTCTAATCTGGCCCCTTGTCAGCGATTAGAAATACTTTTCTTTGAGCTTGGAACATTAAAGACAGGTCAACGTCCAATCTCATAGGGAATTTTGCTTTCTTTAACCCTTTGTTTGTTTATTGCTCTTTTACCATACAATCAGTCCAATTGCATATTAATTTTTCCATCCTTTGGAATTTGCACATTTTTAACAAAATATGATGCATATCTGTCAGTTATACATAAATGAAATGGGTATAAATAGGTAAGATGTCTGTGATGGTAATAAATATAATGTGATTTAAACACACTAAATGCAGTTTAATTACATCATCATCAATAAATCTCAGTCTCAAACATTATAACCCGGGCTATAACCACCATAGTCATTGAAATTGGCCAAATTGGAAATGGTCAAATAGTCCCCCCAATGTTTGATATCTCCTGCTCTCCATTGTGCACCACTCTGTTTGTTTTGATGGCAGACAGTTTCAAAATTTATACTTTTGGGCTGGTCTGCCTCAGCAGTTGTCGAAATTATGTCCAATCAAATCAAAGAAGGCAGAGTTTATTGTTCACTGAAGATGAATGTGAATTCCAAGGTGCCGTTTATAGTTTTTAAAGTGAAAGAGTGCTTGCGTGGCAAGATATGTAGCAAAACATTTAATATTTGACAATGGATATGTCTGATGGATATGTTTGAACCCACAGTAACATACAGTGATGCAAATTACTCAACTTTTGTATTGTAATTTCAGCATTTTGAATTGAAAATGTCATTTTAAATTGTCATTCATAACTGAATGTGATAAGGCAAGAAATGTTTTTTATTTTTGACATTACACATGCTAACAAGAATGAATGTTCATTTTTGTCAATAATTTATTATTTAAATAGATTACTTCTTAACTTTAAAGGATATAAGTAGATCCACAACTTATTTTACCATTCTCATTTATTCTTTATTCCCTTAAATCCCTTTTAATCCCAAAGACCTTTGACTTTTATGGCTGACAAATATGCATCAATTATTAGTTATTTATTCATTTGTTTATATTAAAACTGTGTAATCTAAATGGATGGACATTTTATGTGCAATTCAAATATATAAATCTTAAATTTAGTCCTAATATTATTTATTTAAGAAAGCTTTTGTTACTGTAGGTGTTCCAGCAGGAAGTAGAGGTAAATTACATCCCCCATACGTATGACTGCTGCGGTGGGACACCCTGGTTCATGCTTGATTTAATATCCCTTCCTGTAATTAAGAGAGAGGGCAGCTCAGGGCCAGTGAGGCTCTGATGTAATCATCAAGAGTTGGTATGACGCCTGGAGAGCGGTATATTTAATCAGTGTGTGTGTGTGCGTGTGCGTGCGACTGTGCTTTTGCCGGGGTCTCAGCTGCAAATTTTCAATTAACAATTTTTTGGACGAAGAGTTGCCATTTATAGTTGATGCTTCACATTGTCCATGTTCCTCTTCTTGAATCATGCAATGACAATATCTAGAGCAGATCCGATGGCTGTAACATTGTGAATGCGACACGATTGTGTAATTGTGATGAGGTTACTGATGTAACACATTTACTGATGTAAAATACATTGCACAGGAAAGATATATTTTTCATTCCACTTACCAAATCTGAGCGACAATTGCAAAATGCCTATGGTAATTTTCTGCAATAGTACAGTATACATTAAGAATAGCCAGATAATATTTATTGAATTAAGATTGTTTTCCTACCCCATTAGCTTATTTTATTTATTTCAGCATAAGCTTAAAAAACTATTTATCCTTATCTACAACATTATCTGTGTAAAATAAGGTTTATTTATATAAATTTCTTTCTTAGTTTTACCACTGCGGAATTGCCCATTACCTGCGTGACTTGTCATAAACATAAGTAGCTTCAGCTACAATGTTCTTCTGCAAGACACATACTGTGTGTCTTTGTTTATCAACCAATATAGTGTCAAATCTTATGGACTACATATAATGTAATGTAATATAATTTATTGTATATAAATACTGAAAACGAGACTTTCTCTGTGTCTCCTGACCATCTCTGTCCTATTTTGTTTCCTCTTACTGTCTTTTCATTCATTTTGCTCAAGTCAAAGTCCTCATTCACCTGTCACCTTGCATGTGACCCTCAGGAAGTCTGCTGTGCGCTAATGAAAGTTTCTGCTCAAGTGTGTGATGGGTATTTACAATGCGCTGCTCTGGTGTGATAATAAAACCTCTGCCCCAGTGCCGCCCACTGGGAGAATAAGTAATAATCCAGCGGGGCATAACTGTGAATATATGTGCGGAGCTTGTCCTCTGCACAGGCACCATTAAGCATCAGAGAGTATGATATGTTGGTCCCTCTCTGTGAATTCATATGTCTGGGAGGAGAGTTTGGCAGCAATTCAGGGTCATTAAGATTTTAAATCTCAGATGAAATCTTCTTTAGGGAACAATGCAACATTGTAATACTAATACATTATTATTTATTTTCTTAATTAGCGTTTTTGTCTTCCAGTAAAAATATGTAAACCTTAAAATAATACTTAAAAATTATTGTATGTATATATATACTTTTCTTTTTTTCCCCAGAAAATATATCCTGAAATTAGTGTATTTTTCTTACCAGAAGCATGTCAATGAGATACAATATCTCTTTCCCCTTCTCAGGGAACTAGGGTTCCTCTTGGTCTGTCAAGTTCGATGTTGTGTTGATGTTATTAATACGAGCTCTGCGCTCCCCTCTCTGGCCACCAGAGGGAGCTCACACGTATACTGACACACACACACTACATTTCCCATGATGCTGTTCATTGGACTAATTATCGCACCAGCTGCAAACCATTACTCAAACTATAAAAGACTGTCAATCGCACTGTCAGCGCAAAGTGTTGTTGTGCAATAGCTAACATTTCTGAGTGTTTATTCCTGTGCCTGATCTCCTGTTATCGCTTCTGCCTGTTTTGATTGATTGATTGATTGATTGATTCTGATCTGCCTGTCCTGCCTGTCCTGACCTATGCCTGGATTATCGCTTGTGTATGCTATCTGCCTGTCTTGACTTCCCTGCCTGGATTATCTTTTACGAATGCTCTCTGTTTGTCCTGACCATCTGCCTGTACGACCACTTTTAATAAAGACACATATTTGGATCCCTGCCTGTGAGCACCATTTGTAACAGTTGAGCTGATGTTATGGGGTCTCGCCTGGGATACCAGTCACCTCGAAGTGGTAACTAAACAAACCAATGGCCAGTGAGATTTGCATGCTGAGTCACAACTACACAGACATACTGGTTTACATAGGACCGCCTTTCATACTCCATTCATATTTTTGCTTTGGAGCCGAGCAGTCATACAACGATCGCTCATTCCTTTCACCTTTCTAGAGAAAGAGCATATTTCTTGGGAGGCTGGATACCGCTTCCCAGTCCATCATATTGGCTTATTCAATTCACCAGATATGACAGTTCACCACCCAAGTCCTGTTTTTTTTTTTTTGGGTGGCAGGCAAGGAACCTGTCTTGTGAGCAGAGATTGCAGTCCTACTGGTGAAGGATACAATAGAGTACAGTCTGAACTTAATCGTTGTGTGCGGTCAATCTTGGATCTATGTGTCTTGAATCTGGCCCATCATAAGCTCCCGATCTAGACACATCCTCACGTTTGCTCCCAGGGTTGATTTACAGCAATCGACCTGAGGGGTCAAATGTCCCTAACAACCTGAACAGTCCCTGAATGGCCAGGATCCTTGTCTAGACTCCTGAGAAAAACATGAATGAAGGGAGTCCTATTAAGACCTGTATATCCAGGTAGGTGTGATTCACCAGACAAATCTCACTGGACAACTGGCTTGTTTAGTTACAACTTGGAGGTGATTGGGCTCCCAGGTGAGGCTTAATACGTCAGTTCAACGTAACGTCTCTGTTCTCTCCTTCAGGGAACGGGGGTTACATTTGTAACCTAGATGTTCCCTTTCAGATGGGAACTTGCACTTGAACTTTGCAAAAACGCCTTGGTGTCGCCTGTCTAGGCAAGGCTGAAGAATTGAATGATTCTACTGATGTAGGTAGAATCGGTACTACGAGGAGGCTCAGAGAGAGCCAGACAAATCTAGACTGTTATCCAAGCAGGACGGAAGCCTCAGAAGAACAAATCTCTGGACCAAGAGGAGGCCTACCACATACTACAGCCCCTCTTATCTAGACTGAGTTCAGCAGAGCAGAGGTTTTAACTTGATGACCATCTAAAACGAGGGGAGACTTAACTACACTCTGATTAAATTCCTCTATTCCCCAGGCTTGTACTACTTGTATGTGTAATGTTTGAAATTTTGTATTGTGAGCACTCTTGTGTACTTTTGCATCTTCAGGATGAATCGCTTTCTGTATTCCTCAAGTTGTAAGGCGGATAAAAGCGTTTGCTAAATAAATGTAAATGTAATTAAGTATAGCCTAAGGTTATACTTAACCTAAAGGTTCTAAGAGAAACGTTCAACTTGATAATGATATCTTTGCAGAGCTCTGGGGAGATGAGGCCTCAGCAGAACCAAACCCTTTGGGAAAAGAGACCCAACCTGTCTGTTCACCAAGCAGGCTCACAGAGAGCCATGTACCATTGGTGATACCATCTAGATTTAGCTTTAAAATGGTGGAGGCTTAATTAAAAAAGTGTTAGGCCTAACTACACTCAAAGCTATGGATAGTGGTCAAGGAGGTGATCAAGGGGTAAACGCTCACTGTGGTCCATATCCTTCAGCACAGGGGTGTCAAACTCAATTGCACAGGGGGCCAAAATCCCAAAAAAAATTTAGGTCGCGGGCCGAACAGGATAAACATTTATTGAAAACACTAAAACTAAACTTTTAAAACTTACCTTTTTTAAATTAGATGTGAATAAAAACAGACAGAAATATTATTCTGGAATAAATCAACTTATACCTTAAATAACTTAAAAATATAAAAATATTAAAAAAATACTTAAAAAAATTTAAATATATCCTGTCTAAATTATACAAGTTAGAAATAATGTAAACAAGTAAGTAAAGTAAAAGTTAAAAGAACAAACATTCAAATTTCTTTACTCTTATGTCATTTTATATAAAACTTAAAAAGATTTATATATAAAAGATTTTGCTCTCCATAAAAATATATCCTGTCAAAATTATACAAATTCAAAATATGGACATGCTGCATAACAAAACCTGGAAATCTAAATACAATTTTTGCTTTTCAGCAATAACAAATCAAATCATTCAGTTGAATTTGCTCTTATGTCATTTGTCTTATAGTGCCGTCTTATTAAATTATTTAATTACTGCCACATTAGCTCCGCAAATGAGACACACGGGTATACCGGCAGTCAGTAAACATATACCGTATTATACCGCATATAACCCATGGGTTATAGCAGATTTTACAAACTATATCACAATTTTTTTTTACACGTAATAATATTTCAATATATTTGTTACGTCTCTAAGGACGTAATGTTTTTTTTTTTTCTCTGTATTTTCTTTCTGGCGCTTGTACGATCACTCTGACAGCTGGCGCTGATATGCTGTCTGACCTGTCAATCATGCAAGAAGACGTGCTACCATGAGGGCGGGCTCTTCTCGTCTGATGATCAACACTTGCATTTCGCGCACAAGCACTGTGTACCGAGCCTGAACAGTTATGGATAATTGACACTAACAATCGCGCGATGCGAGCGCGAAGCATCATTAGCCACTTCCTGTTTAATACAGGAAGTGTTCGGCGGGTCAGCTGGAGCGCGGGACATCTCGCGGGCCATTAATAAAATGCTCTCGCGGGCCGGACATAATTACACGCCGGGCCGGATGTGGCCCGCGGGCCTTGAGTTTGACACCTATGCTTCAGCAGGTCGGCCTCGTAAGTCTGCAACATGGCTATGGATCTGCTGCCGTGTATACTCTGACATTCAACCAAGGTGTTTAGCTTTTCTCACGAAAAGCTAAGCCAATGTCGCATTCTTTTTTTTTTGTCAGCAGACTTTCCTCTATATATTTTTGCCCCTGGTGATTTCCCCAATGGTTTGAGTTGTAGCTTTCTCTATGTCAACCCTTCTTGCTCATCACGATTATGACAACCATGAACTAAAATGTCACTCACCATGCAAAGTAACCAGAACAACTTTTCTCCATGTATGTGTTACGGGAACTCGGAAGGAAACTGACGAAGACAGCTGATGAACAGAAATACCCTTTAATGGCAGAACTCAGGCGCGTATATAACACTGACAATAACCGACAAAGGAATGAACAGAACAGGCAGACTATATACACACAGGAAGTGAGGAAGCTAAAGAGGAACACCTGAACACAATCAAACCAATTAGACACCATGGAAACAAATTAATTACAACACTCTAGTCCACAAGAGTCCATTAAGTCCACAAAGCATGAGATAAGTGTAACGGAATGGAGATGGAGAATTTTCCATTACCATAATTTACATTTTTATGCATTTGACAGACACTTTTATCCCATTACCATGGTGTTGCAAGTGCCACCTTTGAGCGTCTACTGTTTGAGCTAAATAATGAATCGACAAAAACGTTGTTAATTTTGAACACAAAAGTTACATAGTTTACCTTTAACTGAAACTGACAAATTATTTTCAGTAATCAAAATAAAGCTAAAAAAATAACATTGAATTATCAGACAATTCCAAATGTTGCCTTGGCAATTAACTGAAATAAATAAATGTAAATTGAAGTAAAATATTTAAAATAAACCTGAAATAATAGTAAATTAAAGATAAGTAGAAGTATTAAACAAAAACTAAAATCACTAAAACATAAATAGCATTTATTTTTTATTCTAATTAAGAAACTGATTTCTTTTTGGTGGACACTTTTTGTGGTCAGACTGAAGCTGATATGTGTATATTTTCTAAGAGGACAAATTCTCATTATATTTTAATAGCTATAGTGCAACCCAACGTGCTGTTTAAAGCCGTGTTAGGCGGCTAATGGATGACTCAATAAGGAGTTCTCCTCTGACACCTCGCCCATATAAAGTGCTTGCGTTCGAGGCCTGAGGGAAGGCACAACTTGAGGGCAAACTGATATTTTCATAACATCTGTCAAACCTTTGGGAGGAAGCACACTCTCCTTCTCAAATTTATCGCCACGTTAATCTCCAGTGTTATCATTTATTTAGGTTCTGCACTCCTTCAGGATTTAGCATTGCCTCTGGTAATTTTTTCCAAGGACTTTTTTTTTAATATGATGCACATGCACATAGACAGGGATTTGGAGTGCTGTGGGCTGGTTTGACTGGCGGTTGATGAAACAGAGTTGTTTAATAGTGACTCTTGTGGGATGGCCATTGTCTGTCCTACCCTTCACCCGCACATGAGAAGAAGGTTAGAGATCAGACCACACTGAAGCTAATGTAGGGTGGTTCTGAACATAAAATGTAGTTCACTCATTACAGTGAAGGACACTGAGGGGTTGAGGTAGGCTTTTCTCATTCTTTTTTCTCATTCACATTATTTTCCTGTCTGGCAAAAATTCCCTGTGCACACATTTCAAAGTCTCTGACTAAAACGGTAAATGCTAAAGTACAGCATTTCTCAAAGCTGTTGCCGCTTTTAGACTGCACCCTGTCTGGCCTATAGCTTAATGAAAAAGAGTACTAATTAACCCCTATGAGGATCATCCATGTAATGACTACTGGGTAAGTGCTAGTCAAATTGATGTCTCTGATGACTATAACATGATGATGTAATGGGATACAAGTAATGGATGATGTACAATCAGACGGTCATTATCATAAAATGACCCCCAACAGGGTGATAATGACCCCCGCAAAACTTGTATTATCCTGTCCCGCTTATTTTAGGATGACACACTTAAATAAACACACTAGAAATATTGATTTGAAATTCTTTAATTATATGAGAAGAAAGAGAAGAGTGATGTACCTTGGTGCAAATATTAGACACTAAAAAACCATGATGTAGAACAGCGTTTCCCACCGTGGTGTGAAAAATCTTTCAAAGATTTTTAAATGGCTAAAAGCTTTTATTATATATCATAAATCTCTGATTTATGTCTCAAATAACAACAGATAACACATTCAAATCAAAAATGCAAATCATAAGAAAGGTTGGTCTAAATTTTGGCATGGGATTGCACATATTTTTTATTTCCGTACTCTCATCCAAAGTGCGCACACACAAAGCTGCCTATCAAACATCTCGCGAGTTCCAAATTGATTTATTTTTCATGACTTATTGGACAAAATGGTCCAAAAATTTTTTTATATATACATATATAATAAATAAAAATAATAATAATTTAAAAAAAAATATATATATATACATTTATTAGGCTTTAAATATTGTAACAACTTTTTTAAATAAAAAATTAAAGTGAACTTAAAACAATGTTCCCATACAGTAAACCCATTAGAATAAATGTCACATTTTCCTGTGGCCTTCAGTATATCAGGGCTCAATGTGTTTATATTGTGCCAGTTAGGCAGGTTTAGATGTTTTTTCTTGCCCTGTTAAAATGCACAAAATGTTATTGTTTTCGTTGTTTTTGACCCATGTGACATTGTGAACTAGGCATTTTGGATTTATAGGTAGGCCTAATGGGTAGGCTATATACAGAAATTGGATAAAGTTGTCAAATACTTCAGTCTTCGCTGCAGTTTAAAACCATTTGCATGAATAAGAGTGTGATCATATAATGTAACGCTAGCCAAAGGATGATGTGGTAAAACATGGCGCATTAATTTTGACAGCACTAGTCTGAAGTGAACGTAAACAGTTTAGAAATGCATGTGCAACAGTATACTGTACTGCAGGGGTGTCAAACTCAATTGCACAGGGGGCCAAAATCCCAAAAAAAATTTAGGTCGCGGGCCGAACAGGATAAACATTTATTGAAAACACTAAAACTAAACTTTTAAAACTTACCTTTTTTAAATTAGATGTGAATAAAAACAGACAGAAATATTATTCTGGAATAAATCAACTTATACCTTAAATAACTTAAAAATATAAAAATATTAAAAAAATACTTAAAAAAATTTAAATATATCCTGTCTAAATTATACAAGTTAGAAATAATGTAAACAAGTAAGTAAAGTAAAAGTTAAAAGAACAAACATTCAAATTTCTTTACTCTTATGTCATTTTATATAAAACTTAAAAAGATTTATATATAAAAGATTTTGCTCTCCATAAAAATATATCCTGTCAAAATTATACAAATTCAAAATATGGACATGCTGCATAACAAAACCTGGAAATCTAAATACAATTTTTGCTTTTCAGCAATAACAAATCAAATCATTCAGTTGAATTTGCTCTTATGTCATTTGTCTTATAGTGCCGTCTTATTAAATTATTTAATTACTGCCACATTAGCTCCGCAAATGAGACACACGGGTATACCGGCAGTCAGTAAACATATACCGTATTATACCGCATATAACCCATGGGTTATAGCAGATTTTACAAACTATATCACAATTTTTTTTTACACGTAATAATATTTCAATATATTTGTTACGTCTCTAAGGACGTAATGTTTTTTTTTTTTCTCTGTATTTTCTTTCTGGCGCTTGTACGATCACTCTGACAGCTGGCGCTGATATGCTGTCTGACCTGTCAATCATGCAAGAAGACGTGCTACCATGAGGGCGGGCTCTTCTCGTCTGATGATCAACACTTGCATTTCGCGCACAAGCACTGTGTACCGAGCCTGAACAGTTATGGATAATTGACACTAACAATCGCGCGATGCGAGCGCGAAGCATCATTAGCCACTTCCTGTTTAATACAGGAAGTGTTCGGCGGGTCAGCTGGAGCGCGGGACATCTCGCGGGCCATTAATAAAATGCTCTCGCGGGCCGGACATAATTACACGCCGGGCCGGATGTGGCCCGCGGGCCTTGAGTTTGACACCTATGCTGTACTGGATCCGTGTGTCAGGTCTTAAAGGGACAGCAGTCCAATAAACGTGCTGCATGTTTTGTTAATCAAACAACAAAAGAAAAAGAGAAAATCAGTCAATCGTATTCAGATTTATTTATGTGCCCTTTTGTTTTTTAGTTTTATTTGTTCCTAGTTTCTTAAGGCTTTCCTTTTGCTTAAACAGTAAAGCATGGGACTTGCAATGCCAGAATCATGGGTTCAATTTCCAGGAAAAGCAACAACTGAATGTCAATGTGTACCTTGAATGCAATGTAAGTTGGTTTGAATAAAAGCGTCTGCCAAATACATAAATGTAAATGATTGCCTAGACTTTCAATAGATGTGATTCAATGTGATTTAAAAAAAAATATATATATATATATACTACAGTATGTATGGCTTTTGTTCCCTGAGGCATCAAAAATTATATTGAATATTGTTGCTTTTCAAGGTATCCTATCGAAGTTAAATTCCACTTCTGTGACACTAATGTAGGGTGCCACAAATTTTGATGGTTTTCAAAGAGTCCCATGACTGGAAAAAGGTCGATAAACACTGGTGTAGAACACTGAGGCTCTGTGTCTTGCATTTCAGTCCACTCAGCAAATCGGTGATTAATTCAGCTGTCAATGCTCTTCACGGTGCTGCAGTAAGTTATCTGAGATGATTTCACTCTAAATCCTCCCGTTTCCAGTAGTCAAAAAAACATTGTTGAATTAAGTATCCATTCCTCTCTACTACTCACTGGCAGATCCAGTTGGTAACATATAGTGGCAATATTTGGAGCACTGCCTCTCACACAGCTCTCATGCAGTCCATCTATCATCCAAAGATTCCGAACGATTTTCAGAAAACAGAAAATAACACACAAAAACCATAAAACACACTAAACAAATTTTTTTTTTTTTTCACCAAAGAGAGAAACTTTTTGGGAAAAGGTTTAGAAGCACATGAGGGTAAAGAAATTATGAATTTTCATGTTTAGGTGAAATATAAGGGTTAGTTCACTCAAAAATTAAAATTATCCCATAATTTGCTCACCCTCAAGCCATCCTAGGCATATGACTTTTTTCTTTCATTTGAACAATCACAGCTATATTAAAAATATCCTGGATCTTCAAAACTTTATAATGGGGGTGAATTGTCACTTCGATTTTAAGCTAACCATATTTATACATTTTTAAACCATAATCACTGGTAATGTCCATACACGAGTCTAGTTCCTTTGAAAGAGTGACCTCTGACCCAACATACTGATGAACGCGAAAGCACAGCGAATAGAGTAAAAACAAAACACCGGCCACAAATTAGATGTCTAAAATTAGAATTTTTTTTTAAGAGAAATTTTGATATAAGAGTAGAAGAGCTTGAGCTGGGAGAGGCGTCTACTCTCACCTAAGCTTACATTAATCCTAAGCCATACATCAGGTCAGAGGTCACTCTTTCACCAGAACTTGACTCGTGTACGGCCATTACTGGAAGCCAATGATTATAGTTATAAGTATGGATATTTTTCTTACAAAAATGCATCAGTTTGGTTCATACAGTCTTTATTACCCCCCTGGAGCTGTATGGATTACTTTTATGATCGATGGATGCTGGTAAAGATAATGAAGGTACCATTCACTTTCATCATAAAACTTGGAAGAGCCAGGATATTTTTTTAATATAACTGAGATTGTGTTTGGCTAAAAGAAAAAAAGCCTATACACCTAGGATGGCTTGAGGGCGAGTAAATTATGGAATCATTTTAATTCTTTGGGTGAACTAACCCTTTAAGGCAAGAAATATTGCTATGAGCCATGTCAGCTCATAATCAGACCCCCTAAGACTTTAAAGCCTAGAATTGACCCAGTATAGCAGATTGTTGCCACAGATAAAGGTCAAATAAATAACTTAGCAGTCATTCTACAACATTTAGTAAAAAAAAGTCCAACACTTGTGGGTTCTCTTGTTGGCTCTTGACAGTTTGCACGTATGGTGTTGAATCAGAGACAGTTTACTACCTTGCTAACTTATTTGTAAACACAATGCGTAATGCAAAGTTACTGTGTGTTATATGATATTTTATAATCTTGTGATTGATGGCATTTATTGAAAAAGTGGAACACTGATACAGTGTTTGAAATATTGATTAGCCATCTGTGTGTTATACCCAAGAGACGCTTATTGCATGTACCTTTTCTCTGAAATAATTTTTTTAAAGTCATGAAATGTTCTGCTGACCATCGATCTCAGCATGTGATGCAACTATCTTCAGCTAACTTTGACAAGCCAAGACAGCCTCGCTTTATAGCCAAGATTACCCAAACCCTGAAGGTTTCTGTTTTATATTTATTTGTGTCTATAGCATCCCTTCTCTTTGTGTGAGAGCCCTGTTAGCAGATGCTGTATATAGTGTGTTGCTGAAGGGCAGTTTGGAAATTAGCGGTGACATGTTCAAAGTGTCTAGAGGCCTTTTCGGTCTGTGCCTCTTCCCACGCAAACCCCAGACGGAGTGTAAAACAATCCCTCCAGCCCAGACATAGACCAAAGCCTGCGCTTTTGTAAAAATGCTGCTTGAAAATAATATAAGTATCCAAAAAATTAAATAAATACCAGACAGAATTACAACAGAGTCAATTTCATTCCCAGATAAATAGAGGCCCTACAATAAATCATCTTCATGTCTGGGAGAAATGGTCATCTGAAATATTGTAAAAAAAAAATGAAATGAGCTTGTAAAGAAACTGTGGACTGCAAACCATATTAATGATTGAAATTCCGTTACTTTGAAGGATTGGATCCTTTCAGCGTGGTATGGAAGCCATTAGATTGGATATAATTATTTGGACATTCCCAGAGGGAGGCTTGGAGGCATCTGATGACTTTTACATGATAGTGAACTCAACATGAGGTATATGTTTGGTCAAAATTCATAAATCCCATTTCTTAGTGGTCAAACGCAGAGCTTGCATTCTAAGATCCATCATCTGCTTGATCTGGTGGACTTAAATGAACCATATAGTTTACAGTTGAATAATATGTAAATGAAAAACGAAGCATGTTGAACAGACTGTTTAGTGTGCAGACCGAGCGTGTCGGGTCTGGAGCTGCCTGACCTCTTTAGCGCTGAATGAGAACGAGAATCTAACATGAGTGCTATGAGAATGAGAATAGTAATCATCACTGTTTCCAGCTGGTTTGCCTGGAGAAATCTAGACGTGGGCTGCATCACTGCTCCCACACGTCAACATCACAAATGCTCTTCTTCGCTCTCATAACTCCGTTCCACACTGTAGGTTTGTGTCTGCAGGGGAGCCGGAACTGGGGGGCCCCAGGTCTGCATTTCTCCACTTTCAGCCCACTCAATCAAGCCCACTCAGATGATATTACAATATATACCTGACTTCCAATGACAAGTACATTTCTGATACAGATTATAGTTTGTTGTAGTTACTGATTTTATTTTTCCAAAAGCAAATGTACATTTAGAGTGTTTATTAAAAGAAATTAAAAGAAAAACTTTGTTGAAAAGCAAAAAATATTTACTACTATTTAAAAACAAAAACAATTTAATATCTTATTTCTAAGCTAATTTTATATGCAAAATAAATTATTTTTTTCAAATATATTAACTTAAACTGATTCTAACTAATCTAATTATCAATGATGAAAACAGCTGAGATACTTTATATTTTTTGTGGAAAGTTTTGATACATTTCTTTCAGGACTCTTTGATGAATAGAAAGTTCAAAATAACAGCATTTATTTAAAGTAGAAATCTTTTTTTTACATTATGAGCTTATACACTCACCTAAAGGATTATGAGGAATACCTGTTCAATTTCTCATTAATTCAATTATCTAATCAACCAATCACATGGCAGTTGCTTCAATGCATTTAGGGGTTGGTCCTGGTCAAGACAATCTCCTGAACTCCAAATTAAATGTCAGAATGGGAAAGAAAGGTGATTTAACCAATTTTGAGCGTGGCATGGTTGTTGGTGCCAGACGGGCCGATCTGAGTATTTCACTATCCACTCAGTTACTGGGATTTTCACGCACAACCATTTCTAGGGTTTACAAAGAATGGTGTGAAAAGGGAAAAACATCCAGTATGCGGCAGTCCTGTGGGAGAAAATGCCTTGTTGATGTTAGAGGTCAGAGGAGAATGGGCCGACTGATTCAAGCTGATAGAAGAGCAACTTTGACTGAAATAACCACTCGTTACAACCGAGGTTTGCAGAAATGCATTTGTGAAGCCACAACACGCACAACCTTGAGGCAGATGGGCTACAACAGCAGAAGACCTCACCGGGTACCACAAATTTTCACTACAAATAGGAAAAAGAGGCTACAACTTTGCACGAGGTCACCAAAATTGGACAGTTGAAGACTGGAAAAATGCCTGGTCTGATGAGTCTCAATTTCTGTTGAGACATTCAGATGGTAAAGAACATGAGAACATGGATCCATCATGCCTTGTTACCACTGTGCAGGCTGGTGGTGGTTGTGCAATGGTGTGGAGGATGTTTTCTTGGCACACTTTAGGCCCCTTAGTGCCAATTGGGCATCGTTTAAATGCCACGGCCTACCTAAGCATTGTTTCTGACCATGTCCATCCCTTTATGACATCCATGTACCCATCCTCTGGCTACTTCCTGCAGGATAATGTCAAAAAGCTCGAATCATTTCAAATTGGTTTCTTGAACATGACAATGAGTTCACTGTACTAAAATGGCCCCCAGAGTCAACAGATCTGGGATGTGGTGGAACGCTAGCTTCTTGCCCTGGATGTGCATCCCACAAATCTCCATCAACTGCAAGATGCAATCCTATCAATATGGGCCAACATTTCTAAAGAATGCTTTCAGCACCTTGTTAAATCAATGCAACGTAGAATTAAGGAAGTTCTGAAGGTGAAAGGGGATCAAACACAGTATTATTATGGTGTTCCTAATAATCCTTTAGGTGAGTTTATACTATATACTTTCCTATAAGCTAAATACTCTAATGTCACTTTTTATCATTGAATTTATGCTTATTGAATGTTGTGGCTTTCGGGCGCAATCATGTATCTCAAAAAACGCTGCTTTTCAGGAAATGGAACAAACAGCCTCATCTGAGGCAGTAAATTACATTACATTATATTACATTTTCTTCAACTCTCAGGTTATAAAATTACTGTAGCTATTTGGGTGTTGTCATTTTTTTCTGTCATATGGCAGAAATTCCATTTGGAATTCCAAATACATAAAACATTAGCCTTTGTATATGTAGTGTTTCTTGAGTAAGGAACAGGCTTTACTTTTTCAAACAAACAGATCTTTATTTTCCCCTTGCATTACAAACAAGCAAAGATGATCCAAACTGCATGTAACATTTCATTCTCGAAAGAGAATGGAGTGGAGTTATGAGATTTTACCTACAGTTTGAGGATCTGATGGAGTTACGAGTTTTAGTTACCAGCTCTTTTTAATATTTTTTTTATTGGTTGGATATTTGTAAAATTCACAGACAGATGTAAAGGATGACCAATAATAATGATTCCTAAAAAAAAATAGCGTCAGCGACGGTATTTGCTGGTAATCAATATGTACAGCATCAATAAGCATCAATAAAAAGTATCTGAGCCAGACTGACTTGATATTATATGTAGTATGCCAGTGACAAATCACTGTGTAGTACAAGAAATGTCAGCACAAGCTAATTCATATTCACGAACAATGCCTAATTTAGTGACATCACAACCTGTCAATCCTGTTCCCAATCAAAAACTTGTTCCACACCAATGTGCTCTCATCTCTTACAACATTTTAGAATAGCCTTCTGTTTGAACTCTTTTGAAACGCCTTTTCTCTTCTACTTCGTGTTGTATTAAGAGACAAAATAACTTGCTTAAATGTCTTAAAGACCTGTTTCAGGTTCTTCTGTCAACTCTAGGGAGATGGTGGAACAGGTCAGAAAGAGTGTTCTTTTTAGATTCCCAAAAGACCCAGAAGACCCCCGGCTGTGCCCTGCTGTCTGTCCTTTCGGTTTCTTTAGATGGAGTGGACAAATTAACTTTGTGTGCTCTTTAGAACAAAGGGGCCCATTATTTGGCCTGTGCATTGTTTGGCAGTTGGCTATGTTGCTTTCAGAGCCCTCTGCCGACGTCACAACCCATAGCATACTTGGCATGGCCGGCAGTCTGAGAGAGAGCTGAAGTATGAGCGAGGAATAATGCTGCCGTAATAAAATGCTCAACAGAGGCAAGATAGATCAGGCACTCTCCTTTCACTTCATCAATGACCTCTGTCTGCATTCTTTAGGATGTAGAAAAAGTTGGAATAGAGGGGGAATGTTGGTAAGAGTTGTTAACCTTAAGGAACTAACCTTATTGGGTACTGAATGCTATTTAAACATGCTCCTGAGAGTACCAGATGGGCTCTTATTCTGGCTATACCTTTTATCGCACTCCACTCTACAGTTTTTAAATGCCTTCTCTCTTATAGTTTCACTCTCTCTTTGTTTTTCTCTCTCCCCTCTCCCCTGTTGCTATAATAGCTGTTATGTTGTGTTGCGTTATGTAAGTTTTGAAAGAAACTGCTTTTATTGAAGAAAGATGCATTAAATTGACTAAATATGACAGTGAATACATTTATAATGTTAAAAAAACATTTCTATTTCAAATTCTGTGTATAAATTCTGTTATTTAAAAGTTTTTATTCATAAAAAAATCCTTAAAAAATCTCTCATGGTTTCCATAAAAATTTGGTATAGAGTAACACAACTGTTCCCATTCAAGGGAACTTGTGCTGTGTCGAAAGACTAGTATATACTACTTTAGCATATCGTCTCGTGAAGCACGATATTGAATCGATCGAGAATGAATGCCTATCGCAGGCTGGTGCATTAAGTGTCTTCAGTAAATACTGAGAATGTAATGTGAGGGTGTGTGAGCTGTCTACAAACTGTGTAAATATATCCCTAGTCTAGTTTAAAAGAAAAGCGCATTCCACACTTATCTCTAAAGAAATAAGAGTATTATGGTGGAGCAAATATTTAAAATTTGTGTCACTTCCTGTCAATGCTACATCACAGGCAGGGATACACACCTCCTGTTCGTTGTTTGCTTGGGAGCGGAGCATGCACGGTCAGCGCTCAAGGGCACTGACTGTCCCCACTGTGAGCAGCTCTTACTGCAAATGCTCCGCTCCTGCCTGGCACTCTTTAATGAGGCTGCCCAGGCTCCCGGGTCCCTAATGAGGCACAGCGGAGATCTATGTTCTGGGAATCGCAAATGGATCTGATGGTGGAGTTAGAGATGGGCTCTGCCTTATCTCAGCCCTTGCCTGGCTGATCCAATTTCCTCTGTCCAAACCCGGAAGCACGCTCGAGGGCAGTTACTTCTGACTAGGCAGAGGCATCAGTACTGCAACTGTTCTGAGTTCTGAGGAACTGAACATTGTCAGTATTGAGGATGGAAAGGAAGACTTGCCATCTTCCTCTCCAACTTACAAGGAGCTCTTAGAGGTGGTAACCCACACAGTCTCCCAAACTTTGTATTAATTGGCCATTGGAGTCCAGGGACCACCTTCTTAGGCATTGTCTGGAATTCTGTGTCGATGTGCGTGGGGAATAGCTGTACTGATATTGATACCATCCTCTTTTTTTGCAAGAGCATCAAACTAGGCCAGTCACCCACTGTCAAACACTTCCAGAGAGTGTTGGGTCTCATGACAGCAGCTTCCAGCATTATCCTGCTCAGGTTACTGCACATGAGGCCTGCATGAGGCCAGGTTACTGCACTGCTCTGTGGAGCAGACACCACCTCTCCTGGCACATAAACGGTGTTTCTCCCAGTCCTCACGGGCCGTCCTGTTGTTGTCCACATGAGGAGGGTCTGCGCTTGCTCCCACTTTACAAACTGTGACAAATCCTCCTCTGATCCCAAGGGACATTGCTCTCTCTCCGAGCAGTTCATATTCCACGGATCCAGAATCTGGGAGCAGACGTCCTGTCGAGGCAGAGGCCGAGGCCCAGGGACTTTTCGGCCGAGCATAAGTAGACCACTAGAAATGACTCCTTGTCAAGTCAAGTTTATTTGTATAACGCTTTTTACAATACAGATTGTTTCAAAGCAGCTTTACAGTGGTCACAGGAAAACAATAAGCATAAAGTTTGTTTTGGCTGAACAGCAGCCTCAAAAGAGTAGGCGAATCAATACAATTTATGAATATTAAGTTGTCCACTGTGGTTCTCCCTCACTCATCCATCTCCTCTCGGACTGTGAGATGGACCTTTTAATCTCCTTCCACCCTGAAGGTTTACATTTCTGCCATAACTGCTTACCACTGAAGGGTGGTATGTCTATTGGCAGAGACCATCTAGCTACACGTTTCCTCTGTGGCACTCTGAGGCTGAGGCCTGCAGTACAAACTCAGGTTCCGGCTTGGGACCTGTCTCTGGTCCTCCAAGGCTTGCCCCAGGCCTCCTTTGAACCCATTGAGGAGATTCCTATTGAGTTTCTTTTTTTAAAAACTCCCTTTCTCTTCGCTATCTCTTATTTAAAGAGGATAGGTGATCTATAAGATCTGTCTGTAGCCCCTTTGTGTCTGGAATTTGCGCCTGTTATGGCAAAAGCTTTCCTCCACCCCAGGCCAGGCTATGTGCCTAAAGTCCTTTCCAACTCGGCACGCTCTTTTGTGCTGCAGGCTTTCTGTCCTTCCCCCTTTGGTGATCATGACCAGGACCTCAGAAATAAGATCTGTCCAATGCGAGACTGACCAACTCTTTGTATGCTAAGGGACCCCCAAGGGGGCCCCAGCATCTAAATCAACCATGAGCAGGTGGATAGTCGAGGTCATCTCCCTGGCTTACGAGTCGGCCGGACTACCTTCTCCTCCTAGGAGCATGGCTGCCTCTAAGGCTCTTCTTGCTGGAGTTTCCCTTGCTGATGTCTGTGATATGGCAGACTGGTCCACTATCCTGAGGTTCTACCAGCTATACCTCAACTCTGCTCCAGGAACATGGTTGCTTTTCGTAGTGAGCTATGTTACACTCGTCAGACCTTTGTCACTGATGTGCCGTTGGTATATTGTTCCCCTAGCTTTTCAACGCAGCACGAGTTCCCTTGAATGGTAACGTCTTGGGTTATATATGTAACCATAGTTCCCTGAGAAGAGAATGAGACGCTGCATTCTTGCTTCTTGTGCCTGCTGGGCTTACTTCAGACACTTGTCTTTTGGTTTCCGCCACACATTTATCATCCTGGTTCATGACATCACCAGAATGCAACGTGCATTCACACTCGGATCGATTTGATAGTGCTTCACAAGACAATATGCTAAAGCATTCTGCAAGCGTTTTGACACAGTGTCTCATTCCCTTCTCAGGGAACTATGGTTACATACGTAACCTGAGACGTTTTCAATGTTCATGATAACAACAAATGTCTCGTAAAGCACTAAATTTCAGCATATTAGAATGACATCACACAAAATGAATAACTTTTTAAAATGTATTAAAGTATTTTGCAATATTACTGTTTTTACTGTATTTTGAATCAAAGACTTCGTATTGACTCCATATTAGAATTTGTGAATAATAAACAATTATTATCAAAAATATTATATTATATTACAATCTTGAATGTTTTTGAGATGTTGTCAACAATTATAGTTGGGGAGAAAATCAAATCAAATTGACTTTTTTCCCTGGGAGTAATTAACAACTTCTTAAATATCCCAATCTTTTGAGTGTGTTGTATTTCATAATAACTGCTTGTAGCACAAGCATAATTATTTTTGTGAATCTGTAAGTATATTAAGATCAACTCCGGATATCAAGTAGTCTCTTATAAAAATAGGCTTCCTATATCTTTGTCCATTCAACATCCCTGTATTTTTTAATGACCACCTAAAAGAGAGTTGAAAGGTGGCCAAAAAGACATGCTTACTAAAAAATCACTCATTATTCAATGTCTTGAATGAGCAAGAATTCTCCTTCCCCCACATTAGTAGTCTAGACACCCTGCCGACAAGGGAGTGACGATAGCTGACACATTTTTGACATGAGGGTTCTGACAGGAACAGCAAGAACGTCTATTCAGTAGTTAATCTTAATAGGCATCTAATGAGAACAATAAACGTGACCTGCCACAAGGACCTGCCCATGGCACCTCACCTCTAGTGAATATTTCATATATCTGGAGACGCTGTGATACACGCAGGCGACAACATTGATGCCAGAAAAGGCATAATTAATGAAGCTCTGCATGCATAGTGCATTTATCATACCGCTGCTCCTTTGATTTTGCATTCATGAAGGATGCGAAAGAGTTGATTGCATTGTCTGTGTCGTGTTAATCTTATTTGCTTGTCTCTTCTTCTTTTCCTCCAGCATGTGTATGATTGAGAGCTCCCAGAGGACATCCCGCTAACCAAAAGAGCTTGTGCAGCCCAACGGCTGTGATCAACGGCAGCTGCATTGCAGCAAGCACTTCCATGGCATCCTATTGCAATCGCATGACCTTTATGGGTTTTCCAAGGCAGCAATGAGGAGTCTGTTGCTTAGTAGATAAGTTCAGGGGCACTTAGGGCTTAAAGAATCGATGTTGCCAGATCGCTGATGGGTCTGATGTATCCTCACTTCTGAATCTCAGGATACAATCAGCCCTGTGTTTTCTGATAGAGGAGCTAACGTGGATTAGTGAGACCGGGGCTCTCAATGGCTCACTGATAACAGCAGAAGGTACCTGTGTCTTGACAAGCCACTCTTTGTGTAATGGCGTGGATCGAACTACTCCACTATTTGCAGACATAAATAGGTAGAGAGGAATTAAGAAGCGCAGGAGTTAAACAAATCTTGCAGTTATTGAATGGTTGACTTATTGAGTGTTTTCTCAGAGCCAAATCGTTTCCTTGTGGTAAAACTAAACTGATTCAAAAGACAGACATGCCCAATAGGTTTGCCTGTCATGATGTGCTTTTCCAGTACCTGTGTGTACTGTGATAGTTGAAAAGAAAATTATTTTCTTTATTTAAAAGAAAAGTCTTTGTTTATATACCTTGGTATAATATATTACAAACAAATGTCTTATTCATTCATTAAACACAAAAAAAGATGATAATGAAGTATAATGGAAGTTAATGAGGTACGAGGCTATCATACTCCACAACAAAACATAACAAAAAAGTAACATAGAAGTATCATGAAAGTGGTAATTATGACATACTACGTGCAATTTATTTTAATTATCTATCTATCTATCTATCTATCTATCTATCTATCTATAGTATTGAGTGTATGTAAATAGAAATACAATACAATTTCAAATTATAAATGAAATGGAAATCATCATTCACTGAAAATATTATCACAAGATCTAAATTTAATTCATTATTCCTTGAAAATCATCACATTCACACAATCGATAAATTAAAACATTATATACTAATAATATTCACATAAAAGGTACATTTAAATCATTTTTCACTGAAAATCTTCTCAGCAGATAAATTTTTAGCTAAAGATGGTCACATAATAGATGAAAAGTTGATGCATTCACTGAAAATGGTCAACTAAACTGTTCTTGGCATAAGAGAGTAGCAATATACAATTTGTGATTCAATTGTTCTTTTAGTTTGATCTTTTTGATGTCAGTTCAAGTTCACAAAACTGAATTGTTCTTTATTTTCTTTAAAATCTGGTTCTCAAGCTCTTAACTTGTCACAGACTCAGCCACGCCCCCTGCACCAGACTCCCAAGCTCCACCCACTCGTTCCCAATCCCCGGAATACTGAGCACCTGCACCTGTTCCCCATCACTGGAATCCTATATCACCTGTCTTCACCATGCACTCATTGTCTGATCTCATTTCATGTTACTCAGACTGCTTCGCGACCCTTCTCTGTTACCGCTCGAGTTTGCCGTGGAATACTCCCAAGGATCTCTACTCTCTAAGATATTCTCAGTGCTCATCTCTCCAAGCTAAGAGACTTTGATATTCACTGCTTTGTGTCTGATTTCAATAAACCAGTATCGCATACTAACCTCTGTGTCTTCAGTACACCATGACAGAAGATCAGACCAACCGTCAGGCCGAAGCAGTGGCTCAGGATCCCCCGTCGCCAGCCCCGCTTCCACTCAACGAAATCACTCAAGCCTTCCTCCACGCCCTGCAGCTAGGATCTTCCTCGTTGACTGCCTCAGCCAGTCCCGTGGCCCGACCAGCGCCCTATGCCGGTGAGGCGGCGGAATGCAATGGGTTTCTTTTGCAATGTTCACTCTATTTTGAGATGCAGGCTCATCAGTTTCCCACCGATCGCTCTAAGATCGCCTTCATCGTCACTCATCTCACTGGACGAGCGCTCCAATGGGCCAGAGCCCTTATGGAGTCCGGTGGGTCGGTCACCCAGTCTATCGACGCTTTCACTCGCCATTTCCGAGAGGTCTTCACCCAATCCTCTGGAGCCACCACAACCCATGATCAACTGCTTAAACTTCGTCAAGGTACCCAATCTCTTCATGATTACAACATCCAATTTCGCACTCTTGCTGCTGCCAGTGGTTGGAATGAGCCTGCTTTACTCGCTGTGTACCGCGCTGGATTAAACCCACAACTTCAACTCTCTCTTGCTATCTACGATAACCACTCGGGACTCGAAACCTTCATGAATCAGGCCACCTTAATATCTCAAAATCTCACTGCCAATACTAACCCCGTCCGTCCATTGCATTCCCCGTCTCCACCGTGGGAGCCAACCCCTCCAGCACCAGAACCCATGCAACTGGACCATCACCGTTTATCGACCTCGGAAAGAGAACGACGTATGCGTCAGCACCTCTGCCTTTACTGCGGAGGGTCGGGTCATTACCGAACCAACTGCCCTATTCGACCCCCACAGCCCGCGGTGAGTACTATCCACACTGACCCTATAACACTTAACCTTCCAGAAACCCATCTGATATTAACCTCCCCCTCTGGTTCTGTTCCAGCGAAAGCCCTTGTAGATTCCGGATCTGCGGGAAATTTCATTTCTGCTGAAACTCTGGTTAAATTACATGTCAAGACCTCACCTCTATCAAACCCGTACCAAGCACATTCTATTTTGGGAAAACCGCTGGGCAGGAGGTGCATCCGCTACGTCACCGATCCCATCACTGTACAGATAGGCTGTCTTCATCAGGAACAACTTTCCCTACTGGTGCTGGAGGGTTCCACCGTCGATGTAGTCCTGGGACGCCCGTGGCTGGCCGCCCACTCACCTTCCGTTAACTGGTCCACCGGGGAGGTCATGCGTTGGAGCGACACCTGCAAACAACACTGTTTGAACCCCATCACGAGAATCAAGTCACCACTACCGCAACTCACATCTCTGCCCATGGCTACTGCATCCCTGGACGAGCCCGGGCCCGCTCCAACGCCGACCATCCCTGATGAGTATCGGGCGTTCCAGGACGTGTTCAGCAAACAACGGGCGGCTGAACTCCCACCACATCGGCCATGGGACTGTGCTATAGACCTGCTGCCTGGGACAACGCTCCCCAAGGGTCGTATTTACCCACTGTCCATCCCGGAACAGCAGGCCATGGAGGAGTACATCAGGGAGGCACTCAATCAAGGATTCATCCAAGCATCCAATTCCCCTGCCGCTTCCAGCTTTTTCTTCGTGGGCAAAAAGGATGGGGGCTTGAGGCCGTGCATCGACTACCGGAAACTCAACGAGCAAACTATTAAAATCAGGTACCCACTTCCCCTGGTTCCCGCCGCTCTGGAGCAGCTGCGGGGAGCTCGCTGGTTTACCAAGTTGGACCTGCGCAGCGCCTACAATCTTATCAGAATCCGAGAGGGGGATGAGTGGAAAACGGCTTTCATAACCCCCGCAGGACACTACGAGTACAAAGTCATGCCCTTTGGACTGTCTAATGCCCCCGCAATATTTCAAGGGTTCATGAATGAAATCTTCCGAGACTTCCTCAATAAATTTCTCATCATCTACATAGACGACATCCTGATTTATTCCCACAACCTGTCAGAACACTACCATCACGTTGCGCAGGTCCTCCAACGACTCAGAGAGAACCACCTGTTTCTGAAGCTCGAAAAGTGCGAGTTCCACCGCAGCTCTACCCATTTCCTCGGATACATCGTGGACCAGAGCGGCGTCAAGATGGACCAGGGGAAGGTTCGAGCAGTGCGGAGTTGGCCCCAGCCCAAAACTGTAAAAGACCTTCAGCGCTTCTTGGGCTTCGCAAACTTCTATCGCCGGTTCATTCATCTGTTCAGCACCATCGCTGCACCCCTCTCCGCACTACTTCGAGGAGGCCCCAAGTCCCTGTCCTGGACCCCAGAAGCCCAACAAGCATTTCTTCATCTCAAGGAAGCCTTCAGCACGGCTCCCGCCCTCGTTCATCCCGATCCCCAGACCCCCTTTGTCGTGGAAGTGGACGCCTCCAGTGTGGGGGTAGGAGCCGTGCTGTCCCAGCGGCAGGGGAATCCTCCACAACTCCATCCATGTGCCTACTTCTCCAAGAAGCTATCCTCGGCGGAACGCAACTACGACATCGGGAATCGTGAGTTGCTTGCCATCAAACTGGCTTTGGATGAATGGCGGCATTGGCTGGAGGGAGCTAGACACCCATTCCAAGTCATCACTGATCACCGCAACTTAGAGTACTTGAGAGAAGCCAAGAGACTCAACCCTCGTCAGGCCAGATGGGCCCTGTTTTTTACCAGGTTTAACTTCACTGTGACCTACCGCCCGGGAAATAAGAACATCAAAGCAGACGCACTGTCTCGCCAGTTTCTCCCAGATCAAGCTGCAGCACAAACAGAACCCATACTCCCTCCGGCCGTTATCATCAGCCCCATCCAGTGGGCCTTGGATCAGCGCATTGCCGAAGCAACTCACGATGACCCAGTTCCGCCGGGGTGTCCTGAGGGACGGTCTTATGTCCCAGCTAGTCTCCGGCCGTCCCTCATGGATCAAGCTCATTCATCTCCGGGCTCTGGACACCCAGGCAGCCAGCGAACCCTCTCGCTCTTACAAGGACGTTATTGGTGGCCCAGTATGGCTCGTGACATCTCCCGCTTCGTTCAAGGATGCTCAGTCTGTGCCACCACAAACACTCCCCGTCACCTACCTGAAGGCAAGCTGGTCCCGTTACCCCTTCCTCGACGTCCCTGGTCTCATCTGGGCGTTGATTTCCTCTCCGACCTCCCCCCATCCGATGGACACACATGTATCCTTGTGGCAGTGGATCGATTCTCCAAAGGATGTAAACTCATACCCCTGCCAGGACTACCCACCGCCATGGAAACAGCTGAGGCACTCTTCCACCACGTCTTTCGGCATTTCGGTATCCCCGAGGACATAGTCTCTGATAGGGGTCCACAGTTCATCTCACGGGTTTGGACGGCATTCTTTTCACTTCTGGGAGTCACCGTCAGTCTCACATCCGGATATCACCCCCAATCTAACGGCCAGACTGAGCGAAAGATTCAGGAAATTGGGAGATACCTCCGAGCCTACTGTGGTCGCCGCCAAGACAGCTGGAACCGGTTCCTTCCGTGGGCTGAGTACGCACAAAACTCACTTCGTCAAGAATCCACTCACCTCACCCCGTTTCAATGTGTTCTAGGTTTCCAACCCCCATTGTTCCCCTGGTCTGGAGAGCCCACGGACGTTCCAGCTGTCCACCATTGGTTTCAGGAGAGCGAGAGGGTGTGGGACTCAGCACACGTCCATCTGCAACGGGCAGTCCGTAGGCAGAAGACTCAAGCTGACCGTCGGCGAGGGCCAACCCCCCAGTATCAACCCGGCCAGCTGGTATGGCTCTCAACCCGGGATATTCGCCTACGGCTGCCCAGCCGCAAGCTGAGTCCCCGCTATATAGGTCCATTTAAAATTCTGAGGCAGATCAACGAGGTCACCTACAGGTTACAATTACCGGCACAGTACCGCATTGCACCCTCTTTTCACGTTTCCCTCCTCAAACCATACACTGACCCTGTTCTCCCTTCCTCCACAGAGTCTGGTGCAGATGCGACACCTCCCCCTCCAGTAGACCCAGAGGATCAAAACATCTTTCAAGTCACCACCATCATCGACTCCCGACGGCGAGGCGGCGTTCTACAATATCTCGTGGACTGGGAGGGATTCGGCCCCGAGGAACGTTCTTGGGTAGTGCGGGATGATATTCTGGACCCCTCTCTTCTGGCCGACTTCCATGCCGCACACCCGGACCGTCCAGCACCTCGGGGCCGAGGCCGGCCTCGCCGTCGTCCGCCGCGGTCCTCAGGAGCTGCCCGTGAGGGGGGGGGGTACTGTCACAGACTCAGCCACGCCCCCTGCACCAGACTCCCAAGCTCCACCCACTCGTTCCCAATCCCCGGAATACTGAGCACCTGCACCTGTTCCCCATCACTGGAATCCTATATCACCTGTCTTCACCATGCACTCATTGTCTGATCTCATTTCATGTTACTCAGACTGCTTCGCTACCCTTCTCTGTTACCGCTCGAGTTTGCCGTGGAATACTCCCAAGGATCTCTACTCTCTAAGATATTCTCAGTGCTCATCTCTCCAAGCTAAGAGACTTTGATATTCACTGCTTTGTGTCTGATTTCAATAAACCAGTATCGCATACTAACCTCTGTGTCTTCAGTACACCATGACATAACTGTTTGATTTTGGTGATCCAACAATAGCAACTCATTTTCTGTGCCTCACCGAAAAATATATAATGGAATACTTTATGATCCTTTTGCATATATACATATATGAATTATTTCTTTTTGTTGAAAATCTGGTGTGGAACGAAATAAGGATTTATTTGGAGTAATTTACATTTCTTTAATGTAGATCAATCACTTTTAAGTCTATAGAAACATGTTATTATTCACAGATTAAGAGCCTCCATTGTCTACTCCTCGCTGCCATCTTTGTGTCAATGGGTCTCTCTGTATTCATGTCCACGACTAGTTGAGTTTGGATAATATCCCTGTTCTGTATTTCAACCCTCTGTAGATGGTGCCAAACACTAATGCTCTTATAGAGAATACTTGTACTATGCTATAAGGCCTTGATGGCTAGTTCTTCTTTGAAAATAAATGATTTATGGAAGAACAAAACAGACTCCCATGATGCTGTGCTGAGCTCTGTGGTCCTGTTCTCCTCAGATTTACTGCCCGTTCTGACACTTCATCACTTTACTCCTGCTGTGTGTGTATATGTGGTTATTGCACAGTGGGACTGCCAGGAGTTACCGTCACACTCACAGAGACATAAACACACACATGATTTGTTTGAGTTCAAGATGCCATCAGTTCTCTCTAACCAGTGTGGATCCCAGAGCGGTTTTCATTATTGCTGTTAATATTGTATGAGTTAAATAATTTTGCTTCGGTTGCTTGCTACCACTATTCATAAATCAAACATGTTCTTCCCTGTCCGATGATGATACTATGATGATGCAATGACAAAGTGGTTCAATAAAACCATACCTGAAATCACAGACTGCTGTGTAATATATGAGATGGTGTTGAGTTTGTTTGTTTCTTATGAGGACAATATTTTAAGATCTATAGCCATGTGAGGCTGGATAAGTGCAATGAGATTCACCCTTGTTTCTTCTGTTCTTGTTTCATCTCTCATAATCCAGTGGATCAGTTTGTCTGCACAACTAGTGCCATCGCAGATATTGTCATCCTGGTTGATGGGTCTTGGAGTATTGGCAGAATCAATTTCCGTCTGGTTCGCATGTTCCTTGAGAACTTGATCAATGCCTTCGATGTTGGAATAGACAAAACCCGGATTGGTGGGTCGCAGGAATTCACTCTCATTCACTTGTAATAATTCAATCACTGTTTTGACCTTAAGTAGATTTATAGTAAGTGGATCATTTATTAATTTAGACAACTTTTCAATGAATCTATGAAGTGCCAATATGTTCCCTGGATGTGTTTTATTTTTTTAGGATTGGCCCAGTACAGTGGAGATCCACGAATTGAGTGGCACTTGAATGGCTTCAGCACAAAAGATGCAGTAATAGATGCTGTCAAAAACCTGCCTTACAAGGGAGGGAACACTCTCACAGGTAATTTTCTGTGTTTTTCCAGACTTCTCACATTGTTCTAGAGACATTGTTTATTGTGCCTTGTAAAATGGTTCACAATCAATTTTATCATTGTACTAATGTACAAATTCTACATTGCTGCACATTTAAAATCATATAAATGCAGTATTTTACTTTGTGTGCAGTTTTTTAACTCAGAAACCTGTGTTTCTTACAATTGCGACTTTATATCTGATCTATTTCTCATAATCTCACAATTGTCTAATTCACATAATTGACTTTATATCTCACAATTGTGACTTTTTCTCAAAAAACTTGAACTTTAATAAACTGGAACTTTATTTGCCACATATTTGCTACTTTATTTCTTGCATTTCATACTTTTTGTAGTTGTAACTTCTAATATCTCACAATTACAACATACATACTTCAGAATTACAACCTTACTACTCATATTTGTGAGCTTATTTCTTATATATTTTTTATAATAATACAGTAATCCCTCGTTTATCGTAGTTAATGTGAACCTGATGCGGTTTGATGAATGTGATGATGATGATGATGATGATGATGATGATGATGTTGATGATGATGGTGTTACTGCACTGGTATAATGAAGCCTTTAAATCAGTTCGTGCTCTCATTGGTCGATCTCATGCCGGGAACCAATCACATGTCTTGTCTGATTGCCCATGGGTGTGTACAAAGCCTCGAACTGAGGCTGCGAAACTTGAACCGCGAACCAGGAAGTGGTGAGGGATTACTGTATATCTCGCAATTTGACTTTACTTTTGAAATTCTTTAATATTTTGATCTGTCTAGGTCTTGCTCTTACATACATTCTGGAGAACAGCTTCAAACCAGAGTCTGGAGCTCGTGTCGACGTTCCCAAAATCGGAATCTTGATAACTGACGGCAAATCCCAGGATGACGTTATCCCACCTGCTCAGACTCTGAGAAGTGCTGGAGTCGAGTTATTTGCCATTGGTAGTAGAGGATTCCTCATTCCACCTTTGTGTAGAATAGTTCATCTAGTTAATTTATGCAGTATGTAGAAAAAGTATCCACCCAGTGTTAAATAAACATCCTCAGGGCTGATATAGAAATGTTGCTGAGCTTTTCAGAGGTCACTTATGAATTTTATCACCAATAATTATATTCAAAATTTACCAAAAGATTGTTGACTGTCAACACGGATACATTATCAACACTAGCAATCTCCTATAGATATTCCAGAAACGTGGAATATGACCTTTTTGAATATGTGTCGTTGTGTGTAGGTGTGAAGAATGCTGATGAGAACGAGCTGAAGGCCATCGCCTCTGAACCAGAGGACACACACGTTTATAATGTGGCTGACTTCAGTATCATGAGCACTATAGTGGATGGTTTGACCAGGAAGGTGTGTGATGGAGTGGATCAACAGAACAAAGAAATTAAACGTAAGTGTTTTACCTGCTGTTTTACCTGCCATTTCTGATGTGTGGAATGGGATCTAATGTCTCATGGTTCCCTCATTGTCAGGAGATTCTTTTTCTGAAGAGACAGCGTCCCCACCGCAGGACTTGGTCATTTCTGAGGTGACTGCACACAGTTTTCGTGTGTCCTGGACTCATGCTCCTGGAAGTGTGGAAAAATATCGAGTGGTTTACCAACCAACCACAGCAGACATTCTGGAAGAGGTGACCGATCAGTTACTCAGTGTTGTAGTTATTCAGCATTGCTACAGAATATCCATTAAGTGTATTTAAAAGCAAACCTACAACCTGAAAGCCACCACTTAAATATGGAGGACCGATAATAGGAAAATAAATAAAGAAAAAAACATATTATTATTATTAATATAATTAATATTTAGTTTAATCCTGAATTTATTTTTGTATTACATTTTCCTTATATTATATATAAATTATAAATAATTTAATATATTCCTTTCATATATTTTCATATATACTTTCAAAAACAATAATAATAATTATATATATATATATATATATATATATATATATATATATATAATTATTATTTTTTTTTTTCATCTTTGCATTCTCACCAAAATTAATTTAATTAATTAAATTGGTGAATCTGAACATGGTGTTTACATGAAGTTGATATGCGTGTTTTTGTTACAAGCTTCTAATCAGAATTGTTTTTTTTTTACGTGCACACCCTGCACAAGTTTCCCACTGTTTGTGCATACTATTCTCTCACATTATTTATTTTCTTTGTTTTAAAGAGCTGAGTTAATATTTATTTATTTCGAGGTCTAATTAGTAGACGATGAGCGCCTGAACCATTATGCTGTGCTGTTTATATTTATCAAACAGTAAAAACGCCTGTGGATGAGAGTATGAAGTGAGAACTGATGGGATGTTGTTCTGCTCCACTTCACATACAATTAGGGGTAGAAGATTTAGAATAGCACAATTCATGACATTTTATTTAACAACTGCATGTCATTACACCATTTTATGTCACTGTACATGTGCATTCCTTTCCAGTTTTGGTTTTCAAACCAGATCAAGTGTTTACATATTTTCTCGATCTGATTAGAAAAGGGATAGACCACCCCTATCAGTCCTATTGAAATTCCAGCTCAATCAGATTGATTGGGTTTTTTTTTATGTGAAGGTTTTTTAGTCTGATTGAGCCGTCAGTTTGATTACTAATGGATTATATGATTGCATATAAACTTAGCAACTGAGACATTTAAAAAAAAAATCTTCTTTCGTGTTCCATACAACAAATAAATAAATATAGTTTTGTAACAACATGAGAGTGAATAAAATTCCACTGAAAGGGTAAAAGAAAAATTGTGTTTGGGGAAAATAGATGGCCTCATTCGCAGAGGTGCTACTATTCATGTCAACTGATGTTCTCTGAATGTTCAGCAGTCAGTGTTTTAAAAGTCATTTTTGTTCTTTTCTTCCTTTAAAATAAATACCACTTGGTTTGATATCTTGTTATCTAGAGCTATGACAGTCTTACATTTTTTAACTGTCTTAAATGACAAAATACTTCTTAGTGCCAGTATTATTTTGCCTCCTTTATCTCCTTTGTTCTGTTTCCAGTTTTTTGTGATGGATGTCAGCAGAATACTATAAATATTATGTGGTGCACTTTGCCACATTATTTAACATTATTGAGGCTTTTAGTTTTATTTTTCATCATTCTCCAAACTGCTGTGCTGGATGTCACAAACCGCTGTTGTCTTGCTGTATAGATTGTGGTGGGCGGCATGGAGAATTCAGTGGTCCTGCAGAATTTGAACTCTCTGACTGAATACGAGATTGCTGTGTTCGCTGTGTTCCACAGCGCAGTGAGTGACGCTCTTAGAGGCAACAAGATCACGCGTGAGTCATCCTCAAAACTTGCCACAACCAACATTGACTACAGAACATCTCATAAAAATGTTACAGGCTTGTATCCTTCACGATTTCACTGTAAAATAGTAATCACCCACAAACCACATGCCTGTGTTTTACCTAAATACACTTTACACTGTAACACTTTTTCAGCACCTTATTTACAGCTTATTTCATAACTACTACTTTAATGCCTGTGAATCATCTCAGCAAGACAGTACTGAAGTCTGCAGTATTTAGTGGAATAATTATTGAAGTAATTATTAGCAGTAATTATTGAAATTAAAAATTCATATTTTATGTAAATATTATTTTTGTTTTTCTTACCCATTTGAAAATATTTTCCTTTTTCAAAGTATTAACCAAATTTTATTAGAATTATGCTTAAAATAGATGAATAAACTTTAATTTTAATTTGTATTTCATTATATTTTCCTTGAATAAGTTCTTAGTCTTAATATTTTACACAAATTTGCTTTGCATTCATATTTAAATTAAAAGGACCTTTAATCAAGATTGTTAATTGGTGAATGACTAAATACATACATGAATAAATTTGGTCACACTTTATATTAAGTGCCTTTAACAACTAATTACTATAATTTAATTATGTGATACAATGCATTTATTATTGTTAGGCATGAGGTGCGGGAGGATGAGGATAAGGATGACTAGAACAACAAGAATAAATGGAAATGCACTTTAATAAGCAAACTCAAAATACATACTTTAAATAGAAAACAAATAAGCACTTATTGTGGAAAAACAGAAAATGAAAGTCCAATGGGATGAACAGGGAGGAACACAACAAACAACACATCCAAACATTCATGACAACGGACAAAGACAGAATGACACAGCTGGAAGATATACACGAAGGATGATGGGACACAGGTGACAAGACTGACGAGGTGACGGGTGAATATATGACACTGTGAAGATCATGCAAGGAAACAGGAAGAGGGTGGAGACACGACAGATCTATGACCATTATACATACATGTTGAACTTATATTATTATAATTACCTGCATGTAATTACATCCATTGCACAATTACACTCTTTACCCTTCCTTTACCATTTAACCCACCCTTCAAACCTGTCCCAAATCTTACCCGTATCCCACATCAGTAGAAGCAAAAGTTTTTTGCTATACAATATTGTAACAATGTTCAACGTTCGGGTAGGAAGGAGGCGAGAACCGGCAGACGTTTGACAGACTTTAATGATAAATAAAACTTAAATGCAAAATAAACATAATGGCGGCAGTCGTCCGTGAGGGACTGCCGCCATTATGTTTATTTTGCATTTATGCATTTATGTTTTACGCCCACACGAACACAAACCACAACATAAACTCCAGGCCTGGTCCTCTCTCGTCCTTCACTGTCATCGCTCCTCCTTTTATGCCTCCGCTTCTCCGTGAGATACGAGACCGGTGGCTCACAGGTGACGCTCATTATCAATCACGCCACCGGCTCTCGTGACGCTCTCACGGTCCCTCGACCCCGCCCTGCTCGCCACAAATATATGTACCTTTGTACATCATAGTTAAAGACACCTAATATAAAGTGTGACCTAATGTTTTTGACCTAAAATACACAAGGTTGATGGTTTGGAGGCAGGACGGTTTGATTGTCACCCGGTGCGTGCCATGTTGCCACACCCCTCTCGGGTCTTGGCCATGAAGACAGTGCTGAAGCCACCTCATATGAAGCACTCCGAGCGGTGTTACTGTGGCTGTGGCTGTGGCTGTGTCATATACCCTGGGAGCCTCTGAAAAAGTTTCAGTGATGCTGACGTCCTACCTTTGAGGGAGTTCATTGTGAGGCGTGCTGTGAGGTTGACCGAGTACAGTTCCATACCAAGAAAAGAGGTCTTTGGCAATTTGTCCTCTGGATCAGACTCAAACAATGCTACTCTCCCAGAAAGGTTTGCCTACACAGTAATCCTCAGGTCACCCTTCCTATTCTTCTATATAATTCTTTACAAAGTAAACAGCTTCCTCGTTTCGTAAGCAAACTCATTGATGAATACTCAACTTGAGTCAAGCAGAAGACTAGAACCGCTTGACGCTGAAGTGAAAAGCTGAGATAGCTGGCCATCGTCTCTTCAACCAGAGGCATAGACACATATCCATATTCCTGCATCCCCTCCACATCAGCATAGTTTTCCTGTGAACAGTGAATACGAGCAGAATATGGCTTTCCCCAAGATCTCTGTTCCTCAGTGTGAAGATCTGGGAGAAAGGGAATACTCGCACAAGTTAAGCGGTTATGTCCCAACAGTAAGCATTCATCAAAGGTGGCTACAAGGGAACCTATGCTTCTTGTGCTTCCAGGGCATATCTAATCTATCCATGGTGCGAGACATAATATCCAGAAGTTTGTCACATGCAGGGCAGGCGAGCTCTGAGTCCCTAGAGACATCCTTGATCTCAACAGCCTTGTCCTGTTAATCTTGGCTCGGGGTGAAGAGCGCAGTCGCTGCCGTATCAGACGCTGTGAGGGATAACACAACATCACCCTTGCCAGTCTTGGGCAAACAAGAGATATTAACACCCTTCTCAAATTCACCTTAGCTGCAGTAGATCCTGAACCACAAGGTGCAAATGGTTGTTCCAGTTCCTTTGCAAATGAGAGGGACAAATGAGAGAAAAGCTACCTCAAAGGAAAGTGCTTGTAATGCACACAAACTGGCCTCTCAAGGACTGAGCCCAGGCACATAACGCGTATTTCACGTGTGTAATTTGATGTCAGAAAAGGCTGACATGGATGAACACACTGCCTGAAATCCAGTGTGCTTGCACTGGCCATAGTTGCTTGTCTACATGCTTCAAACAGACGGTCTCCTGAAGTTAAGAAACACGCAAGTGCCACAATAGGCTACTAACATTGACAACATGGTGTTTAATAAAAATAAAAGAAACATCCTGAATAGTTGCAGATCTTACCTGCAAGTTTTGCTGCTTTGCACACCACACTTTATATTACCTCCCATTCATTTTCATAATACTTCAAAGGTCGGTGACATAACCTCTGAAAAACTCCTGAGATCCAAAAACTAATGCCAGCGACTTACTTATGATGACTTGACAGCTAAGCACTGTTATTTCACTCACAATGGATGTGTCAAAGTCACATTTGCATATGCTGTAGTATTTGATGTTTGGTTGACTGTCAAATGAAAATATAAAACAGAACGATAATAGCACAATTAATCAGTTATTGGTAATTTCAAACAAGTTTTTCTGTTCAGAATGATTAAACTTGATTTTGTTTTTGTTTACGTTCCTATTAAAATTTTGTTAATTTTTGTTTTCATTCGGAGCCCTGACTTACACATGCACATACAAGAAAAACACATTTGACTGTCGTCCTATGTTAAGTATATGTGTCTGATTTGAATGTATGTGTGTATCTCAGTGGCTCTACCCACAGTGAGTGATCTTGAGGTGTACGAAGTGACAGACAACAGCATGAGAGCCCGCTGGAGGGATGCACAAGGGGCTTCTGGGTACATGATCCTTTACGCTCCACTGAGCAGTGAGACTACAGATGAAAGAGAGGTGAGGCTGCAAATTGTCTTTGTGAATGTGCCCGTCTGTGTTTGAGCAAACGTTAAGCCTGCACTGACATGCTGACATTTCCACCAAAACAGTAGCTTCACTGTTACACTCTTTTCATGGGAGCTGTAGAAGAAGAATAACAATCATCACGTTTGAGTTCCCTTGATTGCATTTTTTTATCTATGTTTCGGCAGCCTTTATGCTGCTCTAAAGGTGTTGCTGTTGTTTTTGTGAAACAGCTAAAAGTGGATGAGACTGTGACTGATGTGGAACTGAAGGGATTAATTCCTGACACCGAGTACAGTGTTACGGTCTATGCCATGTTCGGTGACGAGGCCAGTGATCCTGCTACTGTTCAGGAGACCACCAGTGAGTGTCCAAACCGTTTAATGGTTCTGTTTTGAATTCTGCAGCACAGATAAAGTGGTTACTGATAATAATTAACAATAATAAACACATTTAAAGGTGACCCACATAGTAGTATAGTATGTAAATACAATAATATTTCAATATATTTAGTTTTTTTAATAATATTTTAAAAATATCTCAGTAAATGTTTATATTTGTCTTCGCTGTGGGAACACCTCTGCATGATTGCATTGTGGAACTATAAAGCAGAACCAAACCATACAGCGCAAGCTTCTGATAGGATGAAGTAAGATGCTGACGGGAATGCTGGGAGTATGACAAGATGACTCAGCGTTTAATTCCCTTTTTTGGGAACTAAGGTTGCATATGTAACCCAAAAATAATTTTTCAAGGCAGCTTGTGGTGCGTCCAAACACTGTGGGAATAATATACCCATGCAGACCTGGAAGACGAACACAAGTCAAGGTCGTAGAACCTGAAGATTGTGTGCTGTGAGGAACATGCTGCCACATCACAAACGTCCTGGAGAGACAATTCTAACGATAAAGCTTTAGAAGCGGCCATTGCCCTGGTGGAGTGGGGCTGGACAGCCAGGGGGAGGGCTGGCCGGCTTACTCATGAGCAAATGAGATCGCTTTGACCACCCACTTGCTCATACTCTGCTTTGATGCAGGAAATCCTTTCTTGGGTCGGTCGTTCAGACTTTCTCCACAGGTCAGATGTCCAGAAGGGAGGAAGACAGAAGGCCTGCAGCACGATGGGTCTTACAATGTTAGTAGGAACCTTTGGAATGTAGCTCTGTCTAGGGCAAAGAAAGGCCTTGACCATGTCAGCCATAAATTCCAGACATGAGGGAGATAGTGAGAGGGCTTGACTATCTCCTATTCTTTTGAGAGAAGAAATTTTAAGGAGGAAAATATTTTTTAAATTGAGAAGCTTCTTGGTAAGCTCCTCAATAGGTTCAAAAGGGGGCCAGGGAAAGGCCTTCCAATACTATGGCCAGATTCCAAGCCGGTACTCTCGTGTGAACTGTAGGCCTGATCCTTAGGGTGCCACTGAGGAAATGGGTTACTAGCGGGTGTCTCCCAAGGAAGCACCACCCATAGGAGTGTGGTAAGCTGCTAGGGCAGCAACATACACCTCCAGGGTGGAAAGGTATAACTCTGTGGAGAATTACTCCTGCAGGAACTCACGCACTGCATCCACTGGGAATTAATTGGGTCCAGCTGGTGATTTCCACACGATGATGTGAATAATATCCACTTCAAGGTATAGAGTTTCCTCGTGGAGGGTGCTCTAAAGTGCGGAATGGTCTCAACAATCTCAGTTGAGAGGCCTGAACTTATGAACTGAGCCCTCTCAGAGGCCATGCCCAAACTTTCCAAAGTTCTAGACCGGGGTGAAGTATTATCCCCTATGCCTGAGACAGCCAGAAGAGAGCTGTCAAGGATCGAAAACCAGAACGGGGCTACCAGCAGAAGACTGACCCCATCTCAACAAACTCTCTGGGAGAACCCTTTGGTTTTGAGATACCACTGCAAAGGTCTCTTGTACAGCAGGCCAAAAGGATTGTCCTGATTTGTGACATGATTTGCTCCAGAGTAGGCATTTTGAACTTGAGCTTCTCTACAGAGCAATTTAGTTGGGGCAAATCTACGACCGGACGTAACCCCCATCCTTTTTTGTAATGATGAAGTACTGGCTGTTAAACTCAGACTCCCTGCTGGGAGGAGGAACTCGTTCTATTGCACCCTTGGCCAGCAGGGCCTTTACCTTCTGTTCCATGACCAGTGCCGGCTTGGGACCTACAAATGTATTCTGGGCCCTGTTGAACCATTTCCCCCCAGAGGGTTCTGCTCTCAGAAGCCTGGCACCTAAGCAAGGACTTCTACTATGAGCTCCAGCGCCCAGTCTTTCTGTGGGGGTACGGGTGGCAATGCTCCACTTTTGTTGTGCCCTTTTTTGTGAGGAGCTTGTAGATGGCTGGGGCTGCTCTCGCCCCTCTGAGGAATTTTTGGGTCACTTCCTTTTTCTTTGCTTCCTGAAACCTGTCGAGGACAGAGTTCACTGCGTCACTGATCAGGCCAGACAGAGAGAGTAGAGCGTCCAAAAGAAAGCTCTTATGTATATCCTGAATTCCTGCCAGATTTAGCCATATGTACCACTCTGTGGCCACCAGGACTGCCATGTAGTCAGCGCCGATCTAGCTCTCAGTGTCTTTAAGTCCCAGGATGTTTGGATAGTTTGAAAATGAGTAAACACACAGGAAGATAGTCTTCAGTCTCTTCTGTCTTGAAACTGACAACATCCAGCTCCTCAGAACTGGATAATCGCAGTACCAGTGCCTCACCCAGGGCGGAAGAAACCGCAGAGCTTCCGGACCGTGGTATAAGGCGCTGAATCAGGCAGGTTTGGGCTGAGAAAGTGCTGGTCCTGTCTCACACCCAGATCCATTTGCGAATCCCACAGGAGGAATGCGAGCAGAGACAACCTCCCCAAAGAGCACCCGGCGAGAGCACGGCGTTGACAGATTTAAAATAACTGTTTTCAATTTTAACATCCTGTTGGCAAAGCTGAATTTTCATTATTCCAGTCTTCAGTCTCATGATCCTTCAGAAATAATGAATTAAATGCATTCTATATTGTGTTCACACAGTGTATACAATCTTACTGTCCACAAACTTTTGAACAGTAGTGCAAATAGTTTATATATGAAAAGCACAATTCATTTAAACTGGCAATTTTAACTAATTCATTAAAATTCATCAAACATAATGCAATTCTTTTGCTACCAAAGTTAAAAATAAAATGGTTATCAGAACTTCATCTTAATACTTTAATTCTCAAGGAAAGGCATTCATTGTGATTTTTATGTTGTAACAATGTCACGTAATTCAATTGCAGAAAAATTAATCATATCTTCCTACAGTGTCCCTGAGACCTCCACGTAACCTGCGGGTCACTGAAGTTGACCACAGCTCTGTCCGACTCAACTGGGACGCAGTGTCCAGTAAAGTTAAGGGCTACCGTGTCATGTATATCAAGACAGATGGTGTCCAGACCAATGAGGTGATCCCTACAGCAGAACTTACAATGCATGACAACATTTGTTTCTCTATTAAACAAACAGTAACTTGTTCACTCTTAAACCCAGTTACCCAAATACAATACATATAATTAAAATTATTGAATATTTGTAAAATGTAATATATTTATAAATAATAAATATAAAAGAATACTTAAATAATACCATACCTATATATATATATATATATATATATATATATATATATATATATATATATATATATATATATATATATATATATATATATATATATATATATATATATATATATATATATATATATATATATACTCAATTCTTCCATAATTTTATGAAGATAGATGCATTATGCACTCTTTTTCTTTTCAGGTGGAGTTTGGTCCTGTTAACAATGTTTACCTGAAGAACTTGTCACCCTTAACAGAGTACACCGTTGCTGTTTTTGCTCTCTATGACAGTGGACAATCAGAGGCACTCAGTGGTGGATTCACTACAAGTGAGACTGTTTGATCCCTGCCTGTGTTCTTCTTAAAGATGTTTACCGTAAATGGGTGAATTCAGCGTTTCGGTTTTGTCAGTTGCATTAAGAATTCTAGTATATTGTGGGCAGTGGGTGCGGATTTATGCTAATTATTTTCCCAAGCACAAAGAGACAGGGCCCATTGGTATTCATTATCATGAGCATGGGCAAGAACAAATCTCGCAGCCATGCTGATTTAACATGTACATGTATGTGCATATTTTTCTGTATTTTCCTGCAATGAAATTTACAATTTTCACTGCACATAGTCTGTAATTTACCCCAGCTGGAAAGCAGAAATGGATGGTTTCTCTGTCCTGGACAAAGCATCACTTTCTAGGCAGGCTGTTGCTTTCAGTAAGCATTGATTGGCTGCTGGAATCTATAATAGATCTGCGCCTTCATTTCTTGAGTTTTATTATTCTGTGTGTGTCCTGACTTTTTTTCGTTGTAGTAATCAGGTTACAATGTGAAATTTATAGGGAATTCATTTGAATTTAAAAGTGATTGTTATGGTTAATGCCGTTCGCTCTGTTGAGATCAGAATGTTCCAGAATTCATTCAATGGATCAAAATTAAATAGTTTAAAAGATTAGTTCACACAAAAGGAAAATTATGTCACAATTTACTCACCCTCGTGTCGTTCCAAAGCTTTATGACTCTTATCTCTGGAACACAAAAGGAGAAATTGTCAAAGAAATTAATGGAAATGGAGAAAAATAATATATTTAAATACATTTTTGCAGTACTCTGTGAACAGCCTTTGCTATTTTAAACAATTTGGTTTCAAGTAAATCTATCTTGTTTTAAGGATGTTTACATATTTTAGACAAAATACTGATTTCTTAATATTATTATTATCATTATTGAAAATACTCTTTTATTGGGAATTTCTAATGTAACATAATTTAAAAAAAAAAATTTAATTGTGATGAAACTACAGTTCAGCAAAGGATGTTGGATTGCTTACCCATTCTTGTTTCTACCTCAATCAGAGCTTGTGCCAGCCCCTTTTAACCTTATGCCATCAGAGGTCACCTCAGAGAGTTTCCGGGTGAGCTGGTCACATCCTGCCAGGGATGTGGTGCTCTATAAGTTGGCCTGGTCACCCACTGGAGAAGGAGATGAGAGAGAGGTCAGTCATTTACAAGTATAATGGTTAGTGATGTGCTAGAACTAACTAAGGAGGTATATTTTCTGTATTAATAATATAATATAATATAACACTCAAAAATAAATAAATTCATTGATCAGCAGCAAAACATTTACTATAATATAATGATATTTATTTGATGTTGATTTCAAAAACACTTTGCCTGCCAGTGCATAAAGATGCTTTTTGGCAGTAGAATAGTGCAGTCATGCCATCTACCAGCAGGGGGATATGCTAACCGGCCAAACCATGAAAGGGATAGGTTACCCAAAAATGAATTTTTATTTATTTATCAATTACTTATATCATTCTAAACCCATAATTCTGTCATTCATCTTATCAACAATCAACATCAATCTTTTTGTTGAAATCAAGACAGTCATTCCATTGAAAGTCCGCGCAACTACCACCTTGACGCTTCAAAATGTTCATAAAGAGATTGTAAACAAAAGTTTTGAAAAATTAACTGAGGCGAGCAAGGAAGGGTCGAGGGACCATGGGAGCTCGTGACGCTCCCACGGTCCCTTGACCTCGCCTTGCTTGCCACATGAACAAAGGTCTTACCAGTATGGAATGACATGAAGGTTACTTATTAATTTTTCATTTTTAGGTGAATTAACTCTTGAACTCTTGGATCATTGGAATTCTTCTGTCTAAATGTTCTTCAATGTTTCCCCATTGTAACACTGTTTTTAAATGTCCATTGCCATATATTAGTTTCAACAAACAATATATGTTGAAAAAGAGAAAGTGAATTATGATTTTTATGTGGTGCTTGAAAATGATTTATGAGTAAATCAATACTTTCTCGTAAACCGAAGCCCGGTGCCAAGAAATGACCAGTCACTTGGACTCACAAACACCAAAACAACCACCAGCATACCGAACACGTCCTGTCACTGCTCTCCTTACCATGCATGACCACAGACACAGGCATGTGTATGAGTGTGTGATAGAGAAAGTTTTATTACTGGCCTGGAGTCAGTGCAGCTGTTTTCTTATAGATAGCACCGCAGGTCGATATGTTTACCAAGAGCCACCAGAGCAGAAAATAATAACATGCTGTGAGGCAAACTGGAATGTGGCTGGAGCTTCAGGTCCCAGAGCAGAGGAGTCAGCCCAGAAACACATATTCACTCACATGGGTTTTCTGGGATGGCCCAGAGCTGACTGAGATCCAAAGCTCTCTTGGTAGCAGACTTGCTTTTTAATGCATGTTCTCATTGTTGGCATGGCATAGCTGAGCGGCCACCAATATTTATCCCTGACCATATATTTTATTCTGTTGCTGCTGCTATCACTTTTGCTGGAAAATTGACTGCAAATGGACTGTTGACTTACCTTCTGTGGAATGACGTTCATACATTTTAGTAAATCCCCCCAAAAATGTTAGTATGAAAATATATTTTCCCCATTCATTATAAATGCCATCTGTCCCTGATCTAATGCAACAAGTGCAGACTTCAGTTTTTACGTACAAAATTGTAAGAAAATAATTTGCTAGTCTGTCAAACTTCAACGTCTGGCCAATGATGACTATCATAGGACTATCATCAGAACCGTCACCTTTGGATCTTTGCTGAAATAGATGTGGCCTTGCTCCAGAAATGAAGTAATGGCCATTTTTTTCATCTTCTGGGAAGTCTGTACTTGTTGGGGAAAATGGTTGTGATAAATCCTTACAAATGACTGTAAAGTGTCTTCTTTGCTGTCAAGTGTGGTTTGTCCAGTCTATGACGTAAAATATAGGCTATTGGCTATTTTTTCCCCCAAGCATTCTAAAAGAATCTCAGCACCATCCAAACAATCCCCACAGTATTTTGCCTCTGATTTATAACTGAGTGCTTTTGTGTTTATGTGTTTATAAAGATGATGCTGAATGGAGCTGTGGACTCATATGTTATTCAAGACCTGAGTCCTTTTACAGAGTATATGGTGTCATTGTCAGCCATCTATAAAGACGAAACGGAGAGCAGTGCTGTGGTTGTGCTTGAGAATACATGTAAGAGATCTAATGCTGTTGTTTAGCTGTTTAACACCAACCAGCTAATTCACATTATCTCCAATTGGTTTTGTTTTGTTTTGCTTTGCCATGCTTTATTCTGCTTTGCTTTGATTTCTTTTATGCTTTGTTTATTGCAGTGGACTTGACCACAGAATATCCAACAACCATTCCCTCCACTACAGCAAGTAAGACAAATGTGACTTCATAGTACTGTGATTTGAACATTGGATGGATGGATAGACAGACATGTAGATAGATAACTCAGAATATATTGTAACTAAATTTAACTGCATTATTTTGGTCATCTAGTACATCTTGGAGTGACTAAACTATGGGTGGATGAGGAGACCCACTTCAGTATGCAAGTGAACTGGGATGTTCTGGACTCAAACGTGGAGCGGTACAAAGTGACATATGTCAGCGAAGACAGAAAAGAAGGGACCGTGAGTAAACATAACCTCAGCACACAGATATCCATAATGTTATAACACAAGCAAGTGCTCACTCTTTGTCATCATCTTCTTACTGTCGCCTTGAACAGTTTAGCTCCACTCTCTTCTCCATATCAGAGTGCATAAAGAGGGCAACATACACTTATCTGTGTCCTATTGAGGCTGTTATTTCATAAAGCTACCTATATTGCTCTTGCGCTATAAAAAAATATAACAGAAAGATTTATTACCTCTGTGCTGTTCGACTCCAGGCTTATCATATTCCTTCGGGTAAGTGAAGTTGAATGATGCAGTGCTGCTGCAGTGTTGTCTGTTGCAAGGACGTGTCTTGCTCAAAGGAACCTTTTTAAATGCTTGTCCCTGTACTGGAACCCTAACCCTCCCCCCCCCCCCTCCCCCCCACCCGTCTCATTCTGCATTGATTCCTGCATTATATAATAACATATTAATGAATTGGAGAAGTGAATTCAGTGAATTCAAATTCATGACTGTTCTTTTGATGTGGGAAAATGCTTTTTTTCTGTTGCATTTGACGCTGACTTTGCCACAGCCTTGGTCTGGCACGGTTAAGATCTTTCATGGCGTAAAGTTACACTCAGACTCTGTGGTGACTTGTCACCCCTAACTGTACAGAGTATCGACCTCTCTTGGGTTGTAATTCTCCTGGAGATTCATTGGGGGTCAAGCTATAAAGGAGATGGATAAAGGAGATGGGACTGGGAAAAGAGAAATTCTATTATCTTTTCAAGTGCCATTTAGGTCACTGTGCAAAATGTGAGAAGTAAAGAGAGAGAACTTCTAAGAGGGATAGTAAAGGAGAACACACCTCATTTGAGGGAAAGTTCTACCAAAGTTTAAAAAGACGATTTCCCTCATCCAGGTTTCAGGACCACATATTGTTGGACAGCTCCGCTAATAAGAGTTGTTCTGTGGGACGGTGCACCAAAAAACAGGAGGCTGCCTCGACTTAGAGTACTACACCTGATTGATCAAAGAAAGTTACAATTGTACATGATTTTTAGCATACACTACTGTTAAAAAATGTGGGGTCAGTAACATTTTTTTTATGCTTTAAGCAAAGATGCATTAAATTGAATCAAAATATTTCAAATAAATACTGTTGTCTTGAACTTTCTATTAATTTCATGATTTCCTCAACAAAAATTCTGTTTGTTAAGTATTAAGCAGCACATTTGTTTTCAACATTGATAATAATAATACACTTTTTTTTGTGAGCACGATATTAAAATGATTTTTGATGGATCATGTAACACTGTAAGTCTGGAATAATGATGATGTATAATTGTCACGGGTAGGTGCCGGGAAGAAGGCATGACGAAGAAGAAATAATCACTTTAACAGGCTTTATAAATCACTGGATGGGTGAGAGGGTAGAACACAACGTTACACGAACGTGAACAGACCAAGACTGAGGGAAAACACAGGGTTGATAAACACAGAGGATGGATAGGGGATAGGACCGAGCTGACAAAAAGAAAAAGATTGTGTAAAACTGTATTAAAACTCTGAACACGTTGTGTAGTCTGCTGTTGTAATTAATGTATGTATTCCACAGTTTTAAATATATTTAGTGTTTTTGCTGAACACATCAGTACTTTTAAAATACAAACAAACAATCGTATTGCAGTCAGTTTTGGCAGTGAAACAAATTTTGTTTTTTGCAGATTTTGCTGCTTCTGTATTTGTAGATTATTTTTACACACTTTTCTATGATATGCTGGAAAACAATGATAAATGTGTCATAAGTTTTAAAGAACAACCCCACAGATCGAGGATGCTTCACTGTTGCCATGACACAAGCATTCACCTTCTCTTCTCTGGAAAATTGATTTTCCAGATGTCCCAACTGTTGGAAGGGGGATTTATCCCAGACAATATCTTTACACCAGTCTTTTGCTGTCCGATCCATGTACTTCCTGTAGAATTTCATTCTGTACTTAATGGTTTTCTTAAAGAGATGTGGCTTCTTTGCTGCTCTTCTTGACACCAGACCATTGTCCAAAATTGTCCTGCTGCTAATACTGAGCAAGCTCTGCCCTGGTGCTGACACTATTCCGTACCTGACTCCTCAGGCGATGGGACATCCTAAAGTGTCCTTGAAGTTCCTGATGATTTGATTAATGGTTCTTTTGCATGCAATATTCTTTGTCGTAATTTCCTTGCATGTGAGACATTTTGATGCAAAGGGCTGAAGCGGCATGTCTTTCTTTGGAGGTAACCATTGCTTACACAAGAACACAATGATTGGAAACTATGTTTGCCTCCTTTTAAAGCAACCAGTCTACTCTTATAATCCAGCCAGAAAGATAAAGTGTTTTCACCAAACTATTACTTGTGCACACTTTTCCATGTGCTGATGATATGATTAGTGAAATTTTGTTAGCTGATCATATTGTGGCAGGGCCAAAAAAGCTTTTTGCAATTATATCAAACATATCTAATAAATCTGCGCAATAGTCTAGAAACAATTTGAATCATTACCAATAACAACTAAAGCAGCAAACTTACAGAAACAAAATGTGCCACTGCTAAAACTTTTGGTCGTGAAAATGTATTCAAAAAATCCATTAATTTAATTTAAAATGTAAAAGTCCTACAGTACATTTAAAATATTGGACTTTTGAAGCCTTAAATTTGTTGTTGCAAACTCTTCATATTTGCCTGGTAACATTCACTAAAATGACTTAATTTGACTAGTCTGTTCATTGATAGTGCACTCACACAGAGGAAACCACTCCACGTAATGCAACCCAACATTTCATTATCAACAAGCAATGGACTGCCATGATTGTGTGTGTGCGTGTGTGATTAATGGTGTGTCTGTGGTGAATGACTGCAGTGATTGGATGCTGGCTAGAGAGCTGAGTGCTGGCTTTCTTCATTTCCATCCAGCTCCCTAAAGTTCAGTATACACACATTTCTAGCCTTTTGGCTTATATTCTGAATAGCTTTCATGAGAGCTGATCAAGCACACAAATATTTAGATGAAGAAAACTGCTGAGGCCTTTGGAATCGTTTAGCTACCGTTTGGCATTTTCTTTGCTTTTGACAGTCACTTCTTACATAAACTAGCTGTTCCTCTTCCTCTTTCTCTTCCATACTGAGCTCTGAGAAAGTAAGTTCACCCTATGAAAAGTGTAAAGTTGAGAAACACAACCTTACTTATAAAGTTTAACTTTACAAGCTGTTTAAAATCATTCTACATTCTGTATATACAATAATATTTAAGGAAATGCTTCAAAATACTTCATTTGAAACTCATCCCCTCAAGCATAGTAGTGGGAGTGTTGTGATTTGAGGGTATTTTGCAGCTTTAGGCTGCAGATAATGTCATAACATCAACTATGATTTGAAATCCACATTAGACAGAGTCAAAAACCAGATTGCAATGCAACAAAATAGCTGTTGTAAGTGACTGATGGACAGTCATAAGAAAAGCCTACAAGTAATTATGTCCGCCGAAGGGGGCAAAGGGGGTTTGCAAAGGGGTAAAGGGTGCCCTAAGTACATATTGCGTATGTATACATTTTTTTATATTAGATATTTATATAACTGTAGTATATAATTATACTACAGTTCAAATGTTTGGGGTCAGTAAAATGTATTTTTGAAAGAAGTCTCTTATGCTCACTATGGCTGCATTTATTTGATGAAACTACTGTAGCACTGTAATGTTATGAAATATTATTGAAATTTAAAATAACTTTTATTTTTAATATAAATTTAAAATGTAATTTATTACTGTGCTGGCAAAGCTAAACTTTTATTAGATATTACTCCAATCTCCAGTGTCACATGTTCCTTTTCAAGGGAACTCACATTGCGTCAATTGACGCTGTGATAATGCACTGCGTAATTGCGTCATGAAGCACGTGTGAAATCAAGCCAAAGGTGTGAAGGGACGTCTGAGGCACGTGACGTTGTGAACCAGGAAACCATAAAGGCATGCCAAACAAAGCTTCGACAGCTTCTGTGTCTTCAGTAAGTGTTATATGTGAAATGTTTGTCTTATTTGGTATTGTCTGTCTACCATCGAAGCAATAAAAGTAGATATAGCGAGCAAGCAGGATTTTAGATCATGATCTTTGTGTTGTTTGTTTGGAAGCAGAGCATGCACAGTCGGCGCTCTGAGGACGCTGGCTGTGTATATTATGAACAGCATCCATTCTCTGAGGAGAGTGCCCAGACTCGCGGTCTTCAGGGCTCGGGTCCCGCTAGGCTCGGGTCCTGCTGTTGCTGAGGCACGTCTGCAATCTAGGTCTTGGGGATCGCAAATGTATCTGTCGGGAGATTAGAGATGGGCCTGGATCTCTGCCACCTGCCAGATCCAATGCCTACATCTGCCCATCTACCCTCCGAGGAGTCGGATGTTGCTGTCACCGTGGCTGAAGATGAATATTTACAATTTCATTCTCCAGCATAGAAGGAGCTGGTGGAGACTGTGTGTTTTGCCATTCTGAAGAGCCACCAAATAGATTGCGACACCTACCCCTTGGGTAATTCGAGCCCACTCAACTAGGGGTATGGCTGCTTCTAAAGCCCTCTTGTCAGGTTTCTCCCTTCAAGACATTGACCAAAAAAATTAGTGATGTACTACGACCTAGACTTGGACTCCACACCAGGGGCACAGGTGTTACCATCTTAAATTATTTAACACCAGACAGTCACTGGCATTAGCGTTTCTACATCATCAATCAGCTTAGCGTGAGTTCCCTTGAAAGAGAACATCTCAGTTACAACTGTAACCTTGGTTCCCTGAAGAGGGAACGAGATGCTGTATCCTGGATCTCCTACATGTCTGTCAGTAACTTACTTCAGCCACTTAGAAGTTGCCGCTGCTTTGATGCTTTAACTTTTCGAGAAGTTCCTTCAGAAAGTTATTATACAGTGGAGTTCGGTTATGTCGACGGCCTCGGGGGTTGCAAAAAAGCATCGAGATAACCGTTTAGCGAGATAACCCATATCTAATATATTACATATATTAACATATATTTTCCCACATATAACCCACAGACGCAGATAATCTGCACGTTCATATAGCCAGCGGGTTTTAGGTTTTGTGTAAAAAACCGTTGGCATAACCCGCACTCATATTAATTAACTCGGATTAATTAACTTTTTTGTGTAAAATCACATTTCGAATTTCAAATGTTGCTCGCATGACGTCAATTATCCATAACTGTTCAGGCTCGGTACACAGTGCTTGTGCGCGAAATTCACACAATAAAAAACAAACACAAGTCAGAATCAGAACAAAAAGAAAGAGCAGTCTCTCTCGCTGCACAGCAGCTGCTCGTCTCTTTAAAAGTGTGTCGAAGAGATGAGAAGAGCCCGCCCTCATGGCAGCATAGCCAATCACGTCTTCTTGCATGATTGACAGGTCAGACAGTCTATCAGCACAGCTGTCAGAGTGATAGTGGAAGTGAAGCGCCAGCTGTCAGCTGTCAGAGCGCCAAAGACAACAACCCTCGCAAGAAAGAAAAATGAAAATGTATTGATGTACATGATGTGAGTTATTAAATGAGAATGTACATGCTCGAGTTTTTGGTGTCTTTTTACACAACAGTGTTGCCGCGATTTGTTTGATGAAGCAATCGGCATTCATCTAAAAAAATGTACTTACTCTGTACTGTGTATATGTTTGCTAACAACAAAATCCATATGTAAAACCACCACAATAAAAACGACTTTCAATTCTTGATTCAAACCTTTAATTATATTCTCCAACAATGCAAACACAAAGATTGCTCACAAAATCACAAAAAACGTGCGGGATGCTACAGCGTGTTATCCCTCTGACAAGATCAACGACAGGGAGTGAACCGTGAGTGCACCGCGATCCATGTGCAAGTGAACTAGATACAGAAACTAGTCACGAAATAACCATGTGAAGTGGCGACTTTGTCCCTGTTTCTTGCTCAAGATAATAGATTTCGGTGACATTAATGAATCGACATTAAATAATCGAAAATATTAAGACAAATAGGGAGTTTGGCCATTCCACTTCAAAAACATCGACATAATAGGATTGGCGAGTTAACCATGACTTGAGATAAGTGAACTCCACTGTAGCCCCTTTCAATCAATTTAATTCCATTTAATTACATTTTTTAAATGTATCCCAAACATTTGAACATTAGTTTATGATGGATAAAATATGTCAAAGTAAACAGTAGTGTCATTTGTAATATGTATACTGTTCATTCTTTAGATACAAGACAAAGTTCCAGTATCAATATGCTCTAATATATTGATAAAAAAGACCAAACTTTCTGAGGTGTACTTACTTTATAACACTGCATATACACACATTTGTTTTTATAATGTGTGATGATACTTCTGTTGTTTTAAATTCAGCTAATTTAAAAAATGTATATTCTAACTCTAATACTAAACATTCACTATTTCTGCATTATATTTTTGTCAATTATTTACTTCCATTATGAAGCTTTTTTCCACACAGAGACCTCAAGGACATTTGTTCCTACTAGAGAAAGTTAAATGCATCCACACCCACACCATGTTTGTCTAGTATTGAATATTCTGCTCTCCTCCAGGTGTTAGTCTCAGGAAACAGAAGAAGCGTGATCCTGCAACCTCTTCTCTCAGACACAAGGTACAAGATCACAGTGACCCCAATTTATGCAGATGAAGTGTCCCCGGCGCCATCCATGTCTTCTTCCGGCAAAACACGTGAGTGTGAGCGAACAAATGCTGATGGAGTTATAATAAATGAAATACATTATGGGCATCTCTTTAAAATGGATGGAGTTAAGCTAATTGCATACTACGGTGGCAATTATACAGTATTGGGTTGTGTCCTACCTCGATTTGCTTTATTTTAAAAATCAAATAATACTTCAATATCATATAACCCTTCTCAACTAATTTCAATTATTAAAAATTTACACAATTTACCCTTGCTAAATATTTTGTGTGTAGTTTATGCATAGCAACCTGGGTTCAATTTCTAGGTTTGAGTAAATTAATTTTTAATCCTATTTAAATAAATCTGGAAAAAATACAGCACTGTGCTAATTAATGTATTAAAAGGAGTGCGATGTCAATTGGTTCCATGTTAGTTTATGATTTCAGAGTTTAGAGTTAATTCATTTGACTTTAAAGCAGTGATGAACGTGGCATTTCCTGAGGCAGGTTCACTTCTAATCTAACTAATCACTTGTTAAAAAAATATCAGCTTTTTTTTTTAAAGTTCAGTAAATGTAAATGTCCCCTAGCTATTTTTTTTTTACTCATATGATGTTTTATGATTCTTAAGAGGAGTCTGGGACCTTCCCACTCATCTCAATTTTAATTCTGCATTGTATTATTGTCTTTATTTTCTCTTTGTCTTATAAACTGTGTACCTGCTGAGAATAGATCCACTTACAGTTTATTATCGCTGCATTTTGAAGTTAGATGGTCAGTCTTGCAGTCTCGTGAAACAAATTAAGCATAATAAGTATTATCCATTTCACCCCTGGTCTTTCCATACTAATGCACTGATCAAACCAGCTTGCTTTACTCTGATGGGATTGATTTTCTACTGCTTTCTCCCAGTGATCATCTTCAAATTAAAGACAATTGTCTGTTTAGAAATGCTAATGTCACCTCATGTTGAACTTAGGATCATTGTCTGCTAGTTGCCTTGAAAAACATTTGCACTTGTTTCTGGTTGAGTTTGAGGTTGAATTAATCATCAGTGGGGTGATATTCTCTGTGGAGAAGTAGTAATTATGTGAAAACAGACTTTTTTTAAGAAAATGCTGGGAATTCACAGTTGAACCATACGACTTTTTGATAACATAAAAAAACACACGTATCAAACCAAACATATTCAACAGTAGTGCAAATGATTGAAATTCAGTATGTTCATGATTGAAATTCAAAATATTCATTTTAGTTTACGTTAAGATTTATATTTATTTATATAATTAATTATGAAATTAATTAATTAATTTATTAAGTTAAACTAATTAATTAATTAATTTAATAATTAATTAATAATTATTTCATTTAATTTTTAATTTTTGTAGTTTTTAATACATAAACATTTCCGTGCCATTCAAATCACATTAAATTGAATAACCATTAAATTGACTAGTAATTGACATTAAATGACCACATTGCAAAAGCTAATTATCTTCTCTCCTCTCTTTGGTCAGTGCCATTTTCCGGTCCCAGTAACCTCAGTGTGTCTGATGAATGGTACAATCGCTTCCGCATCAGCTGGGACAGCCCTCAGTTCCCCACTATGGGTTACAGGGTTATCTACCAGCCTATCTCTGGTATGTATGTGTACACACACACACACACACTTTGCATCTTCCTATTTTGGTGGGGACTCTATCTTTAAACGTAATGATTTTTAGACTGTACATTTTATCCCCTAACCTTACTCCTAGAACCTACCATCACAGATAACCTGGCATTTTTACATTTTAAAAAATAATAATAATAATTTAGTATGTTTATTAATCAATTTCCCTTGTGGGGACCTCTGGCTGGTGACTGCTGGAGATACTGACTCCACATCTGCTGTTCTGATCATGACCATTCTTCCATCTGCAGTATGAGATTCAACTGTAAACAGAAGCTGTAATGTGGCCGCAGAACACCAGAGAGAACCAAAAAAAAATCACTACTCTGTTTTCCACTGAAGTCCAGCCCAATAAACTCCTTTATTCCATTATATTATCTTAAACTCCCATCTGTGGTGGTGAGTAATGGCTTCTCCACCTACATTTAATGCCCTTTCAAACTGCTCCCAACAGCTGCTAATAATTCATCCCACCGCTGGTCATTTCTACTGTCCAGAGCTTATTTTCCGTGTCTTTGTGGGTGTGCTGTTGAAGGCGAGGATTTGCTTGTTCTCATTTTGTTTCAGATTTAGTTTTCCCTGTTTCTATGTGATGGTTATAGTGTAAGCATTTCATTGTAACGGTAATTGTTTGTCTGTGAGATCCACCCATTCTATAGGCATCACTCATCATTGGGATGTTTAGTTTGTGAGGGTCAGAAGTCACTTTAGTTTTGAAGTGTGTTGTTAAAGGGTGTTATGCGTCTGTTGTCTCTGTTCACTTCATGGTTCCTCCCGTGCTCTCCCAGTGTTTTTTTATGCACCTGTCTCATCTTTGAGCACCTCGTTAGTCTTGTCAGCTGTGTCTTGTTCCCTCATTAGCCCCTGTTTATATCAACCCTGTGTTTTCCTTCAATCTTTGTTGGTTGAGATATGGAACATCCTAGTCTCTTCTTGCTTGGTAAAATTTTTTACACGATACATGCCTTTTGTTTGTACCACGTATCACGTTTTCTGGAGGAGTACATCAAGGAGCTTCTGGAGCTTGCCACCAGGTGAGCTGGAAGGAATGTGCTCAACAACAGCTTCTGGTTGGGACTGGACAGCAAGCTTGCTCGATGTGTGTTTCCAGACGATTGTTTTGAAGCTGTCATGGACTTTGTCAGTTATGTCCTCTCACTGAACGGCTCTAAATGCATTATAACTAATGCATCCAGCCCCCTCCAAAGCTTGTGTTCATCGCCAGGCATTAAGAAACAGGGGCACTACTCGTCATTATTCTGCTTATTTTCTATGTTTTCTTTACACACTGCCATCTTCAAACAGCACTCAAACAGGCGGCTTCCTGAAGACAAATTAGCTAATGACATGTTCTCAGATGCCCTTTTTATGTGTTGTATGCTCTTTGCAATGTCATCGGACTGTGCCGGACATTGTATGCATCAGCATTGTATGCAATGCTGAGCCAGGGAACAGCAAGGGAACAATTCTTCAAAGTTTATATTAATTTTTAGGCTTCACAAAAGACAGTCAGAACATGAAAATGACTAAATGCTGACAGATTTTTTTTATTTTTTTTTGGTTAAATAAACCTTTAACAAATGAACTATGCTAGTGTTTTTCATTTACATTTGGAATTCTTTATAACAATTGCAAGAACAACTAATTTTAAAACGGAATTACTTGACTACTATTATAAGAGTACTTCCAGGAAAAAAGAAAATGTGTTTGTTACTGTAAGTTTACTCAAGGTATTATTTTCTCTTGTCTCCACTCTGTGCGCAGTGTCAGGTCCAGCTCTAGAGACGTTTGTAGGGGATGATGTAAACACCCTGCTGATTCTCAATCTGTTGAGTGACACAGAGTACAGCATTAAGGTCATCGCCTCCTACACCACCGGATCCAGCCAACCCCTTACTGCCAAGGGCAAAACATGTGAGTCTTTATATCCAACAACCCATTATTTTGCTGTACCATCACATCAGATTCATACAAGTAATTTGCCTCCTCTGTGATCGTCCTTGCTAATAAGTTTTTTTCTCCCCCCATTACAATATGCAAGAGCGATAATATGGCTATATTAGTGGACTAGCAAGGACCATCCCTTTTTTCTGTTAATGAAACCTGAAGGCGATCTTTGATAGGCACCCAGCTACACATATATCAACATTCAGACAGACAGCTTCAGTAATGACAATCCTTTGCATATAAATTTGATATCACCAGGTACATCACAAAGTAATACCTGTTTTAGCGATTCTCATCAAAAAGCAAACAGATTATGTTTTCTCCGGGAGTGCTGAGGCCATCCATCAGAACACAGTGGTGTCAACATCCTACTATCAGTCACCACTGTCTTGTTTTAGTCTTTTCAGATAAACAGACAAAATGCTTACAACACCTGCGTCTGCAACTGGCAGACTGCTATCAGAGAAAAACATTTGAATTATCATAATATATAAGGCATGTTATATAAAATATCTCTCATCAGTATTCATCCTGTTACTTCCACAATCAAAGGTATAAACAGTACTGAGAAATTTTATGCAAGTTAAAGTATAAATGTTAACGTTTAACTTAAATGAGTTTATTTTATTCGATAAGATTATGCCAAAATAGATATTCTACAGTATTTTGTGAAATTATGTGTGTGTGTATATGTATATACAGTAGAACCCCGACTTACGAAACGCTCTACGTACGAAAAGTTCGACATACGATAAAAGATTTCAGGGTTTTTTCCGTCCGAGTTACGACAAAATGATCGAGATGCGAAAAACGAAATCTCGGCGAGGCGACGATTTCCAAGTTTTGTTTTGATATTCGCGCTGATTTTGGTTCTGGTTGAATGAAGACTACAGTTTGTCTGGTCAGAACAATGATGTCTCACTCAGGGAATGATCCAAAACTGGTATTTATTAAAGGTGCATAGATCGATAAAACCTCAACGATTGGCACTAATTCCCTGTATTTCACTCAATAAACTATATACAATATTCAGCCGATCTCTTTTACCTTAATCATCCATCAACTCTCTTCTGTCATGACTCTTCCTGAACTCCGAGGGAAAATTTGGAATAGTCCATTTCGCACTGAATGACAGGGATGGCTGGAATAGTCCATGTAAGAAGGGGAACACTTTTTACAATCCTGCTCTCCTATTGGTCAGCATCACTCCCACCAGCCTCTTCTGTTAGCATAAACTTTTTTCTAATCAGTGACCATGGATGTGAAGATTGTTGCTGAAGTCAAAGGGAAGAAGAGGGTTCTTTTCATTGAGTCGAAAAGGGAGATTATTGAGAAGTATGAAGCTGGGATGCGCTTCATCCCATGCTGAATATGGTGTTTATATATATATATATATATATATATATATATATATATATATATATATATATATATATATATAGTTGTTGATGTTTAATAATTTCACAAAACACTGTTGTGTGTGTGTATATATATGCCAAAAATAGTGACTTTATATGTGAATGTTATATGTGAATGTTTATATCTAAACGTTTTTTTCTTCTTAGAAATTTAATTGTGTGAAAGGGTATGTACCGGTATTTAGTTTAAATAGTAGTCCAGTAAAGTGCAAATATGATGGCTGTTCCTTTATACCAACTAGAAACTAGCTAGAGACAGCTGAGTTAAGGATAAAGACTACTGACACAAAAAGTCTGACACATTACCAAGTGTATCATGCTTGTTGAGAGGTCACCTGTTGCAGTTGAGCCTCACTTAGTGCCCTAGGCAAGAAAACTAAACGTCTTGGTTGCAATTGTAACCTTGGTTCCCTGAAGAGGGAACGAGATGCTGCGTTGAAAACGCTTTGGGTACGCATAGCGTGACTATGCCATGAAGCACGTGTGAAAAAGAACCAATGATGTGAATGTACATCAGAGACAGGGGGCGTCATGTACCTGGAAGCTATAAAAGCATGCCAAATGCCAGCAGACGCAGCTAAACTAAGTAGCTGAACTAAGTTGCAGACAGGCACACAGGAGGTGTGGCAAGGTGACGCAAGGTCTCATTCCCTTTTCAGGTAACCAAAGTTACAGTCCTGACTGAGACAAGGGAACTTGCACTGCGTCGAAGCGTGGGAAGTCCCTGTGGGAATGGGAATACCAACATTGGCGTAACAACGCGGGCATGTCGAGTGAAACGTAGAGCGCTACATTAGAACCAGGGCCTGCATTAGCCTGCCACATCACATACTTCTGAAAGGGGAACTCCTGAAATGAAAGGTCTCTGTGGTAAATCCACCCTAACCTGAGAGGACTACACCAGAACTGCCAAGGGAAAGAAACAGGTTTTCCGACAGGGAAACCGTATCGTGGGCCATAAATATTTGGGATTACCGAGGGGGGAATCACATCATATGAGCATCTAGCCCTGTACGAGGGCTGACCGACCGGTCATGCACACAAGTACTAGACCCAGTGTCAGATGCCTCCGCCATGTCTGACTGCCAAAGGATGCTGAAGGAACATGATTCAGGGTTCGCAAAGTGGAGAACTGACCTGAAGAGCCGATAAGCGCTTGTATCTCCCTGTTAAAGGGGAAAAGCGCTGAAAGCAATACATCGAGCCTACCTTTCCATACAATACCTGTTTGTACCAAACACACAGGAAGAAACCTTAGAGAAGAAGCTTAACTTAGAGATTGTTATATCTTGTGAATATGGTAGGTGTCGCCCTGCCTGCTGCTCTGCAGGTGTCTGTCAGAGAGGTGCTGTGCACCAACGCCCAGGAGACAACCACATTCCAAGTGGAGTGAGTCTTATCAATCTGAGTGCCATTACCACGGCTTTGGATGTCACATGTCCCAGGAGCCTCTGAAATGGTTTCTGTAAGATTGCTGTCTTCTGCCTGAACACTGACTGTCATAGTGACCGAGTCCAACTCCAGACAGAAAAAAGAGATGCTCTGTACAAGGGTGAGCTTGCTCCTTTCCCAGCTGACCTGAATCCTAATGTGGTTGTGGTGTCTGAGCACCAAGTCCCTGTATTCACATGACTGATCACGAGACTGAGCCAAAATGAGCCAGTCATCAAGGTTTAAAGTGTGAATGCCCTCTTCCCTGAGAGGGGAAAAGGCAGCCTCCGTGACTTTGGTAACAAAACATCCTCAAATGCACACTCCCCACCTGTGGTGAAAGAGTAGGGGCCTTCAGGAAACAGAGCGCACTGCCCACGTACTTCCTGAATAACCAGTGACGGAACAGAGCCAAGTAAAGATTCTCCACACGGTCCTCTCCAACAGAGCGGTGCATTCAGCATTTTCTCCAAAAGAGCAGGTCCCCTGTAACTCCGGTCACTCATCCAGGGTCACCTCACTAACTGTTTAGCAGTGGCCTAGGGACAGGCTATGTCACCTTCCTGTGGAGGGCTCAACATCACTGCTGAGCAGGGCCAGAGCACTTTTCGCAGGGGGGTGCATTTGGCAACGAGGTGTCTGCTCCTGGACTGCCAGGAACTGGAGTGCAAGTCCTCGACAGTGTCACCACAAGGAAAATTTGCAAAATGGGAGTGTCGAGAAAGAATCCCTTGTTGACATCTCACATCTCTACCAGGTTTAGCCAGATATAGCCTTCCTTGACAACTCCTGGCTGAGGGCCTGTGTCTTGACTTGCTAGAACTGATACTAGGTCAGTCACCTTGCACAGCTTCTGCAACAACCCTGGCTCAGAACTTCCTTCATACATATGAGTGCTTTGGCCTGCAGGATGGCCATTGCATGCAATGTCCAGTCTGTCCAGTGGGAGCCATGTGAGTCAAAGGAGACGATTCCTCCAGATGGCAGCACTTTTTGGGCATAAGTGCACTGCAATTGAACACTCCACCAGGGGAACCCCCACAAACCACCTTACCACACCGCTATTGAGAGTAGCTTTGAATGAAAATCTGTTCAAAGTGTTTCTTCTATCGCTACTCTCAACAGTGGAATGGTCAGGAGAAATGCAAGGGGCGGGGCGAAGACTCTGAGCCCATAACCAATCATCTGCATCTGCAAGGACTCAGAATAAGTCGGAGCATGTGGCACCCAGGGCACTCTGAAGTGGGAAGCGGGAAGCTCAGACATGCTAGGTATGTGAGAAAGCGATTGTGGCTGTCAGATGAGAACAGGAAACGAATGCATCCAGGAATGCACGGACAGAGAGACGTCTTTAAAAAGACACTTGCCACCAGTGCTTGATCTCTTAGGAAAACTGCACTTACGCGCCGAGAGATAAAACTCTGAACTTATTTGTGCACAGCCCTTTCAGGATGCGAATCATTGCCATATGTGCCCTTACACCGGCAGAGAGATCCCTCGATGTGCTGCAAAAGAAAAGTAATTAAAATAGCTGTTTTTGCTCTATAAAGAGCTTTAGAAGCAATTAAAATGGCTGTTCTCAGAGGAAACCCCCTGGTAGCAATTAAAATGTCTATTTGCTCTTTGAATTGTAGTCATCTTTTTTGAAGTTAGACTGGAATAAGTGATCGCTTTCAACCATTTGGCTCTGTAGTAAAGTATAAATGAAGTGAGTAATGCCGGTCCTATTTAAACCCGGATGTCTGGGTAGGTGTGACTCCGGATGCAAATCTCACTGCCCAATGTTCGTTGGCTTGTTTAGTTACCACTTGGAGGTGATTGGGCTCCCAGGCAAGACCCCATGGTGTCAGTCCGACATAACGTCAAATGTGACTGACTGAAGGGGAACTATTATTCCATTCATACTCCATGGCTTTCTAAGGAACCTCCCATATTATCTCACCCTACATGATGGCATCTGCATACCGCCTGCTCTATGGGGTCCATCAATTTTTCATACATTTTCTGTTTGACCTTTGAATAATTGAATGCACAATAATGGATTTCCACCTTCTTGTATTAGTACTATCAGCCAGAGGCCCTTTTTGCATGCATATAGTTCATTAAAATAGTTTATATAAGGAGGAAAGCTTGTCACATGCATAATTCAAAACCTTAAACGAATCTCGACCACTGTGCGCCATATGTTTTGTGCACAGTCTCCATTTTAATCTAAAATCACCCAATCACAAACGCAACTGACATGATATTCTGTTGTGTAGCGTGAATTTCAATGGACAGCTTGATTGCATAAATAGTTCATTTTTAGGATCTGGCACTCATATCAAAGCTTAAAGGAGGACAATTTTCCACTACATGGACTTTTTCCAGTACAAGCTGAATTTGGGTTCACCACAACTTTTGGCATATAAAATATGTGGGTCTCAGTCTGTTGTGACATGGCCACAATTGTGTTTGTGTTCTAAATAGTACAAGCTCCATGCATGAGTATTGTTTTGTGCGACTAATGTGGACCATGTGCTGTGGCTTGGGATTGTGTTTTAAGGGCATGCTGACCAAAAATGTGATAATTCCAAAGAAAGCGTATTTTTCTGCTTTCAAATGAGTTTTCTTTCACATAGCACATTCTGTGTGGTTTGCACAAAGAGAAAAGGGAAAATAAAGAAAATAAAAAGATGCTTAACCCCATTTGTGGCTTTTAAGTTGAGAACATATTTGTTAAAATGCTGTTTGAACCTCTCGCTTTCCTCCCAAATGTGTTTTTCTAGCCATTAGTTTTGCCTGACTTGCAGTATTTAAAGAGTAGAAATCTGAGTAGATCAGAAATGGGCTGCTGGTTTTGAGAGAAGTGAAGCCTACAGGTTTTACCTCATAACCTGCATCACAAAGGAGCCTGCTGAATACGGCTCATTAGCATTACTGTTACTCATTAGAAATACATGTGCTTAAACCAAGAATAAATTAGAAAAGAAATGAAAAGTAAAAGAAAGTGAAATGAAGTGAAGAGAAAAGTTTTTTTTATGTTTTGAAAGAATGCATTTATTTAATCGAAAAATACAGTAAAAACACTTAAACTGTGCAATATTATTACAATTTAAATATTAAATATTATAAAAAAAATTGTCATTGAAAATGTAATATATTTTATATATATATATATATATATATATAAAATATATTACATTTTCAATGACAATTTTTTATATAAACTTTATATACAACTTTAATTGTTTTCATATAATTTATCCTTGCAATATTTTCATGCAAGGTAATTATGCATTATACATATGTCTGTTTTCTTCTCTCTCTTGTAGTGTTCCTGGGAGTGAACAATCTCAGCACAAAACAGGTGCTCAGTACCAGCATGTGTGCCCAGTGGCAACCTCACCCCCATGCCTCCATCTACAGAGTCGTCATTGAGTCACTGCTCGGTGAGTCACATACACACACACACACGCGCGCGAGCAAACGCGCAAACAAAACACCTTGTTAATGCATTGCAGAACAAAGCCATAAGGTGGCTTCCTGTTGTTTTGTAATATTGACATACATTTTGGTTTTGTTAAATTTAAGTTTCAAAGGTAATGGGATATTATGGCTCATTTCACCACACGCCTCTGGGCTGTTCAACAAAACTCTTTTTTTGTATGCATATTGCTCTGCTGACGTGTGACATGGTTTTGATTCAAATTTAAAACAGCAGAGTCAAAAGCCCATTTCCCATTATTGCTTTTCTTATTCCTGCCTGATACTGCCTCACCGACTCAGCTTATCTCGCAATCCTGGAATCTGCTGCTCTACTTCCAGCATGCGGCTGCTTAGATGGCTACCAGCTCAGTAGTGCTATTAAAAGCAGATCCTACTGGGGTGTGTGCATGTGTAAAAAGTATTTGAATGACAATCATTGCAGTAGAATTCACAAATAGGCACACAGAAATATAGATGAGATTTAACTATATACAGTTTTAGTTTTTTTCAGCTTTTTTGACTTGACAAATCCTGACAGCTTTAATTCTCAAATATTAACTGGGTTTATAATGACTTTCAGATAACTTTCTGTTGACTATTCATAATTTAATTGAATAACTACATTTCTGCTGTTCAAACTTCGTTCTGCTCTTGCACAAATATTCGCTCTCTTCAGTGAATACAATTATTACCAATAACCATTTATAATTATTATAAAATCAACCAAATCAACATATTAGAATGATTTCAGAAGGATCATTTGAAACTGAAGACTGGAGTAATGATAAATTAATAATGATAATTTAGCTTTGCTATTACAGAAAAAAATTACATTTAAAAATATATAAATACATTTTAAAATATTTTGTATAAATAAAATATTAGAATTAGTATTAATGAATTTTAGAATCTTTTTAACTCTGTTTTCTTAATCAAATACAACGCTTGAGAGCATAAGAGACTTTAAAAATGATTAAAAAAAAGAAAATAAATTACAGTCCCCAAACCTTTGAACGGTAGTGCAAATACCAAATTAACTGAAAATTAATCCTTTTTTTTTTAGTTCCCTGGAGAAGGTTAAAAAGGGTAGGAAACAAAAAGTCTAATAGAGACATTCTGGCAAACCTTTATGCATCAAAAGTGAATGTAATATAATAAAATAGAATAGAAGTTAAAAGCCATTTTAATCTGTCCTTCAAAACCAGAATAATTTTTAGAACGGATTCTTTCTTCAAATCTTTAGTGGAGAAAAAAAATCTGCTTGAAGAATTACATATATAACCCATTACCCTGCAGTCATGGTAAACTATATCTACACAAATATATCAAAACTACTGTTGAAATGTATGAGCGTACTATGAATTATATTTCTGCAGTATCCTACTACCAGATTTCTACTACCTTTCTTCTAACCTTCTTTTAGTCAAATAATGTCTAAACTTTAGTAACCAGTAGGAACAGCGGATTCATTATTTGCCATCTTGCTCGTGGTGAGAATTTGCCCATGGAATTTCATCCAGACATATGAATCTTCAGTGCCGAGCACTCTTGGTGTAGGGAAGCATTCCTGCTTGCAAATGCAGGGAAGAGAGGAACTGTCCTGCTTGTGCCAGAGATGTGACTGGACTGAGAAGTGCAGTCTGTTGAAACAAACGCTTAAAGGAGGATAGCTGTTTACTGAGCCGAGCAGCAGCGCTTTCCAGCTACTTTCCATAGAGCGGGAATGTAATAGGCAAATGTCACATCCCATTGTTTGATCAGCTCAGCAATCAAAGCATGTCAGAGCAAGGGAATATTGTTGATGTTATTATCACATTACAAGTTTTGCAGTCCATATTATCATTGAAAAATGCAAAGAAAATGGCTTAATAAATATAATTATTTTTGTATAATGCACTCCAGAGCCTTTTTTTGTGGTCAAAATCATGGTCTAAATGAGGGTGCTTTGGGAAATGTCTTAAAGAGAACCTTTTTACAGTTTTTTTCTCATTTAAACGGGGTTTAATGCTGCTTCTGAACAGCACAACCATTTATATTCCACATGGATACAGCTGTTTAATGGCAGACAAATTAAGATGCATGAACCAAGTCAAGCTGCTGGATATTAATGTCTGCCATCAGAAATAAAACAAAGAGGTCGATGGGAATAGAAAAACAGAAAGAAAAAGAGTCAGGTGTTAGTGAGAACACCTTTACATTTGGAAAGATTCAAATTCAAGTCTTTTCTTTCTGCTTGAGTTGCTGATCACGGTGCACCCATTTCCATGCAGTCTTCAGGCTCTGCTTAAAGCCATTTTTAACTCCTTTCCATTGAACTCCATGGGCTGAAATCAAGGTTCCCTTTCAGGGGAACTTGAGCTGCTTTGAGACGCTGTGGGAACACCTCTGTGTGATAGTGTTGTGAAGCACTTGTGAAATCAGTCCAATGACATGACAGAACATCATAGGTGGGTGACATCATGTTCAGGAAACTATAAAGCACAGCCAGACCAAATAGCACCAGCTTCTGTGTCTTCAGCAAGCACTTTGTGTGAAATTGTCTCTATTTATTGTTTGTTTGTCTCAAATCTCACATACACACTCACCTAAAGGATTATTAGGAACACCATACTAATACTGTGTCTGACCCCCCTTTCGCCTTCAGAACTGCCTTCATTTTACGTGGCATTGATTCAACAAGGTACTGAAAGCATTCTTTAGAAATGTTGGCCCATGTTGATAGGATAGCATCTTGCAGTTGATGGAGATTTGTAGGATGCACATCCAGGACAAGCTCCCGTTCCACCACATCCCAAAGATGCTCTTTTGGTTTGAGATCTGGTGACTATGGGGCCATTTTAGTACAGTGAACTCATTGTCATGTTCAAGAAACCAATTTGAAATGATTCGAGCTTTGTGACATGGTGCATTATCCTGCTGGAAGTAGCCATCAGAAAATGGGTACATGGTGGTCATAAAGGGATGGACATGGTCAGAAACAATGCTCAGGTAGGCCGTGGCATTTAAACGATGCCCATTTGGCACTGAGGGGCCTAAAGTGTTCCAAGAAAACATCCCTCACACAATTACACCATCACCACCAGCCTGCACAGTGGTAACAAGGTATGATGGATCAATGTTCTCATTCTGTTTACGACTCAGAACAGAACAGAAATCGAGACTCATCAAACCAGGCAAAAAAAAATTTCCAGTCTTCAACTGTCCAATTTTGGTGAGCTTGTGCAAATTGTAGCCCATTTTTCTTATTAGTAGTGAAAATGAGTGGTACCCGGTGGGGTCTTCTGCTGTTGTAGCCCATCCGGCTCAAGGTTGTGTGTGTTGTGGCTTCACAAATGCTTTGCTGGATACCTCGGTTGTAACGAGTGATTATTTCAGTCAAAGTTGCTCTTCTATCAGCTTGAATCAGTCAGCCCATTCTCTTCTGACCTCTAGAATCATAGGTTCTCTGACCTGGTGTCCCTCCTTAACGGCTCTCCCTAGGAGATTCTGGTCAAGTGTCTTGCTGTCCCAGGAAGGGGGCACAATGCTTCACCCTCATACAGAGTTGTGGAAATTGTGTCCCTGGACCCTGAGGTGGCTCAGCTTGTAGATTTAGGTCTCTCAACTCAGGTTGTTGAGACCATACTCCACTACAGAGCTCCCTCCACAAGGAAACTGTATACCTCAAAGTTGAGAGTCCTAGCTGCTTACCACACTCCGTTGGATGGTGTGTCATCAGAGAGAAACCCACTGGTGGCTTGTTTCCTCTTTGACATGTCAGACCAAGATAAGCTAATCTGCTTTGCCCTGTACGGTGTTGTATGTGAGAAATTGACCAGTCCTTTGTACGATTGGGTCACCCGAGAAAGAGTTCTAAGCATCTAAGGAGAGAATGAGCAAGAGCGTTGTCGAGGCTATATTACTTGCATACGAGTTGGCAGCTTGACTTCTCCTGAGATGGAATGTCTTGGGTTACGACTGTAACCCTGGTTCCCTGAAGAGTCATTCTGCCATGCTCCCTGCAAACCTGCCATCGACTTTTTTTAGCCTATCAGTAACTAGTGGACTGATTTCATTAGTGCTTCACAACACAATCACACAGAAGCGTTCCCACAGCACCTTAACGCAGCATATTGTGGATACCTCTTCAGGGAACCAGGGTTACAATTTTAACCCAAGATGTTACCCTTACTGTGCCTTAAGCAGCACTGGACACTTTTTCAGCTTTAGAAATAATTATAACTATGAATATTATAAATAGCAGTTCTGCTACCTGAGGATCAGTTTTCTTAAAACATGATTTAGTTTTATTTAAATTACCAATTTTTCAGCAACAACACGTGCCTGTTAAAACTAACAACACCTCGGCATGTTGCTATGGTGCAGAGTCTGACATTTCTAATTTCAGTCTTTGATTTTAGTCTGAGATGAAACTTTCTCATTAATTAGCACAATTGTTTACTTAAGGAAACTTGTTTGCTGTTTTAATTGCATTTTACTTTAGTGGTAGCTTGAATGCCATTTTGTGCCATTTTTACATAACTCTCTTTCTTTATTTCGTAGACGGTCAGAAACAGGAAGTGAGGGTTGGTGGTGGTGCATCCAGAGAGTGTTTCTTTAACCTTTCCCCCAATACCCAGTACAAGATCAGCGTTTACACCCTTTCACAGGACACAGAAGGCCCTGCCGTCACCACCATGGCGATCACTGGTAAATACACTGTATCTAAACGTTTTGCATGGCATTATTTATCTATAGACTAGGGGTTCTCAACTCTGGCCCCCAAGGCTTATCAGTTTTCACGATTACTATAAAGGTTAGAGGCAGATCTAAGTTGAAGCTAAACTTTGCAGGAAAGTGGACCTGGAAGGCAAGAGTTGAGAACCCTTGACTCGTCTGGGTACAAACCATATTTTATTGTAAATGAAAATGAGACTAAAGTATATAATCTGTTTAAGTGTTTTTACTGATTTCTGTTCCTCATAACCTCATTTTCTGTTATGGTAGATTACATATGACCTGAAATAGATTTTCTGGGATGCTAAATGAGGTCTGATACTGTACTACTCTTCCTCTGTGACTTTTAGGCATCAAAAAAAAAAACTTTACTTTTTGCAAGCTTTAGTTCCCAGTTCAGATGTTTTTCACATTATTATTTTTTAAATGTGGTAAATGTCAGATTCGAGTGAGAACTGACCCACATGCTTAAAAGAATTGTAAACAAGCATACAACTCCAATTTAACACATTTAATTATTAGAGATAGAATTATTCTGATTTTATTCAATTTGAGGAATACTGAATCTTGTGCAAGTGAGATGAGTAAACGCTCACTCAACGATTCCCAACTCCACTCAACATGGCAACAGCAGAGCTGTCAGTCAATAAATGGGAAAGCAAAGTTGTGTTACTATTTGAAAAACGAACTCAGATATTTTTGTTAATGTGTTACTTTACTAATTACTTGAAAAAAGTAATCTGATTACGTAACTTGCTGTGTAACTTGTAACGCAATATATATCACGCCTTTTTTAATGCATTGAATCTCACTTTATTTACTTGCTGCTGACCTTCGATGGTTCAGTTAAACCATAAGCAAAAAATGAGTGTTTTTAGACTTTTTGTTTTAATTGGGAGAGTATTAAACTTTTTTCTTCTGTAATCCAGAATGGCAGCAGCTTGAGGTTTACTTTACATGTCTGGATTTGAATTTCTTTCAGCCTTATAGAAGTATTTATTTTAAAAAAACAATCAAACAAACAAGCCCAGATAAGAGAAAAATGTAATGCAAAAGTAATGTAACATATTACTATTCTAAAAAAGTAACTAAATAGTACAATTAGTTAAATTTTAAGGGAATAACTCAATACAGCAGTGCATTACTTTTCAAAGTAACTATCCCCAACACTGGTTACATTACACACAATGGATGGGCAACTTCGGTCCTGAAGGGCCACTGTCCGACCCTAATCAAACACCTTTTTTTGTTGCATTTTATGGGATCTCAAGATCCATTTTTGAGTTTAGCTCCAAGCTTGATCTCACCAGCTAGTAACTTTAAGGTAAATCCTAAAGATCTTGATTTGCTTGTTCAGGTGTGTTTGATCAGGGTTGGAGCTAAACTCTGCAGTAAAAGGGTATCTTTTCTCTGTCTTGTTCCCTGAAGGACAAAATATACACGTTAAATTGATACTGATGTATTGGGGTCTCAAATACGTTAATGTCGGACGTGACTGACTGAATGGGAACCCCTTTGTTAGTGTGTCAATTAGGTAGTAGCAACAGCTTAATGATACAGGTCATTTCCAGCCAATGAATTGAACACAACATCCCCACTGACAACATACATTACATTACATTTTTGCTGGATAAACAGACAGAACCACAGTCAGTAGACCAGTGTGTACTTTCTTTTGCAGTTGGGTTTCCATTGATATTACAATTATTATTGTCTGTTGTAAAGTGAAAAGAAGACAACCAACCCTGTTTTGGTTTATGTATGGTTTTGTTTCTGTAGCTCCAGCACCCACCCAGCCACCAACTGCACCACCCACCACGATCCCTCCTCCTACCATCCCCCCAGCCAAAGAAGGTAGGACATCAGTGTGGGAAGAACTGGCTTGTCTGCCATTGTTTTTCTCTGTTTGTTGGCCATGTCCCTATGTGTTATGTGACCTTTCTCTAACGTACGTCTCTGCTGACAGCTAACCTTTTCTTATTCTCTGAGCCACTCCACTCTCAATAAATATATCTGAGCCTTCCCAACACACCTGATAAAAGCAAAAAAAAAAAATATTTTACCCACTTATATAGATCTTTTTTTGATCCCTCCCACTTTATAACAAAGATATTTGCTTCAGTCTGTCCAAATGGTGTTTAAGGCATCATAAAGTAACACCTGAATAATTTCTTGGATTTGAAACAACTGCTTATTTCGATTTATTTGCTACTTTTATATGGTTTGTCTCTGGGTGTTTTGAGTAGTTAACGCAAATGTTTTGTTAGCTTCCTGATAAAAATGTGATTTCTCACAAACTTGCTTTTTTAATAAACAATACATCAGCAGAGTAAATGGTAAATAATGGGGATTTCAATTCAGCCCAGTGAGCCTAATGCGTCAGTTTACTTAAAATATTTGTTCACTTTTGTTCACTGATTGATTCAGTGATCCTTTATACAGTTTACTGTTCAATATTTAAGACTAAGACTACATTTATTTGGTCAAAAATATTGTGAAATATTATTACAATTTAAATAACTGTTTAATATATTTTATTATGTAATTTCTTCCCTTTGTGTCACGGTAGGCTATAGTAGATAGCTCACGAACACAAGGGATCCTTGAAACAGTCTTTAATTAGAAACTTGCAGAAGTACACAGGAGAAAGAAACACTACCAAAGTTACTCGACAAACAATGCAGAATAAGGAACTATCTGAAACTGAGCACTTAAATAGACAGAGCAAATAAAAGGATACTCTCTAGATAACTAGACATACCTAAACTGAGGACTCGAATCAAATCAATAACCATGGAAACAAACAGGAAGGGTACAGAGAAGGACTAATTATCAGTTTAACTAATTAAAAAAACTGGAAAACTAAAAGAAAATAGAAACCGAATACAATAAACATTTTCACCAGCTTTTACTCCAATCATTGATGTTACACGGTGATTTAGCATTTATGATCTGTATTTGGTTGTGATGTGGATGTTCCGGTGCGTGGTCTGTTGACGTTGCAACGGGTCTATAAAGTGGCTGATTGACTTATTGCTTATAACACAAACAATCAGTGTCCTGCGATCACTCAAAAATCATTGTAATATGCTGAATTGGTCCTCAAAAAACATTTATCATTATTGTGATCAAAGGTTCTGCGTTGACAATAGTCCTGCTGCTTAATATTTTTGGGGAACTGTGATCCTTTTTTCAAGATTCTTTGATTTAATAGAAAGTTAAAGTATTGATTTTAAATAAAGATAGATTGAGAGGGCTTTTTGTTTATTCTGAGTAAACTATTGAATCACTCAACCGTTCAACCAAAATGGGTTGTTGAACAATTTTTCTCCTTGTTGAACTGAATAAATTGGACCTAATGAGATTTGCCAGTTCATTCAAGTTGATTATGAACACAGTGCCTGATTCATTTAGTTCATTCACAAACATGGTGTCTTGATCAGTCCCACTCTTGTTAAGACTCGAAATAGCAACTTGTTCAGTGAAAGAGGATTGTTCAGTAGATCCAACCAATAAAATGCCTTTGCAGCCCGCACTCTAAACTACCGTAACTGTTGATTTGGGGAATGAAAACACTATGTAAAAATAAATGTTTATGTACTACTTTATAAAGTTAAGCCACATATAAGAAAGGAACAAAAGCAAATCTTTGAACTAATGAGTTTATTATCCAGTGTCCAGTTTTTTTAAAGTGATTTGATGATTAGTGTTATAGCACAAGAAGCACTACAGTAAAACTTTGAAAGCAGGCAAGTACGGTAGTCACATGCTTCAAAATAGGGAGACTCATATTTACTGCCTGAATATGAATCGGTGAGAGTAAGCGATAAATATTTGTTCAAAACAACATTAGAAAAAAAACCTGTAAATGGGGTTTTGAAAGTCACAGTGAAACAGGCGTAATAAACAATATTTTTGTCCCTCTTTCTCACATGTTTCTATCTATCGGTTGGTGATTGAATAAAAGCAGACTATAAAAGCAGACCTGAATGCGAGCTTGCAGTCAAAGGTGATAAATGTGCGAATACATTGTTCACATTAAGATCCATAAAATGCATATAGTTAAGGCCTGATTCTATCCTTAAACATTAATCAATAGAACCTAATGTATTCTGATTGATTTAGTCGCTAAATAATATTTTGAATAAAACCAGTTCATTTAGATGTTACCACATGAAGTGAATTTTTAGGTTACTGACAATTTATGCGTTTAACCACAAATCCTGCGAAGCAACAGTCTGGCAAAGCAGAACAGAGGTAGCTGGGAATTAATTAAGCCTCCTTGTTTTATTCGCCTACCTGTGATGGAGATCCTGTCAGTGAGAAAGGAAAGTGTTTGGAATCATTTGACATCTGTTGTACTGCAGTGCTTACACACTAATGAGAATTTCTTATTTTAGCTAGTGATTTTTCACCTGCCTCCTCTCTCTCTGTCTGTCTCTTCCTCTCTCTTTCAAACTCTCTCACTCTCTCTCTCTCTCTCAGTTTGCAAAGCAGCCAAGGCAGACTTGGCCTTCCTTGTAGATGGCTCCTGGAGTATCGGAGATGACAACTTTCAGAAGATTATCCATTTCCTATACAGCACAACTGGTGCACTTGATGTGATTGGCCCTGAGGGAACACAGGTATGCTGCATGTGAAATATTTGCCAAATTCAGGCTACTTCATTAAATTTTCATGACTACTAACTTGAGTTTTGAAACGCTTGTCCTTGAAGATAAAAGGAAAAGTGAAAGCATGTCATTTTGTTAACATAAATCACTCCCATTTTGAAAACATATACTTTAGCCTGTTTTAAAAACAGTACGTATTACAGGAAATAAGCTACTTTGATGAATAAACTATATACGGTCTGACTAATGTTTTTCCAAAAATCAAGACATTTCCTTTATAATTTCCTCACCCTTATGTCATTCCAAACCCAGAAGACTGGTTAATTTTTGAAACACAAATTAAGATATTTTAAAACCTGAGTGGTTCTTTTTTCTTCATTTTTTGAAATATACTCAACTAATTTAGTTTCATTTATGCCGTTTATTTACATTTTGGGGGCCGGAAAAGGTTTTTAAAACAGTACTGTTATCATCGCTTATATTTCGCCATTATAGTCCATAAGGGTGAAGCGGTCTTTACAAAGTGGCCAACTGCTGGTATAGCATGCATAATATATTTTTACAGATCCGTGTGAACGGGGAATGGTTTGACAATTTTATCGTCTATACACGAAAAACAGATTACATTTTTATTGCATCGGTAACGTACCCTTAAGTCCTTCTTTTTTTACAAGGGATAGATCTGTAATAAAATTGTATATAGGTCATATTACAGTGGAACCTGGTTATGTCGACGGCCTCTGGGGTTGCAAAAAAAGCGTCGAAATAACCAATGATCGAGGAAATCAACAGTCAATATGGCGATTTGTTTGATCAAGCGATCGGCATGCTATAAAAACGTACATACACTGTATATGTTTGCTAACAACAAAAGGCATATGTGCACCAACTATTGTAACTGCTACTTTATGTAAATTTGTCATATACCACATGGGCTCTACAGTTTGAGAAGCTCTGCTTTAGAATTCTGCAAGGCTTTTTGCTTTTCTCAAAGATTGTTTTATGGAATGAGGGATCATGGGAATAGCTATTCTGAGCTGAAGACCACACTAGCAAGCATTTAACCCAGTAGCCTCAGAGAACATTAGATAAAAATAGCCTTTGTCTAGACATGTCAGTCATCACAAGCCATCAGTAGCTTTAGGGATCACTGCAGTGAATCTACTACAAAGGAGGCAAAAACAGGAGAACAAGCATGTTTGAAGGGCAGGAGCTAAAGTAAACAGAGGAACACAGCACAGATAAATGCCTCTTTTTACACACAGATGTTTGCCTTCTGTCATCTGCTGTAGGACAAGTAGACCTGGTCGACTTGGCTCAAATCGGTTCAATATCTGAAAACTATCATGTATAATGTCATGTGTAAAGTCAATGTCTCAATGTGGTGGGGGGAAAAGGACTTCATAGTCAATTTCTGACATTCTGAATTCATATATTTTATCAATTATATATAATTTTATATACCATTCAAAAATCATTTTTATGTTAAAGTTACTACTTTTTAATAGTGGCACATTCATCTGTTAAAAAGTGACAGTAAAGACATTTATGTACAAAACATTTCTATTTCAAATAAACAATGCTCTATAACCATCATAATCAAAGTCATCAAATAATCCTAAAAAAAGCATCACAGTTTCCACAAAAACAGACAAAGCAGCCCAACAGCTTTCAACACTGATAATTATAGTAAATGTTTCTTGAGCATCACCAAATAAGCACATTAGAATGATTTCTGAAGGATCATGTGACTCTGAAGAATTAAATAATGATGCTGAAAATTCATATGACAAAAATAGAAAGGTTATTTTAAATGGTAATAACCCCTTTCCAGTTATGGGTTTTACACTGCAAATTTGATTCTTTCAAATAATTGATTGACATATTAGGTGTATTTTTTTAACATGATGTGCTTTATACAGTAAACTGATGAAAACATCCAGTATTCCTTGTAAAGGTACAAAAATACCCTTTAAAGTCAATTCCAGGGGGAAATCCTTGATGATGCTGGTGTACTATCAATTTTAAGCATGTGATAAATGGCCACTAACTTTCTTTCTACAACTGACAGGTGGCCATTGCTCAGTTTAGTGATGATGCCAGAACTGAGTTCAAGCTCAACTCCTATAGCGACAAGGAAGCTCTTCTGGATGCTGTGCAGCGAATCACATACAAGGGAGGAAACACCAAGACAGGCATGTATCTCTATCCTCAGAGTGGATTAACTAATCTCATATATATTCCAATCTCCAGCATAACCAACTTCTAATGGAATAGTAAAGCAATTCAGGGTGGCCTTTAAGAAGTGAAATCTTTCTATAATGGGTGTCTATATTTTTTTCCTAATATTTTTGACAAACATGCTTTATTCATGTCCCGTTTTAGAAACTCTAGACCAAGAACTTCAGAGTACGAGTCTGATAAAAACGGCACGGCTCCAGCTCGGTGAGCAGCTGAGCAGCACTGTGTCCGCTCTCTTGCTATCTGTCTTTGTTCTAAAATGAAACACCTCTCATTCCACATGGTGCTGGAATGGCAGCCCCACCCTGCTGTGTCCTCACACACACAAAACGTCCTCATGTAAGGTATATTCTCCGTGGCAATGAGCCCCCGTCTGTGGGTGGGTGGCAGATGCTGTGCCTCATTGGTGAGAGCAGATACATGTGGACATGTGTGATCCAGGCATTATGAGCCTGGTGCAGTTATCCATCCCGGCTTTAGCGGACCGCTCATTTGAAACATGAGCATGACTTATTATCTGAGGGTATTAGGGCTAATCCCCTCGCCTGTATTTTCATACATTCATATGCAGAGGATAAGGTGAGGATCAAAGTGATTGGCCTCATTCAATGTGTATAAACTCAGAAAAAAGGATGAATGAATAACATAAGAAAATATTTAAGTGGGATGATAATATTTTGATGTTCAAAGTTTTCAGAAAAAAAATTTTTGTAGTGTTTTTACATGATGATGATGATGATGATGATGATGCGGTACATTTTGGGTATGGAAATTGTGTATATAGCATATTCAAATATAAATTTATAACATAATGATCTTTAAAATATTATAATTGATATATGATTATTATTTTTTTATACCTCATTATTTATACTTATTTAAATATTAATTTCCTATATATGTCTCTGTATTCCAAGTGTTCTAAGATCAAACAGTAAGAGGAATATGCTGAAATTAAGTCATAGACTATAGTTTACATGGTCAGGAGCGGCATTGAAAGTGCACAACGATGAAGATGCAGGAATAGGTCTTTAATCCAGGAGTCAAAACAATAAGCAGGAGTCTAATTCAGAGGAACCCCAACCGTGAACACACTGACATCAAACAATGCAAGACAAGGAACAGACAGAAACTGAGGGCAAACAAGGCAATTAACAACACACATCTGAACAGAATGCTCAAATCAATTAGAAACCATAGTGACAAACAGGCAAAGAACTGTTCTGGTTATGCATATACAGGAACTATGGCTTCCTGAGAATGGGGAACGAGATGCTGCATCCCCTAGGGGTCGCTATGGGGTGGAATACCTCTTTTTTGACAGGTGTCTGAAGCACAAGTCTAATCACGACAATGAAGTTGACACGGGCAGGCAGTGTCACCCCTTTTGCAACCGTGAGTATGAAAATGGCACCTGTGTAATACGTCAATCATTTCTTATCAGAAGGAGACGCCTGCAGGAATACCGAAAGCATGGCAAAGGGACGCAGTATCTCGTTCCTATTCTCAGGGAACCATGGTGACATGCGTAACCTGAGACATTCCCTTTCGAAAGGTAACTCACGGTACTTCCACTTGGGGTTGCAGTGGAGAACAGAATTTGCATGCTGCCATGCTGAAGGGATGAGTGCCCTATTGGCTCAAAGGAGTCCTCATCCTTAAAGTACACCAGCAATGAAGGTAGGCTGGAGCTTCTAAAGAATGGAGGCCACAGGAGCATGCCCTAAAAAGGAAGCCTAGCTACACTCATATTCAGGCCAGTGTACAAGGAGGCTCACAGAGTGCCTCACACTCAGAACTTGCATCCAAGTGGAGTGGAAGCCTCAATAAATATCTCTCTTTAGCGAGAGGAGGCCTGACAAGGCTTGGCACAGCTAAGGAGGCTCACAGAGAGCCTAACAACTTAGCAAGCCGGGCTGTAGGAGCGGAGGCCTCTGCATGACAACTCTAATCTGAGAGGAGGCCTGACAATGGCCTACTTACATGGAGACTTACAGAGAGCCTACGACTCGCAATTGCTATCCGAGCGAAGCTCAAGGTAGCGGAGGCCTCATAAATATAACTCTCTTTAGCGAGAGGAAGCCTGACAACATTCACTGTAGGCAAGGAGGCTCACAGAGAGCCTAGCTAATTTGCCAACATTAAGCTTTAAGAGCAGAGGCCTAAAAATAACTACTCTCTAACCGGGAGGAGGACTATCAAAGCTCACAGTGGCCAAGGAGGCTCGCAGAGAGCCTAACAACTTAGCCAAACGGTAACTTCATTCAATGCAGATGCCATTGATGTCAGCAAGGATAGCTGCACAGCATTTCTTCAACTGGAGACATTGATGCATATCCATATTTCTGCATCCTTTCCACATCAGCGTAGTTTGCCTGTGAATGATGGATGTGAGCAGAATATGGTCATCCCCAAGATCTCCGCACCTCAGTGTGAAGATCCGGGAGAAAGATTTTTCGCATGAGTTGGTCAGTTATGAGCCGACAGGAAGCGTTCATCGAGGCAGCTACGAGGGAGCTCATGCTTTCCGTGCTTCCACGGCCGATCGAATCTATCCGTGATGCATCCAGTTGCTCTCCTTGTATGGGGCAGGTGAGCTGTGAATGCTCAGAGACAGCCTCGTCCTGCTCATCTTGGCTCGGGGCGAGGAGAGCACTCGCTCTCCATGAAGTGAGTGTTAACTCGTCGTCATTCAGAAACCCGCCCTCACCATCCGCCAACGAACAAGAGATATTCATAACTTTCTCAAATTCGTCGGAGAGCTCCACCCACAAGCCCTACGATTGCAGTTTCCTGCTCGCTTCAGCTGCAGGAGGTCCTGATTTGCGAGGTGCAGATAGTTGACAAATGAGAAAGTTGAGTAAAAACCAAGTAGTCATATGGATGATTTTTATAGTGCATTTGGTTTTTGTAATTTTTAAGCTATAATTTCTATTCATATTTTAACAATAGTGTTTTTGATTTTACATTGTTTATTTTATTTTAACATATTTGCAAGATTTGATAATTTTTTTCAAAAGAAAAATCATGTGTGTTCGTAATGACATGAGTGTGAGTAAGGGAGAGGGTGTAAGTGTTGTAGTTGATTTATTTTCACTAGTCTTCTCACAAACAAGTAAGTGTGAAAGATGTTAGCCAAAGCTCACAAGCATAAAGTCCAAGCACACTTTTGACTGATGATGCAGTCATGATGTCTTGCTCATCTGTCAGTCAAACAGAAGTGCTGTTGCCCCCGTCAATTCGAGGCCACACCTGGCCACAACTTCAATCTGTATTCTAAATCCTTTTGTTCTCACCTGTTTTTTAAAACAAAATAACTCACACTTCACACAGTGCTGCCGTCTGCTTCCTTAGTCTGTCATTTGTCTCCCTCTGACAGGAGCTGAAGAAAAGCCAGAAAGAGAAAGAAGCAGCCTCAGAAGTCAGTCAGGCATAGCCACAGGGTCCCCTTGTTCAATTCGTCGCAATATATCGTCAAAGTGCAGCGTCTCAGACATCCGTCCATATTTTATTCAGAGTGCAGCTTCTTTGAGGGGATTTTCTCTAATACTCACTGATCCTGAGACGTTTCAGAATGATTAGCGATGCAAATTAGAAATGAGAAGCCTGGCTGATGTTGTGCACCTGCAGTGCCAAGTTAGTGATAATGGTAAAATATTGAAATGGGTGCAGTGCAGCTTGTTAGATCCGGCAATTCAGGTCTGCTGGGAGTGACGGCTGGGATGTGTCATGGAAAAAGTGGATTTTATTAGGGGCCTGGCTTTATTTTGCTCTGTGCTAAATACTTGTCACTTTGTGAGCTTATAAATAGTTGGTGAGACTGGGGTTGTCTCGCACAATTTTCATTCTTTATTAATTATCCCCAGTGGAACAAATGACCCAACTAGGTGCAACTGGATCCAAAAATGCTCTTGTCAAACATAACTTGTGGTATTAATTAGTACAGTTAAAGTGGTTTAGTTTTAATTTTGTTGAGGGATAAACGGAATATATAATTTTGAATAATAAAATGCACTAAAATATTAAATGAATAAATATGACCAATTATCATTTTATTAATAAATGATACTCAATAATTGTGTATGATGATTTTAACACTTAATTTTTTTAACCAGTGGAGAAACTTTAAATGCTTTTTAAAAAAAAATAATTTTCCTGGTTTAATCCTTGTGTCAATTATTTAATTATTATTTTTATATTGTACCAAGCATTCCCTCTTACACTCTTTTCATATTTTTATTTTTTTGCTAGTTGGCATCATATATCTCAGACTCTATGTACATAAATAGTAATCTATTTAACTTAACATACAACTACCTCGACCTCTATTAAATTTATTTTTAAGTGTAATGTAATAAAAATGTTTTGTAAATATTAATTTGCACAGAAACCTTGTAAAGTTACCTTGAAATCAGCATTTTCAAATCTTGCTTATCAAATAAGTGGCTAAAGAGGACAAACATTCAGATGTTACTGTCACAGCACCGCTGAACCAAGACTCTTATTTTGCCTTTTTTATGTCACATGTTCCTTTGTTCTAGACCCTTCTGTCACTCATCAGTCACCATGGACACTAATCGTCACAGCTGTTTATCATTTGTTCGTTACCACTTATGTATTTAGATCTCCCTTTCACTCAGTTGTGGGTTGTTGTTTGTACGAAACACACGGTTGGATTTGCACTACTGTTACATTTACCCTGCCTTTATTAAGGTTTGTATTGAATCTTCGTCTTTCAACCGTGACAGTTACATTTTCTCACAATAAAAATGTACCAGAATTTAACATTTCATCTGTCAACTCTTCTAACCAACCAACACTTTAACAACCTCATTGTCTCTTTTTGACGATTGTTTGCTTAATCCTGTAATGACACTAAGACATTTTGAGAATCGCCCACAGAAAGAAAAGTTCAGAAACCACTCATCACAACAGCATCAAACGTTTAAACAACGTTTCAAGGGGGAAAAAAATTCAAAGATGTTTCAATATTTATTTTTGTCGTCAAAGGTTTTGTTCTTTCACCTCATTGATCACCATCCCAGCTCTCAGCAGGTGCTGGCATGAGGTTTCAACTAAATATGTCCCTCTGGCAAACACAGATCACACTGTCAGGTTGCAAGTTCCTGTATAATCCATCATTTGTTGGCGACCCAAGGTCCGTGAAGTGGTGTAAATCCTGCTCTTGGCACAGGACAGTAACATCTATGTTTATGACTCTCGATTCAGGTCGAGCCATTAAGCATGTAAAGGAGGCCATCTTTACTGGTGATGCAGGCGTGCGGAGGGGCATTCCTAATGTGCTGGTGGTGCTCACGGATGGCCGTTCTCAGGATGATGTCAACAAGATCTCTAAAGAGATGCAGATGGAGGGTGAGGGATCTGAATATTCCTTAAACATATTGAGTTTATGTTTTATGAATTAAAAAAATGCATAAACAACAGAAGCATGTGAAAAACACCCAACTGTCTAGTGGTTTGGTTGTTTCTGTCATGTTAAAAATAGAACTTTAAATGGCGTAATAAAAGTCATGTTTTCTTGTTTCCCTTTAGGCTACATCATCTTTGCCATTGGCTTTGCTGACGCTGACTACGGGGAGCTTGTAAACATCGCCAGCAAGCCTAGTGAAAGACATGTGTTTTTCGTGGATGATCTGGATGCCTTCAAGAAAATTGAAGAACAGCTCATAACTTTTGTTTGTGAGGCTGCAACTGCCAGTACGTCCCTTTGAGAAAATACAGAAACTTCCTTTTTCAGTTCACGATGACGTGATATAAACTTGCTATTTTTAAGCAATAATCTTAGAGATACAGTTCATGCTATATTATGAATAAAATCATGGCTAAATACACGATATAGGATGGCTGTAATATTGATTTTATGAAAGTTACAAGTACACTAGAAAAACATAAAAAAGTAAAAGGACATATAAACATGAACACGTACAAATATATGTATAGATAGAAAGGACATTAAAATAAGAATAAGCTGCATACATAGTTACACTGTTACAGACTGCTTTAAAAAAAAGGCATGTTTCTATTTCACAATGGGTGACAGTTATAGTAGCATAGTATTGGAATGCAGTGAGAATATGAGGTATATATGTAGCAAAGAAATGGAGACCACACCCGGATGAAGATATCAAGTTGAGATTTAGAGATGCTGTAAGTTTTTCCAATGTGCTATTGAGAGATTGAGCCAAAGGTTTATTGATAGCTTTGTCTTTACAGTTGAGTAACCTTAGTCTGACTCTAACCAAAGGTGTTGAACGTATCGGCAGTCCCAAAGGGCATGGAAATGATAATCAATATAAGTTGGACAGTATGTACATTTGTTGTCTATATATCCCATTTGGTAAAGTTTGTGTGTCATAATACACATTATGTTGAAGTTTGTATTGGATCAATTGAATTTTACTGTTACACGACATAGGTGTTATTGCAGACATGTTGCAGGTTAATGTCAGTAGTTGACTTGTCTATTTATTAATATCTTATATATTTGTGACAGCAATTTCTTTGGTTTTAAAAGTGAAAGGGCTTGGTAGGGATGAATGATTTTTAAGTTCCTTGAACCAACTCCTTGTCTTATTACCGGTATTTCTCTTAACTGTATGTATTGAAAGAAGGCCTAGTTTGGAATGTTATATTTTAATTAGATTTGTTCAAAGGTCATAAGCAGGCCACCAGCGTATAATTGGTCCAGGCTGGTTATGCCTCTCTGACTCCATATTGAAAAATGGATGGGTTTATTATTAATAAGAAACATGGGATTGTACCTCAGTGGGGTATGATCTGATATAGTATTCCATTTTTTGTGAGTATTCCACTAGGCATCACTATCTGATAGAGATGGTGATATTATTTTAACCAGGATGCATTTTCAAAGATTTGTTGAGTAAGAGTGTGATTATAAGCACAGCGAGGATGGTAAAGTGAACTTACCTGGTTTGCGTAATGACATTTAATGTCACTGATAGCCTCTGTAGTCCCATTTAGTTGCCTTTTTCAAGCTTAAAAAAGAATGAGTGGGGTGAAAATGACTTATGTTGTAGAATAAAACGTGAAAGTTCTTGAGCTTGAGTTCACCACAGATCTTATATCAGTAATTTATCCAAAAACCCATTCAAAACACCCATTGACTTAAATTATACCAGATACTGTCAAAATAATAATAATAATTTATGTATTATAAATGTAAATTGGAGTCACAGTAACAACTAACTTTCTAACAATTTAAGTGAAGGTAACTATCAAAATCATTTTGCTATTATATCACTATGCTGTGTATAATGTAACAATAATTATTACAGAACTCTCTAAAATAGTCTGACTGGTCAATCATAGTTTTAAACAATGACCACTAAACAATATAATTGACCAGTGTCCTTGGCATTATGCCTTATATGTTTGACATTTGCTAGGTAACCTTATTCAGAAGAACCACCTACCTTTGTGAGATTGATAAGGATAAACAAAGTTTAAAGATTTGTTTATATCGCAGTGTAATTGCTTTTGGATTACTTTAAGTTCTTTGTTCTTCTGTTCTCTGAAATCATCCCTTGTGACTTGAGTTTGCGTCACGTCTAAAATGCAAGTTTGAAATCTATCGCTGTTAAAATGGTCTCCGAAACAGGAAAATATTTGAATGCATAGTTTTGTAACCTGTAATTTTCAAAAATCACTTTGTTCTTGGGAATTGATAGGTTTTGCTCTCTGTTCTGTTTTTCTTTTACAGCTTGTCCCTCTGTGCTAATGAGTGGGAACACTTTAGCTGGTAAGACAACAATAAATGCTCCTGGCTCACAGTAACCTCTACGTGAAACACACCATCATTGTGCTGGGTAGGAGGATAGGATATGAGGATTTATTTAAAGAATAAGATCTATTCATCGACTGTTGGAATTTAACACGACCTTTACTTAATTAGTACCAGTTGTTCATGTTATTCTCACACTATTAGATCTTGAAAAAGAAAAACACACAATTTAGCCTAAATTTTCCACCTATCTTTCAGTAGATGGACAAACATAGTCCCACCCAAAACTCACCTTGGTTGAGCCATTGATTCAGGCCATGTTTTAGCCACAGCCACTTTGCTTACACTTTTGAGGGGGAATAATAAGCTTTTAGAGAGATTTATATGATAAATATTTATAATTTTAATGTATTAATAAATTAATATTTTATAATGTTTATTATATAATTTGTGATTTAAATATTAAGCTGGCAAAGTAATGTATTCTAGCATAGCGAAACACATTTTCAGACATGAAAAATAAAGTAAAAAATATCCCACTGTCTTAATTTTTCTCATTTATTTATTTATTAACTTACAACACATTTATTTGTACATACACTACTATACAATATTTATGGTCAGTATGATATTGTAAAATTACGTTTGTATTCTTATACGTTAAATTAATTAAATTACAGTAAATACACTTATACTGTTATGAAAATATTCGATTTCAAAAAAATGCTGTTCTTTTAAATATTTTATTCATCAAAGGATTCTAAAACGAGTGTTTCGTGGTTTTATTAAGCTGCACAACTGTTTTCAAAATTGATATAGATTGGAAATGTTTCTTGAACAGCAAATCAGCTTATTTGATTGATTTCTGAAGAAGCACTGAAGACGGAATTAATGCTCCTGAAAATTCAGCTTTGCTGTCACAAGAATGCATTACATTTTAAAATCTATTAAAAGAGAAAATGCAGCGTTAGACTTCTTTCAAAAACAAACTGTTGTCCTTTGCAGGTTTCCGTATGATGGAAATGTTTGGTTTAGTTGAGAAGCAGTACAGCAGCGTACAAGGTGTCTCAATGGAGCCTGGGACTTTCAACAGCTTCCCCTGCTATCGGTTGCACAAGGACGCCCTCGTCTCCCAGCCCACCAGGTATGAATGTGTGTGAAAGCATACCATTACGCTCAGAGAAACTCTCTGAAATTAGAAAAATGTGTGTTAGCTGTAACATGTCACCTGTCAAATCAAAGCCATAATATAGATTGAGTGTAATGAACTCTAGATGAAGCGGTTTAAGTTAGCAGGAATAGATTAGCCCCTCAATTACATGCGAAGTAAAGAGCGATCGCGCTACTGTGCCTGATCCCTGAGCTCTGACCCTCCTTCTTCTACCCAGCATGTGATAATATTTAGATTAGGCTCACATTCCTGCGCTCAGGGGGAATGTTGTTATTACAGTGGAAGGTTTCAGCACAAGGGTCTCCTCTCCTGTAAATCTCGCAAACCACAGCCTCACTTTACTTGCACTCAGGCAGCTGGGAATTACTACAACACTGTTATTATGATAATATCATCTGTGATTATGAGAAAGGACAGTGGCTCATAGGGTAATGGCAGCACTCTGAATGCAGTTCACATTTTTTCTTTAGTGAAAGGTGCTCTTGAAGTAGAGGATCTGTTTTACTGGCTGTGCAGTTTCTATTGCAGTACTCAACCATAACAGTTTCTTTTCACTTTAATATTGATATGTTTATTTTAGTTATTTGTTTTGTTTTACTTTTATTACATTTCAGTGCCTGTGTTGTTATATTTGGCATTGATCATTTTGTTTTGACTGTTCTACGGCCTTTGGGCCATGTGCGTGATTGAATAAAAGGTTTTTGTTCTCGTTGAGAAATTATATGAGTGGTATATCTGGTTTTGTTAACTCACTAAAAATAAAAATGAAGAAAATAAATACTGTATTTATTTGAGTATAACGCGCAAATTTGTCTACCAAAAAAATAAATCAAAGTTAGGGATGCGCGTTATGCTCGAGGGCTGGGCTGGGGTGGGGTTTGTTTTGACGGCCGGTCCTTTGAGGGCGCCGGCGAATTGTGAGTTCGCGCTGCGCATTTTACAGGCTGTTTAAGTAGCAATATATGCATAAAATAAAAGGCAGACTCGTGAGTGCAATTCAGCAACTGTATTCAAACATAAACCGCGGCAACAACCGCAACATAGCCCAAAGCAATCGATTGCATGATACATTACATCCCGTAACACAGGCTGCAGCCTCTCACTGTACGTGAAGGCGAAGAAAAAAACGTCCCCTCGCCGCTTCATTTCCTCACCCATTCAGACGTAGAAGAAAGCGAAGAAACCGGAGAAACAGATGTTCCTGCCAACTGAGACACTGATGAAAAATTAACTCCAGAAGAATGGGAGCAACTCTTTAGTGTCTCTGATGAGGAATCTGACGTCGAAGGATTTTAAATAAATATTTTTACCGGTAATTCTCTTTCGGTATTGTGTTCATTAGTTTATGTTGTCAATAAATATGTTATATATTTTATATAAGTTACATATGTTATATAAATATATATTATACAATAAATACATGTTTTTATCATGGCTGCACGTGTTCAACAACGTTTTTTGTCAATTACAATGCTTGAAATAAAATTTTATACCGATTTTTAATCGAAAATTAGGGGTGCGCGTTATACACGTGTGCGCGATATACTCGAATAAATACGGTAAATCAAAGACAAAAAAACTAAGATGGATAATAAATACAGATACAATTATGTGATCCACTGAATGTCAATACTTTCATTACATTTCATTTATTTTACATTTGGCAGATGCTTTTCATTGCATTCAAGAAACACATGGAATCAGTTCTTGCTTACCCTGGGATCGAACCCATGACCTTGGTGTTGTAAACACCAATGCTAAACACTAACACTTTGGCGGTGAGGAGGTGTGTTTCGCTTCCTCATCAGAAGTTTTCAGCTGGTCTGAAAAAAGGTTGGGGACCACTGCTGTACATAACATGCGGGAACTTATAAATTTTTAGCCACATTTGAATACGTTGGCAAAAATGTTAAATGCTTTGAGAAGGAGGTGCTAACTTACGAACAGTAAACGTAAATTTAATTACAAAATAAAATGACAAATTAATCTCAAAACAAATGTAAAGCGACAGCCCCTCATGGACAAATTCTGCAAAAAACGTGACAAGCAAAACAAGATAAAGTCTAGGCCTGGTCCTCTCTCTTCCTTTACTCCTTTTATTCTTGCGGCGCTCGTCCATGGGACTCAAAAACAGTGTGGCGCGCAGGTGACACTCATTAGCCCTCATGCCGCCAGCTTTACTTCATCTATGAGGCTCTCGGCCCGGCCCTGCTTGCCACATTACCCCATCACACCCATGAGACTGCACTCTACTCCGGGCATCACGGCAGCTACAGCATCTGGGGGAAAGGACAGATCAAGTGAGAGTAAAAGAGACTGGAGGATGAGGAGGAACAGAGGCGAGAAACATGGGGATTGGTTCCAGTTCCCAAAATGTCATTGCATCATTCACCACCTCAATTTTTTTTATTCATGAAATGAAAAAAGAACCTTAATTTTCACATATAGTTTCAGTTCATTGTTTCAAACATGATGTGAAGGAGATCATAGATATGCTCACTGCACAGCTTTTGATCTGTGTTATATCCCCATATGTGTCATGTATGTTTACAGGTATCTTCATCCTGAAGGTCTTCCCTCCGACTACACTATATCTATGCTCTTTCGCATACTGCCTGAAACTCCACAGGAACCTTTTGCATTGTGGGAAATCCTCGACAAAAACAATGAGCCACTGGTGGGCATTATCCTGGACAGTAAGTATTACTATTTTTGATGTCCCTTATGCCTGTGATCATTTAGATGGTTTAAATATTCTCTAATATAATGTTAAACACTTTTTTTCTAGTTATTAAATGTTTTTCAAACAGTGGTTTATAACTGGTGGGGCGCAACTCAAAATTGGTCACAACAAATGACATTGCTAAATGCAAATAAGAAAATGCAACCAACTATATAATTATGCACTGGCAAAAGACATGGGCTTATCTGTGTTCATAAAGTAAACAAACTGCATTTTGATGCTGTTGTTGTTAATAGCTGTTTGTCTAATCAAACTCTAGTTATTTGACAAATTATGCAGATTATGTATTTCTCAAATTCCATATAAATATTTGCACAAGGTAAAAAACATACAACTAACACTGCTTTAATGTAGGTTTAAAATGAGAATAAATATGGTTTGTGCTGCCCACAATGCAGAAATGATTTGCTGATGATAGCATGAAAGCTTTGTAATATTTTTGCACAATAAATAGTCACCAATTGATTTGTAAAATCGTATTCCTGAAACAAAACCAGTTGAGAACTAATTTTTCTTTTTGTCTCTCTTCAGACGGAGGGAAAACATTAACCTTTTTCAATTACGACTACAAGGGTGGATTTCAAACGGTGACTTTCGAAGGAACTGAAATTAAGAAGATTTTCTATGGCAGTTTCCATAAGGTCAGTCTTTCTACCATTTAATGTATGATCCAGCTATGACTGTGATTAAAGAAACTGTACTATACAGGCAATTGTGTTTTGGTCTCATGGTTGAGGTTTTCTTTTTCTTGTCAGGAAATGTATGTCATGATGTATGCTGAAATTTGGAAACGTTTGAATTCTAGTAACCAAAGTTTATTTTAATTCATGCTACAACCAGTCAGTGTGCCAAATGACCAACTACAGCTGAATACACTTATTTCCCCTTATAAAGTTACCTCATTTTCTTTAAAGTTGTGCCTTGACTGTCACAACCGAATATCGATGATTTAAAAAAATATATATAAATTTTGACTGTCTGCTTTGCCTCATTCTCTCATACTTATATAAGTTTTTGGACACAAGACCATTTTTTTGTGTCATATCAAATTGAAGTACGATGTACAGTGAATTCAAGTCGCTAATTGGTTAGTCCCTATAACAACCAATCTCTATAAACTTCAGATTTCACCTCTACATTTAACATTTTATTCATTTTGTTCATCATTTTATATATATATATATATGAATGAACAAAATGGATAAAATGTTAAATGTGGAGATATCATTACAATGCAACACTAATATTGAGACAATGAAAGTTGAGTTACACGTTTTTTAAGCTTCATTTATACCTGTCCTTTCAGGCTAAGTGCACTGCGGGTCAGTAGCAGACAGGAAGTGAATTCTGTCAACCATGTTTCTGAAACGTCCACCAGGGAATTTCAATTATTATTTCAACCAGGGCATGCACTACAGAGTTCTGACAGTATGAAAATGGATTATGATAGCCCTGTCCTGTTCATTTTATGTATTCTTTCTTTACATGCGTACTGTTGAAGAGCTCTCTATCACTCTTCCGCCCTCCACTAGTTTTGAGAGCCTGTCTGATGTATTCCACTGTTTTACCTTTGAATGCATGACAAGCCGTCCACAGCCTTTGATGCAGTGGCGTGTGTGCTTATGAGCAAGTATTCTCCTGACATCACTTATGATGTGTTTGTAAGGTAATCCCTCTTGGCAGAGCTCGTCAAGATTAGAGTCTGTGAGTAATACAGATTACTTCGGCACTCTCTCAGCTCCGGATTCTGAATTAAAAAAAGAAACCACTGCTCATCTCATCTGAATGCTGAGATGAAATAAGCAGGATTTAGAAACTTCAATGAAAAATTTCACTTGTCGTTTATTATCGCTCGTTTAATAGTTCTGGAGTCAACTTTTGTATATTTTTCGTACATTGTGCAGCTGTGAATAGGTCATTCTCAATTTATGATAAACATGTTTCTTGACTTTTCAGACAAATAACTCCATATAAAAGATAATTTAAAAAAATCATTTTCCCTTTCATCTGCTATACAACTTGTATGACATTGTTAGTCAGTAACTTTTTTTTTCCCTCTCATTTTGTTTTACTAGGTTGTATTTAAGTATTAATTTTATAAAGTGTTATTTTGAAAATACAAAAACTTTCTTGTTTAAAGTCAGAAAAAAAAGAAATGTGCATTTGATGAATTTTCCCTCTTTTAATCATAATCAATTTTTTGTTCATTTAAATGTTCCATTGCTCTTACATTGTTTAATGTTCTCTTGAAAGATTTTCAGTATAAAGGATTTTATTTTATTTAAAAAAATAAAGGATTTATTTTATCATTTATTTATTTCTGATTAAATTTGTTGTGACAGTAGAATTTTTGTAATTAATTTTTTATCTTTTAAATGAAAACACATTCTTCATTGTGAAATAAAATTAATGAACAAATCTCAATTTATCCTTTATAATTGGTAATAATCAAAATAAACCCTCATCATCTACTTTATTAGGAGAAATAGGAAATATAAATGCAGAGTGCTTAACAGAGCGACGAACACAAACTAACACACAAGCACAAACAGTAATTTATCTCTATTTGCATTTAAGTGAGCATTCAAACCTGAAATAATCTTTATAGAGCTACAGCACTGAGTCAGTGCGGTTACATTTTATAGCTGCTAATGAGATTTGTATTTAGAATTTGTGGCTAAAGCTGTGAGTCTATCTAATATTCACAATGTAAACTTTCTTTGCATGGCAGTCACAGTCCTCAATTCTGCTGACCCAAATAACGGCTGTTGGCTTGAATTGTTATGATGGCTCTTAAAGAAAGCTCATGACTTGGAAGAGATCCTGATCATATGAGCAGAGGGTCTAGGACTCGTGCCGGCCCTCTATTAAAAAAACAAAACAAAACGCTTAACCATTCCTCTCAACCATGACTTATTCTGCACTTTCTAAAGCCAGCGCTCAATGGTTGTAATTTTGGAAGGTCATCAGAGGAAGTCTTATGGATGCCAGGATGCATCAGATATTTCAGTTGTTCATGTTATAGATGTTGTTTTGTATTATTGTCATGCTGCTCATGTGCATTTTCGAATCAAACTGTGTAGAATACATTTGGAGGAATTGCAGACACAAGCACTTTTAAATTGAGCGAAACAAGGCTACTCTAACAACACTTGTTGTTCATAAATAGAAAAAATAATGAAGAAATACAAAGATACATGCAATATTGTGTAAAAATTCATAATGTGCTTTATCACACACTAGCTTTCTGGGTGTATCTACAGTATCGAGAGCAGAGCTATTCATTTACCTTTAAATCTTTTTTTGCTTTATAATTTTAAAGTGTCATTTTTTTGCATTTACTGGTACATTTATTCATTTAGCAGACATTTTTATCCAAAGTGGCTCACAACTGAGGAGTACAGAAAGTGATTTGTTGTGAAGAGGCAAAAGAACACAAAATCCTGGAAAATCAAGGGACTAAAGGAAAGTGAAAGCATAGAGAGTTTTTATGTTTTATTAGGTGCTCACGGAAGAGTTTTCAGTTGTCTTTTGAATATTGCCAGGGATTCTGCATTACGATGAAGGCATGGAAATTGTTCCACCATCAAGGAACAGTGAACAAAAATGTTCTGGAAAGTGATTTTGTGCCTCTGTGATGGTACCACAAGCTTTTTTCTGGTGGGGGTATAGACCTGTAAGAGTGAGTGGAAGTAGGGGGCTAAACCTTACAGTAGATCTGTAAGCAAGTGCCAATGCTTTGAATTTGATGTGAGCAGCAAGTAGCCAGTGCAGAGAGATAAAGAGAGGTTTGATGTGGTCTTTTTTGAGCTTGTTGAAAACCAGACACGCTGCAGCGTTCTGGATCAGTTCTAGGGGTTTGATTGCACTTGGAAGTCCGACCAGAATTGCAATAATCAAGCCTGGAAATTATCATGATCATCATCCTGTACAAGAAATTGTTTTGCTTGTTCAGTTACAAACGACCTGATCATTGGTGTTTCTTTATTTGAAAGATTTTCAGTTGGAAAAAATAAAAAAATTGATTGATTTAAGTTTATGATAAATTGTGTGAGTTTTGAGAAATTAGATCTAAGGCGTTTTATTTAATTCAATCCAAGAAAAGCCAAATTCTCCTTAATGGAAAGTAACATTGCAAGTGTAAATAAATACTTACCATTCGCTTTTAATGAAGAAATCTGAATTTAATTAAACTTGTTTCTGGTTAACAGCATATTAGTGCTAGTCAGCCGGTATGACTAGCACTAAAGTACCATAAATCAGCTTTGACTCATTAGATTTGAATATTTTAAGAAAGAAAACATGACTTTTTTTTTTCAAAAAAAAGAAATAAAGAAGAACATTATTGACCTTAAAGAAGGTCTGGCTTGTTTGTAGTTCAGTTCCAGTTTAGTAGCTATGCAAAACTGGGTAAAGATTAACTAAGAGTGGTCTGGCTGTAAAGTCTGGTTTTCACAGACCTAACAGACCTAACATATGCTTTAAAGTGGCGATGGACACCAATCCAACAAAAGCCAACGACCACTGTTCTTTGTCTGGACAGTGTGAAGTAGAAAAGAACATCAGACTGTAAATATGACATAACTGTGAATAAGCATCTTTTATGTGCATCGCTATTCAGTCGCACACACTTTCAAATATGCTTCTCCGAAGCTTTTGGTATAAATAATAAATATAAAAATATATATATATTTTTTTTTGCATAATTTTATCTTAAACGGCAATTTATACCATTCTTGTCAATTTTAATTGCTTTATTTGTTGTTTTATAGTTATAAACATCATTTTGAACATATTTAATGACATATTAAACGTACTTAAACATGTTAACATATATTTTAAATACGTTTAGCATATTTAATATATCTCTTTTCCCATTTAAGCATAGGACTGTACATGAATTAGCTGCCCAGGGCCGCTTTGAATATGGCCATTGAGTGAACTGACTTGGCTTAAAGAGTGCCTGTCCCTCACATCTATGAAATCTGTAAAGAAAAAAAAGAATGGGATACAAAGTTGAGGAAAACAAGCAAAAAAAGACCAACACACATTGAAGTTTTCTCAGGCAGTTTTTGTTTGTCTTCTGTTGTTTCAGTGAAACACAAGTTAAACATGCATGAATATTATCAGTGGCGTAGAGTCCATATAAACTGTCATTCATGGACTCACTAATCAACATTAACACTATAAATGATTAAATGATCTTGTTTGACTTGTACCATAAAACTTGACATCTATAAAATCTTTATAATATGTGTTGTCATTTATTTCCCTTATTAATTCACTTAGCTCTGTTGTTGTTTGCTCAGTTTGCTCAACCCAACAAAAACATTGCATCTAGTTGCATCAGTTTAAAAATATTATTTATAATTTTAAATTATTAAAGTAAAAAAAATATATATATAATAATAATAATTATATATATATATATATATATATATATATATATATAATATATATAAAAATTCAAATACAAACTATTTGCCAATACTTAAAGATCTTATGTAATTTTGCTTTCCAGGTGAGAATGCTTCTATATTTTTACCTGGAAAACAAGACAAAATTACAGATTAACAACCAATCATTGCATGTTTAAAAGGTGACAGGAGCAGTTGGCTTCGATAGTCACGAAGCCTGAAAAGGGCTGGTCCGTCATGTTGAAAACAGAATTATCCTGTAATTGATCAGGAGGCAGATGTGACCATCAGTGGCTGGAAAATGAGCGATGCTGACCTCTCATTCCCTTTTGCCACTCCTGCTTAGCAGATCATCATTACCACCGCCAGAGCAGCTCAGACAGACTCATAAACACTCTCAGCACCACTCTCAGGTTAAACACATGGAGCACATGGACCTGTCCCTGCCTAAACTGCATCTCGCTGCTGCAGCTGCAACATCTAATTGGCTTTCAGTGCAGAAACACCTGCCACTCAGAAAATGGAAGGTGATATTCAGTTTGAAAATCCATATTTGTCAAAACACAAGCGTACCGCCTCACAGACTTAACCAAATTGCATCTGTCTCAGCCTGTTTTTTTTCTACACTGATAGAGAAGTTTAATTTCTAAGTATTAAACAGCCTCCCTTCATAATGCTTTATAATTGACGTTAATGTGAGACTTCACAATAATGAGCTTGGTCTGAATCTGCTATCAGCCCGCCTGTCTGACAGCGTACTCGCACTTACAATTGCATCCAGTGAACTGGAGAAAATTGAGTTTTAGACCCCAAATCCATTAACAGGCGACGTGTGCTGTCTCATACTGAAATCGACTCTGACATACAAATATGAACTTTTGCTAACTCTATTTTAGCTTGTTCTGTTTTAGTTTAGTTTTAATACGAGTTTTTATGGTTCTCTGACTGCAGTGTATGTGATTAACGTGAGAGACACTGAATGTAGACATGGTAAGGTTGATTTAGTTTTCATTGTGTGCATTAGTGAACTTAAACTTTTGTGTAAGATTTACAAAAAAAGTCTCAATAATGAAATTGGAAAATGTTTTTTAATTTTATTTGACATTTATCCCTGTAAAGCTTGAAATACGAAACATTGGCGTTATTATTTTATACATAAGAGGGGCTTATTTTAATTGCTTGTGTTTTTATACATCACATCAGGGTTTTATAGTTATTTATTGACCACCATTTTTTGATTTGCATTTCTAATTTTTTTAAATTCCGTTAATTTAAAAGTTGATAAAGAAATCTTTTAATTTAGCTGATGAAGATTGAACTCAATATACCTCAAATAAATATAAAAATAAAGGCTTTTAAATTTAGAATAATTACTTTTAAATAACATTAATAATGTTATAAAATGTATTCTTGCTGTTACTTAAATCAGAAAAGATTTATCAGCAAAAAGACGTGCATCGTGACGGGAAGGAAAACATTTTGGAAATATTATTAAATGTCCCTCTACTTCCTGAAGATCACTGATAATAATCAGCTTTTTGACATTAACGTGGTGTTTCAAGATGAATGATAAATGGTGGTTAAAACTACAAACCCTCTTTATTCACCATATTGAATAATTATCATCAATTCGTATCAGCTAAGCTTCTACATAAATACATAATTAGTAATTGCTTTTTATCTCTCCTAGCTTCATGTGGCCATCAGCAAAACCTCTGCAAAAGTGGTGATCGACTGCAAAACGGTTGGAGAGAAATCTATCAATGCCTCAGGTAACATCACCATTGATGGAGTGGAGGTTCTGGGAAGCATGGTCCGCTCACGTGGAAGGAAAAAGAGCTCCGCGCCGGTAAGACAAAAGACATTCAGCCTCAATCCTATAGGACAAGATTTGCCTAAAATAATCACCCATATAAGCCCATAACAGGACAAGCTTTTGTCTCAGACAGACACAAAGAACTCAGTATACCGTACAAGTTTCTGAGGAACCTCTGTTTGGAGTCTGATAATTATTGGAGGTTGGAAACCAGGCTTGAAGGCCCAAACGTCATCTCGGATTCACCCGTATAATGATTACAATGTGGAATTCAAAGCATGAGGACTCAGTTGAAGATAATAAATACAGGCTTTATGCGTTTTGGTTTTTCCATCAGAATGTGTGGATCATTATGTATAATTGTGTAGGAGTGCAACTGATTTTATTCTCATCCGAGGGTGCTAGCACAACTGATGAGACTAATTGTCTTTGTAATTATGCTGGTGGGGGTTGTAATGTGAGTTTGTGTGGAGCAAAAGTTTTAAAACTATTAGAATCAGTCATTCAGCCCAAACAAATAATCAGACGCATCTCAAGCACGGCTGTTAGTAAATGCCTGAAGTTTCTGCTTATTTAGATTTCATTTATTTGCAACCGTGAGTGCCAGTAATTTGTGTAGATTTCATAAAATGGTTGTTTTGATCGGATTTATAATGCATGACAATTGCATTCATTGCTAAATAAGTGATTATAGTTCAACAGCTTTGTGTATATCTGTTTGTGTGTAAATATCACCCTGTCCACAGTTTCAGCTCCAGATGTTTGACATAGTCTGCAGTATATCATGGGCCAGTCGGGATAAGTGCTGTGAGCTCCCAGGCTTGGTAAGAGTGACCAAGTTATATACAATATATCCATTGTATATGATCAGCAAACTGTACAAGCCACATTCTAATTAGCTTGCATTAATACTGCAGTCATGTCATCGGTGAAACCCAGGAAATATCAGACATTTAATCCCAAACATTTTGAATTGATAGTTAATTGAATATCGATTATTAATTAGTGTTTCGGCCATTTTGGCTTATTAAATTAGTACAATTTTGGATTATTAAAGTAAGCGTGGATTAGAACCACTATTCCAGCTATAGATCCAGAAATGTCTTCTGAATGTCTTCTGAATGCTAGTGTACTGTAAAAAAAATAATAATAAAAAAAATAATATATATATATATATAAAATAAATAATAATAAAAAAACTGGCAGCTGTGGTTGCCTGAAATTTGCTCTAAAAGATACTGTGATAATTCCTTAAGCATTTTTTTATATATAGTTCATCCAAAAATGACAATTCTGTCATCCCTTACTCACCCTCATGTTGTTCCAAACCTATAAGAATTTCTTTCTTCTGTGAAATACAAAATAAGATATTTAAAAAAATGTTGGCAACCAGACAATTGATGGAAGCCATTGATATCCATATAATTTTTTTCCTATTATGGTAGTCAATCGTAACCATCAACAGTTTGGTTAACAAACATTCTTTAAAATATCTTTCTTGTGCTCAAGAGAACAAATGAGCTCAAACAGTTTTGAAAGTGATGACAGAACTTAAATTTTTGGGTGAACTATCCCTTTAAGTGATATAATGTTAAAAGTACTGCTTCAACTACCAAAATCTGCATCAAAAATTTATTAAGAACCTCATTAAATTGACTATCACTATTTATTATGTTTCTCTGCTACCACAAAAATAATGATATGATGGTTTTATGATGGCCAGTGATATCACTTTTTATCTACTTCTATAATCCTGACAGAATGTTATAAGTTTTCTAAAATCAGCCATTTGGAAATTTCACTCTACAAACAATTCAATTATGTAGTTTTGTAGCAGACAAATAGATTTGGTCCACCATGGGTAGGAAGAACAATATCTTCAGATCACTTGCTGTGTTTGTGCGCTTGCGAATTAATGACTTGAGGGAATTGCACAGATACCCATGGTTGACTTGGACAAATAAAGTACTGTTAGATTCCTAGAGGGGAAATAATCTGGTGTTTGAAATGTTGTACGACATGTTGCTTTGTTTGTGCTTCCCCAGAGAGTAGAAGAGGACTGTCCTGCCATGCCCCATGCCTGCACCTGTGCTCAGGACAGCAAAGGACCACCCGGACCCTCAGGACCACCGGTAAAACCGCTGGCTTTACCTCTCACATACATGTTACACCCAACCTGAGAACAGTGGTGCTAAACTAGATCACAAGTTATCTCAGGGTTAAAATAATCAGTTTAGCCAATTAGAAATCAGTTTCAGAGGTGACTGTTGTTTTGTTTTTTACAAAGTATGATTTAGTGATGTCTAATTTTACAATATAATGATTTGCAATCATGTTAGTTAATGTTGTATTATAGAATTAGAATCAATAATTAAATGAATATGAATATCATAAACTGTAAGTGATAGACTCAATCTAGATTTTATTACATCTGAAAATATGTAAAAATCTGAAACCATTGTGAAAAAATGACAAAACTATACAGTTATCATAGTTTCCTAAAATCTAATTTATTACAAAAGCCACTTGACTTGGATTATCAGAAACTAGAAACTTTTCAGTTTTTAGTCTTGAGCCTTAAGGGCCAGTCACACAGCCGATCACGCACGAATCACTCACAAATCACGCACAGATTGGGTTTGTGCGTGCTTGTGCGTCAAGAAATTGACCGAAGTATTCCACGAACATTCGACGCACGCCTGACGCATGAATCACTGACAGAGCGCGTCCAAACACGCACAGTGGACAGACGTGGACGTGCGCAGTTTTGAAACAGTTCCGACGCATAAGCACTGACGGCCGACGCGTGTCCCGTGCATAGTCACGCATACTCGACACATAAACTACGCATGCCGACTCGTAATACAATTTTGAACTGTTCAAAACTCAAAATCACGCACAAACCACCTTCGACGCACATCCACTTACAATCACTGACGGTCCACGTTTGTTCCACCAACAAATTACACATACGACGCACGCTCCGCGCAGAAACGAAAATATGTGCGTAATTCATGTGTTTTCACTGTGTGACTGGCCCTTTAACCACATCACACCTCTTTAGAGAAGTACACAGAACATATTAAGAAGCAGCATAAAGAGATTAGAGATGTAAAATGAAATGGAAAGACTGTGTAAGATATTGAAAAAAGAGCCAGTATTAGATTGCTCAATTCAGCCCGTGCTGCATGCTGAACTCAATATGGCGGGAACAAATAAATGAGCTCATTTGGAAGGCAGCATCGTATGCACCCTGAGGGAAAATGTATTTCTGAGGCCTCGAAAAGGCCATGGTTTATAAACAGCAGTTCTTTTCAGAAAGTCATTACAAGGAGATCGATTTATCAAAACTGATTAGTCCACTCCTGTCCTGTCTGCATCTATAGATTCCCTCATCCATACAAGCCCATTTCCATGAACAAGAGGTGGTTCGAGGAAAACGATTGCATTTTAGTTGTGTATACATTATTCCTGCATCTTAATATTAATATACCGTCTTTGTGATCTGAAGTCTTTCTTATGATTTTGTGTCTTCATCACGTGCATCTCTTAAATGAATATTTATGCTGTATTCTCGTATTCCACTGTCACCAGGTTTCGTTAGATTTGTTTAGAATCTAAACAAATCATTATCTAAACATGAATCAAATTTGACCACAGCCTTCAGTGAGAACTACCTTATTGCAGCCGTTGCCACTGGGGATGCGATTAAACTAAACGCAGGAAAAGGAAGATGTGCAAACAGGGTTAAATTGCTAAATGCGATTGCTATAATGTGGTTGCCTGTAGCAGTGAGGGCAAGAGTTTATGAGACTCATAAGCAGGTGTGATGTTGTTTGAACCAGGTCAAGGATACTCTCTCTATTGAACTACAGACACAGGCATTTTGGACTATCCAATATCAATTAATTTGGTTTAATAAATTGATAGTAGCCGTGGAGCAAACCTTGTAAACTACCATCATAGAGAATTTGATGAAATCATAGTTTTGAGGGCAGATCCGAAATATAGCCATCTTAAATGGGCAGTTTGCCTATAAACTACAATTATGCTGTCACTTACTCAATATAAAACCTTTAATAAATATACTTTATTTTTACTTTCTAATATACTGCATTTTCCGCACCATAAGGCGCACTGGATTATAAGGTGCATGGCTGATTTTTGAGAAAATGTAAGTCTTTTAGGTGCGCCTTATAGTGCGGAAAATACGGTACCTGTATTAGAGAATTGCTACATGTTTTAGCAACATGCTAACATCAAACTCTGTTGAAATCAAGCTTTGTAGAGTGTTGCAAATCCCTAATGCTTAGCACACCGCCTATGTAAGCAGCAAGGCATCTCACTATGCTTTCAAACAGAGCCGTTTAAGCCAAAAAATTGCTGTTTTAACATGTACCCCAGCTCTGGTCATTAAGAAAATGTGTTTCCTTAGTCTTTCAATTTGTGTTTATCTAATTGTGTGTGTCTGTCTCTAGGGCGGTCCTGGTATGAGAGGTTCAAGAGGAGATCGGGGGGAGCCAGGCTTAACGGTAAAGTACACATATGCTTCCACAGTATCCCATATGTAGGGCCACCCAGAGTTGTCATTATTTGCTCAAAATGTGGAAATACACACCATACATGTGCATCCATATTGTTTTTGGAAGGTGCGAGTGAGTACATTTCGCTCGAAGAGCTTGCTTTGTTTATTTGTATCTCTTCATCCAGCTGTAGTTTCCTCTTCAGTAATGTCCCTCCAGATGTTTGTGTGCATGCAAAGAATGCTCAAGTTATACTCTAGTCCAAATAAAGCCATGCTGGGGCAGACATTTCATTTCACGCTCCAAAGTTTTATGTAAACTTTTTCTAAATGGCCGTAGCTAAGAAGTTTGTCACAAGCTAGACTGTGACTAGTGTCTTTTGCTTCCTTGATTATTGCATCCCTGATGGAGAAGGAGACTGCAGGGCATTCACACTTTGTTTCAGCAGCCCGGCTGGTGGTAGGCCTGAAACGTTACGTAATTATATCGAGGAAAATAAATCTGGCAATGAAACGTTACGTTAACGTTAGGAAGTTATGTTTATTAAGATAATGTTCAAAATTTATGTTCAAGGGTCCTCAAGGGCCACCTGGTGAGATCGGACCTTCAGGACCGCAAGGGCCACCGGGTCCTCAGGGGCCAAATGGACTGTCCATTCAGGGGGTGCCGGTAAGTTCCTTCATTTCTTCAGACTGCTGGGATTGTTTCGCAGAATTTTTTTCCTTCTTTGCATTCATTTTGCATTTTTTTTCTTTTCCAATTCCTCACTCTACAGGGGGCTCCTGGAGAGAAAGGAGAGAAGGGTGAAATAGGTCTGCCAGGTCCTCAGGTATGGAAAAAATATATCACCTGCCTGTCTCATCAGCACACACGACAGCTTTGTAACACCCACACGGTCTCTCATTAGCTAACCCCATCCCCTTCTGTTAGAGAGTTATAATTATCACAGTGACACGAGTGTCTGCATGTGTGTAAGCTCATAACTGATAAGTGCATGTGTGTGTCTGTATGTGCGTTTTATCTTGAATTTAAGAAAATTGGCTCACAGAAAAGAGAACATACAAATATAGATCATGTCCTTCAGTTGGCTTCCTAATAGAATCAACTAGTGTCTTTACGAATTACTTAATTTCCTTGAAACCTGCTTGTTAGTGCAGGAAGTCTGTTAGGAAGAAGTGGTAAAACACTTCTGTGAAATAATCACAAAAATTTGAAGCCGGCAGAAAAAAATGGCTGAACAAATGCAGTTAATAATAAAAGTACAAAGCTGACCTTATCAAAACTTTTATTCAAATTGAAATGAGCTTGAAATTATAATCTTGACACTTCTTTAATCAACGATTCAGCTTGATTAAATTTAGAGGTAAATCCCCACCTCCCCTGCACCTTCATACATTTTAATATACATTTAATTGAAATATTAATTTAAATGTTTAATATTATAGTATTGGTCTCTACTTGATTGTCCTAACTGTAAAGTAATCCTTTTACATGTGGCTTTGACTGGGAAACATTTGTGCAAACATCAAATGGATTTCATTCATAGTTTACACTACTGTTTAAACTATTTGTACTATTTATAGTGTTTGATCAAATTACATTTTTAATGTTACAAAAGATTTCTGTTTAAAATAAATAGTTCTTTTGCTGAACTTGATACTCATCAAAGAAGCCTGAAAAATGTATCAGTTTCCACAGTTATTATGCAACACAAATGTTTTCAACATTGATTAAAAAAACATTTTTTTTTTTTTTAGCTTCAAATGATTTCTGAAAGATTATGTAAAACTGACTGCAGTGCAGACTGGAATAATGATGCTTAAAATTCAGTACTCCCTTCACAGAAATAATAATATTCCATAGTACTCTGTTTTATCAAATAAATTCAGAAGTGTGTCTGTCATGGCAATAATGAAATGTTTTAATTAAATCATATCTTGAGAATGTGTGCACATTCGTAAACCAGACAAGTGACTCTGCCTAATCGACCCAATCCACCACACGCCACTACCTAATCATAATTACGTTTTTGACAATTGTCAGTTGACAATCCTATTTTAGGGAGAATCGAATGTGCCTAAACTCAAAGGACAGGCAGGATGGAATCCATTCCTTTGCCTCAAGCAGATGTCTTAGACTTTTATGCACATAAAGCCTCTTTCAAAAGCTTGTTAAAATTCTCCCTTTTCTGCGACAAGTGCTGGCGTTTAGTTTTCTGCTGAAATGACTCCAAAAGGCTTTTAAAACATTCACAGTGACAGTTTCATTTCTTCAGGCATGACTGTTTGATGTAAAGCCAATGACAACCACTCAAGAAAAATCCCCTGGAGTTCTCTAGGGTGATGAAAAGAACATCCTGGCTTTACCAGTGGTCAAAGTACAAATACAAACACACATGTTCCTCAGCCTTCCAGTATAGACGTCTTGGCTATCTTGAGATGGATATCCTGCTTTAGGTAGAGGGGCCATCCAGTCCTTCGCTTCCATTAGCACCAGGTATTGAGTTCTTTCAGAAATATGTTGGCAGTGAGGAGGAAGTGGTCTTTGCTGTAGTGCTGCAGAGACGCTGAGTTCTCACTCGGGTCTAATCTATCCTGTCAGCCTGTGAATTATATTTATTGGCTGCTGGTTGCCAGTCCTCCATATCATGTGCTGCATCTCCTCCTCAGTCTGTCTCTGCCGCTGGCACTGAGAGCCCGGTATATAACACTGTTAAGAATGCCCTCACACACCGTTTCAGAAATATGAGTACACTTGTGATGGAAAAAAAGCCCATTTTAGCCTTTGCAACAGTGAGTGTGTGGGGCTGATATATGGGGTGATGTTGAGTTGAACGTCTTGATTTGTAATATTGTAGCTGGAGCGATGAAATATTGGATCATCATGAAGAGCCAGGCGGTTTCATCTATTTTTACCTGTCCACCCAATGATGGACATGTACTTTAAGTTCATAATCTATATGAGCTGAGCAGCCAGGGATCGTGGCATTGTTAAAAGAGTGATGCAAGTGAAGCAGAGAAAAGCTCAACTGAGAGATTGAAATTGCTAATCTGTGAGGAGGAAGCAGTGACGTCTGGGGTAGATATTTCAAGCTATGTCATAATGCTGATGTTTTTTGTAGATTTAGTGCTTGGTAGTTCATCATCATCTCTTTCCAAACCTGTTAAAAAGTTTGAAAGTCAATGGGGTCCAAAACAACACTGGAATTCTTTGATTTTCCTTCTATAGACAAACATCTTTTTGTATTCTACAAGAGAGCATGCAATCTCTGTTGGTTAAAACCCAGATCTTCAAGGACTAGGCTACAGTTCATGTTCTATCTAAGATATCGCAGCAGAGAAACAATCACAGTGACTCAGACTCTGAGATTGAGGACTTGGGTAATGTCAATACCATAGCCGGTGAGAATGGAATACATTCTGTGTATGGTCTAACATTTTTCACTCAGCAAAGGTCAAATCTTTGTGAACATAGATGACTGTCAGTGATTATGATGTCTTGTTTATTTACTTTCAGGGAGTACCGGGTGCCAGTGGAGGACCAGGCCGAGATGGACCTCCAGGACAAAGAGTAAGCAACTTTTGTAACTTAGCTGAGTAAAAAATGTACAACTACAAATGATTTTGTGTGATATTCCAGCCTGGAATATATCACTGCAGTAAAAAGTGTCATAAAGCTTCTTGAGGTGACAATTTTATAAGAAGTATGAAATTTAACATTTACGGTAATCTTTTGAGAATGGAAGAACACTGAATAAAGTCTTGAATTTTGATCTGTTCCTCACAATCATATGGATTCTAAAGATTTGGATTACGGCGAATTAACCTGGAGAACTGATCTCACCATCGAGTTTGTCTGTGATTACATGAAGAAACTGAGACAGACTAAATCCAGAAGAACTGTCTCAGTCTCTCTGAGATGATTGTAGAGACCTACCCACAAAGCTACCTGAAAAACTATGTGCATGTGTACCTGAACAAAAGCTGTTTAAAAAGCAAAGGGTGGTCACAGCAAATCTTGATTTGATTTAGTTAATTGATAAAATCTATTTATAACAATTGTTGGAAAGCATCTTCACTTTACAGCATTTTTACACAAGTGCCTAACAGTACTGTAGCTTTGCAGAAAGGTTTCTTAAAATGTCTTGAAGATGTTGCCACAGTTCATCTAGATTTAGTCTGTCTCAGTTTGTTCTGTTTCTTCATGTAATCAGACTCAATGATGATGAGATCTCTGTGTGGAGCACCGGCTGTTGTCTCCTTGTGCATACAAAAATCTCACTGGATTATTGTAATTAATGGCAAAAGGAAATGTAAATTAATATTTCCAACTGACATACTACAGCAAAAGATAGAAATAACTGGCTTAAAACCCTTTTTAGGGTGAGACTTTTGCTCAGTACTGTATATATCTAAAATAAAAAAAATAAAAAAATTCAGTTTTTAGCTTCTGTGTCCATTTAAAAGCTGTTCAACTTTTAAACACATACTGACACTTTTACTATAGGGAATGATTAAAAAAATAATCAATTTTGACATTTGCGTCACATAACCAGCTCCATATTGGTGGCTTTTCCGACATGGCAGACTTGATCTGTAGCTCACCTGGTACACTATTACACTCGCGATTTGGAGCAGGAAAATCCTGAGTCCTGTGAAACATAAGTCATGATGATAAAAAGAGCCCAAAGACTTGCTTCAGTAAATGTGTTTTTATGTCACATTTGCTTTGGTTAATTACACACTGTCGATTATGTTTAAAGTTTACTGAGCTGGTACGATATTTTCAAATGTGATATAGCATTAACTTTTATCAGACAATTCAGAACTGTTGCGATATGTACAACATAATGAAATATTTCCACAATCACGTTTGTCTATTTTGGAGAAAACTGAACATGCTTTTTCATCGCTCACTGGACAATTCTCAAGAATTGTATCAATTTTAAGTATTTAAGTGCTACTTATTTTACAAATTTACTAATTTACATACTTGTCAAGGGGCATGAATTTTTTTATTTCATTTGTGTTCATTTTTAGAGCACTATTTTTAAATAATGAATGCATGATTAACTCTACACAAGTAATACAAATGTTAACTTTGACGGCCAAAGTGATCCCAGAGATTTTTTTCTTTTTATCTCTTTAACTTCTCATGTGTTTATACTATACAAAACGTCTCGTTTACGTATGTAACTTTGGATACCCGAAGTGGGATCAAGAGTCTGAGTCAAGAGTCAATTGACGCTGTGGGAATGCTCTGCATCATGAAGCACATGTGAAATCGAACCAGTGGTGTGAAGCGATGTCAGAGGTGGGTGACGTTATGAACCATGAGACCTATAAGAGGCATGCCAAACAGTGGCTGAAGTAGTCACTGACGGGCACACAGGAGATATGGCAGGGTGATGCAGCATCTTGTACCCTCTTCAGGGAACCAAGATTACAAACATAACAGAGATGAAATCGTGCTGCGTCGATTGATGCTGTGGGAACGCCAATACCCACGCCGCCATAGTGACAAATGAATGTCTGGTGTGAATTGTACTGGCCAAACATCATCCTTGTCCACCACCTCGGGGTGGAGCCTACATTCCCTGGGCCTCAGCCCCTGCCTCGACCTTTCTGATCCCTGATTTTGTACCCCAGGTATGTAGTCTAATCTAAAATACAGCTTTCCAAATCTACTTTTCGTACTCAGATGGTAGACAAACACCAAATAAGACAACCGAAGACACAGAAACTACCACTGCTTTGTTTGGCATGCCTCTTATACGTAGTTTCCTGGTTCATGACATCACCCGTCTCTGATGTCCTTTCACACCATTGGTTTGATTTCACATGTCCTTCATGCTTCACGCAATCATGCAGAGCATCCCCACAGTGTCAATTAATCTCAAGGGAAATGAGATTACTTTAACATCAAATGGAGGCTTTTCCTCGAGTCTCCTGCTTCTCACACTTGACAAAAACTCTTAACACTCTCACAATGGTGTCCTTTAAAATTTCAGAAGTGATCTCATTATCATCACTAAGCTCAGCTTTTTCTCCTTAGCTAGAGACCATGGTGGTCTCATATTTGTCTCCTCCAAAGTCATTTGTGTCATGCATTATGTATTAAGATCTCATCCAAACTTCAGAGGTGAGAAGTCTCACAAGAGAGGTGTGAGAAGCAGTAGACTTCAAGCAAAGACTTCAAGCAGTAGACTTCAAGCAAATCAAGCAAAGGTCTTGATTTGATACCTCAGTTACCAAACTGTTGAGATGTGAAAGATCTTCTTTACTCTGGGGAGTTTCAATCTCATTCATCCACACCATTTCAAACACAAAACATGCATTGTAGTTAGTTAGTGTAGACCGTGTTTGTTGCACAACTATTTAATAGAGAAAATCATGACATATACGTGCATGCATGCAAAATGTTCACCAGGTAGTATCATGAACTTAAAAAATGCTCTGTCACAACCATAGCTTTTTGTGCAGCACATCTCATTTTAGATTATTTTCTCATCCCTCATTAGTGTGTACTCTTATTTCTCCGAAGGATTTTATATAGATTATATTAAAATGAGAGATTTTTTTAAAGAATCGTAGCCAAGTCTGCTGAGCTTAAAAAGAGCAACCTCTGAGCAATAAAATATCCCAATAGTGGAGAAAAAGATTGCAGCAAGATAATAAAGAGATGTTTCTTCCACCAGTCTCAGTTCTGACTCTTTTTCTCCCAAATATTTCTTATGCCTCATTTGTTTATATTTTTATTTCTCCTAAAGATTTTTTAGGAGAAACATCTGAAATGCTGTTGATACAAAAATTATATATATAATGATAATCACAAATAAGTCTCCTGAACTTAGGAAAAGTAACCACTGAACAATACATTTTTCCTCTGGGATATTAAGTAAACGCACTTTTCAGTTTTGCTGTGTAAAATGATTCCACGTGGGCAACTCATCAAATTAAGCTTATATGTTCTTCTGTGTCTGAACAGATCTGATTACTCCGAAGGAGTCCCTGACTCACAGATTCAATTTACAGGACTGCTAGTCAATAACACCACAATCAGATCTGTCCCGCAAGACTGTTATAATAAACATTGAACATGCTTGTTTTTATTGATTTTGTACCTCGCCTCCAAACCAAATTAAGCAACTTGTGAACAAAACCTTATTTGACATTTACAGAATCACACCTGTGGTTCACAGATTCTTGAGGTGATTTTGGTATGAGCTCACATGTAACACGTGAAATATATTTGCTTCCTCTTAGTCTGGCTTTTTTTGTGCTGCATGTTCATCACAGATAAAGAGGTGTTTAAACTTTAATATTGCCATTTCTAGAAGAAAGAAATAGTAGTCTTTACAGATTAAACACCATTGGAGACTGAACAAAAGGAACACTAGACTCATTTTGTGAACTGTAATGAAAAATATGCATGAGGTGGTTATTCGATTACCATTCCCAAAGCCGTGTAGTGTAATTAAATGTTAATGTCTTGGCGAGAGAGAGCAAGTTTGCCATCTCTGTTTAGTAATGAGCAGCCTGAGTGAAAATGTTTGAATAAATCTGTCAGTTTGCATCAGAAAAGAAAACAAGCAGCACAAATGGAGGTGTTCAGACCACACTGTTGCTTACTGAGTTGATTTAAAGTAGGTTGAGGGATAAATCTGCTGTGGTTTCATACACAGTAACTCACAATGACAATTTGGCAAAGAAAGCAGATGTTTGGCTTTGAATTTATGATAATCTCAAAAAAGAACATTTGTAGAGAATATTATTATTGTTCTAAGGTTAACCAATGAGTTGTGTTTTCTGTAAGTGGCACAAAATGAGGTACAGTGGAGTTTGGATATGTCGACAGCCTCGGGGGTTGCAAAAAGGCGTCGAGAACCGTTTAGCGAGAAAACCAACACCCAATATGGCGAATATTTTTTTTTTTTTTGATGAAGCGATCAGCGTGCTATAAAAATGTACATAAACTATATATGTTTCCTAACAGCAAAAGGCATATGTGCATCAACTAACAGCAGAGATTTACCAGTATACAATAAAAAACACTTTCGATTCTCCATACAAACCTTTAATTATATTCTCCAACATTGCAAACACAATGATCGCTAACAATGTAAACAGGCACAACACACGTGTAAACACATTCGCTCATAACACAGTCATTTCGCTCTGACACAGTTCTGAAAGTATTGCACACGCGGTTACTATGGTTTCTTTACAAAATCTAAAATGCTTTGTTGCTTTTTGCCTTTAACGGTCTGCTTGAAAACAGATGCTTCTATCAGTAACAATGTCTTTGTCGATGTCAACGTAATCTGGGAATTCCTGGACAGTGATGCTTCACTGAACCCACACACTCACAGCAGTCGCACTCGACTCACTGAACACACACTCGACTCACTGAACACACACTCAAAGCAGACGCGCTCACAGACGCGCTAGATTCGGCTCAACTCCTGATTCCAACTCCTAATTCCAAGATAGCATCAGTGTTGCCAGATTGGATTGACGATTTCCAGCCCAACTGGGGGGGTGGGCTTGTTTTAGTGGAATTTATATGCATTTGTAGGCTTGTTTTAATGGAATTTATATACATTGATATATGAAATTTGGGCGGGTTTGTCATCAAAAGCCCAATTTTTACTTTTTATTTGCTCGATATATTAGTGTTCGGCGACATTTAGGAATCGACATTAAAGAATCGAAAATACTAAGACAGATATGGAGTTTGGCGGTTCCACTTCAAAAACGTTGACATAATAGGATTGGCGAGTTAACCGGGACTCGAACTCCACTAACCGAGTGAACTCCACTGTAGTACAGAAATTATTTGGATTTTCACCTAAAAATAGACAATTGTTTAAAGAATGGCAAAAATAGATTAAACTTATTGATTGACATCAGGTTCAAAGTGCAAGTGTGTGTGTGTGTTCTGGATAGGGTTAGTAAATACCTTGAAATTTCACAATATATTTATAATGATTTTTCTGACAATATAAAATGAAGCTCACACAAATGTTAAATGTTGCTGATATAAATGCAGAAAAAAAGTGTTTGAGTTGATGAGTTTGATTAATTTCTGTGAATCTATTTAAAATTCATTGCTATATTGGAGAATATAAATGAAAATAGTTAAATCTTTCTTGTTCATTTAGTGAAAACATGCCGTGATCAGTTTTAAATAGATTATATTTGTGGAGCACACTACTGTTCAAAAGTTTAGTCTCTTGAGAGAGGTTCGTCGAGGATCTACCTCGACACACATAGAGTGAAAAACTTCTGTGACTTCAAGCATTCATATGGGACTGCGTATGTTGTGTGCACCAGAACTGTTCTGAGGCTTTACACTCTTGAAGTGTGGTACTTCAAAAGTATGCTACACTTGAGGCGTTTCAAAAGTTACATTGTTTTCCCTTCTCTCCTTTGGACCGTTTCCCAAAAGAGCTTGATATTTAGGACATTGAAGTATGTTGAGTGGAAGAACACTTAGACACTTAGTTGGATCACTGGCTAAAAAAGAGCAGCCAAAACCATATTATATAATTTGTGCAGACAGATCTGACAGTAAGTTGTTGTTGAGTCTCTATCCCCTGCTGAGGTACTTTAGGTGCATCTCAGCGTTCTGTAATAAAACAGTAATGTGATGGATGTTCAAGAGGACTTTGTTCTACTCTATTTCCACCTGTTCTGTTGTTACTTTGCTGTTAGCGTTTGTGGATCTGTTTTTTTGGATTGGAATCACTAGCTGTTGAACTGTTCCAAAAGAGGTTCATGCCGTAATTGAACAAAGGTCAGCCAGAGTTAAACACATGCTGTTCCTTTAGCGAGTTGCTGATTTATTCAGTGAGTTTTAAGCTGATTTAATCTGATTCAACTTGTGAGTTTGAGTGTAATTTGCCTGTGAATCAAATCAGGGGTGGTCACAGAATTCTCATCCATGGAACACACACAAAAAACAGCTATTTCTTTACAATTAGCTACCTGATTAAAACTTTATTCCATTAGAAACAGAGCAAATATGTTATAAATTATAGAAGTTATACTTGATGAAAGTTCTTTCATTTACTCATCCTCATGTTAGTCTAAAACTGCATGAATTTCTTTGTTCTGTTAAACAAAAAAATAAGATATTTTGAAGAATGTGGGTAGCTAAACAGTCCATTTACCATGGTAAATGCACAATACTAACAAGAACTGCTTATAAAACACATGGACACTAATCCTGGTGTATAGAGTGAACATCATACCTGCATGCAAATACTTCCGGACTAACGGACTAAAAACTAACGTACCAGTTACTTTGGTATGTTTGTTATTTCAATAAACAGTTACTTTGGTACTTAATTGTCAACATAACTAGGATTTTGCATGCTCGTAATTTTATTTCCTCTTTATATGTAGTAGTGAAGTGATATACAGTGCACTTGCACTTGCAATTGAAGAGTGCACGATGTGAGCACAGTATAACCTCTGAAAGGACAGGAAATATTATAGGAGGTGAGAGAATTTTTATTTCGTAAAAAGTTATGAAAATATTGTTAGAATAATGACTCTTACCTAAACTGCATTTCACAGAAGAGTCAACCTTTTTCACTTTACATTCATTTATTCATTTAGCAGACACTTTTATCCAAAGCGACTTACAATACAAAAAGCAATTCATCATGAAGATACAAAAGTACAAAAGAGTGCATACAATACAAAGTTTCAAACATTACACATACTAGTAGTAGACTGTATGCATGCACTGTTTTCATGCATGTCTTTCAAAATAAAAGGATTGCATCAGAAAAAAAAACATTTAGAGTTATATTTAGTCACAGACAATCTTAACTGTTATCGTGTTTGTTTGTTTACTTCCTGGTCCATCATCACCTGTCTCGTCCTCAATCACTTCATTAGTCTTGTCAGCTGCCCATGGTCTTCAATTGTTCTCGTCAGTGTCGTCTCAACTACATCAATGTGAGCGTCAGTGTAGTATCTTTTCCATCAGTATTTGTGTGTTATTCATTTGGATTATCTATGAAATACTCCTGAGTTCATAACTAAAGACTATTGATGTTATTCCCTAATCTCCGTACTTTGTGAAATATTTGTTGCTTTTTTGACTACAGATGCCGTGACCCACTCAAAATGGTTGAGAACCACTGCCAACATGTTTTACCATCATTTTCTTCCTTTAGAAGAAAAATCTGTCCTTTAGATTTCCTTAAGAAGAATTAGGGCCTCTGGGTATACTGTTCACAATCTGTGCTAAAAGAAGATAAATTCTTTCTTTTTAGGGTGTACCGGGTAAAGATGGACCCCAGGGACGACAGGGCCCTCCAGGACCAATGGTATGTTACATGATAAAATCCCTAGACCCGGAGTGCAAAACAACAGCCTTGCAGAGTTTTACTTCAACTCAATTAAATGCACCTGATCCAGCTAATCCAGTCCTTCAGGTATGTCATGATCTAATGAACTTTTTGTCCTCTCAACATCTCATTTTAGGGCAGCCCTGGTGCTCCTGGGGCTCCAGGATCAAGTGGACCACCAGGACAAATTGGTGATCAGGGACAACCTGTGAGTATTGTTTTACAGTCATGTTGATCATACTGAACTCAGAATTTTGAACGCAGACTGCTGGTCATGGCTTCAGGTTTCTTCAGCTTACTGATATTATTCGGCTCAGTTCTATAAATGCGGTTTTGTGGGGTTTAATAGAAGGAATATTGAATTCTGGCAGACTGTCCTGTCACTGAGCCATTGTCTTGAGTGTCAGATTCCATATTCTCACAGAGGTTCCAGATCATCCAAATTAAAAACAATATGAGGACATGAACTCAAACAAATTAGTAATTTGGTTCCCCACTCAACTGATATTGATTGCACTTACTAAAAAAGACCAGCATAGTTGGTGACCAGCATTTTCCCTTTCAAGTTATCTCGCACAGGATCGTTTAACATTGTGGGAGAACTCTGTTTGATTGCGTCATGAAGTACCTGTGAAATCATACCAGTGGTGTGATGAGACTACCAAGACGTACCAAGTACGTCAGTACTACCAAGAACCAGGAAAATATAAAAGCTTGCCAAACACTGCAACATTAGTTTCTGTGTCTTCAGTAAGCACTCTATGTGAAATAGTTTGTCTTATTTGGTGTTGTCAATCTCTCAGTTATTTTGGCAAGCAAGGCGGCTCTGAGGACTGTCTTTACTGCCAAGAAGGCTACAGGGAAGAGGTCCTGATGCCAATGGTCTGAGCATAGACCCCTCCTAGGGGAAGTGATCAACAACTCATCATACGGTGCCCATTTCCCTTCAATAACCTAAGGGGTCCGTTCTGCCAACCCTTCCACATAGTGTGATTCAGGTCTCAGGTGCAGCGATCTCCGGTGAACCCACATCTCAGTGTCCGCCCAGAGCTACCAGTTTGGTTGTTCCCTGCCGGTGCCCTGAAGTAGTTGCTTGAAAAAGACCAGAGGCCAGTCTCGAGAGACTGTTAATTGAATTTGGAAGCTACTGCCAAATATATCTTGTTGGGTCATGCACATAGTCAAAATGGGCTACGCTATTCAGTTTGGGTCTCGTCCACCCTGATTCATTGGGCTCCTACCCACAGTTGTGGGCCCCAAGTAGGCTCTAGTCACGGAATAGGAGTAAAATCCTTGCTTGGGATAGGGGCCATAGAATGTGTACTCCCAGACATTGAATTGTCATTCTCGCTCAAAATGTTGAAGTTAAGGTTAAACACAAAAAGAATGTGCTTTCCCCAGTACAGAGGACCAATTTTCATATCGTCATATGGGATTCGGTTATAATGCGTATTCGGGCTACTCCTGGGAGTTCTGGAAAGAGTTAGTCGGGACAAGGTCCATCTTACCTTAATCCCCCTGTGATGACCAGGGATTTGAGCATATTGAGGCTTCCTTTGAGCCTATTGAAGATGTTCCAAGTTCCTGGCTCTTAAAGCTTTGTTCCTCCTTGCTATTATGTCTCTCTAAAGAATAGGAGATCTGCAAGCCCTGCCTGTAAAAGTGTATGTTTAAAAGTGTAAGTTTGGTTTTTAAAAGTATACTTCAATTATGACATTGATGGATATGAAAATTATACTATATTTGGCCTTGGTGGACTAATATGGAAGTATGGACTTATAAGACACACAGACACATTGCTGTGAGCGTATATATGATCCTGTTGCATGAATAGACATTCAAAAATCTTGTAAGATATCAGGACAGGTGGAGTTGGGGGAGGTGGAGGATATCAGAGGAAACCAGGAAATCTTAAAGTGAAGACCGGACTATTTAAATGTTGAAAAAACAATGTGATTGGCTGCAGAATCAGCAGAGGACAATCAACTTTTTGTGATTGCATTTAAAAGAAATTATAATCTAGAGTTTTATGACTGAATTAGATATATGAAAGAATTTGTTTTACTAAAAATAAAGATGAAAAATCAACAATAAAAATGTTTTGCAACAAATGTTAAAATTCATGGCTAAAAGGAAGAAAAAAAAATGTTTTCTGGTGTGTACAGTAAAAAAGTTAGCATGACCAGCAGGAAAATCCTTACTGGTGAGCTCTGCTGTGGTGAACGATTGGCATGCTGGTTAATTATGATGGTCTTCTAGCTAGAGTAGAGGTTTCCAATTCCACCCCTGTAGTGCCAGTGTCCCAATGAGTACAGCTCCAACCTGCCCAAACACGTTTACCTGGAAGTTTCTAGTAATCCTGAAATATTGATTAGCTTGTATGCTTAATTAGGATTGGAGCTATTTTACAGGATAGTGGCCCTCCAGGAGCAGGATTGGAAACCCTCGAGCTGGAGAATACCAAACCTGTCCTGCACTAACCAGCATTGACTAGCCTGATCTTTATTTCAGGGAGGATTTTCATTTGAAACACCATAGTCATGGAAGCTAGAAATTGATCTACAGTATTCATTATGAATGAAGGAGTCACTGTATTTGTGTATCCCAAGATATCATTTATGAATACTGGAGCGGACAGCTCCACATGAGATACTGTATATCCTACAGACTAGTATAATTTTGGCTGCAAAGCACTCATTGAAAAATTTACAGAGAGAGAGAAAGAGAACTGCAAACTGAATAAACCTCAGCTATTGTTTACACAGAGCCTCTGCCTGAAATGTTTATTTCTCATGTGTATGTTAGAAGCACAGAAGGGATTCAGTGATCTGAATTAACATCAGTCTCAATTAATTTCCTGCTGAGTGACACCTGTATTAATGCTGGAGCTCTATTACCTTGCATTTGTTCTCATAGATTTGTAAAGTAGAACCATATGCTTCACAGCAGTCTTGAGGAACATCTGCAGAGCTCGATTACAGCATGGCCTCTCAAAGCTGATTTGAAACCTGTACATCTTTCTCTTAATAAGCCCTGGAAGATGTAGGATGACAGGTTTATGATCCATTGTAACCTAGTTTATAGTAGAGTGGGGCTTTGTTAATTCTATTATAATAGAGAGCCATAACCTCTTGCTCTGATGTGTGAACTTATATGCAATACTTTAAACTATGATCATATTCTCACACAATCTGGCACAACAGCAACATAACCTCATGATGAGGGTCTAAGCTCCCCAGAGCCTCCAGTGAGGGTTACATCTCACTTTTACCCAGATGTTATGATATCAGAATTGTTTAGCAGCCACGGCACTCTGGCCACGAGTCCCATTCTGATTTCCAACACATTAGGTCAGTGATGCATCCATTTTATGCATTTGGCTCCGTGATCAATTTGGTCCGCTCTCACATTCAAATCTCCCTCTCCAAACAGTCATTAATGTCTTTGTGTTTCTTTTGTCGTTTTCCTCTCCGATCGATGAGTCACCAATAATTTAGAAATGTTTGTCTTCACTCTTGTTTTCTCATTTGCAGGGGCCTCCTGGCACCAAAGGCGAACGTGGAGAGAGGGTGAGTATCCAATCTGCGTCTAAATTTTCATGGAGTTTAGACTGGGTTAGTGGCACACATAATGGTGGTTTATCAATGGCAGGCTTTCAACTGTCTTTCAGCTATCTGTGGCGTTTCCACATCCTCCCCAGTCCTTTTGATAAAAATCACAGCAGCAGCACTGAATTATAGCTCCTTTATTCACATTCTTTTTATATGCATAGGGTTTTTAATTCAGCCACTGCGGGAATATTGAAAGCAGTACTGGTACAGCTAAAATTGTCTATCAAGCTTCACAGTAAGACTTGGCCCAGAGCTTTCACAGAACAATATATTTGTGTTATTATTCTGATTTCTGCACTTGCTGTGGTACCGTCCGCCATACAAAGGGCATGTGGAGAGTGTTAAATTGACTGAATTAAACACCCACGTTGTACAGGCTGGCTATTAGCCTCCCTGTAAAGCAGCTAAAGCGCATTTGTGTGTGTTTTTTGTGTTTTTTTGTCACAGCAGCTTGTGGTCTTAATCCAGTCTTAATGCTCGTTTTTTTTTAGGTGTTAATACTGATGCAAGTGGGTTGAAAAAATAATAAGAACACGGAAGAGTAATAATTTTGATTTATCATTATTTCCTGTCGTTTGGGATACAACAAAGTGGTTGCTCGTTCTAATAATTGCATAAGTAATTGGTTTAAAATAATATCAAGTTAAATATGGTCTAATATAAAACTACTCTACGACTACTCTAGCTCTTCCTCAGAATAATTCATTGTTGCAGTATAACTTTTTGTTCTGGCAGACTGATAAAAAAAAAAACGGACTCATGATTTATTTTAGCAGGAAAAACATGCAGAATTATGGAACAGTTGATTTGTTTGTGAAATTTATATTAGGTGGACTGTAAATGCTCTAAGATTATGCTGGTGTTTTTTTAGAAGTACAGCAACTAAGCATAAGCATAATTACAAGAGGGAGCAATACGAGTGTTGCAGAATTGAATTGACTTTCCCCACCACCAAAGAATATGCATATCATATAACTTCTAATTTCTGTTGATTTTGTTGTTGTTGTTTTTTTTTTTTAGCAAGAACATAACCTATGTAATAATTTTCATTAAAACATTCGTCTTAGAAACGTATGGCTTAGAAAAAGAGCCATGTAAAATGTATCCACTTTTATTTATCTGCCACTAATCTGAATGTCCTATTGAAGGAACACATTCTTTTGGTGTCGTTCTGAATCACAGAAACACTTGAGTCAAAATGAACAATCCTAAAGCTCATTCAGACTAGTCCAGACTTTGAGAGCAAACAGATTATCTTGGCATTTTATTGATTTCCTCAGTTTTTGCTGCTCTCCATCTTTTTTTGTTCTTCTTTTTTTTTGCAGCCAGCAAATAGAAAAGCGTAAAAATCGTGCAAATCAGACTCATTGTACTTGTTCTTTGTTGTAACTTTCCTAGTATGTAATGTACGTACACGTGCCAGTGGGTTATAATGAGTATAACATTTAATCTAAAATGGAATAAAAACTGTGACACTATTTTGTAAAAATCTGTTCCTTGCTTTAATCCCATGTTATTTGTTTCTAAAGGGTGATATGCAGTCTCAGGCCGCTGTCCGTGCCATAGCGCGACAAGTTTGTGAACAGCTAATTCAGAGTGAGTTAATACAAATATTTTGCTTACTTTTTCATTGTTTACATTGGTTACACTACCCTTTTTTTTAAAATAAATTATAATTCTTTTCATTAGACGGAGCGCATTAAATAAATCAAATATTACTTTAAAGACTTTTTAAAAAATCTAAAAGATTTTTTTCAAATAAATGCGGTTCTTTTAAATGATCGCACAGACCAAAACAAGAACAGAAATTCCGACATGAAACGCACATTATCAGAGAAATATGTTTGTCTGTTTTCAAAACTGATAATAATAATAAGTGTCTCTTGGGCACCAAATCAGCATATTAGAATGATTTCTGAAGAATCATGTGAAATAGAAGAGAATTCAGTTGAAAAGCTTTAAATTCAAAGCTTTAAACTACATTAAAATAGAAAACGGCTATTTTAATTTGTAAAAATATTTCACAATATTAAATTTTTTCCCCTGAATTTTGGAATTTTTAAATGCAGGCTTGATGAGAAAAATAAAATTATTTAAAAAAGATTCAAAAGTTAGAATTGGTTAAGGTTTTAGGTTTAAGTGTACAGCATGTGAACAAGTATATTTGATCTAATGAAATTAATTTGCCAACCTCATGATTCGAGGAAGTCATATTGATCCACAAAATTAATATTTTCTCATCTAATTTCTTTTTGCTCTTTCCCCCTCAGGTCACATGTCTCGCTACAATTCTATTCTGAATCAGATTCCGAGTCAGTCTGTTTCAGTACGAACAGTACAAGGCCCACCGGGTGAGGCTGGCCGTCCAGGATCTCCAGGGCCACAGGGAGAGCAGGGTCCTCCTGGAAGACCAGGATTCCCTGGAGCCAGTGGGCAAAATGGCCGTCCAGGAGAGAGAGGTAAAAACAAAAATTCCCCATTTACAATAAGCTACTGCACTGACAGATACTGTGCACTGCTGATATAATATGCGTAGTGAAACAGTACATGCATGAATTTTGAATTTTTAGGCATTCCGTTGTTGGGTTAAAAAGGATAAACATAATTTTTGAATATAAAATTGTGAAAATAGTTTTCTGAATCCATGCAAATAATAGTCAAATTAGTAGGTCAGTGGGGTATTAGATGCATGAACAAAATCTACAGTATATACTGGATTACTTTCAAATCTAGGATGAGTGATTTGAAGAATGATTGGTTAGTTGTCTTCAAGAGAAATTTTGGCAGTTCTTGAAGCTATAATAATATTGACCAAATAGCATGACCTCAGTGACGATTAAATCTCATTTCTCATATACATAATTTCTCCAACACAACTTGTGTTCATAAACAATATGTAAACTTAAGCTTAATGTTAGTAAGATACAAAGATACTTCAAAACACTGTGAATACTTTAGTCTTTTTAGTGTGTAACAACTGAATTGCCCTTAAGAGATTACAAGTCCCAAAAACTGCACTGAAAAAAGTAAAACTATTGTTGTTTATTTAAAGAACATTTTTATATTGGTAAGGTTTGAAAAAGACTGTATATAAGACCCTTAGAGACAAAACATATCGGTTTCAGTAGGTCTTGTCTTCATTTTAAGGTGATTTTTGTTTTGTGACCACCTTGATTGTCGTTTTCATATCCTATGTCAGCTTCCTTTAGGTAGATGGATGGATGGATATATAGATAGATATCTTACTGACAGATAAGTACAACAAATCTGTCAGAATGTGTTATTAACACCAGCCAGGTCTTTTATTTCTTTCCCTATAGTCTTCCAGGGTTGTGGGTTAGGTTAATGTCATGGAGAGGGAATGATACAGCTACTTCAAATGAGTTTACATGTTCTACTAGCTCTCCGTCTCTTTGTCCAGGTCTCCCAGGAGAAAGGGGAGAGAAGGGCAGTCCAGGGTTAGGAACACAAGGCCCTCGTGGTCCTCCAGGACCCCCAGGTGAGAGACTGTTAAAATGTTACATTTAAGTCAGAATCAATGACTTCTTTGTCCTCAAGTAGTAAAACTTACTTACAGTTCAAAAAAGTAGAGCTCAGTATCTTCATACTCGAGCTACAGGATTTTTCATTATTAAATGTCCTCTGTCAAAGAAAACACAAGCTTGCAAACTTTTAATAACCTCTGCACACATCTTGATCTGCTTTTGGTTCCTTTGATTCCTGTCTAGAATATCAAGCAGATATTGAAAGAATATTTGGGTCAGAGAGAAATGTTTTCATATCGATTTTAGCTGTGTGGCTGGTCGGTAGGTTTTGAAAAATGTCAGCGACGACTCACTGTTAATTGTACTTTGATCAATACTCTTCACAAATGAGATTCATTGAAGCAACATAGCTGTAAGAACTAGTGACATCTGAGAAGGATGTAGACTGGCAAAAGCTACAAATTTTGTGAAGAATAAATCCAGACACACTGAGTTTTTATGAGGCAGATATAAATGCCCAATGTTTTATCCCCTTCAGGGCCTCCTGGAGAAGGTCGGACAGGAAGTCAGGGCCCTCCAGGTAGACCTGGAATTCAAGGCACCTCAGGACGTCCAGGCACCCCTGGTAGCCCTGGTCCTGCTGGACCCCCCGGCTACTGCGATCAGAACTCCTGCCTCGGGTACAATGTTGGAGGTAATCATCTCATTCTCTTCTGTCTCCCAAAACCTCTAACTATCAAAGATTCTCAATTATCTTTCAAACCTTATTCTATCAGACATCCACTGGGTCTAATGTACTAATAATTGTGTTCAAATGATCTAATGCATGATGAAAACATTCTTGGGTGAAATTTCCACCAGATTCATGGGCATATGCACATATTTGTTCTTATGTTGATGAATGCAGATAAGGAAAAGTTATTAGCATAATACACGCCCACATCCACTGATGCACCAAATATAAAAAAAACAGCTCCAGTCCAATCTACTCTCCCCTGCGTTTCCTGAATTATAATTGAGATAGCAAACCTGATGTGGAATTCATTTAAAAATAGAATCAAATACAGATGGATTTTGTAATTATGGGAATGTTACTTTTGAATGTTCTCTGAACCTTATGAAATGACAAATAAAAAAACAGACTAATGTCGTTCCATGAATAACGCATAAATGACAGTTATTGTGCTAATGTTTTGATATATCATTTGATAAAAGACTAGATAATGTTGAACAAACATTCCGTTAACGTTACTGGAATAATGTTTGTTCATAACTTGCCAGAGCATTATCTAAACTTCTAGGAGTGTTCCCTGTAAGCTGGGTAGACAGACATACAGACGGAAATAGGTGCATATGCCCAGTTAGTGAATGAAACTCAGATGTACTGTTAGTCTAACCATGGGTACTGTACATCTGAAAGCCAATTATAGAGTTAGTCTGGTAACAGCGTCCCTGACGAGTCCTTAAGCGTGCTTATGAATGCGTCAGGCTTCACTGATAATAAACACTTTAGAGCAAGCTGATAAGAGAACATACAGCACCATCTTCCATATTGTTATTCTCTGTGGCTTCGCACATTCTCGCCTGAGATTGTATTTCCATTGGCAAATGGCAAACCCATTGCTTTAAACAAGTTTGTGGTCTTACACAGAGATTTTGACCTATTCAACTGGGCCTTCCCAAACAGTTATTCTGCTAATAAATTTCTCTTGGAGTCTAAATGCTATGAAAATTTAAGAGAAAGCTGTGTGCTTACAAGATTTCAGAATTTCAGTATGCCATTTTAATATGAGAAAGGGTGGACAGAAATGGACAGCGCTCTTTAAATAATTGATTTATCAGATCCAAGCAATGCTTTCTGCTGAACGCCTCACAGATTATTGCAGTTTTGTTCTGCGAGAAAGAAAAAGAAGCTAATTTTCTCTGGGGTTTCTGCCATGTAAGGCTGTTAAATGACAGCGTAATATTCCACTCAATAGATGAAATACTGCATCAACACTTTTAAGATCTATAAAGGTTATAGCCTTAAGCTTTCACAGTCAGCATAAAATCTTGCAACACAGCTTAATAGTATTGCAAATTGCTCTGTAACTTATTCAGCCCTCATTCTCTGGGATAATACTTCATTTCTAATGAGAGAATATAAGTTTTATGTGTATTGACCAGATTTTAATGCCTTATTGAGAATCCTTGACTTTCCCTCTGAAATCCCACTGTATAAAGATTACAGCATTAGAGTCTGGCAGTTGAGGTGTTGCTGAAAGCATCATGTGGATTATATCAGGCTCATACTTAACTCAATGTCTCTCTCCTCTTTTACCGGGCCGTCACTATCTCACACCTGCATGTGAAGGTCCAGAGCAGTATGAGAATGACTACTAAGAAACAGTAGAGAGCCACATGCTCTTCTCCTCTCTCCCTTCATTTCTTCATCCCACCTCCTTCCATGGGCCAAAACCAAAGACTGTATCTGGGGAAGGTCTTGTCTACAAAATCCAGAACATAAAATCCCATTGAAAATCCCTTCTGAACATAAAATCTACCTGGTTCCCCAACCCTCTAAATGTCACCACCATTGAAGCCCCATGCTTTTTAACCCTTCTGAGCATTGTGCAAACCTCAATTTTAGTCTGTTTTCAGACAAACAATGAGTCGTTTTCAACCTTTTCTGGCTATAGTGTGCCCTTATTTTATGATCTAACAAATTTCATGTGATTACGCTGATTGGATGATGGCAACACAACTATGCACTTTATTATTTTGGTAACCTTATTAAAAGTTAGTATAGGCTTACAGGCAATAATAAGTTATTATTAGTAGTAATTGAATCTGTAAGTCTTCTTATTCATTTGCTACTATAGGTAACTAGAATAACACTAATAACAAAGTGCAGTAAATGGTGAAATAATTTGCTCTACAAATCAGTGTGTTTATGATTACAACAATAAATGATAATAATAATACTTGCTAACAAATACCAGTTTGCAATATCAAACAGCATAGCACAAAAAAAATACTGGTTTTGTACTACTAAACTAACTGGAAGCAGAAAATAACGTGGCTTTTATAGTAGATGTTTTAATGAAATTAGCAGGGGCTAACTTAGCCATGCTAACCAGCGAAAACCCCTTGGTCTAAACTTAGCTAATCACAATAACAACTCCCTTCTTCCTTTCTGCTCTGACTTTGTGCCTTTATCTCTTTGCCGTTTCCATCTCTTGCTAACTCAACGCCTGCTCACTTGGTGGTGGTGACTGAAAAAGATGGCAACCGATCTAATTCCCCCATGTTCCCATAGTACAACAGTTACCATCCAACCCCTACCAAAACTACGGCCCCGTCACCAACTACGATAACGAGGAGGACAACGAGGACCCTTACCGTGCCTACCCTCCTCAGTACTACCAACCCAGCTACCCTGACCCCCATGCCTCCAGGCTTGGCCCTGCCCACCCTGGTGACACGGCGGGGATGAGGTCACCTGGCACACGTCGCTTCTCCCGCAGCACGGCTGAAGAACGGAGCATCGGAGAGTCAGAACAAGTACAGTCCGAATAACACTGGTGGCCAGCAAACCGACGTCAACATACAAACACTTTTCATCAGAATATCCTACAGGATAGGGAAATCCGAAAAGTGCCTGTTATATGCATCCTTTAAGGGGAGTGTAGAGAAGATTAGAAAATGAAACTGTGCCGATATTCATTCAGTGACTTTTCTGTCTTTTGTGAGGCTGTATGTAGCCAAAAAGATGAAACGATGAAAAGCAAGTTCAAAGAAAGGAAACAAAAAATTTAAGGAAAAAAAAAAGTATTTTTGTCTTGATGCAAAGTAAAAATATCTAAACATTCTTAAAAAAAAGAGAAAAAGATACATTTGCTTGGAGAAAAATTGTTAGATGCAGGTTTTTTTTCTCCCCAACAAAATATTTTTCTATTGAGGTTCTTAAAGTAATTCAACACACACACACGACTGCTTTACCCAAAAAAATTTTTTTTTTGACAATTTCCCCTCCCTATATCTAGGTTAATGCTTAAAAACGGCATAATGAAAATACACAAAGATTTATTCTCTGAAAACAAGTCTTGATAAATTACACAGTAAATGTATTTATTATTTTTTTTTTTTAAGGATGTTTACTGATATTTTTGGAAAACAAAAATGATTGCAGCACATTGGTTTTGGATTGTGTAGTCCATATTTTTTGTAAATGATAATGGGGGTGTATGTACAGTTTGTGTATTTTTTAGTGATCCGTTCCATTACAAATTTCACAAATGTTTACAGCATTTTGCAGTTATCGGGAACTGGCTGCTTAAGTTATTTTATTTAGAGAAGAAAATACCTCCATTGATGCTTCTGATGTTCTCATTACTAGCAGTTATTTATGAAAAGCTGAATTCTTAATCACACTTATTAATGAACCAGACATAATCTCCTAATTGTTCACTCATACGTCACAGTAACACCCTGTGAAACACCACACAATTGTCTGGATTGTAATTGTATTATCGCACATATATATGAACTTCATTTACATCTTGTAAGACAAAGTGTCATGCAAGGGATGCAGTGGAAGCTCTCAAACTGTTTTTCTATAAAAGAAGGGCAGAGCATGGCATTCTTTCGCGTCTCTGTGGTTCTGTTTCTATTGGGTCTGCTCACTGTGAAAGAGACCTGAAGAGTTAGGCCTGTGGTCTACCGTCCTTTCAGAAGGAATCAAACTGCATGTGGAGCGAGCGCCAGTGGAAAGACTCATCATCAGACCTTTGAATCTACAAAGTAATTTATTTTTACTTTATTAATTGTTTTTGTAACCAATAAAACTGTACCACCACAATGACTCTGTCTAGACTAGCGTTTGTGGTTTGTTTCTAATTGGTTGCCCACGGAAAGTTCAAAATTTCATTTTGCATTTAAAACAAACACATTTTCTTTTGAATAAACATGTTTGGTATAATGAGCTCAAATAAATGGAACATGCACTGCAGTTCCTGCTTTGGAAGTTCACTTCTTATAAGCAAACTTAGTTATACCTTTACGTAAATTAAATCATCGCAAAAGACACCAGAGGCTAACAAGGGCATTTCATTTCCATCACAACACAATGTTTTTTAGAAGTTCAGCAGACTTCAAAAAGGCTAAAGTAGCATCAGAAAGGGCTTATAGAGCCATATGAAGTTAATTAGGGCTGAAACGGCAGCTGAATTAGAGCTGGATCAAGCTTCAGAGAGGCTGCTAAAGCCATTTGCGGAACAAGCAAAGCCCAAAGAATATGAGCTCTATTACTCCAGAGTAACAACCAAATGAACAGGGCTGCAGTTTGACTATGTCTCTGCCTTGGCTCAGGTTTAGATAAATACACATTGTGGAAAAAATTAATCTCTGTTAGGTATGCGGTTTGTGCTTTAATATCAAACAGAACCCAAAGTTGACAAATGAACTAGTTACTTTTATAATTTTGAGAATTTATTTTACATACAAAAAAGACATTTCCAAATCCCAATTTCTAGACAAACTAAAAAACGAAGATCCGGGGAAACTGCATGATGACGGTCATTTCATCTCGTAGTCTTCTGGCCTGTGAACACAATGACAGAAAAATGTACTTAATATTCAGGATTATACCATGAAGGCTACACTAACAGCAATAATTGAAATGGTAACTAATGACAAACAGGAACAGACATTTAAAAAAAAAAAAAAAACGTCCACAGTTAACTTAGTCAGAGGAGCGACCTGTGCAATTAATAGATTACAAACTCTCAACCTGAAAATAAAAAGTAATAATCACAGCGTATAAAGATATGTTTCCACCAATATTTAATTTAATTAAAGTTGACCCCCTTAAAAAAAAAAAGTATTTTAATGTGCATATATATATATATATATATATATATATATATATATTCTATTTAAGTGTACACACATTTTTCTTAAATGTCAAAAGTGTGGGATCAGTTAGATTTAGCAAGGACATGAATTTTACAAGACAGGCAAAAAATTCTCTTCAAAACATTTCATTCTTCTCAGAATCCTGAAAAAAAACATGTTAAGAGTTTCCACCGATATTTAGTAGCATGACATTTTAGAACATTGATAATAAATGTTTCTTGAGCAGCAAATCATCATATTAGAAGGTTCATGTGACACTGAAGACTGGAGTAATGAAACTAATAAAAAAAAAAATTAATGGTAGTATTTCCCAATATTACTGTTTGTATAGTATTTTAAGTCAAATAATGCTCTCTAATAATGGAGAGCAGAATATACTTCTTTCAAAAACATTAAGAAATCTTACTAATTACAAACTTTTGAATGCTATTGTATATGTGATAAGTATGCCATTTGGTACTGAGAAAATTTCATCTGAAGGTCATAAATTCACCACCCTATTGTTGCCAAGTCAGAGACAGTCCCAAACAGGAACAGAGGGGCCAGGGGCCCAGGGCCCTGCAGAGTAATGACACTGACCCACATTAAGGGACTCACTCAGAGACACATCCATCACCATGACAACAGTCACCTTTGTCACTGCCTCAGGATGACATCTGATTATAGCTGATATTACAATGTCCAACACTGAAGGAAAAGAATAGCATACGTCTGTGAATTTATGCTGCGTGATGAGCCAAATTACATGAATCACAAATTCAAATGCAATTAAAAAACTTACAATAATAAGATAACGTTCATTTCCAATATATTTAGAGTCATGACAGGATTGCTTTTCTAGGCATTTAAATAATACATGGCAAACACTGTCTGAGGAACATAAAGATCTGCAAGATGTGTGCTGTACTGTGGTAAAACAACCAGCACTTCAGCAAATCTGGATATTATGATTCAAACAAGGACCCGATCCATCCAGTAAATAAATACACAGTAAATGTCATCTGAAATACCAATAGCTGACTGCATGCATTCGGTATCTAAAAATCTGTTGTATTTTTTTGTCTATTACAGATGGAAAAATACAAACTAATCGGGTTTTTCTTGAGTCATATACTTGACCGTCCCAGTGAAGGGCTTGTTGCACACATGCATACGAACGCAAGACACTGACCTTGAACAGGTCAGCTGAGATCAATAATCAATTATAAACTCAATTTCATGCTGAACTTATAGTAACATGTTGATTGAAAGTCTTTGTAATTAATAGAAACTAGCCATTAACACACCGCCTTCTAATTCAGAAGTTAATTCATTTCCGAGAGTACAACAATAATGGAAGCTTTCATTATTTTCCGGACGGCTTCTCACTGTTGACTGAACTCTATATAGTAAAAACTCGATTGCATGCTGGGAGCCAAGTTTCTCATTAGAGCAACTCTATTTCAAGAGCATGAAAACAAGTGGATTTACATTTCCTGAAGGAAACACTGCTACTTTACAAGGCAGCAAAAGAATCATGCAAATGTTTTAGTTAATCTCAGGTTTAGACTTTAGTTCTGAAAATTTAAGAGCCACTATTGCAAACAGTAAGTCAACACACATTTAAGTTCACACAGAACACATTTTTTTTTGCATTTTGATTCACCGATTTGAAGTTGTATCTCTATGCCAGGTCTCTTGCATCAGCACTGAATGAAATGAAATGTGGTCAGCAGTTTGGGAACTGTGCATATAATCCGTACATATGTTAATTACATGATTTAAGGGTTTTACATTAATCTACAAATCAAAAGGAACAGCGAGTGTGAACATGAGAGGTCAAATAAGGTTACACTCTCAGATCTCTTGGCACACAGGAGAGAGAGCGGTGGTTAGGCCACATTAAATAAAGCAATGCCTTCTAAAATCTTTAACCTTATTGGCTGGCAGCTGTATTGGCCATTAACCCTGCCGTACCCACGTAAAAAAAAAAAAAAATTGTTACATTTCAAAAAGTTTTTTACGAAGATGGTTTGTCATTTTAGGTAGTTTTTATGCTGCTGACACATGTTCAAGTGCTTGTTTTTCCCAGTAAGTTTGGTTTTATGCTTTAAAAAGGTGTAAGGTTATGATTGACAGGATCACTACTGTGCCGACTCGGATTTCGAAGGAAATAATCAGCAATGACTGTTTCTTGGTTATTTTGACTTCTTTTTTTCTATGGTGGAAGGAAGTGGAGACATGTCTTCCATCTTTTTTCTACAATCTATGGCCTAGGGACTCATTAAACTTCTGCCCAGTTAATGCCCTAAAAATGCTGATGTAAATCAAACATTTTCTCATTATCCGTTGTCAAATGGTTGAGGAAAATGATGTTTTGACTCACCAACTTATCAGCCAATCAAATGTTACAAAACAAACATCACCTTGCTTTACTCCGATTTAATTACAGGAGATCTGCCTGTCATATTATCACATTGTCGTCTCCTTCCCACCAATATGTTTTAATTACACGCTCCATGAGGCTCCTCAGCAGGGACCGGCTTATGTGATATAATACAATGGAGACAAACAAAACCAGCCATATAGGCATAAATAGACACAGCCATTTGCCTCAGTGTTTGCGTGAGGGGGTATATGAATTCTGGACGCTGCACGTTAACATGCAAAGAGCCACCACATATACACATAAAACTCAAATAACATTCACCAGGACTGGAGCAGGACCAAAAAATAAGAACAGCGTGGGAAAAAAAAATATCAAAACATCACTTCACCATTTTTACCGCAAAGAACTTTTTACGACTTATACAGACAAGCAATTTAGGCAAAATCCAATATCAGGGTTGGGAACAGGGCATTTAAAAAAAAGAAAAAGTAACCGAATGACCATTTTATTAAAGGCTTTTGCGGCTTTAAGTGATGCATATTGAACAGCGCCACAACACCACTAATGAATTTACAGTGCAATAGATCAGTCAGATCACCAAAGGAATAAACCTTGGGGAACTGTTCTTCAAACAATCGATTTTTATGAGCCAGTTCTTTGTAGTGAATCAAAAGCATAAAGTGGAACCACAGGAGTGCGACTCCCGAACAACTGATTCTTATTAGCCGGTTCTATTTAAAATGTCAAAAAGTCAAATAAATCCAGCACCAGAGCAATTGATTTTTTGGGAGCTGCTTCTTTTTAGTGCAGATTAAATAAGCTAATGTAGTCCGAATCATGAACAATTAACTTTAATAAAGCAGTTCTTTGTATTGTATCAAAGCCCATAGAGAATAGAACTCACAACCCAACTAACTCATAAGCTGCTTCGGTATTTTACAGTGTCCTTGTTACATGCTACATGTACTTACTGTAGTAATAACAGTAAATCATGCATAATTAACTAATCATTACTAATATTGGAACTCATACTAAAATATGCAATTACATCGTAATAACACCTTAGTCAATCAATCACATACAGATTTCAAACAATGAGACTTAAATCTGTGTAGATTCTTACTGGTAGAATTGAGCCGGATACTCGGCTGAAACGAGTATCCAGTTCGGATAAAGCACTTTTGCCGAGTACGAGTAAATATCTGTGCTCGGATTGAATAAAAATCTTCATTGGGTCGCTGACTGTGTCTGTGTTCTGTGATAGGCTAGTCACAGCGCCCCTCCCCTACACATACAAATTTGCTCACTCACACACACAGAACACTGAGAATAGAACAGCTCTCTTTGTCTCTCCGTCTCTCTCTCAAGTCACTCAGGTTCGCAGGTATTTTCCGTTAACGTTTAGGGTTTCTTCAGCTTCAGGTTTGTTTGTACTTATTAACCAGTAGAGTTCTGGTAAACGTGGGGTTTGTTCAGACGTGGTACTAGCGTTGCGTCTCTGCCTGTCGGAGATTTGCCCGTCTGCTGATTCTAACCGGTTTTTTGACTTCACGCAAAAAATAATGAATAAAAATTATGATTTCTTCATGATTGCAACCGCATGCGTTGCATTCATTGTTGCAAAATCTGTTGGAGTTCGGTTGTGCCGACAGCCTCAGGGTTGCAAAAAAGCGTTGAGATAACCAACAGCCAATATGGCGATTTGTTTGATGAAGCGATCGGCATGCTATAAAAATGTACATACACTGTATATGTTTGCTAACAACAAAAGACATATGTGCACCAAATAACAGCAGAGATTTACCAGTATACAATAAACACCTTCGATTCTCGATAGAAAGCTTTAATTATATTCTCCAATATCGCAAACACAAATTCGCTCACAGCGTAAACAGTCATAACATATTCGGTAAGGTCATCACACTGTACTAGATCGCATACTTTCTTGCGTTCTGCCTAATCTACTTTTTCAACAAATTCGGCTCAGATCTTCAATCCGCAGCGGTGCTGAGCAGACCGCGTATCAGAAACAGGTATGTGTTTGTAACTACAGATAAAGTCGTTAGATTTGTCGCTAGTCGTTTTTTTTTTTAAATTTGTGCTAGAGTGGTCTGAAAACTCGCTAAGTATAGCGACAAAGGCGCTAAGTTGGCAACACTGACCGCAATCCACATGCAATGCGAACTGAGCGCATGCAACAACTCTGTCACGAGATAACCATGTGAAGTGGCGTATTCGTCGTATTTGTGCTCGAGATATTAGACTTCGGCAACGTAAAAGAACCGACATTACCCACAATAAAATGCTAAGACAAATAGGGAGTTTGGCAGTTCCACTTCAAAACGTCGATATAATAGCATTGACAAGTTAACCGTGAGTCGAGATAAGTGTACTCCACTGTAATTCATATGGTTAACAGATACAGATAATCCTGTACTCGCTCATCCCTACTTACTGGTTGGTCATATGACAACAACATGTAGTTAAATTTATACTAAGTTGTTAGTAGAGCAGCAAAGAAAGCAGGATTGTGAAGGTAAATTGGAAGCAAATTTATTGAATAGTTAATGATTTTCTTCCCTATAAATCATGAGGTCGAATTTAACATGAGTAATAACAATAATAACACAGTCTACTATAAAAGGAGTACTGATTTTCACAGCCTGGGGAAAATGTTACAAGAAGTTGGATGAAAACTGAAAAAAAAACACTGAAGAAAATGTAATATACAAATTTAAAAGACTGCAAAAAGAGAAAGAAAAGAGGGTTCAAGTTCTCCACTGCCCACACATTATATAGTGCTCTTGAGAGCATTTGTTTGGTTGGCTCAAACCAAGGCAAAAGAGCCGCTTTAATGTTTGGAGGAGGTCTTTCAAGCAAAAGTGACTATTATTTAACAGGAATGTGTATATTTGACAGGTGAAAAGAAGTTGCTCAGAAAATATGTAACAGCACTCTGGCTTTTCTTTAACATGCAACATACATTTCCATTGCAAAACAAACTGCCTTTGAAATACTGCAACAAGTGCTTACCTTTAAATCCAGCGTTTCCCTTTCATTAACTAGACTGGTGGAGTGAAACATCCCCCATATTATATGAGGGTAAACACTCATATTTGGCTGTATGTTCTTTTAAATTATAGAGAACTCAAAGAGTCTGTATAGTCTATGGTGTGATTTATGCACATTTGTTCAAAAGGGTTTGGAATGACATGAGGCAGAGTATTTTAATTTTTGGGTGAAGTAACCCTTCATGTTTAGGTAGAATTCAAGGCACATATTTTTTTCTTTGTTCAATTTTTACACTGAACTCTCAAAAGTGCATTTAACTTAAAAATATACAGAATTGTCTTCGCTTGGGTGAACAGTCTCACAAAATCCTGTAGGAAACACTAATATCTGACAGAGGAAGAGTGTACCATCACTTGACTTCCAGTGATTTAACACTAAAGTAATCGAATCTACAGAATATTAGAGTGGGTAAATCTCCTTGCGCTGAGGTTCAAAACTTCTCACCGCAGGTCTGGGCCACACCACACCTTTAGCATTTGATTTCAACTAATCGTTTTTTACCTCCCACCCGAGACAGTTTTTGAATCTCAATATAGTCAACAGGAACTTTAAAGACATTTAATTTCATAACTGATCACACTTGTATGATAACGATTGTTATTAAATCATCAGTAACCTATGCAATGTAAATAAAAGTTCAATAAAAGCTACAGAAAGAGCAATGCCCTTTTCAGTCACACAAAATCATTTGGAAAACAAGCACAAACCCTGCATTAAAAAGGCTGGGATGCTGAGAATCCAGGGAAAGATGTGCTGGGTCAGTGACTTACTCGGGATGGGAAACTTTACTGTCTATAGTTGGGGGACAATCTGCACAGATGTAAAAAGTTTATGAGGTGTTTAACAGCAGTATAGAAGCGGTGGCAATCTCAAGTGATATAAAACGTCTTGAAGGATCTCATGTGTGCTGCCAAACAAAGCAGAAAAGTATCTCAGGTGGCATGCATGTCGAACAAAGCACTTAACCTCTAAAACGTTTTTTTTTCATGTGTACGTGTAACGAGGGAGTTCTTGATCTTCAAAAAAAAAAAAAAAAAAAAAAAATTCTAATTATACTCTAGCAGCCAATAGTTTCAAATAGAGTCTCTTATGCTCACCAAAATACAGTAAGAGTTGTAATATTGTGAATATTAGTTTTGAAAATAATTATTCTAGTTGAATACATTTTAAAAAGTAATTTATTATGTGATGGCAATGTTGAATTTTCAGCATTATTACTCCAGTCTTCAGTTTCATACAATCCTTCAGAAATCATTCCAATATAATTATTTGCTGCTCAATAAACTTTTCTTAATAATAATATCAATGTTGAAAGTTCAGAAAGAACTTTTAATATAAATGATTTCTTTGAAACCATTTATATTATTATAAATGTCTATGCTGTTACTTACGATTAATTTAATGCATCCTTAAATAATATATATATATATATATATATATATATATATATATATATATATATATATATATATATATATATATATATAAAACTGATCCCAAACTACATAATTAAACTTGAATACTGGTGTGAGTAAAGAGGGGTACTTTAACCCTGTTGATTGGGAGTTCAAAAAGAAAAAAAAAAGGAGAACATTTCCCACTGTGACATGACAGGCGTTGTGTGATTGGCTGTCCTCCCAGCCAGTGCCTCAGCTCTCATAAATCTGATTGGATGTCTGCAGTGTGGGGACCAGCAGAGCAGCCATCCAGAAAAGCGTAGCTTCGCATACTGATTATTAAACATCAGTTCTTTACGACCTCACTGCCAGCCATCCTCTTTCCCCCTCAGGAGTCCATCCGCACAGCACGACACCTCAGCTATGCTTTAAATCTAACATAACTTTGATTCATTCTCTTCAGAAGCACCAAGGAAATATGGTACAGCAGAAACAAAGTGGCTAAGAAAGAGAGAGAAAAAACAAAAAAAGAGAGAAAAACAAACTCACGGGGTCCAAAGCATGGGGAAAGCGTCCCGCTCCTCCTGTGTGTATTCGTTGAGTTTGCGAGGAATCTCTCTGGGTTGAGGAAGCTCTTCTGTCAGGTTCTTAAGGATATCCTCAGGAAGGACCTAAGACACACACACACACACACAGCTGTGACAAAAGATTACTGCAGAACTACTAGTGTCCGACTGGATCCTGTCTAACAGTACACCAGGGTTCTGTAAGTCAATTACAGAATCAATGTAGACTTAATATTTTATTAATTGTAACCAAACCTTAGTTTTTTTTTAAATAATAACTCCACCCCCAAAATTACTAATTGATTAATGATGTAACTGTCTGGGAAGGTATTACCATCATGCTATTTTTCTATTTACTCAGCTGTAGAAAACATGTCGTACTGTATTATAAAGCTTCTTAATCAGATACATCCCATCCTCCAATGAAACATTCAATGGCACTGACAAGTTTCTCCTTCACAAACATGTCAAGCTTTGGACAGCGCATCAACAAACATAAATCAGAGCATCAACTGAGAGCTTACATCATCTGGGAAGAGGTGAAGCCGTTGCATCATGGTCCTTCTGGTGAGGTTTTTGGGAAGCATCCCATAAACAGCCAGTTTAATGATCTGTGGAGTAAAAAGAACAGATCTCTAAAGAACAGATGTGGAGATTTCTCCCTTTTCAATCTCAAAACAAATAAATTATATCATTATACATTAAAATAAATGTATTAATTAAAAAATAAATATTAAATCTTTTTTTAAAGAGAATGATTCATAAACACACACACACACAAAGATTATAGACTCATTTTTGGCTATATGCAAAAGCATTCAGATTTATCTTAAATTACTTTTTTTTCCCAAATACAATTCATCTACATATCATACACCATAAATAAATGTGTGTGAAAATGCACTGCATTTAATTTTTAACGAAAATTTCTCATTTAAATGAAGTCATCACAAATGACATTTTTTGCTTAGTCATTATGGTGAACAGAGTGTGAATTAAAGTGAAAAAATAAGTAATTAAGCAGGTTATCAGCATAACAAAATGTGAAATAGATGGAGGAGAAGGAATACATAATGCGTTTGTGAGGTGTTATTTTTACACAGGCAAAACATAAAAGCCAATCTTGCCTGTCAAATTGGAACTTAAAATATTCTAAGCAAATGCAGTCACTCCACTGGTAAACAAAAATAAAATAAAATATCAATCCCTTTGCTACCACACCAAATGAATGCACAAGTGAATGGCGATTTTTAATCCGTCATCCAACCATCCACCAACCCAACCCCATCATTCTTTCATCAAGGCATTAATCACAGATTTATTTATGTTTTTTTTGCTCTCTTCTGACTGTTAGATGTTTGATGGATGAAAGCTGTCTGAGATAGTAATCGCTCTTCACAACTCCGTCACCTTCCTCTGATCATTATCCACAATTATCCCTGATACATTCCCCCCTCGACTGGAATAACTCAGCCTGAGTCAAGCATTCATCTTGTTAATGACAGAGAATGAGCAAAGCGCTGAAGGAGGTGGAGGGCGGCAGCAGTCTGAATTTGAGTTAGCTTTTTCTGGGCCATAGTGCAGCACCTAAACGAAACTACTTTTCTTCTGGTGTGTTATCAGTTACGGCCCACAGAAGAAAACCCATTACGGGTCAACACCTTGTGTGCCTGGACTACGGATGGCCTCGCTGTGGAAAGTAACAGTCAAGGTTACTTTAAGGAGGTGAACAACAGAGAGAGACAAGGGATGTGCACTCAGCACTCGTTCTTCAACAAAGAACAACTAACTAAGATGCACTTTCTCCACTTCAGTGGTGTAAATGCTTTTGATATCATGGTTTGCCTTCCTCAATATAGTAGAGAATTACACAATCACAAGCCAAACTCAAACTTTTAAGGCCACGTCCACACGAAGCCGGTGCATTCCCTATCCAATCATTTTTTCCCCTCGTTCTAAAAGAAAAAAAAAACATTCCGTAAACACACCGTCGTCTCAAGAAATATCAGCGTACACACGAAACCACTAAAACCGACTGAAAATGGTGTTGTTTATATGCCAGACCAGTATGGGGCGCTGTAATTCTGCCACAGATATACACTATAAACAGAGAAGAAGACTTTGAGCATGCGCATAACCATGCGCTGTTACGTTTGACGCAGCCGACACGTGATGCGATGACATCATCGTTTCACAAAATATACGGATTGGCTGTACACACGAAACCGCAAGGGTGTCGTTTTCAGATTCATCCACTTTAGGACCAGTTTAAAAAAAATAATAAAAAATTGCGGTTTCAGTCTCCCAAAACGCCAGATCCGTGTGGACGAAACGCCAATACGATAAATAATGTATACAGTGATACGCGTCTCCGTGTGGACGACCCTTAATCAGAGAATTGCATGATGAACAACATATATCATGATCATAAAAAAATAAAAGTATACAAGCAATTTTCACTCAGAAATTACTAGTAGACTTCGCGTTTACAAAGAACTGGCAAGTAACATTAAAATAAACATGAAATTATGGACTAGGAGGACTGAAACATTCTCAAATAATCATTGTTTTAATGTACAACTTTGAAAAGTAAGTGTACAGAGCATTTCAGCTTCATCAAGTGCCATCCTCATTCAACGCAAGAGTATAGCGAGAAAATTTAAAGCTGTCTGAGATTCTCAGAAAACACGAGGGTGTGATTCACAGCGCAAGCTGAGAAAGAGGGTGTTTTTCAATCCAGGCCCGTCAGCGGCAGGCGACACTTGTAGAGGTGTATATTAGAAGCAGGCAGGCCAGGCAAGACTGCCGTTTTAATAACGCTGAGGTGTTTGAGTCTTGAAAGAGCACTTTAAAATCTCTCTGACATTGAGAGAGAAAACCATTTCTTAGTTGGGTGTAAGAAAGACTGGGAAAACAGTAGGAGAGATAAGCAGGACTGAGAACTGAGCAATATGGTGTTTGCACTGCATTTATTATTCAAATGTGTGTCATGCTGATTGTGAGAGAACTGCCACTATCTGAATTTATTTAAAAAAACATTTGGGCATCATTTGCATAAATTAATAAATGAAGTCGATTTTCACCTCTCTCCAAGGTGCAAGCAATTTGAATCAAATTATGAACGGGATTGAACCAGTGACAGGTTTGTGAGTGACATAGGGAGGCTGTTAATGGAGAAATCACTGCAAAATTGAATTTGTCACAGAGAAAATGTCCAGTTCAAAAGTCACATTTAGAGAAGAATACTCACAGCTGTTGGGTCTTTTTTGTGCATTTGGGCCGCGGTGAGCTGTGTGAATGAACCAGGGTACCTGTGGGATGAAAAAGTAGATCTTTAGTTTTTCAAATCAGACCTATAATTCACAGTCTAAACATTTTTTTTTGGAAAGCAGCATATTGTTTCTATTACATGGATCATGCATTCAGTAAATCATGCGGTTCTGATCTCAAATTTCCTTTTCCTTTTTTTTTGTCTTTGTCAGCACACAGAAAAAAAAAACAACAGCCGAGAGCATAAATGAAAGATTATAAAATGCACAAAAAAATACATATGAGAGATGTATACCCAGTGTGAGACGAATATACTTTCTGTTCCCATTTATTTCCAGAGAAAGCGATGTGTCTGGTGTTCATGACCACCACATGATCTCCAATATCACCTGGGAACAACACATAGGCATGTGATAAATTGCACATTTAAGCTTGAACTCTTGATATTAGCTCCTGCTGAGGAAACACTTTGCAACAGTGAAATGTATTGGTGTCAAATGTACAGGTTATTTGCTACCCAGTTAATATAGTAATCATATATACTATGATTATGTCAGACAATATTGGCAAAAAAAGACTACATGTAATACTCTTATTTTTTTTATTCTTAATTTCGCATTTTTATGTCTGCTTTCATGAACAATCACTTATAAGTACCGGTAACACATACATACAATGTTTCATTAAGTAAAATTAACATACATTATATAGAAGTTAATTGAATAAATTACCAGCTTACCATGCATTCACTACATTGTTTAAAATTATTGTTTGTTTTAATTTATCATTTTCAATAATAACTTCCCTTAATCATTTATCAGAACAACTAAACTTAAAAAAATTTTCTGATGTGCAGTAGAAGATTGTTGAGACTCACAAAATAGCTAAAAACACTGAACATTTCCCATAGTTAAGATGATGAAAGATGTTACGAATCAGCCTCGGAGAGGAAATGTGTCTGTATCAACTTAATGCATGGTGTGGAAGAAAGTTTGAGCGGACAAAGACCCTCCAAGGATCACAGATACAGAATTGCTCAAATGATTTGAGTCTTGAGGTCAGAAAGCCTTAAAACACAAACACACAAAAACACCTAGATCATGTTGCTTGGGAGGGTTCCAAGAAATAGAAAAAAAACCTGGGATTTTAAACAGGATAGGGTTCTATGATCACATGAAGATTAAAAAAAGATTTGGGATGTCATGGAATGGTCTATGTGCATTATGGATGTGCAGCAAATTTATAGTAGCGATGAAGCCATCATGTCAACATAAACCAAAGTAGCAAAGAAAAGTTTCCAGCATCTTGTTGGATCTATGCCACAAAAGATTAAGGCAATTCTAAAACACAAAAGTGGGTCTTTTTATTTTCACGGCTCAAATTTTTAAAGGGAACACTTAATCATCACAGCAGAACACCAAGTCAATTAAACTCCAGGGATATCAATCAGTTCAATTAGGAAGCAAATGTGATTGTGAATCAGTTTCATCTGTTTTGGCGCACATGAAAGTGACAACAGGTGCACTGGAGAGGCAACAGAAAATCAACCCCCGAGAGGGAATGATTTTGCAGGTGTTGGCCAGACACGTTCTCTCCTTATTCTTCCTGATCTCTAGTTTTGTTAGGGTACTCGTCACTGTCTGTAGCACAAGACAAAGCCTTAAACCCAATAAAGCTGCACAGGCAGGCCTGCTCCTCCAAGGCGGCAAATCCTTACGTGCTGTTGCAACGAGGTTTGGTCTCCCAGCACAGTTTTAGGAGCAGAAGACACCAGGAGACAGGGTGAGCTGGACAGGGTAGCAGAAGAGCAACAACCCTTCAACAGCAGGACTGGTTGTGCAAGGAGGAACAGGAGGAGCACTGCCTGAGCCCTCCAAAAGTGACCTCCGGCTACTGGTGTTTATATTTATGACTTTAATGTCAGAAACAGACTTTACGAGGGTGGCATGAGAGCCCAATGTCCTCTGCTGGGACTTGTGCTCACAGCTCAGCACTGTGCCGCTCGATTGGCATTTGCCGGAGAACACCAGAATTGGCACGTCTTCCACTGGTGCCCCAATTCTCTTTACGGATGAGAGCAGGTTCACACTCAGCGCATGTGACAGATGTGAAAGAGTCTGGAGATGCCGTGGTAAACGTTATACTACAGATCGAGGTCTGTGAGGAGATCCCCTAGGACACCATCTGTTATCTCATCAGGATCATGTCCAGATGTTGTTGTGAGTGCATACAGGCACATGGGGGCAACACGCACTACTGACTTACATTATGAGTTTCTGTGATCAACTTCATGCAAGTGGGATCAGCCTGTAACTTTTTTTTTTTTAATATTATTTTCAATCCAGTCATCTTGATTTGTTGATTTTGGTTTCCATTGATTATCACATAATTCTGTTCTTGAGTTACAAATATTGTCTTGTGTATATTTTTTATTGTCTTTATGTATATAAATATTATCAGATTTAAAATTTCATTCAATGAGAAACAATGTGTGATTCAAGTGCATAGTAAACTATTCAATTAACATACATAGTGCATTAATGTTGCTTTTTTTTTAAAAGTGTGTTTGTAATGTGTTACTTAACATACATACATATATATACATACACACACACACTCTAAATTCAGCAACCTTACACAACCTCTCTTAATGTGAACATCCATGTTGTTGAAATAAGATGAAAAACAGGGGCTACGTGGGTCCAATATATCACTGAATTATAACTTAATACGTACACACAGGTATAACTAGCGATAAAAAAAAAAAAATTCTGGCCAAAAAATAAATAAAAAACGGGATTTCTTTAAACCCAGTAAATGAAAACACGGCCCCTCCTTTCTCCATCTCGACTGCCTGGCAGAATAACTGCACAGCCTGGAATTTTCATCTCTAGCCTTGCTATGCTCATTCATCTATCAGCGAGTGAGAGTTTCATTAAAAACTCCCAGCATGTCTCAGGAAGGAAGCACCATCAGCAGGGTCAGAGCGGAGGAGGGCGTTCTCTTCAGTGAGTGAGCTGCAGGCATATACAGCGTGCAGATCCAGACTAATGCATCAATTCCAGAGCATGTTGGAATCATAAGTCAGGACAGCTTACATCTCTCTGGAATTAGCTGCCAAACTAGCAGCTTTTCCCATTCAGATCAAGGGAAGAACTTTAATTCCAATCATGAATTTATGAGACTAAATCTTGACCACAGCTGTCAGCTTTGGAGTGTAATTTTGCAGCATGTTTACGCTCACAATTTAAACCTTCTGATAAATATTCAGCTTTTCATGTTAGATATAATGCGTTACATAAATGTTGATATTGATCATTTTAGTTAGTTAAATTCTTGACATAAACCCCATTTCGATTATACAGAAAGAGCAGTTTAAAAACACACAAAGATGTTAACTAAAATAAAGATAATTAAAAATATGACTCCAGTGATGACTCCAGTGTCTATAACTAAAAATATTTGTTACTTGAAATGAAACAGACATTAACTAAATAAAATATAAATCTATTTTACTTCACCAAAATGCAAAGCAGCATTTCTCGATGTAATTTAGTTTAACTTGGTGTTAAACAAATAACTTTAAGTTACAAATAACTAAAATAAACAATATAAAAATAACAATAAAACGAGGGGAAAAAATTAAGAGCTTAAACTCAAACAAAAGTACTTCAAAACAGGATAGGGAATATATAACAGTATCTGGAATGAAGGAATCACTGCCAACATTTAAAAACCTGATCGTTTACTTCCATCTCGTGGCCATTGGGCGACTAAACAATCCCCAGAATCAAAGAATCATGTTCAACATGAGGTGAAAAGTAAAGAGCGACACCTTCATTTATTTGAGTAAATCACATGTACTCACTCAGAGGATGGTAAATGGGTTTATGCTTCCCTTGGAGCCGGACTGAGCACATAGAGGCGATCTTTCCTGGAGGCTGCATCCTACCGTCTATCAGGAACCAGGATCTTGCAAAAGTCGCCCATTGCTTACAGGAAAGAGAAAGTCATTAATACAACACCAGGTGCATTTTTCGTCGACTGCACATTATTAGTTCACAATAGCTAATAATAGTTCAATTCAACTAAGATTATTTCATATTATCACTTTCGTTGCATGGAAAAGATGCAACATAAAATTCCCCCATAATATTGTCTTAATGTTACAAAACCACACGGATATTAAACAATATGAAGGGGAAACAAATAGTGTATTTTAATTTTGGGGTAAACTGGCGCATTAGCACACATTTATCAATAAAGTTATACATTTATTGAACTCATCCAAATAAATCCATGCACATAAACGGAGCCATAACACACATATCGCAGTTCCTTGACCATAAGCTTGTCAGCGCAGACACATCACGCTTTATATTCAAGAAGCATTTAAGCATCGGCTGACAGCGCATTATCTTTATAACTGACAGCGGATCGGATGTGACAGAAAGCAATAACATCTTACCTGGGCTGATCTTGAAAAACTAGACATTTTACATAAACATTTGTTAAATTTGACCTCAATGTGGCTGTGATAGTGCAGCAGCCATTCCCGTCCCCCGCAACCAACGTGCTCGATATGTCATTCCGTTATCTATAGCCATACATTTGTGCTCTCAGGTAAAATATTTCAATTTGCTTATGTAATTTAAATAACAATAAATATAGAATTATATGATTTATAATTTAATTTACCACCATTACTATGTATTGCTATTTATATTGATGTTTGAATCTGTTCCTACCGACTGTATTTTTTGGTAGCGCGCGCGTCATCTCGAAACGTCCGTGTTGGTTGTAAACGCGCGTAAATTTGTTTTTGTACTAAAGTCTGTCTTGCTCTGTAAAACTAAACATTATTCTACATGAACACAGCATCGCACGGCTATGGACAGACACGTGCTAGTTGTTATAATCAACCTAGAGCCGAAGAGAGATAGTTCTTTCAACGGTAAGAGGATTTATTGCTGATAAAACACATTATTTGTCATGCATCAGAACAACGTAATTTTCTAAATTCCAGCTTTGACACGTATTTTGATTTTATTGCAGGGGTTGATGAAGCTAAAAAAGTGTTTGAGAACCTCAAAAGTATTGCTGGCTCCAGTTTAACACGAGTTCCTTTATTTCCAGGTAGGTTTATTAATTATATCCTCATTTAATACCCAAATGTTCCACCAGTGTTAGTGTAAGTTTTGACTTTGTGTTTGTTTCAATGTGTTTAGCCTGCTCTCTGAGTGGAAGTCCCGCTCCACAGAGATGGTACTTTGCCATTCAAGCCAGTTATGGCTCAACACAGGTAACTAACATATGCATGTTTGCTTCTTTCACATTAGATTGATTACCAGTCTTATAAACTGGTTGGAACTAACGTAGATTAAAAAGTGATAATATAATAATAGTGCAGTTTAAAAAAATAAAATAATATAAATTAGATGCAATCAGAATGGTTGTGAGTGTGAGTCTGTGTTGACGTTACCTACCTGTTTCTTCACTCTGGAGTTGAACAAGTCCCGAAGGTTGGGCAGATCCTCACCAATTATCTTTTCAGCTGTCCTAACAGTCTGTTTCAGTCTTCTTATGTCTGATTTTCTGGCTGACCCAAGTGAAGATAGAAGTGCACCGAACCGACTTGATAACAGCTGAGTGAAACTGTCATGTGTGCCTGAACTTTTCTAGTTGATGAAGAAAGTACATCCTCTGTTAAGCCTTTTTCACAATGGGGTCAATGTAATTGTCCCACTTCAGGTCCCGAGAGAAGGTGGTGCACAGGAACCTGATTGACCACAGCTTCCACAGTGCTGTTCATGATGCTTAGTGGGGGGGTGCAGGGGAGTTTCTCCTAAAGTCCATATACAGGGATGATGATGGATTGTTTGAGGGAGGCAGGAGGAGACTTCACACAGCTTCAGTGATCTGTTGATCAGGTTTTACAGGACACTGTCTGGGCCTTTGGCTTTCCATATTGTTTGTTTCATGGAGACCCAGCTTACATCCACCTAGGGCTGTGTGATTTGGGGAAATATCTAATTGCATTTTTTTTTCTTTAATTGGTTAAAATTGTGATTTAAAAAAATATATATTTTACGAAAAAAAATGCTGGGTTACCCGGTAACATACAGGCAGCCTATGACTATAAATCATTAGAAATGTCTAAGGATTTATTATAAAGTATTATATTATTCTAATCTGTGACAATAATTTCTTATTTTGTGTCAGGAGATGTGCAAAATCAAAATATGAGCTTTTTATATATACTCAGGGGGAAAAAAGCACTCCTGTAAATTTCTTTAGAGAGAAATATTATTTTTCCGTTTTGTTTTATACCCACAATAGGATAGAGTGAGCATTCCTGAGCATGTTGGTTTAATTCATACTGGGAGCCAGAGGGTGGCCTCGAGCAGGAACTCCACATATGCCTCAGAGAAATCAGAGAATGATGCTCCAGGAACTCCCTAATGTAAAGGTAGCTCTGTAGCTGTAAAAAAAAAGAAGACAGAAATGCATTGACTGATTCGGTACGGAAGACGGTAAACACGACTGCAGCAGTATATGGTGTATTTGAGTTTTTCAAGACTTCTCAGGTGTTTTCATAAATATAATGTATATTTATAATGCAATGCTAATCAACATAGCCTTTATCACTGTATAGAACACTATAAAAAGACACATTTTGTGCCTCATTCTGTGATAAGAAGCCAGTTCAGCTCACAAAAGGAAATTTAAAATACTCCACTGTCAATATAAAGTCAGTAAAAACATGTTATGTTATATTAAAATTATTGTTTTTTGGACAATAGGTTATGAACCTATATGAGAAGCAGCATTTACTACTGATCACAAAGCCATTCTTCACTAACATGCTGTGCATAATTGTATTTAATTAAATTTGCGGCCTTTGTACACTTAGCCAAATTGCGAATATATATATATATATTTTTTTGGATTAATTATGCTGCCCTACATCCTTCTCACAGATCTTTAGTGCAGTAGAGGGGAGGCTGATGGTCAGTGCGGGTGTCGGATGTGAGACCAGGCTTCTCAAATCTGCAGTAGAACACATTCAGATCATCAGCCAGTTGTTGATACTCCACAGTGCTGTGTGATGGTGTCTTGTAGCTGGTGATGGCTTTCTGGCCCTTTCAAACTGATGCAAGGTCGTTAGCTGAAAACTATTTCAGTGCTAAGTTCAGTGCTATTTATCCCTTATTCAGTGTGCTTTTGGCCTGTTTGTACAAGGCTTTGTCTCCACTCCTTTAGGCATCCTCTTTGGCCTGCCAAAGCTGTTTGTGTTTTGCAATGAACCATGGCTTATTGTTGTTATGGGTTAAATAAGTACTGGTGTGACCATTTTCATGAGGTCACCAGCACACTTCCCTCTTTTGTGTCTCTTGGGGCGCTTGTACAGGATCGTAGCTCCACCAACTAGAATGTTGAATAAAACGCCTGTTAGCTCAAAAGTCGGCAAAGATTTTATGTGCTGTTGCTGATGTCTGGGAGTTAACTGGAAAAAAGTTACAGAGAACAGGAAAAACAAACAAAAACAGTAAAATAGTGCAAAACTCAAAACCGAAGCAGCCATCTGTGGTGGCATCATGATGACATTTATTATAAATAAATAATACAAAATTACACTAAAATTATAAAAAGTTTAAAATGCTTAAATGAAAAAGTACATAACATTTAATTAAAATAAATTATAAATATACAACAGTATAGTACTGAAAAGTGTTTAGAATCAATTAACTAAATAGAACAAATATTTTCCAAATAGTATTTTAAAGTAGTGTGTAGTAAATTGTGCCTTTATTCATGTAAATACATAATTTAGAATGTGGTCTGATCATAAGGATGATCATATTTGGGTGTCCGAGGCATCTAGAAGATTGAAAACCAATTGTATTGTGCCTCCGGTCTTCTGCACACACTCTTTACTGTTTATTTCCAGTGGTGCAGCTCCGAGTGGGAGGAACTGAGTTCCCAGCAAAGAGACAGTGAGGAATCAGAGCTGTCTGCTCTAGACCGCTGCATGGCTGCCCTTCAGGAGCAAGAAGAACAGGGCATGCTCACAGAGAACCCGTCCTACGCAGAGTGAGTATCACCCCATAATCTCTCAAACAATCTTATAGGACCAAAGAGTCATCAGTGTTTCATTAATAATTTGATGCCAATCATGAATTGATAATTGACAGCTGTTTATCTATGTCCACTTTCCTTAATGTAATCTCTGTGTTTATTTCAATGACGACTGACTGTCATGATAGACTCTTTGAAGAGGCTGCTGAAGGTCTTCATCTATTAGCAGACAAACTTTCTCATCCAGGTACTATTTTTTTGCTTAACATTGAATGGCCTGTAAAGTTATTGTAGTGATACTTTCTATATTCTATCTTGCGATATCTTTTTGTCATGACGTCACTGTTGTTACACCATAAATGTGCTTTTGATGAGTACTTGGTTTTTATTGTATTGATGTAATGTTTGTTCTTGATGGCAGGGAAGTCTTTGCTGGATGTGATTGTGCTATGTGTGGGTGAGGAGGCGGGGTTAAAGGATATGCTACCTGTGATTGGCTCTTTAAAGCACATGAGGGTGTGGCACTCTGCACAGATGATCATGGTCGCTGAACACAGGGCAGGGTAAAATCTCATTTCTCCCCAGTAATATTCCTCATCACTGTTGTTTCATTTTAGAAATAATAGGCCTGTCCTCTGTAATGTCTCTGGTTCTCCTGTTTCTGCATTGTAAAGGTGGCAGAAAGCAGCCATGTACCTGGACGCTCACTTGTGTTCTCCATCAGTGATTGACAGCTGTGTGGATGGGAGGGAGATCTGGAGAGGTGGACTCCACATAAGAGAGAAAAAGGTACTACAACTTCCCTTTGTGTTCATGATGCCAAGTTTTTAAGTGGTATCTTAGAAGTCTTCCTGTAGCTCAAACAGTAGAGCATGGTTCTTGCAACGCCAAGGTCATGGGTTTGATTCCCAGGGAAAACATGAACTGTTTAGAATGTCAATGTGTTCCTTCAATGCAATATAAGTAGCTTTGGATAAAAGTGTTTGCCAAATGCATAAAAAAAAGTATAATAAAAAAATCTTAACTTGTTCGGCTACATACTGTCAGAAGCTAATATTCTGAGGCACACAACACACTGTGGTCTCTCTTCATTACCCATGATGTACTGGTGAAACTGTGGTTAAATGCCTTGTCATATTTTCTTGTCCAGTGGATGTTCTCACTGCACACGGCAAAGTGAACGTTGCAAATCCATTTGTCTTTTGTGGCAGAAGTTACAGGAGCAATTGGTATGCGTCAGAAATAAAACGGCGTCAAAATGTGTTGTGTTGTTGTGCATCCGGTGTAGACGGCGACACTGATTATAATGGGCTCTATTTGCTTTTATCGCGTTGCACCGCTCACATTTGGTGTAGACGTGTTGTTTTTGGTAGTTGTGAGGTTTGAAGTTCATCGTCTGCTTTACGTTTATGTGGTACTGGCAGTCCTTTCACAAACTTGTCCAAGCTTAGTGCAGAAGTTTATATTTTCACACAGTGAAATATCCCTGCAATATTCAATTCTGATTCTTCAATCACACCATTTGATGGTCTGTTATTTCGCAACAGCAACAAATTATAACAGCCTGCGTATTGTGACAATTCGAGGTAGTAATATATACCAAATGTATATTTTGTGTTTAATTGTGATTGTCAGAGTGATGGTGGTAGTGCAGTATGCTGTCAACTGTCAGAGCCCAAAGATAACCTTCAAGAACGAAAAATGAAAATTTATTGATGTAAATGAGAAAAATTACATTAAATGAGAATGTAGATGCTCCTGTTTTTGGTGTCTTTTTACACAACAGTGTTGCCGCGATTTTTTTGATGAAGAGATCGGCTGAAATGTTCCGAGTCTCATAGGCATCCAGAACTGTGCGCATTTGAGTCTTAAGCCACGAATCCACCTGTTCCTGTTTAACCGCAGCGCTCTCTCCACAAATCACTTTGAAGACAATGTTGTGCCTCTTTTTGAAATGATTCAGCCACCCCGGATTTGCTTTAAAGTCAGAGTGTCCAAGCTTTGCAACAAGAATGTCCACCTTCTCCATCAGCAAGGGACCACTGATGGGAAGGTTTGTTGCTCGTGTATTTGTGAACCACTGAAACACTGCATCGTCGGCATCTTTGTGCTCAGTTTGTTTCTTTCTGGATCAAAGACAGACTTCTCGTACATTTGTTTTACCACGTCAGCCTTCTTTTTCCATCCTGAAATGGTGTTTGCTGGAATGCCATGCTGACGACTAAGTTCTGCCGGTTTTGTTCCTTTTTCTAGCTGCAGTACGATTTCATTCTTTTTCACTATAGATTGATTGTCCAGTTTTCTCTTAACACCTCCAGACATTTTTAGAAAGAAAAAAAAACAGAATACCTGCAGTGTGTTATCCCTCAGATCAACGTGAGTGAACTGTCATTGAAGTGAGCGTGCGCTGCACCTGCAACGCAAACTCAGCATAAACTAGGTACGCTCATGAGTCACGAAATAGCCATGTGAAGTGGATAATTTGTCTCATTTTATGTTTGAGATACTAGATTTCGGCGACATTAAGCAATCGACATAACCCACAAGAAAATACTGAGACAAATAGGGAGTTTGGCGGTTCCACTTCAAAAACATCGACATAATAGTATTGGTGAGTTAACCGTGACTCGAGATAAGTGAACTCCACTGTATTTGTTACATCACTAAGGACGTAAGTTTTTTTTTTTGCGGTATTTCCTATTGGTGCTTGTACTATCACTCTGACAGCTGGCGCTGATAGGCTGTCTGACCTGTCAATCATGGAAGAAGACGTGATTGGCTGTGCTGCCATGAGGGCGGGCTCTTCTCATCTCATCCCATGATCAACACCTGTAGAATACACTTCTTAAACTGCTTTTTCTTTTTCTTCTGATTCTGACTTTTGTTTTCTTATTGTTTGAATTTTGCGCACAAGCACTGTGTACCGAGCTGAACAGTTATGGATAATTGACGTCATGCGAGCAACATTCGAAATGTGAACTTACACAATTTTCATAAATCTATGGGTGCGGGTTATGCCAACAATTTTTTACACAAACCCCCAAAACCCCCTATATGCAGGAAAATACAGTAAAATGAAGTAGTAAAAACCTTGAATGAACAGAACAAAGAGTAACTGTAAAATTCCTTCTGTCCAGCAGAGGGCGAAGACTTGCAAGAAATAGTCTGTGAGATGACAGAAACTCCTACTGATTTCTGAAACTATAAAGACAAAGATGGAAAGACTTAGTAAGTGTGGCAGATGTAGAGAAAACATTTTGATTCAGGGAAATTCTGAGCAGGGAAAGTTTGTGTCTAAGCGGGAAGAGAGATATTCTAGAGAAGAGTGTGTGCTTTGGTTAAGGAAAGACATCAGCGGCTATTTGCACAACACATTTGATCTTGGCACTAAGAGAAAGGGTAGGGTCACTAATTAAACAAGAATATGTTCTGCTAAGTCAACCTCTTACATGTCTGCATCTCAAGAGATTACAGAATTCAAGCGACAAATTATGTTTTAGGAATAAAGTTTGGGAGGAGTACGTTCAAATTATCTATCCAATCAAGTAAGAGAGGAGGCATGTGTATGTACAAAGCCGACTCTACTAGTTACTACGACAGTTTTCTCCATCCCTCCGCTACCCCGACTCCTCTCTCTCGGCTGTTTCTTATTCCCAGATAGAAAGGAGGGATGGGGAAATGTCCACAAGCAGGAACTCGAATGCGAGTCAACTGAGCTGCCCACAAGGCACAGACGATAGGACATTTTATTCTCCATCATTTGATGCATTTTGCCTGTACATAAATTAACCTTTATTTTATGTTGTTGCAGATTAAAATCTATAAATCAAAATATGAATTGCATTCGTGAACGATCTGCACCTAAGGCTCTATCGTCTATTGCTTCCATGGTGTGCAGTGTCTTTGGGGCGGATTGCCAGCAACAGCCATTTTAGATAAATGCTTTTTGTGAAATGAAGTACCTGAAATCAGTACTGACACACCCATTATTTTAAGTGTTTCTCTTAAGTTTAACCCTAAGATATTTGATCAAATATGGCCCCAGGACCAGTGATGCTCTTCTTCATTTGTGCCAATCTGAAGTGAATCTTAGATTCATGGATTCAGTCCATGATCCATTAATGGTTTATTACAGGAAATGAACCTAATTCTGTACAAAGATCATCCGTTTTGAGTTTGTCTGCTGCTGGTCAGAGAGCTGGTCTCTGAGAGTACTAAAATCTCCATTAGCTCATGTTTTTGGACTGAAACATGTAAAGAATGTGTCTATTCCAAGAAAGTGCCTGAGCAAAAGTCACTTCTGTGTTGTAGAAACAGGACAAGTATTGTTGTGAAGTATAGACTTTTCTGAGTGACTCTTGTAAATCTCTTCAGCTAATTCTAAATGGCTTTGTTGTGTTATTCTTAGTTTGTCTCAGAGCTGAAGTTTGATGGTTTCTGTCTGAGAGCTCAGAGGAGAAATCACTGGAGTGATGCACTTTATCATCACACAGACCCACAATGCCACACTGATCATAAACAACAGCATGAGGTAAGTAGCTTCATTTTATTCCAGATTTTAATGGATTTTTACAATTACAATTGAATGGAATCCATTCTTGCAGTGGATTTTGTGGTGGTGTTTTTTTTTTTTTTTTTTTTTTTTTTTTTCAGAATGCTTTAATTGTTTTGCATTTGACAATTCAGAATTCTATTCCAGTTCATAACATTTCATAATTTGACTATACCCACCAAACAGTGTTAAGGACAGCATACTGTACCTTTATTAGGCCAGTTGTCACTTTATCTTGTCTTCATTGATAATATACATGATTTTTTTTATTTAGGGATGCACAATTTATCGACCGAGAAATGCTTAGTTTTAATGCTATCGCTATCGGTCAGATGATATAGTTAGGTAATTTATTAACGTCGTTAGGGAATTAAATAGATATTATTTCCTTCAGCTGAGAAACTTCACCATGATAGTTTGAATAGTTTGATATGATTGAAATCACTTTGAAAATGAAGATAAGAAGATAAATTGACTCCAACATGTACAGCACAAATCTGTCATATATGCTATATAAAATTATTACGAGAGCATGATTGTAAAATGATGTTGTGAATTCTTCGCTCGTGTTTAAGTGTCCACGAGTTGATATGACCAGCACAGTCAAGTTCACTCGTGCATTCATAGCCTTTTGTTCCATTGTAAGTTATAATATTATTTTTTACTTTTTGTGTATATGTATGTATATATGAACAAATATATGAGTAATCTCAAATAAGATGTGTGTGTGTGTGTGTGCGGTTGAGTTAACTAACGAAGCAGGATGCAATAAAGTGCTTGATTGTACTGGTGATCAAACTGCAATCCACAACATTAATAACTACTGGGACTGTCAAATACATAACATTATAATGGGAGCACCATTGTAATAAAATGTTGTGAATACAATTCTTTAGTTTAGTTAAGCAAGTTACAACAAGAGTTACACATTATGATTATCGTGTTCATTAACTTAGTTCAAGTTCACTTGTGCATTCGCGTCATTTTGCAAAGATATAAGTCGTAATATTAAGTTTATGTGGTATAAATATCAGATTAATCTCATATAGGATGCGTTTCGTTGAGGTAAATAACCCGCAGAGCTTCATTGTTCTGGTGATCATCGCGATAAAACGGCAATTCGAAACATTAATAACTATGATTGGGTCTGTATTACTGTATTAACTATTGTAATACAGCATAGTGAATTCTTTAGGTTTATTTGCTGTGTTTCATATGTGTTGTTATAAGAAAAGGAGTTGCACATTTTGACCATATAACTTAGTTCAAGTTCATCTGTGTGTGCAAATATAAGTTGTAGTACTGTTTGTTTTGTATAAAACATTATTTATCTTATACGGGATGTGTTGCATTGAGTTAATTAACCTATAAATCGGTTATTGGTTTTCAAATATAAATAGTTATCGGTATCAGATAAAATTGATTTCATATCAGTGCATCCCTTTTTTCTTTTTAAACATTAGGTTTTGTAATATTAATAATGTAGTGACCTATGCTGAGGTTGTTAATTTTACACTAAACATATAAATTAAACATTTATTTCTCTCTTAGAAACATCAGTAACAACGGGTTGAAAATGGGTTTCTTTGATAAAGATCACATAAAATTCTGAACTACTGGCCTTATGTAACCAGAAGACAAAAGTCCTTACCTTAGAACCAATAATTAAGTAAGTTAGGGAGTAGAAAGGAATATTGTCGAACAAATGAAACGTACTGTTTGTGAACCCTTCTGGTAACACATTTCTGTCCGTACCACCCAATAACGGTTTCTTATGGGGGGAAATGGGAGTGAGGTCTCATATGAAGCTTTTAATATTTAATATCAAACAGTCCTACTGAGGATTGAAATTATCCAGTGAATTTGTGGCCTTGTGAAAGAGGCGCTCTTAAGTTTTATATTGGTTGTTTCCTGTTCAATCTCTCTCTCTCTCTCTCTCTCTCTCTGCATCTCTTGCACTCTCGTTCTGTCATAAAAGTGAGAGTGTGGAATGTAATCGTAATGAGTTTTCCACTCTAGATTAATCACAGTGGCATTAGTGGGGACTTCAGTTCTCCAACGGGGCCGATTGCACCCCACAGTCTGTTTACACACGGCTTGTGCAGTGCATTCGTGCAGCTTCTGTGCTGATTAGTACCATTAACTTTTTTCTTTTGCACCCACAGTACTTATAAGCTTTATTGCCGTTATAGGCACCACAATTAATGTGAAAGGCTGTTCAATCCTGTATCAGAGTGAGTAAGACATTACCTCCCGTCTGTACGTCTGATGAGAGATGACAGCGCTGCACATTAGGTCAGAGCTTTTCCAGTAATTACAAACACTTAATACTGTAACGTGAATCGAACGGGTGGAAATAACACTTCCTTTTATAACAGAAACCAGTCACACTTAGGGATGTGGTATGAATAAAATTCTGTAATTCTACGTCAATGTAACAGTATAAAAAAAAGAAAGAAAGAAGAAGACACAAGTTACTTTTTTAAAATACAGAATATCAAGCAAAAAAGAGTCTGCAATCAAATTGGTTCTCTCATCAAAAGTGAATACCTAATGTTTGACCCCGCAAAGTCTACATTCTTCATTTGATAAATTCTTTTGTGAAATGCTTGGCTTGAAAATAAGTAACTTTCAATTATTTTTAAGTGTGCTCAAATAAATTTTTGGGCTTCTGTATTGCAATATAATTTTGATTTTATGTATATTTTGCATGATATATGAAAGTACGTTTTTGGGTAATCTAGTGAATTAAATGCTTAACAAATGATGTATCTCATTTAATTGTTTTCTCGTTTTATTTGTTGACCAAAAAGATTTTAAATAGGTCAGTAGTAAAACTAAAATGATAAAATTTTAGCCAAATTACAAGTCCATTATAAAATAGCCAGTTGAATTCTCTAATATAGCGAGTTGTGATGCTGCTTTCACAAAACTGAGTAATGTTTCTACATGCTAATATTGTAAAGTAGTCCTGCCCATTGCATATATATATCTACCACGGTAGACCTTTTTAACTTGCTCATAATTGTTAACATGATCTTATCATATCCTTTCCATTTCATAACTTTATTTGGATTTGGAACAGAATTATTAACACTACTTAAAATGTAGCTTTGAACTAATTTCACCATGTTGCATCGTACTCGTCTTTTCTGTGGGCCCAGAACTACTGAATAATGGAGCAGATCTTTTCAGATTGACTTCCTCTTTCTTTGCTCGGCTTCTCTCGTATAGAAGCTGAAAGAGCTGATAAAGAGTTAGAAATGTTGCCAACTCCCTTTCAGCCTCTCATTTTCCAGTCCAAAAGCTCTGGTTTGGTCCTGGCTGAGCACAAAGCTGATTTTGTTTCAACACTCAGGGGCACAAGCGCCCAGCGGCCCCAAAACAGCTTTAAATGTTACTCTCCTAATGGCAAATAAACCGTAAAGAGACGTTTTTGTTTCTTCCCATTTGCCAGCTGCTGTCACAGCCAGTAACAGTTTAATCTGTTGGTCACACAACCCTATGATGTTGAAACTGCTTGGTCATCAATTTTTTTCTTTTTTTTTGTTGTACTTTTCCTTTCTGGTTTTCCTTTGTTTTGAATAATGCATTACTGACCTGATGGGATCTACAGTCCCTAGCACATATATATAGTTTTTTTTGTCTTCTTTTTTTTCTCTTTAACTGTGGACAGCTTCCAAAGACATAAAATGTAAATTTATTTTGAACATAAATATTTTATGACTAGTTGCATTTGCTGATTTTTGTGTTTTAGGTATTTCAGTGTTACCAGCCTTTGTTGGAACTGATTCAGCTGGTCAGAGTCACAGATCTCCCAATTCTCCTCCATTCCAGCACAGAGTTTGAACTGTATCTTTCCCAAAAGTGTAAATTTAGTGCATTTTATCCATGAACCGTGCAATCAGTTGCAGGATGTAAAGGTGGCTGAAACTCTTCAAAGGTATCTCTTACTAATACACATAACTCTAAATGCACAGAAGGCTTAAAAATATATATGATTTCAACATTTCTTTCAAATTTGTAATGAATTTGTCTCTACAAAGCTCAATTCAAATGAGACCTAACACAATCTCATGTGCTTAAACGGACTAATCAGAATGAATATCATTTGTTTCTCTCGAATTCATCTGGAAAAAACTGACATAAGTTTGGCTCTCGTTTAGTATAAATAACTAATGATATTTATTTGTTAGAAGTGGTGCTTCTATATGGTACTGCATGATTCATTCCACTGTATGATAAGAATTTGGTTGATGTTCGTGAAATATCTATTTCACATTATACATTTTATCCAAAGTGACTTCAAAAGTATAGAAACATTTTAAATGTCAGGGGTTAGTATACTTAATGTATACATTATTCAGAAAGGATGCAACTGATCAAAAGTGACATTAAAGATGTTTATAATGTTACAAAAGATTTCTATTTAAAATAATTGCTGTTGCTTTAAACTTTCAAGGAAAGAATCCTTCAAAAAATGCTTCAAAAATATTAAGCAGCACAGCCATTTTCAAAATTGATAATAAGAAATTAACCATTTACTAACTGTTCCAGGTTTCTCTGAATGTCATGCAGTGAACTCTGCCCTCAGAGCTAATGATTGTTGAGCTGACATGTTCCTCATGACTGTTTATACTGTAAACTGCGCTGCCATTTTCCTCTGTGTATTGTTTCACACCTTAACGTGCTTCTAAAGTGGATTGACTTCCAAATCTGTCAAAGCTAAGCTACTCTTGGACCAACTGTGCACATTGCGCGGAGAGGTAGGTTGTCTCCAACGCGATTATCACCAATTATTGTCTTCAGGCCAGATATATACTCTCCCTGACTGAGATGTAGCCAAAGCTTTCAAAGTCCTCTGAGACTGATGGTCAGATATCGATAACTTGCAACCAACAATATATTCCCCATGGCTGGAAATGATAAGAAGTGTTTCTTGTTGCAGGTGGGAGCTTTGTTTTCTCTGTCTTGTGTGATAAGCCCTGAGACTTTCCCAGCAGCTTCCCAGCTCAGCTCCTGTAAATGGAGAGACTACATGTCCAAATGTCCCAAGGACTTACCTGGTATGAGCAGTGTTTAATAAAAAAACTGCCTTGCACTTTGTTCTGAAGTCTCTTAATATGTATAATTGTACCATGGACATGTGAATGCGCCGCCCAGTGCTCAAATCACACATTGTTAAATTATATGCTGCAGTTGCCTACTTTTATTCCTGTGTATTTGCTAGTGTGCTATTAACTCTTCATCCTTCCAGTGCCTGATGTGGAGGTAAAAGGGGAGAGAGGCCACTACCTCTTCTTGGTGCAGGGGGCGGAGTCAGGAGGCTGCACAGCACGAATGATAAACACGGCCAATCAAATCAATGGAGCCGCTGCCCTGGCAACGCTTAATGCCCTCATCAGGGAAAAAGTTCTGCCTTCCTCAGGTATGATCACCAGTAATTTAAATGCACAGCTGATGTCAGCATGAATATGCACAAATGTAACAGTACGTAGTTATAAATCAATGTGTGCTCTTGATTGAGAGAACTAATACGGTTCTTCTAAAGTAAGTTGGGCCCTGTGGCGTTCAAGAAACGCATTTATTAGTCAGATTAAAGCCATACAACAGTGCCATCTATCATAGAAGGCCACCTGGACGTCACCAAGATGACACAGAGACGACGTTATACTCCCCTTACACCAGAACTGCACAGTTCATAAATGTGTAATATACTACCTTTTCTCATTATTATTTTTTTAAACACTGGATTGGAAAGAACATTAAGCCACAGACTTATACTCTTGTTTCCATGTAAACACAGATAAACCACTGTGTTCATGTCAAAAACATCAGTTTGGTATGTAAGGCTTCAGACCTTTATAAAGTTAAAGTTCAAGTCCATATTTTTTCGATAGAGGACATTTAGTCCTGGACAAATTTCTAAGTAAACAAACTCTGAAATGATGTATCAAATTATAATGTTAAGGATGTAGGACGTTTTTGGTACGCCTGTCTCCTAAAATATAATTTTTTCCCTTGCTTTTTCCCACTTTCCCTTTTTGTTAAGTATCATTCTTGTACTCTTCTTTGTCTTCTCATTGATTAACATCTATTTGTAACTGTGCAATCAGGTGGTTTGTGGTTCGCTACTACTCTTAATAGCTCTTTGTACACCAAGAATGGCTGTATTTAATCCCACTGTTGGAGACCTTTTGTTGGTGTAAATTACTGCTCTTGGGATCAGAGAATGTGTGGGTTGTCTCAGAGGCTCAAAGTTGTGCCAGATCCATAATTCAACCAGGTTTGCTAACTAAAGACCATAGACTTATGCCTTAAACAGCTATAGTGGTTGAGCATTGATATTACTTTGTTTGTCCAAACAATGGACACAAATTTTTTTTTTGGGGGGGATGACTAAAAATTGGATGTTCAACTCGTACAAGAGCTTTTCTGAGAAAGTGCATTGTGATGAGCACTCCAGGAAACCCTTCAGGTATGTGTGCGCTCTGAATAGATAAAGAGGTGCTTGCTACCTGGGTCGTTTCTATAAGCAGCTTTCCACAAACCTGTCAGATTAAAATATCATCAGTGCTTTTCTCTGGGTTATTTGTTGCTCTTAGTTTTATAAATGTAATAAGGTATTAAGCTTCTTACAATGCCAATAAAAGATTTACAATTTAAACAACAATTCACCACTTGCGATCTAATCCGGAATTTGAATTAGACTTTTAAATTAAAAATGTTATTTTCTGGTCTATATTTAAATAGTGGGGTTGTATATAACAATTTGGGCAAATTTTTTATACTTCTAATTACTTTTAATTTTATACTTGGTTATCCACTCATTTAAAGCCATTATACAAAATCAAAGCCATTAAATTAATTGAAGAGTTTATGCTGGTAGTTCTTATTTTATTTAAAGTTATACATTCAAACAATATTCCTCAAGTATTGAAGCATGTCAATTTTTATATATAAAAACTAATATAGTAATAATGTATAAAGATTATATATAATATATATATTAAAACTATATATATATATATATATATATATATATATATATATATATATATATATATATATATATATATAAACATTAATATGGTAATTACCACAGAAACCACAACATTTACATATTGCTAAGACATCATTTTCAACTAAAACAATATTTTTATAAGCTTCAGTTCCACTTGGTCAAAACTGACCCAGGAATGCCAAATGTGTAAGCTGATTGTGAATTCTTTGGGATTATTAAATGGTAGTCTGAATTGTTCTAAAGAACAAATATAAATCAGTCTACAATTCCTCACTATAAATCTTGTTATCTGGCATGACCTAACGTAACAAGAGATAAAAAGATATGTTCTAACCAGCTGCGATTGCCATGAGCGACAGGAGACTTTGTTGATAGCTGAAATAGAAAACTCAATATCTTTTGATTGGCTGTGTTTGTGTCAGGCTTTACAGCAGTTTTGTTACTGGGAACTTATATGGTTATGAAACTGTTTGTGGTTTTAAAAATTAGCGTACATCAACTTTAGCTCATGTATAAGTGTCAATCGTGAAAGTGAAGTGAAAATGGATAATGGCTCTTCTACATGGTACACATGTAAGCGCATTACTTTAAGCAAAACAAATCCTCTAAGAAAGAATAACATTTCAGTGCTAAATCTCATGTGAGAAACTTTAGATTGGACATTTTGGACGAGCTTCTCTCCTGACTCTTTGCTTTAGACATGATTAACACCTCTCTCGACTCAATCTACTGCTTTCTCAGACTCTTATTCCCTCTTGTTTCTCCACAGGGAGCAGCGCTGCTGACTGGCTGCGGTCCCTGCCGTATCTCCGGGGAGAGCAGTTTTTGCAGAGGGAGAGAAAGCTGGCCAAGGTGCAGACCCTGGCCCTCAAGGAATGCTGCCGTAAGTGTTTCCCAGGCAACGGAAACCTTTCACCAGGACCTCTAAGTATTCACATGCTGTTCTTCAGTCACCCCAGAGCAGCACATAGCTAATCATATTCCTCTGGTCACACATTCTCAGTCTCACCTGAGTGCTTTCTGAAAATTAGGATCTCTTTTGAGTGGTAAACAATAGAGCCTTTGTCACAATCTCAACACCTGCTGTGTTAACAGAGGTTTGTGATGCATGATAGACTGTGTGATTGATAGAATAATTTTGCTATGTCAGAGCACTGTTATTAGGCTTATAGCCAATAAATTCAGGTCAAATTCAAATGCTGTATCGCATATCTAACTAATTTCCCCATCAATGTTACAATAACATAACATGAAAGGGGACTTGAGTTGCTGCATGGGGAGTGTTATTGCAATGATTGATTAAGTTAATTGTTTATTATAATGATATGAATGATTACTGGCAAACATTTAATGGTGGATCTCATGTGGCTAGGACGACGAGAGAAGGTCCAGAAGTCTACCGTCATCCCTGTAAATGAATTGAAGGCTTTGCTGAGTCTGGCCAGAGAGCAGTACCTTCAGATGCATGACGCCACACTGCCTAAAGCCTCCAAAATCATGTGCCTGGAGGAGAAACAAACTTCATCTTCTAACAAAATTGGTGAGGGGTACTTTAATACACAGCAGTTTACTTTAGGGATACATCATCTATAATAATTTTTATGGATAATGATGGAAAATAAGTGCTATGTTATGATCAGCGGTTTATATGATGTCTACCGTATTTTCCGCACCATAAGGCGCACCGGATTATAAGGCGCAGTCTCAACTGCCGCTCTATTTTTTACTTAGTCCGTACACAAGGCGCACCACATTATAAGGCGCACGGTAAAACATATGGTCTACAAAAAGTTAATGGAAGCAAAACAGTGAGTTTTACTGAACTTTATTCTACTGTATAACAATATACTCACATTGTTTTAATCAAAGTCATCATCTTCTGTGTCTGAATTGAACAGCTTGGCAATTTTCCTGGTGTCTTGATTAGATGCAGCTTTCCTGTAGAGCGACTCTACATATGAGTATTCCAAGATATGAGCAAGCCTTCGGGCAGATTTTTGCTTCTATATAGGAGTAAATATTAGAGTACTGAGGCCGACGCCAACACTCGTTCACTTCATGTGTTCACCGACTGTCATCCGCGAATACGGTAGATATTTTTCTCTCTATTTTGTGCATTATTCTTCATAATAGCGACGAATTCTAAGAAAGTAAGTAGTAAGGATGGTAGTGAAAAGAAGAAACGCATGATGACAATGGAAATGAAGCATGAAATTGTGGATAAATATGAGCCCGGTGCCGCGTGAGAGATCTAGCACACACTTATGATCGCAGTACATCCACACATGTACCATCCTAAAGCAGAACGATGTTATCAAGAATGTAAATCCTTCCAAGGGCGTGAGGATTATATTGAAGTTGTGTTCGAATATAAATGATGAGATGGAGAGGCTTCTGTTGTTGTGGATAAAGGAGAAGCAGATCTCCCTCCACAGATATTTCGTCAAAAGGTCTGCGCCAAGTGAAAGTGAAAGTTAGGGTAATCAGGCGAAAAAAGGTAAGGAAAGTGATCAAAAGTAACAAATACAAATCGAAAAAAATCAAAACAACAATATAAAATAGAAAAGTAAAAAAAAAAACGAAAGCTAAGTTCAGTTATGCTTAGTTCCTGCTATTGAAGAAAATTACAGTTCTTACTAAACGAAAAAAGCATGAAAAGTGATCAAAAATAAAGAATACAAATCGAAAAAAATTAAAACAATGATATAAAATAGAAAAGTAAAAAAAACGAAAGCTAAGTTCAGTTATGCTTAGTTCCTGCTATTGAAGAAAATTACAGTTTTTACTAAACGAAAAAAGCATGAAAAGTGATCAAATAAAGAATACAAATCGAAAAAAATTAAAACAATGATATAAAATAGAAAAGTAAAAAAAAAAACGAAAGCTAAGTTCAGTTATGCTTAGTTCCTGCTATTGAAGAAAATTACAGTTCTTACTAAACGAAAAAAGCATGAAAAGTGATCAAAAATAAATAATACAAATCGAAAAAAATTAAAACAATGATATAAAATAGAAAAGTATTTAAAAAAACGAAAGCTAAGTTCAGTTATGCTTAGTTCCTGCTATTGAAGAAAATCAACAGTTTTGCTGGTGTCTTTATCTCTCATCCTGACAAAGCTCAGGAAGTTTACAGTTTCAATCCATCTCACATCCTTTATACACATTATTTTGTTTTCTTTGTATTAATTTAAGTACTCAAAACCTGTGCTCCTTCAGCGGGGTAAAGTTAGTTTTGTTTTCGATATGTCACACATTCAACGATAAATGGCAATAACTCCAAAACGACTCGCACAAAAAAAATCTTAACAACCTTATCACAAAAAGGAAATATATCTTAATGTTTCACAAGCTTCCATTTCATTTTTTGGCTGTATATAACGAGCACTGAGCCGTAAAGCCCGTCTGAATGTGATTTTCGTGGGAAAGCATGAAAGCATGATGAGCTGTGTAAGGGACCGTGGGAAAAGTGCAAGTTCTTTTCGATTTCTGCTATAATTTAAGTGTGTGTAGACATGAGACCAGTGGCATTCATTAAAGTGACACAGTGGACAACGTTTAAACCTGTCTTTTCAAAAAGTGAATTGCATGTCCAAATTTACCTTTCTTTTACCAATAGCTTTCTCCATAAGAAAATTGCACTTTTTCCACGGTCCCTTAATCACATCTCGGCAAAGAGACAAGCTTTTCAGGTGAAACTCACATTCAGACGGGTTTTACGGCTCCTTGCTCATTATATCTAGCGGAAATAACGAAAAAGAAGCTTGTGAAACATTAAGACATATGTATCCATAAGTATACATTAAGATTTTTTTTTTGAGTGAGTCCTTTTAGAGTTATTGCCATTTTATGCTGAATGTGTGAGGAATATAAAAAACAAAACTAACTTTACCCCGCTTGCGTGTTCTGGGTGTTTGCTGTGTGAAAACATGGATTGATAAGGGAATATGCTCCAGGAAGCGCAGAGTGACAGGGAGTCAGATTTCAGGAGGTAAGCATATGGTATTACATAATGTTCTGTGATTGGTTTATCACTGTGTCAGTGTGAAATGGTCCGACGGTCAATCAAGCTGAGCGCTTATCAAAATCACCCAAAAACAATTTTATAGATTTTGGAACTCAGTCCATATATAAGGCGCACCGGACTATAAGGCGCACGTCCGATTTTGCCCAAAGTCACGTCTTTTGGGTGCGCCTTATAGTGCGGAAAATACGGTAATATTTTTACATTTCACATTTATGCATTTGGCAGACGCTTTTATCCAAAGCGGCTTGCATTGCATTCAAGGAACACATTGAATCAGTTCTTGCTTTCCTTGGGATCAAATCCATGACCTTGTTGTTGTAAACACCAATGCGCTGCTATATAAATTATAAATTGGGGTGAATTAATAAATTAATCATATTAAATAGTTATACTTATAATAAAGTAGTCATAATATAATAAACTCCAATCTAGATCAGTGTTTCTTTACAGGTTTTAAGTTCAAAAGTTAACAAAATGTGCAAAAGTTAAACATTCGAAAGTGATCATTGACTGCATTTTAAAAATAGCTTCTTTTTTTATTGGGTAAATAAAACAAATCTGACTGACTAAAGTTGTCACATTTGTTCGACATATTGTTGCAAGTGAAATCCAGTAATTTCAATAAGAATCTATGCAATTGAGAATTCTATGTGAGTGTGACGTATTTGCCTGATTTGTGGAGCCCTGCTCTACACTATTGACAATAGACAATGGCTCTTTTTTGCCTGTGATTTAATAAAAAACAAACGTGTCAGTCTGGCTCCACATGTTACTCAAATACTAACGACAGGTAAATACACTGCAAAATATTAAAGAGTGTAATTAGACACCTTTGTCCCTTTTATGTCAAAAGATATGGGAGCCCCTTATATTATTTGCTTCCATTTTTTGGGCGAATTATTTTGCACCCTTGGTTTAATATATTAAGAATAACTTTTATTTAACTCCACCTGTTGCTATTTTTAACAGTTACATGTTCTTCCAAAGATGTGAAACATTCTTCTCAAACAGAATGGCCAGAGAGGAGCGTCCTACAAAACTACGAGAACATACAGAGAGTCCGACAAAGGTCCAGGTAAACTGTTTTGTACCATATCACAATGTACCAGATGAGGAAATAGCTTGTGCGTTTGTTCAGTGGTTGGAAAAGTTCATTTCTGGATGGCTGGTTGGATTAATAAATTTCAGTGTCATCCACAGGTGCAGACTGTTCAGCAGTGGTTCCTCTGAGAGTCTGATGGGGCCTAAAGATAGCCAGAGGGGAAGTTCTACACCGCTGGATGCCAGAGAACTGCTCAAACACTTCACCCCTGACGGACTGCCTTGCGGAGAACTTCAGCCGCTGCCAGTGCTTAGAGGGTTGGTCGTACACTCAACTTCTGACAAGATATCTCTATACTTTTTCCCTTTTTCCTAGCTTATTAAAATGTGTACATGGTTTGAAACTTTACATCTTGATTCACTGCTTGTGGTGGTCTTGAAGGGATAGTTCACCCCAAAATGAAAATCTTGTATTTACTCACCCTCACACTGTTTCAGACGATGACTTTCTTCTTTCCTTCTCCATATAATATAAATTAATGTGACCTTTCAAGTCCCCCCCCCTCCCAAAAAAAAAAAGCTTGACTGCTTGTTTTGGCTGTTCAAAAAACCTATCATATGATTTTATCAGTCGTATGGACTCTTTTGGACTTTTTTTTGGTGTTTATTTTGTGATTTGGGAGCCTGACAGACCTACCTGTGTCGAGAACAAGCAATGACACTTGTAAGTTATGAAATAATTAAATATTAAATGAATACAATTAAATGGACCAATTAGTAGACAAACTTAAATCAGATTAATTAATGTTTTAAACAATGCAGTAAAATAGTAAGTAGATAAATAATATAAAAAATGTAATAATAATTTTCCATGTTTTAAATTGCATTAAATAAATCATTTTCCTGTGCTTTTGGTTATGTACTAAAGCACAATAACAAAGATAAAGATGTCATATTCTTTAGTGAAAAAAAGAAGAAAAAATTTGCGAAGTTTTCCCACATAACTTGTCCTCTATAACACACTCTCTAGAAATGTGCCTATGTATTTAAGTTTCTGAACCGAATGTGATTTTAAATGTTTTTTGTTTTTGTGTAGCGAACATGCATTTCAGTTGTCTCCTGACCTCACACCCAGAAAGGTGACCAAGCTCCCATTCTCAAAGGCTGCCAGATCCCACTACCACGGAATAGAGTAAGTGTGCGTGTCTACATAAAAAAACAATCCAATATAAAATCTATCCTCCCCATTTCATTCTCTATCTTCTCAAGTATTCTCTTGGTGTGTTTCAGGTTCTGTCTGGATGAGTGTAAGGCTCTTGAGCGAGACCGTGGCTTTGTAAAGCTGCAATCTCGTCTAATAAGATACGAGACACAGAGTACATGTTGTAAGGAGCCGTGCCCTGTGCCGTTCACCCTCAGCCCTGCACCCTCCCCAGCTGTGCTGTCTGAACCAGGCAGTGTGCCCGATGGTGAAGCTTTGCACAGCGAGCCGCCCCGCCTCAAACGCCGTTCCCGTGAAACAGACCTCCAGCAACACAAGAGGTGAGAACACCATATGAATAGTAATGATGAAGGGTCATCTCATGTTTTTGTATGTATGAGTGGTCTTCCTTTTCTATATATTTTTAGCATCAGGTAACATTTCCTTTTTAAAACAGATGCATTAAAGGGTTAGTTCACACAAAAATTAAATCATGTCATGTTGTTCCAAACTCATCTTTGAAACACAAATGAAGATATTTTAAGGAAATTTGAGAGATTTCGGTCCCTCCATTGACAGCTGCACAACTGCCAATTTGACACCTCATAAAGATAGTAGTAAAACGAATCCATATGAATTGAGTGGTTTAGTCAAAATTTTATGATGAGACACGATCGCTTTATGTGATGAACAAATTCAAATTAGGCTTCACACATAAATATTCATCAATGCAGACATCAGATATGGTAGATATCTCGATTTCTGTTGGTAGACATTCAGATGGTAGAGTCAGAATTTGGCGGAAACAGAATGAGAACATGGATCCATCATCCCTTGTTACCACTGTGCAGGCTGGTGGTGATGGTGTAATGGTGTGGGGGAGGTTTTCTTGGCATACTTTAGGCCCCTTAGTGCCAATTGGACATTGTTTAAATGTCACGGCCTACCTGAACATTGTTTCTCATTGTTTATTCTGTTTCATGTAAGTTCTCCTTGGTCAAGATATTCCAATGTGACTTACTCTCCTGTTGTTTTTTCTGGCAGTGCCTTGCAAAATAGGAAGTTTTCTGTATCTATATCCACAAAATGCTCACTAAGTCCATTAATATCTGTAGACTCATCAAGTTGCAATGCAAATTTTCTGCTGATGCGTATTTTTTCCAAAAGATGACTTTTGATGTCTTGAGACATGACATCAATACGTACAGAGGCACATGACATGCAGACAAAAAAATGTGTTTTGGCCAGAAATTATGTATTATAGATTTATTCCCATGAATTAAGAATTGGCTCATTTGTTTTAGTACATCGTGGCCTGAACTAATTTGTTCCATCATTTTCCATCAGACCTTCAAAAAACTTTTGTCTCGTCAGTCTACATCATGTTTTCCTAAAAGTCTTAGGGATCATCAAGATGTTTTCTGACAAAAATGAGACCAGCGTTAATGTTCTTTTTGCTCACCATGTAAGTTTGGATTTTGTTTTCCGTAAATAATAACAGCCTTCATTTTAATGTTTTACTTGTTTTATCTTTAATATTCAAATTAGTTTGATGATCTGAAACATTTAAGAAAAAATAAATCAGAAATCAGGAAGGGGCAAACTCTTTTTCACACCACTCTCCCTGTGTGTATGTGTGTGTATATTTATAATTTGCTCTTCATTAGATGTCCTGCATTAGAAAGAATAAGGGTGTTTTAAGGAAAGGCTGTTTTAATTATATTCCGTTGGTTTCCACAAGTCTACCCATCATTACAAACCACTTCTCACCAGTGCGCAATTTAATTAGACAGTCAGACTAATGTTTTTCTAGTTATTCTAATTTTTTGAAGCTGTCAGTTCATTGATTCTCTTTCTAGTGCTGTCTGCTCATCATAGCCTTACTCTGTCCCTCCATCCCACCACTTTACATGCATTTGAATGCATCATACGTCACTCACACCAAAATTGAGTATAGATCTGCACTTGATGGCTTTGTCAAAGCGTGATATGAGCAATGAATGAAAATTACGGAGCAGCGCTGCAATGAATGTCAAAGTCACATCCATTCCAGTGTTTTTAGATGAAATCACAAAGGGCCTCTTTATATGGCACTGATCAAATGTCTAATGTTTGGCCTTCATTGTCACTGCAGAAGACTAGCGTGCATTAGATGATGTGTTGTCAAGACATGAGGTTATTTTTAATGCTGACCCACAGCAGAACTCCAGAAGACACATTAATTTTAAGGCCTATCATCATCCCAGACTTTGCTCCACTCTGAAATTACCACTGCAGTGTCACATCATCGATTGCTAAACACACAAGCCTGGGAATTTATGTTTATGGCGGATGCTCCTGGAAGTGAGCAGTTTTTTTATTTAACTGGCTTAGAATGAGAGTGCTAGCGCTGAGATCTCCAGAAGAAAGAGAGGTAGAAGTGTGCACTCCAGTGCTTTTTAGTTAGACCACAGCGTCAAGTCATTTTGATCAGAGTTTTGATGTGAACAGGAAAGTGAGATTGAGGGATTGATGATCTCCGAGAAGCAATATCTTACACTATCCTCCTCAATCCCCATTAAAATCCCTTTCTGTTGCTCTCAGGTTCTGTAAATCGGAGAGCTCTGAATCTCTGGGCGCAGGTGGCACTCATCCTGCAGTGGGGGCTCTACGGCACCAGGCGGCCCAGTCCAGCTCGGGTCTGGCCAGACGTTCTGCTTCTGTTGCCGAGCCCTCCCGCAGTCAAAAACCCAGCCAGACAGAGTCCCGCTCCCAGAAACACAACAGGGTAAGTGCTTATTACCAGACCATTTTCTGCTGAGATTTGGGGTAAAATCTACATTAGCAATGCATTAAGTATTGGTTCCATTTTGTGTATCATGCAAGATTAGATCATTAGAGAGAGAATACAGTTTGAGTAGATATTGGTCATTAATGGGTTAATATTAGGTATTTAGTTGCTCATGCTTTATTTTTCCTAATGCTCCATTAAAATTAATCTTTCAAAGAAAGATAATTGAATAACAATTTAGAAAATCTTCAAATGAATATCCTTTTTTTTTTCATTCTGTACATTATAAAGTTGTGACGCCTAAATTCATTTGACATTTAAAAACAATTGATTTTAGTTTTAGTGCTTTATTTTTAGACAGAATCGAATGGTAAAATAGTACAAAATAAATCATTTAAATATAAAAATACTTAAATACTTCACTTTTATTGACAGTGGAAATCATCCTAAATAAGTTTATTTTACAATGACAATGTACATTTATCCTCCTAATGGCATTGCAACTTAAGGTTAGGGTTAGACATAAATATATGGACATATTGATTCAATTGCATTAAACTCGTACAGCTATATAGGAAATTGGTTGCTTGAGACAATGGTCAAATATGCAGTTTAAGGGACCATATACCACATATACATATATATAATCAGTATCTATATAATCAATATATATATTCAGCCCCCTTTACATTTTTCACTTCCTGTTATATTGTAGCCATTTGCTAAAATCATGTAAGTTCATTTTTTCCCTCATTAATGTACACACAGCAGCCCATATTGACAGAAAACCACAAAATTATTGACATTTTTGCAGATTTATTAAAAAATAAAATCACATGGTCCTGTCAATATGGGGTGCTGTGTGTACATTGAGGAAAAAAAAGAACTTAGCAAATGGCTGCAATATAATAGAGTGAAAAATTTAAGGCGGTCTGAATACTTTCCGTACCTACTGAATATCTAATATATTTGACCAGTTAGAATCAACAATTTCAGAGAGCCATGAGATCTGCCAAAATAGCTCTCAATCCATTTAAAACCTTCAAAAAGGAGTGAATTCAGTGAAATTACATTCATCACAGTCATCAGCAAATATCAGGGCTTTATGTGAGGTCTGTGAGTGCAATAGTTACGTGATTGTGCTTCGTTCTCATCTGCCGTTTCTTCTTCAGATGCTGAGGGAGGTGGTTGCGAAGACGCTCGATAAACACAGGATCGGCAGTGAGCACAATTGCTTTGAAGCCTGCAGTCAAAGACTGTTTGACATATCAAAGTTTTATCTGAAGGTGGGTACGAATCGTTCTGCCTCTTCCCCTCGCACCCTGCTGTCCTGCCTTTAGGACATCTTTGAAGCTCTCAAAATATGCTGTGTAAACGCTGTCGATTGATGTTATCTACATCATTTATCCATGACAGGGGAGCAAAAACTTTGTTCAAGAAACTTGTTTCAATTCGCTTTGTTCCTTAAGCATTTAGTGAGGAAGTTTTATAGCATTTTACTATTATTCCCTGAAGTTATTCAAGTTTTTATCATGAAGGGAAAATCCTTCATAATTGACTCAATTTGTACACTCTGGCTTTGCTCCTGTCCCTTTAAGACCTAATTATAAAAATGGCTTTGGTTATGATGGGGTAACCTACACTTGCCAGCATCTTCAGGACAGGTCATTTTGCTGAATAATGAATGGACATTGACGTTTTGTTTCAGTAAATGTTAAGAGTAGAAAGATAAGGGAGCCTTATATGAATACCTATTTAAATATATTTTAGAATGCATAAATTCTTGTGTGTGGCAACTGAGTTTTCAGCATCATTTTCCAGTTTTCAGCGTCACACGATCCTTCAGAAATCATTCTAATATCATGATTTGGTGAGACATCAAAAACACATTTTTATCCATGTTGAAAATGGTTGTTCTCATAATGTTTGTGTAAACATTGATATTTTTTCTCCCAGGGTTGTATGATGAATATAAAGAACATATATTTGAAATGGAATTTTTTTTTTAAAACATGTACCGGTAAATGTATTTTCTGTTAGTTTTCATCTATTTAATGCAGCCATGAATTGAAGTATTTTCTTTAAAAAAAATTAAGAGTCTTGGTGGTGTAAGTATGTATAAATGTAATAAATTATTTGCAAATCTTAGCTTCCAAATGTTCTTTATTAAGCCGTTATGCCTCAGCAACCTGTGTTTGCTTTGCAACAGGATCTGAAAACCTCACGTGGCCTTCATGAGGAAATGAAGAAAGCAGCCAGTAACAATGTCAAACAGGTAAAGCGCACGCTTCAGTTTACTGTATTTTGAGATACCCGGTACGCCTGAGTTGTTGAACATGACAATTTACTATTTTATGGAGTGATTTGAGTTTGTAAGATGCCCTCAAAATTGATACATCATAATATTTTCATTTTTTCTCATCCACAGGTGATTGATTGGGTTGTGGAGAAATCTTCTAAAAGATGAAAAGAATAATTTTCAGTCATAAACGTTGAAGGTAAACCTGCAGTAGGATGTCATAAGAACAATATGCTGCTTCAAAACAAATAGTAAAAGCTTGTGGAAATAAGCTTCTAATGCTGTGGAACTTCTCACAACATTAATCATGGAAATGCTCCTTATAGGAGGCATTTTTAATGCAATGTTTTTTTTATGTATGTTATAATCATATTTTAATGTATTAAAATTATTCTTTTTGTTTTAATGATATGGTTTTCACACACACACACAAAAAAAGTCTTGAACTCTCGAACACTCTTACGACACTTTTTCCAAGAAATGCCGTTTTGCATCGTGAAAATCAGAGGGTGTTTCTGACCACATCACATTTGAGTAATCAGAGTTCATGCAAATCAGCACTCAAACAAGACTTTCAACTCCAAAACCTCATCATGCCCTCTGATTATCGCATCTTTTTGTTTCATTTCACACAAGCGATCTTAAACCTCCACTGCACAGATCTCCAAGTAGTTTGCCCGAAAATAACTACAGTTTTGTAGTACACACTGGGCTGAGGTCATAAAGAGTATCTGGTACTCCTTGCCCAGAAAAAGTTGAGGGTGTCTCATTTGGCAAAGTCGCCGGACACATTCCAGTCCCACACAGAGCCATTGTTCTCGCTTCTGGGTGCCCAGAGGGGTGATGGGAAAGGAGGGAGGGGGTTGCACATTACATTGGCAATCCTCTAAGCCAACATGCAATCTCAATTCACTCGCAACTTAACAGATCTGCTCTAGTTAATAGGGTGGAACTCAATGTTATGACAGTGAATAATTTATTTTATTATTTTAATAGGATTTCTGTTTATTTCACTACAACGTGATACTCCATTTTCCCCCAGCTTTGAATTTTGCCCTGTGCAGGTTAGCTATTAAACTTGACTTATTTTCTGACAAGATCTTTTCTACATTTGAGTCTCACTTTGTTCGTTATGCTGACATCTCGATATCATGAGGAATCAAATTGTGCTTAATCTATTTATAAGAGTTCGTTGAACTATGAAAACACGCTGTAATTTTCAGAACTCTGAACTTCCTCCTAGTGATCACTTATTGAAACCTAAGCTGAAAATAAGGAAGTATAAATAATGTTATTATTCTAATCAGTAGAAATGAGTGAAATATCATTAGTCATTAACTCACGCTCTTGTCATTCCATGCCTGTATTTTTTCTGCGGAATCAAAAAAGTTATTTTGACTAATATTTGTTCACGATATTTGGATTTGCATTAACCAGTGTTTTGATTTGTTTATGAGTGAATCACACAGAATAATTAAGTTACTTCAGTAGACCTAACTATACCCGTCAATCGTATGTATTAAAGGTGTGTTCACACCATGCCACAATTACAGTAATTACAAGATTCCCGACTTGGAAAAAAAGCATTTACATCCTAGAACTTGAAAGCTATGACTTGTACAACCTGACGACTGCCATGTCACGTGGAAACTCAACATGCCAGTTGCCTTAGCCATGAAATGTAATATTTGTTTAGCTTTTTAAGTATTAATTATTAATAGCTATGTTCTTGTGTTAGTACTGTAAAAATAATCTGAAAACTAGACATACAATACAGTTTAATAATTTACTGTCCCACTAAACAAAAGTTTAAGGCATTTGCATAACGAAGGTTACTTGTATTGGGGCTTTGTCTTTTGATTACTTGCCATTTACGGTGTTGCCATGCAAATGCGTAACTGAGTCGGAGGATGTTCCAGCTTACCGTCAAGTAATTACGATATGGCATAACATCACAATACCTATATGGACTTTTGGAGCTTGAGTCTTGTACTTTCATTGGCTTTCAAAATTTAGATGGAATCATTCTTTGTTATCCTTTGTTTTCCAATGAAATGTCCCTTTACTGTCGAAAACGGATTCCCAGGCCTGTGACTCCTGGATCCGTCATGTGTGCTGGAATGTGGCAGGGACGGTTTCATTGATGAGACAAAGGCTGTGCCACAGGGGCCCTGCTGTCCCCAAATCCATAACCCCTACTACGGACCAGTGCTCTCAGAACATACAGTGCCCGAAAGTGGCCACTAATTGCCGGTTAACTTAGAAACTCAAGTACTCTATAATGTGACATCAAAAATACTTCAATGGTGTGTGTGTGTGTGTGTGTGACCACAGGCAAACTAGAGCAAATCTGAGCCTCCACAATAGGTGTTGTGCTAGCATTCATTACACAACCTTCTTCTGATAAATATTAAAAAACAACTACACAAATGTGGGGGTTTTTTTTCTTGCATGTCACAACTTTGTACTGCAGCACAATGTTCGTAAAAGTCACCAAAACTCTATTTGTCAGTGGAAACAGATACAGTTGTGAAGGGGAGGGCTGACCCTGTCTCGATTTCCCCCTTTTGTCACAAAGGCCTTGTGAAAGCAGACAGTTTGTTGACATGCTTCTTTGATGACCGGCACTCTCGAATGTCCTTGTTGATTCTGTTCACCCACTGCTGTAGTGCATTTCCAGAGTGAAAGCACCAGAAACTAAACAAGAGGTTTTTACTTTTATGTGCATTAACAAGGTTTAAACTAGCCTTTCTTTAATCCACATTAGCTGCCAGACAGATGTATTGACTCAGACAGATGTCATACAGATGCCTGCCTTCCCTACTGTTATACAGAAGTTACTGGTACTCTAAGTGCTGAATACTCTGCTGTGTTGGATTCAAATTATACATCCAGTATTTTTAGCTCCAATCACAAGCTAGTGTTCATTATATAGTTTGACTTTTTTTTTCTCATAGGAAAATCGGTGTGAAATTGTGTTTCACTATAATTAATATTTCTCTGAAAAATACATCGATTACCATTACTGAAATGTAATTAAAATCATTCAGTGGTCTGGTTTGCTACTTCGTCGGTTCCACATCATCATCCTCACTCCGTCTTGCAAGTTCCAACTTGTTCTGGATTTCCCTTCTCAGTGTTAATCATGTCACTGTTTTAGTACATGACAGTTCATTCTCAGGCTAGCAATCCTAATCGTGCAATCTTGGCTGAGAGGAAGGAGTGGAGGATAAAAACAATAGGCTTGGGACAGGAGTGCAAGTCCAATTGCTGTGAAATGGGAAGAAAACAAAAACACAAGGTATTAAGAAATGAATGGAAGTTCCTGATGTGACAAACACATGTTGAGTGCAACAATTGAACACATCTTCTCAGGAACTTCGGTTCATCAGTGCAGACGTGCATCATTTCCTGTTCTCGAGACTTCTTCCTATGGATGGGTATATTAGTGCTCAGGGCTCTACACTGCCACTATTTTTTGAGAATGTGTGACATAAAATTTGATATGGTCACATTTGTGCGAGGTCACGCACTCAGTCTCATGGTCACGCACTCAGTCGGTGTCTGAATACCTGCACTTGTATTACGGCATGTTTTTTTTTCTGCGAGTGCATTCATACCAGGAGCAGCAGTGAAATGGGGGTTTCAGGGCCGAGTCTATTTTTGCTGCTCCATGCATCAATTAAAGTGAAAGCACACCTTTGATGGACAAAACCAATATGACTTCCCACAAAAATTGCTCAAAGTGCAAATAAGAAGCATGTCTCGTGTGTTTTAGCAAGAACTAAAATGTGTCGAGAGAAATTGAAGAATCAAAAATATTTATAGATTTACCCATTAAAACTTGTTTTTAATTATTCAGTTTGAAAGTATGGTGTATTTAAAAAAAAACAGCTAAAGCACACTTGCTAAAATATATAATATATATATAAACTTTCTTTTAGTTTATAATGTTTTACACAGACATTCCTTAGTTTGCAGTCTTGTAGCTCAAGCACTGATGATGTAACGAATGAGGGATTCAGGAAATGTAGGAATTAAGTCTTCTAAAAATGAAGAGATCAATAGCTGTTTACTTAATAAAATGCGGAGTGCCAGGATGCTGGTGGAAGGGATGAGCCAGCACAAAGACTGGCGACCAGTCGACCAGATATAATGTGTTCATTCTAAAATTAGTTATGGGTAAAATAATGTGTTAATTTAACGCACCCACCCCATACATTTCATAAATTTGATTGGTGGTAAACATGAAGCATGGCAACAACTCACTGAGTGGTCGAACCTGTAGAATGTGATTACAATGCCTCTAAAAATCATGGCAGGGCAGTTTCTTTTTGTTATATCTATATCTTGATACACTGTAGTTAAGCAACATTACATGAGGGCATTTGTTTTGTTCTGAATATAATGAGTGAAAATGTAACTGTTTTTATACAACCGTTCAATGGATAAGAAGTTAATATTGTTATATTTTAGATTCAATATTGTCTGCCTTTGGTTTTGTAATATTTTCATTACTCAATTTTGCCAGAGCACAACTGTTGTGCGTCTCCAATCATGACACAGTGGTATTTAATTTCCTAATGAATCTGCATTTTGAGCGAATCAATCTGGTAAATCAATTATTCAATGGCCCATTCATAAAGATAGAATCTTAATTCCACAACGAATCAGCCATCTGAACTAATCAAATTAATGGATGAATGACTTAATCATTTATAGCTAAATGTTCCCATAATAATAAGGTAATATTCACCCAAAAATGACAATTGTGTACTAAATTCTCTCTTGAATCAAATAATTAAAAAGAGTCAATTTGATGCTTTTCTCATTTAACACAATAATGACTTTATCTTTTGAGAGTACCGTATTTTCCCACATATAACCCGTGGGTTATACCAGATTTTACAAACCCCGCAGGGGGGTGCGGGTTATATAAGGGTGCGGGATATTACAATATATTTGTTACGTCCCTAAGGACGTAAGGTTTTTTTTTTTGCGGTATTTTCTTTCTGTTTTTGGCGCTTGTACTATCACTCTCACAGCTGGTGCTGATAGGCTGTCTGACCTGTCAATCATACAAGAAGATGTGATTGGCTGTGCTGCCATGAGGGCGTGCTCTTCTCATCTCATCCAATGATCAACACCTGTAGAATCGCTTCTTAAGGGACGTGCTGCTGCACAGCGGGAGACACTGCTTTTTCTTCTGATTCGGACTTGTTTGTATTTCGCGCACAAGCACTGTGTACGGAGCTGAACAGTTATGGATAATTGACGTCATGCAAGCAACATTTGAAATTCGAAATGTGAACTTACACAAAAAAGTTCATAAATCTGGGTGCGGGTTATATAAAGGTGCGGGTTATGCCAACGATTTTTTTACACAAAACCCACGGGGGGCTATATGAGTGTGCGGATTGATTATCTGTGTCTGCGGGTTATTTGCAGGAAAATACGGTGAAAATAATTTGCAATTAATTAATCGCCACATTGTGTAATTAATTAGTTGTTGTTTTTTTAAACTTAACTAATAGCAAAACAGCACTCTCAGCATGGATGAATCATTTTGTTGCTACAGAATGAACCTCGGATTTTACTCACAATTTCACCCTCGTTTCCACCAAAATCCAAATAGAGGATCCGTACGCCGTCGTCAGCAGACATCTTAAGCTTTTCAAACGGGTAGCTGAAAAGCGGCTGTGCCAGAGAGCTGTCCTCTCCATCTGCTATGACAGAGAAACCTCGCTCATAGTGAATAACCAACCGACAGTCCTGACCCTGATACATACAACCTGAAGGAACAGAAACGCAGAAGTCAAATAATATCACGTTTAAACATCAAATAAGAAACATTTTTACTGAATCAATTATGTACATGCTTTCACATCTCCTAGAAATACTATAAAAGTCACAGAAACTGCCTTTCTGGTTGGTCAATCCAAGCAAATTCCATTTAGGGATGAATAAAATGGAAGTGGATTCCATCTGTGAGATCCTTTGATTGACCTGATAATTGGTGCGTTATTTATCACCAGTAACCCCTGCTCAATGTCTCCCTAGTTCCATCAAATTCATCACAGGACTCCATGTATCTAGTATCACTCCTCCAGTACATTCAATTACAGTTCATCAGGCACCACAGGATGTGTGGAAACCTACTGTTACCATGTCTATTGTGAGCGTGCCAGTGATCCACTTCTGCTGTTCCCTCCATTTGCCCCAATAAAGCTTCCTGAATCGCTCTTTGACCGGGTAATTGCGAGGCTAGTGTGTTCTTTTCACATTGTGCATCTCTGAGAAACCCCTCGGCTCTGGCTACAACCCAGTCCATTAGACTGATTAGATCATCACAGTGATGAAAAAGCATCTTCTTCTGCAATTTACCCATTTAATCTGAATTACACTGACATTAAATACTTAGACGCCTATTAATTACTGACTTTGGGTGAGGGGCTGTTAAAAAGTCGGGTTTCGGAAGACTATTCCCATGTTACTCTTAACAATACTGTAACTTTATACCCATCCAAACGTTTTGATCTTCAGGACCGAGGGACTCTTTCCCACCAGATGGGCTTTTTAGTCACAAACGTTTCCTTTCAACATGAATGGCCTCATCAAAGGCCCCAATATACTTCAAGCGAAATTTAAGAATGAACTGGTGTGAGGTCATTTCAAACTAAATTTGCTTGTTTGGAATTTGTTTCAGGATTTTGCCAAAACAAACTTTCCCAAAAAGGTCTCTCCAGTTGTTAAATGCCTTCTAACTACCATTGGTCCATGGCAATTATATAATGGGTAGGTGCGCTCTGAGGGTCTCCCCTCTTTGATGTGGAAATCTTCGGTCAGACGTACGGCTGCTTTATAGTAGAAATTGAGTGCAATTCAGATTAAAAGCAACACTGACCTTTTTTATGCTTAATACTGTAGATCTGTTTGGTTTAAAGCAATCTATTGTATAAAGTGCTATATAAATAAACATGACATTACTTGACTGGAGAGCTGAATTGCAGAGTTTGTGTAAACATTTGCATCTCTATGATCAAATGCTTTCTTAACTGCTGTTTTCTCACTGTTGTAATTTTTTATGCGTTTATTTTGTAATTGCGAGCAATGTGCGGAGCAGCACATTTACATATTCATGATATGAATATGTACACACAATATACATACATATTCATAAACACGCCACTCTCGACAGCGTGGGCAGCGTCGGGATGTTCACTAACAGTATACACCCGCAAAAGTACAGTGGAGTTCACTTATCTCGACTCACGGTTAACTCGCCAATCCTATTATGTCAACGTTTTTTGAAGTGGAACCGCCAAACTCCCCATTTGTCTTAGCATTTTCTTGTGGGTTATGTCGATTCTTTTATGCCGCCGAAATCTAATATCTCGAGCACAAAAGGGGGACAAATTCGCCACTTAACATGGGTTATCCCGATCCCGTGATAGTTCACTGCGCAGGTGCTGAGTTTGCCTTGCACGTACATCGCGGTCTGCTCACTCCAATGACGGTTTGTCTTTTCACTGTCCTTGATCTTGTCTGAGGGATAACACGCTGTAGCTATTCTGTTTTTTTTTTTTTTTTTCTAAAAATGCCTGGAGGTGTTAAGAGAAAACTAAACACCTCCTTTATTGTTAGTAAACATATACACAGTACAGTGTATGTACTTTTTTTTTTTTTAGATGAATGCCGATCGCTTCAAACAAAATCGCGGCAACACGTGTAAAAAGACACCAAAAACGAGCATGTACATTCTCATTTAATAACTCACATCATGTACATCAATACATTTTCATTTTTCTTTCTTGCGAGGGTTGTTGTCTTTGGCGCTTGCAATACACTCTGACAGCTACGCTTCGCTTACACTATCACTCTGATAGGCTGTCACTCTGATAGGCTCATAGGCTGTCTGACCTGTCAATCATGCAAGAAGACGTGTTTGGCTGTGCTGCCATGAGGGCGGGCTCTTCTCATCTCATCCTACACACTTCTTAGGGGACGCGCTGCTGCACAGCGGGAGAGACTGCTTTTTCTTTTTGTTCTAATTCTGACTTGTGTTTGTTTTCTTATTGTGTGAATTTCACGCACAAGCATTGTGTACCAAGCAAGCAACATCTGAAATTCGAAATGTGATCTTACACAAAAAAATTCATCAATATATGAGTGCGGGTTATGCCAACGATTTTTTACCCAAAACCCGCTGGCTATATGAGTGTGCGGATTATCTGCGTCTGCGGGTTATATATGGGAAAATCGCTAATATGTTATATGGGTTATCTCGATGCTTTTTTGCAACCCCCGAGACCATCGACATAACCAAACTGTATTTTCATCTTCTTAGCTGAATATAGTGTTGTGCAAACGGCACCTAAGCTTTAACAGCACAGATTACTAACCATTTTTTATACCCATCCACACATAGAACACCATAAATCTAATTAAAAGCATATATATAAAATTCTACTTTAACTTTTATTATTACAGGCTGAAAAGGATTTTGAAGCTTGTGGCCAACTATAAAAATAATACATGATGTCGTTGAATTTATACAGAACCTTAATAAAATACCAACAAAACACAAACTCTCTGAACAGATTACAAGATTAGACTAAACGCAGGTAATGGAGCATCAGCTTCCAAATGGGCCGTTCCCATAAATTCCCAAATATGGAGCAGCTCCAACATTCTGATGCAAACAGAATCTTTTTAAGGGAAGAAAAAGTCAAATTCAGTCTAACTTGTTATTCGTTGTGATAAAAGCGGTCTGGTTTGTTTTGAGAGGATCTGCATCTGTTGCTCTCTTCTACAAACTCAAAGTAATTATCATGTTCTCCCAAATGTATTAATTAGTGATTCTGGCATGTTGTAACAAGGTCAGTCTATTTTTATTGTGTTTCTTTCAGTAGATTTTTCCAGGGTATGTCTTCTCACACCAACCCGTGACAATAAAATCAACATTAATCATTGCTCAGTTTAATCCATCCAGTTTTGTAGGTTAAGTGGAAATTATCTCAAAGCCTGATCTCAGAACGTATGAAAATATCTAACAGAAGGGGAAAACCGTGAGATTTCCAAATAAGGCGCGACAATCTCCAGGGGCTCACAAGCACTTCAGCAACGGCAGATCATTTCCGATCAGTCTAGCATAAGGGACTGCCTGAGAGCTTCAATTCCCAGAATGCTTTGCTCGGTGCCCCTCGCCTGCTGCATTGAGACCACACAGGAACTCTGCCATGGCATTCCATTCTAAAAATACTTTCTTCACTAAAACGACCAGTATAAATAACATGCATCCAAAGGTCAGAAATATTGTAGTGTAGCGAAGAACATTTGGGAATTTAGAGTACAGTAGGATCTTCGGATCAAACATCAGACGGCCGAGACACATTTATCCCATAGAAGCTTGCAAGTAATCACAAGTATAAGTAGATTTTTAAGAAACTATAGCTGGAAAACTAATGTAAACCAAGGAATCTGGATGGGGGAAAAAAATGCACATAATAAATGAGATCATTTACTTATTATAAAGTTCAAGATTAATGCTAACTGAAAGTGAAAACTACTTATTGCTAGTAGAATGTATGCACGTAATACTGTTAATACAAAGCATTACTTCATTAAAGGCGTGTTCATATTAATTGTGATGTGAATAAATATACACGTTTATATATCTGAATAAAAGAAGTAGGATCCATACTCACTGGTAGTGACTTCTTTGATCATCTCGGCAGATGCGTGGCAGCCAGTGACTATGTGTCTGGTCCAGAGAGATAGTTCCTTGCAGGTCTCTGCTCTGAAGAGGTGGGCTTCGATACCCAATCTGGTTCCTGTTCGTGTAGCAAAGGACAACTCGCCACCAGGTTGTGGTGAACCCTTATCTGGACCAGAATGCACCAGTCTGTGATAAAAAAATTAAAAAAGCCTCAAGATAAGAGATTTGTTTTCATGTTGTATCATCTCAAAAGCATCACTGGGGAATAGCCACCAAAACCAAGCTCCACCTCTTCCGTGTTCCTTTAAAGCAGAGTTTAAAGAGGGGTCCATGCCCCATAGCCAGGGGTCTGCGAAATAAATGTAGGGCCCTGTGATTTCCACAATGCGGAAAACATGGACAGTATCTCTAAATCCAGTCAAAAAAACAAAATTTACAGTATAACGTAGAATGTCAGAACTTGTCAGAAATTTTCAATGAATGAATCAAAAGTAGGCCTGTACACAATCAAATTGTGATGCAAGTATTAAAGCTCAAAAAGACTGCTATTCTAATATGAATTCTGTGTGAATGAACGTCACAGGTGAGCAGTTTCATCTAAACATAAATGCTTGTGGTGCTTTTAGCATCTGTTGTCTCTATATAAAAGGACATGAAAACATCATTTCATTTGATAAAACTATAACCATGTCATATGCTCACGACAACCTTTCACAATAAAGGTTCAAGAACTTATAACAAATATATTAGTATTGAACAGTATAATGTACTTATCACACTAATAATAATAATAATAATACAATTAAGATTTTAATTTTTCTTCCAAAAAAGGCTGTTAAAATTGTTAAACATAAACCTATGTTGTAAATAAGAGGAAATGTTACATTTTCACCTTTTTTAAATAGGTTTTATGATATTCACATGGAACTCCAAGGTACTTCATATCTCAATGGTAATACTGATAAATGTAAAAAGCATGATAATTATTACGGTACATTTTCAAAAAACAATGGTACACCATGAAATTTCAGTGCCATAGCTTTACCATAGTACTTCCACACTATATTTATTTGTACAATTATGTTAGATTTCCCAAAAACTGTTTTAGTAACTCATTTCAGGGATTCTTCATGTTTCTCAACATCCATTGGTGGAATCAGTGTCTTCTAATTCAGGAGCTCAACAGTTGGGATTTGAAAGTAAATATAAACGTTTAAAGAAAGACTTGTTGAGAGCTATGAGGCTGTTAATCATTGGTATATACGTAATCAGACAGTGTTATTTCAACTTTTTATTTGAACATTTGTTTAAATATTTGTTTAACTGTGTAATTCAAGATTAAAAAAACACATTGTGTAAAGAAATCTCCACCCACACTTCAGTGTCCGCCCAATAGGCTTGAATTGGTTTGAAATTGATGCTATTGATGCTAAATTGATGCTATATGTGCATCTGAGTACTATATCTTTTGGTTATGGGAGTGAGATTTCCCCAATTGATGTCAATCACAACACACTGGGCCAACTTTCCAATCACATTTTGTATTTTGTAAGGGAGGGCTTCATCAAAACAGGAAAAAAAAAATTACACATTCGGACCAGATTGGGGAGAAAGGTGCTGCTGTAATAATGTAAAATATAATATATTTCAATACACCCCAAAAACAAAAACAAAACTATGTTAAAGGGCATATTAGGACCCCTTTAACATGTGAAGTGAGTCTGTGATAACTGGCCTATCAGCCCTAGAGTGAGATCTGGGCTGCAGTCCAGTTAAACTTGGACTTCAAATCTATCCCTTGTAGTAATAGTTGCTGCCTCATACAGCTTCAACAGACCTTTAATAGCCATAATGCTTTTGTATCGTTTCTTTCCAACTGGCCGAGAAAGTCTGCGGTTGTGTATTTCAGTTCCCAATTGATCAGCACTGCCAACTGGCATGCAAAAAAGGGTGAGTGTTTGCATGCGTGTGTTTCCGCAGAGGCATGTGTTAAACAGAAGGGCGTGCAGGTGTGTGTACCACGATTGGTTTTCCAAAGGTGTGTTTGTATGAACAAGCAAAAAGACAGCTGTAACACTGTGTGAGTGTGTACCGTGTGGCGAGCAGAGGGTAGGTGTGTGTCGGGCTGAGCCAGTGTTCTCTCATGCGTGGCATACTGTCAAACAGTAGCAGGTCTTTCTCCGTCAACATCAAGAGCACCGGCTTCCAGCGCTGTCTTTCACTTTCCGTCTGAAACACACACACACACAGCCTCTTCAACATTAACTGACGCATCCGCAAAATGAACACTGAATCCAGCAGCAAATGTTTGTTATGTGATCGAATATGCATTTTTTTTGTATTAAACCTTTCAAAAGAACTCAATGAAGAAATGTCAGGTTACAATATGTTTAAAGCATCAGGACAACTCCAACAGCTGAGTCAGCAACCATGTCATGACTCTAAATTCAACATTATTTTCTTAATGCTTGTACCCGTTGCTCATACTGAAAGTATGCACATACAAAAGTTTTCAGATATAGAAGATTTGCACATAGTTCACTTTATTTATCCTAGTAGATTGCAGGCACATGCACCATCGTCATTCCCCAACCAATCTTCTCCTCGAAACAGCCATACATGGTGCTTACGCACGTCCCGATTTTGCAGTTAAATGCATTCCTGGATCAAAATATTGTTGGTTCAGGAACAACATTTCTGTCTGAAAATGTAATCCTAACCACATAACCCTACCCAGAAGTTATCTTTAAAATCAGAAAGGAAATAATAAGTGACACTAATGTAGAAGCCCCGAACCCTGGTTGCAAGCCTAAACTTGACAATCTCTAAACTTGTCCCTCAGATCTGATTGGTTGATTGGAACGTGTTGTATGTGATGAAATCAGGTTATCGAAGCATCTTTCTATTTTATTAGAAGCATTCTAAAAACAAGACACTTTCCAGAGGACCTAAAACCTCACACACCTTGAAAAAAAGTGTATTATCCTAACCTCAGGAAAATAGTTTTTACTTGAAGCGTAACCTAACTTGGACAAACTGCTTTCTGATTATTTGAACTTTGAGGAATGACATGAATGAAAGGGAAAGTAATTAAGACAATGACGGAATATCAATGCAATATAATGAGGAAAACAGTAGTAATATGATTGTATCAACCCTGTCTTAGTGTGAATGACTCACATTTTTAATTTGCTTTGCCTCTGAAATGACTTTCCTTTCCGGATGACTTCACAAATCCCTCTTACTTTCACCCCTCCCCTCTACAAAGCATTCTGTTGAGAAACACCCATTTAACATGATCCAATCAATTCCAGGTGAATAAAATTAAGCCCCACTCATTTTTTCACACTGAAAATGGTTTGACTTTTGTACGCTGAAAAGTAAACTTGTTCAGCAATTTAAAAAAATAAGACCTTAAGTAACCCTGAATCTTAATTAAGCCTGAATGCGATTTACTGCTGAAGATCTGGTCTATGACAGGTACCTTCTGAGGGCTTTGATAGCCTGACCGACCACTCTTCACAAATCACAGAGCTGCTCTTCAGAGGGCCATTTTGCCTGAAGGCTAAAATGAGACCCCAGCAGGGCCGAGTGCATCAGAAACAGATGCGCAACCACAAACAGGCCCTTGTTATAAGCTCCGGCCTTCGAACCAAAAAAAAAAAACTGTTCACTGTCTGTGGGCATTCAGCACAGGAGGTTTTTTCTTCTCATATAATTATTCAACAAGGGGCCGGCAGGTTGGTAATAGGAGACGGAACGGGTGAGCTCTCATTAAAGGGCAGGCTGAGACGGGGCTGCCCGCAGCCCTGCCATCATCGCAGTTCTCTATTAGCTGGCTCTGCCAGGCCTCAGCTAATGAGACGGCGATGAAAAGAAGATTTAATAGGGAGGAAAATCCTGTGGTCACACTGAGAGAGTCATCCTCCATCAATCGCTCGAGAACCTGCTCACCACGACCTCTGAGAATTTCAAGGGGGGAAAAACACTTCAGAGGGATTGTCGGTACAGTTTTGAGAATGTTAGCCGTGTTTCCAACCAGATAGTATGATATAACCTGGCACCTGCTAGCATGATTGTGTGTGATCACAAGTTCAATTCCAGTTTGTTTTAAATCATGTTCGTACCATTTTCACAAGCAAATATTAAAATGCATACTATTAAAGTGGGGACCGATGGGAAGGACGCAGAGGGCAGACAACTGTTGTGTCACATGAAGTCCTGCTTCATTGTCAACCATACAATGAACAGGCCTTACCATGGCAGAGGTAAGAACTGCATGATTTGGGGGAAAATAATATATACAGTAATCCCTCACCACTTCGCGGTTCAAGTTTCGCGGCCTCAGTGCATCGCGGATTTTTCAAAAATAAAAATTCTAAAATACCGCCATATCGGCAGCCGTATTGCGGAAAGCAGTGTTGCTTCATCGTGATGCGAGAGAAACGGTTTCCCAGGATGCCAGACAAAGAGAGAAACTCTCTCAGAGGCTTTGTACACACACACGGACACTCAGACAAGCATGTGATTGGTTCCCGGCGTGAGATCGACCAATGAGAGCACGAGTGGAGTGGGAGCTTCTTCGCCTCTCTCAGAAGCAAATGTTGATGATCCCAAACTGATTTAAAGGCCTTATTATTCCAGTGCAGTAACAACATCATCACATTCATCGAACCGCACAGGTCTGTCATCGTCGTCATTACTGGAGTCAAGTCTCAAGATACTACTGTCATTGATGAGTGTAGAGCACCATAATACGCATCGTATGAGAGAGAGTAAATTTATAATATTAAGATTTTATAATAAATAGATTAAATATATATTTAATTAAAAGTATAAATATACATATTTTAAACATTCTGATAACTACACACACACCTTCTGATACCTACACACCGGTCCCCATTGTCCGCGATAAACGAGGGATCACTGTAATTGCAATTTTCACAATGAAAAGTCTTAGTAATTTTCTTAGTTTTCCTCAATGTGTTGCTGTATTTCCAAATTAAATGTTCAGTCGCAGAGGGACATATTAAAGAGATCATTCCTTTTTTAAAACAGCCAATAGCATATCATTTACATACACTTGATGGCTTGTGACAGGCCTGTTTAGAATGCGGTTTGAGATTAAAAAACGTATGAGAAACCAGGTTTCACTGGTCCCTATGTTAACACAGTGTCTGAAATCTCTCTTAGCTATTCATTACATTTGAAATAGTAAATGTAAGAGGCAGGATTTATTGTTATTGTTTATGAGCTTAGCACCTTATATATAGCCTTAAGGCTAACATATTTGTGCTAAGTACTTATGATACAAATGTAACCAGACGTACCTCTTACATGAGAAAAACAAATGCCAACAAATGCCTTTAATGTCACCCAAACATGAAATATTTTATGTCAGTGGTACTTACAACTGAGTTGTAAGTGAATGTAGGCTTTCCACACAGTTATTATCATGACAGGAACATTTTACAGTGGAACACATCAAACCAAAGACCTTGAGCTAATGCGGTGTTTAATTTAAGATATCCTTATGGGTCTAGACTACTTTTACTAAATTTAATAACCTTTTTCATATTATGCGGTTAAAAGACATGCGGAATAGTTCAATTTTCATGCCACGCAGATTCTTTTATTGGCAGGAACATCATGAAGCTGAACTGGTTGAACTGGCTGGTGATGTCACAAGCTCAAAGCAAAAATTATTTTACATTTTCTTTTACCATCTTGATCAATATTTTTCTGACAACTCTCTAAGTATTTGGTATGGTAATAGCTATGACAATGTTGATATGTTTAGTCTTGGCAGAGTAGATCTGCTACACTGCTACTGCCGATGCATACACGACACTGCTGTTGTACAATAGAGGATACATGAATTACAGGAAGCAGATCTATACAGGTGGAGCTGGGGAAGGGGAAGGGTTTCTGAGGGTTGCTGTAACTGCTACAGAAAATTCTGACCTAGTATTTGTTGAGCAGTGAGCTCATTGGCTACTGATACAACAGGAACCAATCAGCTGTGCCCCATTGAGAATGATGTGATTGCAAGCAGGACCTATCAGCATGTGCCATCTAGAGTTTCATGTCAGAACTTTGAATATATGGCCTCAAGTTTTTGCAAACTCAGACACCTCAATGTGAAAGTCAATAACACTAGTACATTCAGTATATTGTCAAGATCATGACATCAAATTGTATGCATCAAGTTTCCACCTTTTCGGCTAGCCAGCCGAGGTGTCGGATCTCTCGACTCCCAGCGATGCCGTGGCGGCCTGCGTGTTCTCGGAGTTCGCCGATGACTTTGCTGGTGAGGTTTGAGATGGCAGTTTGTATAAGAGTGAACCAGGTCTGGGCAGAGGATGTGTCTTTGTGTCTCATGATTATTGTGTATTTAGCGTCAGAGGAGTGCAGCTCCATCTGCCTAAAACACAATAAGAAATAAAAGGTACAATTCAGCAAAATCCAGAGTTAACTAGTCAAGTTAAGGAGTTATCAACTTTGTCCCCACTAGCGTTTTTTTTAAAAGTTGCCAGCCACCACGGCCTCCAGAATATTTTGTTTGATGAATATCTGAACAATATCTGAGCAATATATAAAAAGAAAGGAGGTAGCCCCTGCTTTAAAACAAAATGACATGTTTTATTCTAGCTTCATGCATTCTTTTTTTTAACACTTGAATGTGGGCGTTTCAGAAGAAAGAAAAAAAAAGAAAAAGCACAATTTGTCAAAGACTACATTCAGATCGATGATCAAAACCTAGATTGTCATTGATCAACACCCCCTAAGGTTACACAGTCCTAAAGTTGACATTTCAATCAGTAACATTAGGCCGTTTTGATTTATATTGTGTTTAATGTTGATGGCCGCGTTATTTTACATATGCAATCGTCATACGTCATATGCATCAAAGTCTTTTGATCAGGAGATTCAGCACTCTTTCAGAAGATGCATCATAGCAACCCTAATATATAACAATGAAAGCACAGAAATTACCGTCTATGGCGAGGAAAGTGTTAAAGGAATAGTTGAACCAATTTTTTTTCCACAAAAAGTACTACAAATAAGCAGGTTTGTTAAAAAAAAAATCCCATCAGTACAGTTGTATTACCCTGACATATGTGACTTTATGCCTTCAAAAAATTGCAAGATTCATTTAAAATCACAAAAATGTTTATTATAGAAGAGGTGCGCACAAGTCAATGCATGTATTAATTGCCTTTTAAAGTATTTTTGAATAAATAGAACTAGATACAGTACGTTTGCCTGTATGAAAGCAACAGAAAAATAATTACTCCTCCTATAAAATGAATTACACTCGAGTTGAATGTGTTGAATGAGTACAGAACAGAATATATGTGATGACACCTGACAATTTACCTAAAGACAAGCCATCTTGAGTCCATTTAAAAGACAGCAGAGAGTGCTTAAAAGAGCTCTGGAGTCAACATTAACCACCGGAATATCAGATACACCCGGTTCAAACAGAACCATAAATCAGTTCAGCTCAGGGAGTTTACAGTGATAAATACTCCACTCATACATCATCTAGAGTAAAAGTCTTAACCTTACACTCCACAATATCATTTTCAGGTGCACTGTGCAGGTAAAAATAGATCTACCTTCATGAAGACAGAGAGTTTGGAGGGGCGTAGGGGGTGGGCACAGATGGAGCTGATGTGTTTATAGTAGACTGGAGGAAAAAAGCTTTTGGATAACGCCCAACGAGTTCTGCTCTTTAAGACTATAATTGGGAGAATTTCACAGCTAATGGAGATGCCTGTATCCAGTTTAGGAAGTGAATATTTCAATTCCTTTTGTGGTCAAATGAGATCTCCCTTAGGTAGTACGCAAACCTCAGAAAGTTAACCTTAGAATTCAATTCAACCTCAGAGAACTTGCTGTGTTTACATAGAGCTTTCAATGATAAGGCCAAGTCTAGTTCTCGGTTAAAGTAATTTTAGAGTGGAAATGTGCTGGACCACACAGGAGATATATCTTTTTAAAGTATTAAATACATTTTAGGCCACTTTTTTATTCTAAAGATATTTTCTCTAAGAGGCCCTTCACACCTGTGAGGGCAAACACATTCTTATCATAGTTTTCTAGAAAAACAAGAAGTAACTATCCAATAGATAGTCTTTTTTTGAGATGACAGGAGTGGATGAGGTTCTGAGTGGATGAGTAGAGGTTCTTGAAGAATCAGCTCTACATGCTTTATGGAAATCATTAATTCTATGCAGAAATGCTTGAAAGAGTCAATAATAGTGTGATTTATTGAAGTCTACAATGAGAAGCAAAACAAATACTGAGCATTCGCTGTAATGGCCAGAGACAGAGTGGAAAATAGTCACATATTACAAAAAAAAACACTTTACTAACATTAGTGGACAAAACAAAAACATATGTCATGACTAGATAACTTTTTTCTTATTAAGTAGAAGTCAGCAGTCATTCTACTTACTGACATTGGATTGTTTTTCTTGCTCGTAAAATGGAAAAGACTAGATTCACATTAGGGGTGGGAACCTTAAGGCACCTCCTGATCCGATACGGCTAAATTATTTTTGTTCTACTTTTTTTTTATTGCCATCAAAAAATTTACAGACTTTACTGAGACAACAGAATTTGTCTTATTTTTATACAACTGATTTTTGTGAGAAATGTGTGTCTGTTCTATATGGATTACATGGACACAAATGTGTAGAATGACGTAAACATGGTTTATGAGGACACTTCCTGTGGCTTATAAAAGGCAACTATGCCTATAGAGAGTCCCTATAAACCACATATACTATATATCTTGCATACATATATATATTCTTATTAAGCCTTTAAGCTTCTTTTGTTCAGTTGTCTTGTGGCAATCAATCAAATGTCCTTTTTTATGTTCACAAGCCAAACACAAACTTTAAATGTGTCACTCATAGGAACGAATGAGCAACGCTCATGTCAGAGTATGTGTGCCAAACCGCTAGGCCATGGTTCTAACAAAAATTAATTCGCTTTTAATTACACATTTTGGGAGAATGCTCTTCTATTTACCATCAACATCCCAATTAAGGAGTCAAAGAGGACAAAACAAAGATGATGAACTAAATTTAGATGGTCTCCAAACACAATGCGTCAAGCCCAATAAGAGCAGGAATAACACAAGACAGATGGAAAGGTCACTGACACATCTGTCAAGAAGGAACATCGCCATACCCCAAACCTCCAGAAACCCTCACGTCCACCAAAACAACTCCAGTTGCAGATCTCCTCTGGACCAACAGTGGGAGGAGGCATATTCTATTTTTATTCCAGATGGAATTTGTTTAACAATTTGACAGGAATCCTCTCACAGTGTGGCACTTGAGGTAAGCCATGAATGTCTGCAGTGTTGATAGAGCTCTGCATGAGCACCACGGTGATGGATGGACTAAAAGACATGGGACACAATGGTGAAAATTGAAAACAGAGCTGGAGGGTGTGAGCTGACGACCTGGCAGCCGGTCTGCGGAGAGCTCCTTATTGACATGTCGCATGGCAGGAGTGGAACAGTCTTTCGTCTGTCTGTACGTCAGTTTATCTCACCATCCGTCTAACCGCGTCACATATTTAAGCAATATCTTATGAGCAATAGTGCTGTTATACTGAAAGCTAACAGGGCTGTGATTCCAGTGGAAGCATTCAGCAATGCAGAAGTGATATTGTGTGATAGTAAATATCGGTCCTCTTAGAACACCAATTGATCAATCAGATTCAAGATTTTCATAAAAAAAAATAGGTTTGGTTACATATATCTTTGCTTTGCAAAATGTAACATTTGAAATCCAATCATTTCAATAGAATTCAAAAGGTTCAAAACATTTCCCTGCCTAGATTTTGCACCGGAATAAAGATGGTTGGTTATGTTTTTGATACTAAGCTACAACAACAAAAAATGGAGGCAGAAACTTGTGAGAATGCAGTATGTTAAGGGCCAGTCACACAGCCGATCACGCACGGATCACTCACAAATTACGCACAGAGCTTGTGCGTTGAGAAATTGACCAAAGTATTCCACGAACATTTGACGCACGAATCACTGACGGAGCGCGTCCAAACACGCACGCTTCGCGAACGTTCCACATACAAGCACTTTCAGAATCCACATTGTCAGTGGAATGAACGTGATACGTGCGCGGTTCATGCATGATATGAAGGTGGGGCGTCAGTGGACGTGCGCGGTTTCTAACCAGTTCCGACGCATAAGAACTGACGGCCGACGCGTGTCCTGCGCATAGTCACGAATACACTACGCACGCCGACTCATGAATAACGCACACCGACGCCCAGTTGTGCGTCGGAAAATTTTTGAATTGTTCAAAACTCAAAACCGCCTTCGACGCACATCCACTTACAATCACTGACGGTCCACGTTCGTTCTACCGACGAATTACGCATACGACGCACGCTCCGCGCAGAAACGAAAATCTGTGCGTAATTTGTGCGTTATTCATGTGTTTTCACTGTGTGACTGCCGCTTTAAAATCAGCAAGAAATAGGATCCCTTTTGTAACGTATATCTGAATGAAACGGCTTTTGTCTATTGGGAAATGATTGGATGATTGTGGTTTGCTATTCCTATGATCTCATGTGATTGAAAGGTTGTCCCACCCTTTAGCATCATCAGAGACATCTCTGCAAGATGGAGGAGGAGTTATTTTGATTAAAGACTATATTTATAATAAATACTGCAATCACAAAAACAACAAGAATTGTCTATTTTGGGTCCATGGTGACTTTAAAGATTCCAGATGCACACTGACACAAAGTCTTTCGTGTTTTACAGATGACATGTTCCTCCTTTCATTATCGTCAAGCAGCTCAGCTCTGGTACATCATCTTTTAACATACTTCCTGTGAAATGTTATGGTTAATCTCACAAACCACAACGTTCGTTTCTCTCACAACAAAAGTACAATATCGTGCAAAAAAAATAACACGACTTGAGAACAAAAACAGTGTGGTTGGTGAGATCGCAAAGACAAAACAACTCGACAAAACACATTTGACATTGACGTTTTACTTCAAATATTTGCATCCTCAAAGTATGAACGAGATCTCTCTTAGCTGTTTGCTCAAGTATTAAGTTTGTTTATACATCAAGATTTCTTGAAAATGGTGAATAAGTTAATGGTTTTGAAACGGTAATAGCATTTTGTTGATACAAATTTGAGAGACATTGTACACATTATATCGCATTGACACACAACAGAAAGCATCGTTAGCCAACTGTGCTTGCAAATTCTGTTGTTATAAGTATAGTTAAATGAGTCAGTGTTTCCTGAAACCATAGTTCTAATGAACATTCACAAACAGCAAAACGCACAAAGTTGAGTGGTTGGAAATGATAGCTCTTAAGCTGTGGTTAGAAACTAACAGTGTTTAATAAAAACTTTCTCTTCTTAGGCAAAAGCATGCATACAATCTATACATCTATTTTGAATATATAGAAATATAATTTACTTTACGTCTTAAGTTTGTAAAGAGATTTAAAGCAATGTTTTTGAAGAACGCGCACAAGCGTACTATGACTGAATCTGGAAATTAATTAAAATAAAAATCAGTAATAAGAATCACTCCTCATGTTCGCAATTTATAGCAAAAATATCTAGCATTAATTAGTTCTCAAACGGATTCATTAAAAGTAGTTATTACTCCACCACCTGCATGACATCCTTAACCGACGTGGTTGAACGACAAATTTGCGTCTTGACTAGCCAGTTGATTTCTTAAGCAGTGAATTACGTCATCGTACAAGAAACGCACCCCTGATAATTATATTCATACAGGTCATATACACATATATACAATACTGTTTAAAAAAAATTGGGGTCAATAAGATTTTATGTTTTTAAAAGAAGTTTCATATCTTCAAGGATGCATTTATTTGATAAAAAAAAAAAAAAAACATTTAAAAAAATAATAATATTGTGAACAATTACAATTTAAAGTAACTACGGTAATTTATTCCTGTGATGGCAAAATTGAATTTTCAGCATCATACATTTTCAGTCACATGACCCATTTGCTACACAAGAAACATAATATCACCCATGGTTTTGCTGCTTAAAATGTTTGTGGAACCCCATTTGACCTATGAAATATTATTTGTATATTACTATTTATTCTTTGGACATGGTGTGTAAATACGTCACAGGTTTGGTGTTTGGCTTCATGTCTTGCATTTCCATTCTGAGTGGTTTTTGGGCCCAGCTCAAGCACTCTGGGAACATATGAAAACTTTGAAGTCAATGCTGACATGGACTTTGATATTGTCCTCCATCACTTTTGAAGATATGAAGGTTCATTCACTGACAAGCAGAGGATACTAGCCCTCTTTAGACATCAAACATGACTGAGTGAGCGACCAGCATAAAGCATTTGTTGTGTGTAGTGCGTTGTCATGGGTTGTCTCACACTCAGTCTGAATGATGAGATGCCTTACTGCTCATCCTGATACGGCATTACAAAGAGATTTGTCAAAAATTTGATCTTTTTAATTAAAAAAACAACAGCATTTGGGTTACGAATGACAATTTTCATAGGTAAATAGTCAAATAAAATGATAACGCAATTTTCAGTTTTAGGTGAATTATCTCTTTACATTTCAAGCATAGTTTCTTGTCAAAATGACAACATTAAAGAAATGGAGAAGACGACAAATAAAAAGAGAAAACGGTTAGAACTAGATTTTATTGTAAAGCTATTCATTTGGTCTATTTGGAAATAAGACTGACCCAACCACAACCTATAAACCCACTTGTCAAAGCCACAAATTTGACCATATTCTAGTGTAGACACTCTTGAGCACATGAGATGAAATGGTGCTTTATTCGTAAAAAATTATTGTGCATAAGTTTGTGGCTTTCAATGGAACTGGCTATTGATGAGCACTGATAAGCTCATGAGAACGTTGGTTATCATTGTTGCTATTATTAGGCTATTATTTTATGGCTTTTATGATCTCCGAAGAAATACAATCATGTTAACAAATATCACACAAGAGAAAAAACTATTATTTTTTATTAAAACATTCTGTAATGTTTTAAACATATTTATTGGACATTGGCCTCTCATAAAGTAATCCTGCGAGTTTGCAAACTTCCTGTGGTCAATATATTGAAAACATTACCTGTTTTCTGGGTCAGGGACGGTCATACTGCGGGTGATGTAGCACATTTTGAGGGGGATATATCGGCGGTCGCCCTGTAAGGACAGCGAGGGGGGGCTGGGGATATCAAAGTGAGGACTGCCAAGACGTGGGGACTCAGGAGGGGGGGTCTCCCAGCCAATCTCAGACACCGGCGAGCCTTTTTTCACATATGGTGTTGCTTCCCGCATGTATTTCACTGGAACAAAAAAGAAAGGGGTCAGTTGAGGGTTGTCACATTATCGAGAGTATCTGATCTACTGTAAACTGTTTGCACATTTTCTTCATCTAAACTCATTTGGGGGAAAAACAGTATCGGTAAATACACATACCTAAAGAGATCAACACAAAACAGCTCTGCAAGTTAATTTTCCATCACATGTGTGCACTGGGCCTTAGCCCGTCAAAAATGAAAGCAGGAAACCCCTACGCAAACCACTTCACTCCCACAGCTGTCCTGAGTGAGGAAATCAATTCACCGCATATTTGCATACTATCCTATTGCTTTTCTAGATGATTGCTGCTGGTTTTATGACAGGGCAATGAACTTGAGGCAGAAGCATCAACACATGAATGTGCAGATAAAATGCAATAAATGAATTACAACTGCCATGCTTCTCAGGTGAATGTCACAGTGAATGCCAATTATTCCCATTCCATATGACAGCTTAATCTTTACAAGAAGATGTTGACAATGTGAGCACCGGGCTATTTCACAATACTAGAGGCATTTCACAATTACCCATAAAGGAGACATATTAAAATTGGCTGTTTGGCTATTTGGCATGACATCAATTTGGTTAAAACATAATCATTCTGAATGCCTAGGGGCAATATACCAGTTTTATGTTGCATAAATGCTTCTCTCGACAAAAGCTTTTGCACATATATGCCACGGCATGCCAAGTAAACAATTTCTAACTGCAGGACAGAGTAATAAAAGATAAAAACAAAAACAAAAGATCTACTATTAAAGTCAAGTTGCATTTATTTATATAGCACTTCATAGAACACAGATTGTTGCAAAGCAGAAAACAAGGGGGAAAAAAACAGTGTTAATGATGTAAAATTCATCAATTATAAAACTTCAAATCATCAAACTTCAGCTGTAAAGGCCCGTTCACAACAAGAACTATAAAGATAACTAAAATGATAATTCAGGGGAATTTCCTCCAAGGAAGCAAGGGAAGCAATGCCTGCTCAAAGGAAATTGAATGATAACATTATCGACAGTTTAAAAATAAAATAAAACAAAACTACACTTGTTCAGAAACGCACAGTTCCAGAGGGAGACAGAATCTCGATTGCCTCCACTCAGCCCATCGACTTAAAATAGACTGTCTAAAGCGTGCGGTGAGTTTGAGTGGGAGTAAGCGAGGATAATGGAGAAAATTCACATGAGGCGGCAATGTCTCCGTCACGCTATGATAGGGTGAACTCAATGAGTTCATCATCCCACCTATCTTCTCTCCTTCCTCACAGTCAGCACAGAGAATAAGCAAGTTTAAATTTGGAATTCACTTTTTCTTTTAATTATGGTGTGTTTGTACTACAGTAATACCTCGAGATACGAGCGTCTCTACATACGACTATTCCAAGATACGAGCAAGCCTTCGGGCAGATTTTTGTTTCTAGATACGAGTAAATATTCGAGATACAAGCACACGTACTGACGCCGATGCCGACGCACTTTCACTTCATGTGTTCACTGACTTCAGTATGCATCGCGAGTAGCTGTTGTGCATTATTCTTCGTAAGAGCGAAAGTGGGAAAGTTCTAAGAAAGCGCGTGGTAAGGATGGTAGTGAGAAGATGAAACACATGATGACCATGGAAATGAAGCATGAAGTTCAGTAATGCTTAGTTCCTGCTATTCAAGAAAATTACAGTTTTTACTAAACGAAAAAGTAACGAAAAGTGATTGAAAGCAAAGATTACAAATCGAAAAAAAATCTAAACAATAATGTAAAATAGAAAAGTAAAAAAAAAAAATGATAAGCTATGTTAATTTAGTTATGTTTTGTTGTGTAAGTTACGATACAGAATCAAGTGTCTCTGTACCAGCCCCCTCCCTCCCTCCTTCGCACAATTTATAATTAAAACCACATTTTATTTGATATCACACATGTATCACACTGTATACACATACTATTATTGTGTGTATACCAATAAAAACAGATTTTTTTCCATTTTTTTTCCATTGTTTGGAACGGATTTATTTGTTTTCTATTATTTCTTATGGAAAAACATGATTCGAAATATGAACAATTCGAGTTACGAGCTCCGCCCCGGAACGGATTATGCTCGTATCTAGAGGTATTACTGTATTACTATTCATTCACTAGTTTGTGCACCTGCCATGAATGATGATCCGGTGCTTGGCTTTTGGCTCTTCTTGGATATTCAGAAGACTTGAGTTGATGTTTTTTCTTTTTACATTTAAAGCATTGTTTTTCTTGGCTGATGTTTTTGGCATTGTAAAACAAGGCACTGGACAATGCATTTTGTAGAGAGAAAATTGACAATCTTCTTTCTAAACTGGAGTATCTAAAGACCATTTTACACAGCTGTATGACAGAACTGCTCATCTCTCTGATCTTCGTCCTCCAAGGCTGCCTCAGGCCAAGATGAAAGGTGTAATGGATGTGAAAGGGTACTACAGACTACTGCTTTACATGTCTGTAATTTACAACCAGATGATGAGACTTGCTGATTTTGATAACTAAGATTTTCTTCAGTCGCTGAGCAATGCAATATCCTGTATGAGCAGATACGCAATGAATTCACTCGCTGATCATGGTCTATGGTCAGCATTTTGATGTAGATACGCTCCAATCTAAGTTGCAGGTCTTTTATTATGAGAGAGACATGCATGGAGAAAGTGCAAGTTGTGTGACCTCAGAAAATTCAAATCAAATTATTTGGACAAAACTATGGGATAACTTTTTTAACTCTTGTGTCTCTGTGCTACCACCGGAGCTACATCTGAAGGAGTAGAAAGGAGCTTTTCAAGTCTAAAACAGATGAAGAACTACCTGCGCGGTGCAATGGGACAAGAAGATCTATCTGAATTGTAACGGCTGTCCATTGAAAAAGCCCTAGTAAAAGAATTGGAAGGAAGAGGCCTGTGGTAGTATGAGCAGGTGACAGAGAAATCTAATTCCAAGAAAGGAAAGAAGAGTGGACTTCACTTTTAAGGTAAGTGTGAACGGAGATTTTATTAAGGTGATATGTTCAATTTATTACTCATAGCTTACTAATATTACTCAGTCTTTTGCTCTGCTGATCGGTTCCGTTATACAGTGAAGAAATAGGTTAAGAGAAGATAGAAAAGGTATTGAAGTGAGTTTCAGGATTGAAAAATGGAGAACTGTGGAAGGTTGAATTTGTAAGATTATTGGTAAGTGAATTCCATATTCTTAAGTTCAGTCTGCCTGTGGACGGTCTCCTCCGGCCTGTATCTTTGTTCAGATGTGCTCATAAACTACTGCTTGTGGTCAGTAAAAAAAGAAAGAAATAGCAGCAGAGCTAAAGTAAGTTACATTGATTGTGATCACATTTGATTTGATGCTTTGAAAGTTTCAGGAACAGCTAATGATGACAGTGATTGTAATGAAGTGATGATTTTACAGGAAATCTCAAAAGTTCCAGTAGCGGATGATGCCGTTCAGATGTTCCTTTCCACCAAAGCAGCAGAAAAGCAATGTACAGCAAACATCTGAGGTACATAACAGTGGGAGGGAAATTGACTTACTTTCCACACATGACCACTGAAATGAAAATGGTTTCCTGTTGAACACACTTGATATATAAATCCAGATGTCTGTTATGATAAAAAAAATTGCATGGGTAGGATTCTGCCTCCTCATTTAAGTCCACCGCATGCCACAGTGATAATTATATTAGCATCCACAACAGTGGACAATAACATTCTGTTTATTAGAAGCATGTGCGTTGTACATTTAAATGTGCACACATTTTAAACTGGTTCTGATTGGCAAGGTTTTTATCATTCATCAGCTGGAAAAGAAAATCACTCTAAAAGTGATTCCAATGATATGAATTATCTTTATAGTTGCGGTGTGGACCTTCCTATTCTCATAGACTTACAAGGTTGTTCAAACTTTACAGCAATTAATAAAGTTATTGTCTTAGGTGTAAACATGCCTTAAAGCTCTAACTCTACAGGAAGTAATAGTGCAATTATTCAGTTTAATTTATTTCAGTTCAATAAGTGTCAAAATTACAAAGTTCAACAATTCAGCTATAAGCTTTACTGAACACGTAAAGTTTCATGTTTCTGTTTTTCAATTTAGTTTTCAAATTGTATTTTCAAATAATATGTAAACACCACAATGATATTATTTATTAATTATTATGATTTCTAAATATTATTGTACTTATTATTACAGGGTTGAGAAAACGCAACCCTCATAACAAATAGAAAATAAAACAAATTTAGTTTGTACCTCCTTTGGCACCTTTCTTTGCATCCAATCACTGTCTTGTCTAGCCTGAAGTAGCACACAAATAAGCGAAGAAAAGACAAGAACATGTATTTTCTGTCTGCCTCTATCTATACTCAGTATCTGTTATGACCTTTAGTTTAAAAGTTAAAACAGGAAACAATGCTGGTGTCACTAAAGCTACATGTCTAACAATAATAAACTGATAAGATTAAGAACAAAACAAAGCAAGATAACTACATAATACTCATACTCCATTTGAATGCGGATGTACTGAAGTCTGCCAAAGTCTCACGTGTAACGGTGTGCTTCAGGGTCAAGGATTCTTCAGTTAGCTCTTGCATAAAACATTACAACTCAGAACTTTAGAGTCCACCACACAGCAGGTGGAACTCTATTCACAGGGCTAAAAGCTCCTGCGGTCCTTTATCCTCAAGGACAAGCTAAGAGACTAGCTACAAACACAAACTTATGAAAAGATTTTCTATGTTCTACAAAGGCAAAGGGGTAACTATGGTAAAACGGTTGGTTATGTCTTATCTTTGCTTATTGACTTAATTATATTACGTCAGCGGCAGTCAAAAGATGTTAACTTTCTGAAAAGTCCTTAAAAAAAGCCTACACTGTGTGTATTTCTGTCCAAACGCTGGTCAGTGTAGTTGAGTCACAATCACAAGCAGTAGTTCTCAGTGTCACCAAATTGGTGCATTTCTTCTGTGAAATAAAAGTTGTGTTTTATTTGCTCTATAAAATCCTTAACATGCTGAAAATCGTTTTAATTTATGGAATGTACCATTACTGGAAATAGAGGATTACACTTAATTAGAATGTTACTTTTGAACATTGGAATATTTTTTTCTAAAATAATTCTGTGTTTAGAACCATATTAATCCCGAATAAAACACATATCATGGAAACCCAGTGGTTGTGTAGTGAATTTTGGCTGGGTTTGTCTATAAGCAAAACAACCTAAATCTGGTTACTTTTGACCACACGTAAAAAAAAAGAAAGTATAAAAAGACTTCCTAATGCTGTTGACTTTTATTCAGGGGGCAATAGGTTTCATTTTCCAAGCAAAATGTAAATCATAAAAACTAGCAATGAGAAATGGTGAAGTGTTTATGGTTGACTGCCTTCAACACACACTTTTAATTATGTATTATTGAAGAAAAGTGTATGACAGATCCATTTTTCTTTAACATTCACATTTCGGAGCGGACGCTAATTGCTCTCATTATGATATGCTCTCTCTCGAATGTTAAAGTGCAACAGCTGAGAGCACCAACAAAGAGAATTTAAATGGGGAACTCAGTTGCATGACCACAGTAAGCACCATTGAAATATCACAAATCTGTCCAGAAATTCAAATGTGGCATTTATTCCCTTACCCCGTTTCAAAACCTGGTAAAAGGTAGTTATGCCACTGTGGATGAAGCATGAACGATTTTGCTGTCAGGGTGATGCCAACCTAGTATTTGTGCAACTAGTATCCATTAGAGCTGGGCAGTACCTTTAAACAAAGTCTCTTAATGTTCAACAATATTCAATATATCCACTACCATTCAAAGGTTTTGGGTTGGTAATATTTCTGTAAGGGATAGTGCACACAAAAATGTAAATTCTGAGTATTCTGAAAATCTGAGAGATATTTGCCCCAACACTGACAGCTAAGGTTCATGCTCATGTGTCATGTTCACGTTTGAGCTTACGCAAGAACCAATGAGGTTCATTCTCGTGTGTGACGCAGCACGTTTATGCTGAGGTTTCGATCTCGCACATCAAGCAGCTGCGGTTGAGCTTCGGTTTATGTTTGCTGATCAATGTTTATGTGTGAATAAAAGACTAAATTCAATCTGTTCATCACAACGTAATCATGTCTCCACAGAAATTACTCAGCCATTATACTGCAGCTTTCAGTGTCATATGATCCTTCAAAAATCCTTCTAACATGACGGTTGTTAAGAAAAGAACAACTGGGCTTGAATACCAATATTAAACCTAGACGACTGCTCCAGGTGGTTTGTGCATTTAAAACATGAGATCATTGTTACATGAAACCAGTTATTCTAGTCTTGAGGCTGCTGTTCAAATAGCTCTATAGTTGCCCATGTGGACTTGACTTTATTTGAGAATATACATTCCTTTTCCTCCTGACCTTTGCTGAAGGGAATGTCTGGAATTGAAAGCACTGGCCACGCTGCATTAGAAACATCAGGATGGATCAAGAAAAAGATATTGCTGTGGATGTTTGAAACTTACATTTCCTTTAAAAATTAACTAACTGGGGGAATAAGTACTGAAGTAAACGACAGAACGGCTGAGCTTGCATGTACTGCAAATGTGTTGTCCCTACTCCCAGTATCTACTGCATGCTCTGAGGATGAGGTCATGTGACTCGACAGTGGTCTTCACTACATTACCCTCCCTCTGTAACAAATGAGCCCTCATTCCAATCCCCATCTCATTCTTTTCCACTTTATCATTTATTTACAATTCTGAATAAGCGAGTGAATGAGAAAGAACAGAAAGCATAATTTGCCACATTTCAGGAATTATTTATTTGTGGCTTTGGCTCCTGCATCTATGTTAGGTAAGATAACTAAAGCGTTTTGTTAGTCATGCATGATGTCACACTTTGCACTAGGAATATCGAGAATGTGCTTGGACTTCTAGAGTGTTTCATTATCCCTATTTCTTTCCCTTGGCTTCTATAGTGAGGCTTCGCTTACTGCTGTAATTGGGTGTTTTTCCGAGAACTGTGGTTCTAGTTTAACGCAAATATAAGAATGTAGGCGCTAAATTAAATTTATTTTTTTCAAAAACATCCCTGGGCTACAGTACCATTATTTTTTACGCAATCCTTTCAATGCTATGTTCTGTTGTAGAACACTTGTCTGAACACACATTCACACGAGTACAGTTTTTGTGCACTGATTATATCTAGTCATTACAAGCTGACTGGGTTTTTAAAAAAGGGGGTTCTTAGTTCAAAGAGGAAGAAAAAGGTGCTTTTCTGACAACTATTGGCATCATTTGAGGCATAAAGTTTGTGAGCATAGCGATTTTAAAAAAAATCCTTTTACTTGAGTCAAAACTATAGAGAATTTACTGTCAAATCCTTTGAGACATTTTTCTGTATCCTCCAGAGACCTTGACTTCAATATGACTATTTCTCTAATTTTGCCAAAGACAGAGACTTGCCCTCTAGGACAAATGTGTTTCTAAAGAACCCTAATATATATTAGACAAAGACTGTGGAAGGGCATCAGGGAATTTGTTAAAAAGACTGTGTTGATTGATAGAGTGGTGACAGGGTAAAATACAAGTTTGGTGTAGTAAATCTGAAGAGTAAAAGGATGTGCAAATATTTCAAGCAAGAAATGTCAAAGTGAATTATTCAAAGAAGCCAAATCCCAAGGGCAGGGAAAAGGAATCATGGGCCTCGATTTGACATGCAAAACTCACTTTCTTGTGCAAATAGTAAGCTTTATAGACAACAACTGGTTGATGTATTGAATGCTCTGTTCACTGAAAAGGTCGTTTTTCCAAACTACGGCATGTCCTTAATTAATCTACATTTATAGAAACACTAATTGGAAGTTTTGTTTTAAATCTGAATTTCTGTTTGAAGATTTGCAATGATGAATCCAACTAGAGAAATGTTTCATGAATTTTTCAAAGTGTACTGGTGATAGCATGAGGGAAACAAAATCTGCTTTTCTGCTGAAAAAAAAAAACAAGTGTCAAACTTTTTAATTTAGAATTATTATTGACTCTTTAAATCAGATATGTGAAACTTACGTTCTCGTATAACTGATTAATTCAAAATGAATAATTCAATGATCATTTACTCAGCCTCCTGTTGTGCTTTATTTTACGGTCAAGTCACCTTTATTTATATAGAGCTTTATACAATACAGACTGTTCAAAGCAGGTTTACAGTGACAACAGGAAAATTATTAATTTCACCTGTTGTTCAGTGCTGATTTAGTCCTGATTATCAATTTTTTAATTAGTTCATTTCATCTATAAAGCAGTTCTGCGAAACATTTATTCATCATCAGATCCCATACAGTCAGATCAATAATACTGTTGAATATTAAGTGTCCCCAACTAAGCAAGCTAGAGGAGACAGAATGGAGAGAAAAAAAAAAACTGGGAGAAACCAGGCTCAGGGCCCGTCCACACGGAGACGCATTTCACTGTATACGTATAAACATTTTTATCGTATTGGCATTTCGTCCACACGGATCTGACATTTTGGGAGACTGAAACCGCTATTTTTTGAAACCGGGTCCTAAAGTGGATAAATCTGAAAACGACACCCTTGGGGTCTCATGTGTACAGCCAATCTGTATATTTTGTGAAACGATGAGGTCATCACATCACGTGTCGGCTGCGTCACACGTCGTCTTCTTGGTTCGTATACAGCGCGCAAGATTATGAGCATGCTCAAAGTCTTCTTCTCCGTGTATAGTGTATATCTGTAGCAGAATTACAGCGCCCCGTACTGGTCTGGCATATATACAAAACACCGTTTTCAGTCGGTTTTAGTGGTTTCGTGTGTACGCTGATATTTCTTGAGACGACGCCGTGTTTACGGAATTTTTTTTTAGAACGAGGAAAAAAAAATTATCGGATAGAGAATGCACCGGCTTCGTGTGGACGTGGCCTCAGTCAGGGCAGTCAGTTCTCCTCTGGCCAATGAACTAACACAGTGTGAGCATGAATCTGCTGCATCACAAGTCAGAATTCAGATCAGGATCGGTAGCATTCATCCGATACCAAATACGATTCATAGAATATAAAACGATGCTGCTCTTTTCCAAACAACGAAAGAGAATGGTGACTAGAAAGTAGACAAAAAAAGAACTGAAAAAAGTTCAAGTTTTTTGAAGTTGTATGAGAGATTTGTGTTTTGAACAGGACATAATATAATTTGTTATTCACTGAAAATCCCGGCATTGGCCACAGCTCTCAAATCTTATTCAGGCGATTTGAATATGAACATTCAAATTTGGTGCAGCAGGCTTGGTTATGAGTTAAAAGGGATGGTTCACTTTGAAAATGAGAATCAGTGTCATCATTTACTCACCCTCAAGTTGTTCTAAACTTGTATGATTTTTTTTTTTTAATTCTGTTGAACGCAAAAGAATATATTTTGAAGAATGTTGGTAACCAAACAGTTTCTGGTGCCCATTGACTTCTATAGTATGAAAAAAATACTATGAAAGTCAATGGGCAACAGAAACTGTTTGGTTGCCAATCTTCTTGCGTTCAACAAAGAAACTCATACAAATGTAGAACAACTTGATGGTGAATAAATGACAGAATTTTCATTTTCATTTTCAAAGTGAACTGTCCCTTTAATTTCATTAACCCTTGATGTGATATTTGACATCCACTGGCCACTGTTCACTATCACACTATGAGGAAAAGCCAACACACAACAGTTTGCATGAATTCGTAATATCCTCTTACGCCCTACTAAGGGTTATGTTTAGGTGTGGACTAAAACCGTACATTTATGAATTAATACGAAATCAAATCAACAATTCATAAACTAGCTACATTTTCTCATGAGACTGGGTTGGAAAAAGCAGCGTCAATACTCTACTAAACTTCCCCTTTTGTGTGTTCCATCGAGGACACAAAGTCATATATTACTGGAATGATATGAGCAAGAGTAGATGATGACAGAATTTCCAATATTATTTTATCCTGCTAGACAAACGTGGATACAAACATCTGCCCATCAGTGACTGAACCACAGTATGACCCCCCCAAAGGCAGTTCAATTCTGAAGAATGAGGACATGACAAAAAAGTTCAGCACATCTGTGTTCACTTAGTCACAAAGACATCAAGGTGGGAAGCTGTAAAGTTACTGAACAGGCCTGGCCAAATATAGATATGTAATCTTAGTATCAGTTCCATGAATCAGCTTGAAAGCAACAAATTAAAATGTTTAGTTTCCAAAGTAATCTGGCAGAGTTACTTCCTGTCATAGAAGCCTGTCAAACTTTTATGGCGTTTCAACAGGGAAAATGCAGAAATCAAAACACTGACGCACATCGTTCTTCTCCACGGCTGACTTACAATGTTCTGTTGAACTGATTTACAGAAAGTGACTAATCTAGCCCTCAGGTCAGTGTACAGGAAAATCCTTGAATATCATAAAAAAAACAGTAAAGTGCTGGTATGGGGTTAAAGTCTTGTGTAGCAGAGAACAACTAATATGACTGATAGTCTAAAAGCATTTGCATAAATTCTCTCATGCCACTAATATAGTCTGTGACCGGGATTTTAACATGTACAGGTCACAAATATGGAAATACAAATTACAAGATGCATTCATACAATAGCATCTTTTACAGAATAAATAAATGTGTGCACTTACTGTAAATTCTACCATATTTTGATCACAATAACAAATAAATATTTTGTATTACATACATATACATAATATATGTATCTCCTAGGCTCCTCAGTTGCATTGTGAAAATCATCAACATGAGTGACCACGTCCCTCTGAAATCGGTGCTATGATTTTATAATGCAGTCAAAGGGAATGTCATAGCTTTGTCACTCTTAAGGGTGCTTTCATCCTTCATGTTCAACACTGGAGGGCACAGCAAACATGTCCATCACTTCAGCAATGACCTTCCTCACAAAAGCCAAGGACGTGTTTGTGGTACCTTCATGTACAGTCCTGCTAAAAAGCACACACACACAACTTAAACCAGCCTGTCCTGCTGGTCATAGCTGGTTTATGCTGGTCTAGCGGATGTCTGAGATGGTAGTTGGTTTAGTTGGGCAACTTACTGGGGGGATAAATCAGCTTAAAAGAGACAAGCTGAGCTGGTTGTGGAGAGATAGTGAGCAAGGAACTGCTTAGGCTGGTTTGATACCATATAGAAGAACCATTTTAGACTTCCTAAAGAACCTTTTTTTCCTAAGTGTGAAGAACAGTCCAAAGAAGCTTTCGAACACTGGACAGAATACATGGATGTCTAGGTTCTTCATAACCATCCATGCAAATACAAAAAGCATTATTTTTTACAGTGTCTACCTTTCAGTTCTCACTTAACAGGTCTCTCACAACTGATAAACGTGCAGACGTAAACTCAACAGCCCCACTGAAACCTTACCTTCCAGCATAACTTCTCTGCCCGCTTTCTTCAGCACCTGCACCGCCTCGTCGTGCGTGGCGTCCCGCAGATTGATCCCGTTCACGGACAGTATCGCGTCCCCCACGTACAGCGCTTGAGTCTGATCCGCAGCCAGACCCTTGAATATTTTACTAATAAGAATAGGCATTTTGTTCTCCTTCCCGCCTTTGATGCTTATCCCTAATCCACCGACCTCCTGCTTGATGACTTTGATACATCTTTTGCGGTTCGCAATCGCTTCTGGAACTTGTGAGTCCGTAAAGGGAGTCCTTACTCCGGCATTGGGACTGTTCGTGGGGTCCGGCTGGTCGTAGGAGCCGTTGGTGGACGTGCCGTTCAGGTTAACGCCGGCGTCCGCCGCGGGCTCCTCGCAGCTGAGCGTCAGAGACTCGTCGCTTAAACTCGCGAGCACCGCGTGCCATCGCTCCCGCACGAGCACCTCCAAAAATGCACTTTTCTGCACTCTGTTACCACAAACCGCCATCTTTGAAGCATTCTTAAAATGCCATGTGATTTCATAAACACGCACAGGACTTTACCCCCGAACAGGGAAAAAGTTATGATTCAGAGTGAATAGTTTCAGCCCCTCTTCAGGCTCCGCATGCATATCCTCTTTGGGTGGAGCAAATGTCGGAGATGTCCTGAACTCTCTCGCGCTGTCAGGAAATGTTTGGAATGAAGTCTGTGTGAAACATCATTGATTACGAACGTGTTTTTGACTAAAATGTGTTTAGCACTTCCTCCTCTAATGTAAAACGGCCATTCAAATCAGTCAATCGCTCTATCGTTGCTTATTTGGGTTCTTGAAGTGTGATTCATATGTCTTTCAAGGGATGTCGACACTTTAATACATTTTTAATAATGTATAGCTGTTTATTGAAATTTTTACAGCGATGACCTCAGGTGAACGCGATATCTGTTCACGAGCGTTTGTTTACCTCGCGGAAACGCGCTGCCACTTGTAATCATACTTTTGATAGTTACCGAAATATGTGAAACTCCGAATAGAAAGAACATGCTTTTTTTAAGACTACAAAAAAACACAAATCATATATGCACGAGACATTGATTTACGCTGGTCATTCGGTCACGTTCATTGCAGTGCGGGTTTTAAATGAAACGGAAAGATGTTTTGCATTCACGCTGTCTTCAAATGTGCGTAATGGAAAAAGTTATTTGTGTTGATTATCTTCAGCAAAGGTGATATATGTGTAAACGAAACGCTGCAGTGAAAGGTATCGCACGGCTTCCAGTGACGCTACATGTAGATTTTGCAGCGCTATCTAGTGTTTATTCTTGCTTACTGCACCTTATGCCACCAGTGAAGAAAAGTAATAAAGCAAATAATAATAATAATTTGTGGACAATTTCAGGTTGTTGTCAATTGTTTTAGTTTTAGTTTTGTAGTGTATGGATTAAATGGTCAGATTCAACTATATCCTTTCCTCAGGATTTTGTTAATCCTTACTTTTTTGCATATTATTAAGTTCATGAGATGCATTCTCTTATTTTGTCATTTTTCTTTATAGTATCTTGTATGTGATCAAGTCTTATTTTCTACTGTGAAATGTAGAAACAAAATAGGATAAAGCATTAGAAAAATGTGCCATGCGGTCGTTGTTAGATTTTGCACTTGTTCGTTTGTTTACTTTTTTTTTTTTTAAATGCATATATATTTTATGTGCTTGACTATAATCAAAGCCAGAAGCTATAGCTCTAGACTAAATTAACCCTTCAAAATGGGATTTTCTGTTAAAAATTTCTGTAAATAGCAGGTTAGATTTACAAAACTGACATTGATTCAATAGCTGACTTTGAAGCGAACCTTTTGATCAAATACAATATAGCAGTCAAATATGTGTCTAAGTGTCTAAGATGTATCTAAACGTACTAAGAGCAACACTAGTGTTGTTGTGAGTCATATGTACCCTAAACATTGGTTCATGTCACTCTGGGTTTGATTAAGATTAAATAAGGGATTAAGACTACTAGCATGAAATTTACAAGTTAACCCCACTACAACTTGGAGGAATTTGTGCCTGTAATTTACAAGGGCTGCCATACACAAGGGAATGTTTTTTCCTCTTTTCTTCTTTTCTAAATTGTGCAAGTGCTTTTTGTCGGTCCCTCACGATTGTGAAACAGCAGGGAGGCACATGCAGCTCATTATAGTTTAAATAAAAAGCCATGTTGAAAGGTTAGTGCTCTCCCGTGTACGGTGAGAAGAGAATGACTCAACGGTGAAAGACGGATTAAGCATTGCACTTTCATTACTTCCTCACTACCACAAGATTCACTCTATGTGTGGTTTAATTATAAGAAGATCTTAAAATAGCCTATTAAATAAATCAGCAGTGACGTGAGAATTATTCAATGACTTTTCAGTATTTCTGTCACAATTTTAGTTTGAAATTATTTAAAACAGCACAAGTTGTATAGCCTTTATAAATGTAAGTGGTAAATAAGACAATACAATTTGTCTTCATATTGTCCCAAACTGATTCTTAAAGTCAATATGAAACAGAAGTTTCTTCCCTGTTGTGATGTACAGTATATCTGAGCGAACAGCTTCTCAAAGAAGATCATTTAAAGGCCCGGGGCTTGATTTCGTTAATCGGGAATTGATTGGATGGTCTTGACTCACACCAATAAACACTTGGAAAGTACACTGGAAATTACAAGGATACTTTTTTATGTATATCAATCTTGTATATTAAATGCTTCAATATTATCAATCAAATATTTATAGTCACTGAAACATATGGTAAACATGTATGTATGCACTTATAAGAAGAAAAAAGGACATAATATGCTAATATTTTTAGCATATTAAGTACATATTATGAGAACCCCCTAACTTTTGCTTTTATTTCTCTGCCTGGCTGCCATTGTACAATGTTGGGCACTGCTATTGCATTGCATTGTGGGACCATCAGACTGGATGACCAAGATTTATTGCAATAAAAGTGTATTAGCCTATTAGAAATGCAGTCCAAGATGTCAGGGAGATCTATTAGAAATATTTTGGACGTCTTTAGTGTAGTCTGGGATTGTGCTGTCACATTCCTTGCTGGAAAATAGTACTAAGATAAATTGCCAAGGAATACTAAACTTCATTAACTCCAGCAGCATCTAAGAATAACTTTGTAAGGAATGGATAAGCAAAATGTAGTGTTAAGAGCATTTAAATGCACAATCCATCATAGCAACTGACAAGCACACCTTTAAACAAACAATGCCTACAAACTTGCAAACTTCAGTGTTGTCTGAAAGAAAGATCTTATTCCTTGAATTCAGATGCTCCTTCCTTTTAAACTAACACATATTTGAAGCTAGGGTAGGCGATTTTTTTAAAAACAAACCACTTTTTGGTTATAATCCTACTGGTTCAAACTCTCTGCACACCCTGATTGCAATCAATAAAATAAGTGGTCTAAATATAAGAAAATGCAGTCTACATATATCTTCTGTGGAAGTCTCAGAGCAAAAAAATGTTCCATGCAATCATTGCATTTTGTCCGACAATGCATTTGCATCACACCTCATTAGATCACATTATCATGCTATTGCGATACTCTTGAAATGTAAAAATTACCAGCTCTACCTTTAACCCTTGTTAAATACAATGAAGCAAAATGCTTTTTATTTCAAATACAGCTCAAACTGATTCATATGGAGGCATATTTTATTGGAAGCCACATTAAGTGAAAACCACAAATCTATATTTGGGGTATGTGGTGGTGATATGCAGCACAATGTGTCAGAAGTGTGTTCATTAAAATAACACATTTAAGAGGCCTGTATTTTTCTTCTAAAGCCAATTATGGATTTTATTTTTTATGGTTAATCATTCTCTCTCCACCCAGCATATTTTTAAGATCCTGAAAACAGAGCATACATTGCCAAGGATTTAACCAAATTTTTACCTTGATCTTAACAGTTGTAAAAATATGGAAACGTGGAGCAACATAATTATAAGAACACCTTATATAAGGTAATTAGAGAAATAACCGGCTTATACTGCTTAAAAAACTCTCATGGGAAATTATTTGTATTCATGAATAAAACATCAGTTCAACCTTTTCTTTTTACTATTCAATCAACTAATGAAAAAACAAGTTAGCCTATAGGGCTTTAAAATAGAGCTTATGGAAGATAAAAGCTGTGTCAAAATAAGTAATTCAGGACACTCTTTAATATAATGCTGCCGAAAGGACACATAAGGATACAAAAGGACACAGACACACACACACAAATATAATAACAATGTTTAGCCTCCCAAAATGTGTTAAAATTCAGTTTTCTGATATATTTTCACGTTTTGTGTTCACTTGAAAAGCAAAATGAAGTTTAATAATGTTAAGTATATATAAAAATGATGAATAGCGTTGAAAGAATCATGCAGTGCCATTAGTGAAAGGCCTGTTGACATTGCTATGGCAACACAATAGCCTTCCAGGTGTCTAAGAGCAAGATTTGCAGACTTGTGAATTGCATATTTTACAAATTCTCTGAAAGAATTTGTTAAATGGCCAACCATGACACCATTTTCTTCATAGCAGGGGATAGCAGGGGAGAAGAACTGTTCCGATTTTTTCCAGAGTTTCCATTTCAGTTCAATTATTTTGTTAGTTTTAGCTGAAAGACTGTTCATTTGCCAGAGGTATTATGGAATAATATTATCTGAGCTGGTGTGTAGCAAGGTGTGTGAAGTGACACGGTCACAAACTGACCGTTAAAACATATTGGAAGGTTACAGCAATATTTCTATTTCCATTGCATGTTTTATTTTAATTAAAAGCTTTACTGTGTTGTAGTGTGCTGCTTTACATCACGATGTTTATGTATTCTTTCATGCTCTCAGATGTCTCTCAAAACCGTTTTGGACATGTTTTCGGCAGATCTCTCTTACTACTCTTTACTAGTTTCACAGTGCTTTAGGCCAGAATTTTTCAAAGTGGGGTCCAGTAACAAAAAACAATAAACAAACAAAAATATTGCAATGTAATCATAAGAAATAAAGCGCAAACAAAGACGTAATTTTGCAATATTTTATAATATTTTAAAATCACCTGTATGTATCATTAACATTTTCTAATTAAATTCATATCAATCAAAAAATCCTATTCTATTGTGCAGCAAAACTGTTTTCAGAAAGAAAGGTTTCTTGAGCCTCAGATCAACATTTTAGAATGATTTCTAAAGAATTGCATAACGCTGAAGTATAGAGTTACGGCTGATGGAAATTCAGCTTTGCCATCTCAGGAATAAACTACTTTAAAATATACTTTACTGTAAACTACTTTAACTTTAAAATATATTAAGAAAATAGAAAATTATTACTTCAAAGTTTTATAATGTTTTTCAGTATTACCGTTTCTATTGTGATTTTTATCAAATAAATGCAGCCCTGTTCAGCATAAAATACCTTTCTTCAATAAGCGATTTTTTTCCATGTTGTTATATTTTGACCTTAATTTAAAAACAGTAAAAAATTTCGTCTTTGCTTTCGTAACTTGGATTTTTCGTAAGTTGAGCCTTTCGTATCTTGAGGTACTACTGTATTATGTGTGTGTGTGTGTGTGTGTGTGTGTGTGTGTGTGGCAGGCGTTTAGAGATAATGATCATCAAATCCTCAAAGTTCACTAAAGTTTTACAGTCATGATGTGTCATTATTGGAAATGAGTTTAATTGACAGCAAATCCAGCAATATAAAATCACATCTGGCTACTCCACCGATTGAAGCCAAAATCAGAGCTGAAATTAAACTGCAAAAATTCTTTATTGAGTCTTTATTTATTATAATTGCCCTATACCTGACAAATAAACATTTTAATTAACTTGATGTTTAATAAATTACAATTTTGATATTGTTTTCTCTGAGCATCACACGTTTTCAAATGAATCATTGTTTTGACCAAAATGGTTAAATGCATGATTCAGTGATACACAAAAGACAGTAGTCACATGTCACCGTTTATACATTTGACAGACACTTTTATCCAAATTGACTTATATTACATTCAAGAAACACATTGAATCAGTTCTTGCTTTCCCTGGGATCGAACCCATGACCTTGGTGTTGTAAACATCAATGCTCTACTGATTAAGTTACAGGAAAGCTAAAGATGTTTATTTTTTGGTTCATAAACAAAAATATTTACAAAGTATTACTTGTGGAGTTCTATAAGGGTCTATTTTTGGCTGCAATTTTCAATGTACTTGCTGCCACTTGGTATCATCACTAGAAAACATGGAATTAGTTTCCACTGTTATGTTGATGATACTCAATTATATAGTATATCACGACTCAGAGCATGCCAGTTCCAGTTTGGATCCAGCCTCTAATGAAAATGTCAAGACTCAAAACCTGTGAATAAATGACAGCAACCCCTGTGAGGCCTTCGGATGATGCCAACTCTGAATCTACACACTAAAAACAAATGGTGCTGTGTAGCACTAAAAGTGGTTCTTTGGCTCGTAATCATAGGGGAACCATTTTTAGCGCTATGTAGCACCAATCTTTAAAAGGTACTATACAACACCATTGTCAAATGGTGCTACATAGAACCATTGTGAAGTGCCATATCGCACTAAAAATGGTTCCCCATGATTACGAGCCGAAGAACCACTTTTAGTGCCATTTAGCACCATTTTTGGAATTTGATAATGGTGCTGTATAGTACCTTTACATACTGGTGCTATATAGCACTATAAACGGTTCCCCTATGATTACGAGCCAAAGAACCACTTTTAGTGCTATACAGCACCTTTGTCAAATGGTGCTATATAGAACCATTAAAACTGCCATATATATACATATATGTTTTTTAGCTAGTAGGGCCCATTATCCGATTATATGCCAGATACGAATATGCTTCTAAATGACACTTTCACTTAAAAGATGAATGATAATCAAAATTAACTGAGAAACAAAATGCATTACACTTTCAAAACCTTTTAATTTATTTATTTTTGCAGTAAATAAAATCAGTCAAGTTTGACAAGTAAGTAATATACATATACATCACAATATACTCCTTTTATTCAAGTACACAATAATGCAACTCAACTAGCTTCAAATATGTAAAAGTGAAGGCCAAAAAAGAGAGAATATTTTCTCCTAAAGTCTACTCACAGATTGAGTTGAGATTGAGACCTTTTTACAGGGACAGGAAGTCAGATTGCATCCTTCCAATTTCAAAAAGACATGCTTCAAAAAGGCCAGTCTTTTTCTGTCCTTCAGGACACTGGATTCCAAATTCAACATGTACAAACAGGAGGATTGTGCCATTGAGACGTGCTCGCTCTCGTCTGTGATTAACTGGCCATCATGTGAGCACAATGTTGTCATACTGTATGGGATCTCCTGCAGCCTTAAAGCAGATGTTGGGATGTCAGGAGGGCTGGTCTGAGCACCTGGGGGAGAGGGGATAATAACATTAATCATCTTCTCAGATTTATTTGAAAGGCAAACCTTATGAGTTACATTTATTATAACTACTGTACCTTTAACTACAGAAAAGCTGCTTCCAACTGCAGGCCTGTAAACTAAACATCATTAGGTTAAAACAACATGCTGGATACTTTTACCCAATACTTTAATATTTTTTAAACATTCATTACTGTGTGCAAGACAGATACTTGCAGGAAGGATGAAAGGTATGATCTCAGGCAGATAGTTAGGATGTCAATAAGTGGTGCTGTGGAGATTTATTTACCTTTTTAAAGTCAGCCATTTTCACAGCACCTGAATTTCTCCTTCAGGGGACTCCGTGAAACATGGTGGCATTTCAGACAGT